>JAVSCE010008842.1:0-698934 GCA_032199065.1 Smutsia gigantea
AGCAGCACAGAGTTCCTTCTTGTTGGGAGACATTAAGCAAGTTGAGAAATTGAGCATGTACTCCTGTCATGAGGCCACTGAGTGGTGTCTCCCATGCCACCAGAAGCTGTCATCATTTTCTGCTACCCCAGGGTATCAGGCAGGGTTCTTTAACAAAGACCAGGATCTGCTCTGATTAGATTGGTAGAAAGAGATTTGTTATAGGTATTAAACCACTTCTGGGAATCATAGAGAAATGGATTCTAAGCGTGTGTCTGGGCAGAGCCCAAAGCCAATCCACGTAACTGGGTGTCACATGACCTGCCCCTTTCCCAATTTGCCTCATTTGCAAATCCAAGATTTGCACAAATGCAAGGTATTAGCATAAATTAAATCACATCCAGAGAGTCTAGCTTCAGGGGAGGCTTTTTTTTCTTTCTTTTCTTTTTCTTTTTCCCTTTTCTTTTACTTCTTCTTTCTGTCTTTTCTTTCCCTTCCTTCTTTTTTTGCTTGTTTTTTTTTCTTGCTTAAAAAAAATTTTTTTTTTCTTTTTCCTGGGGAAAAAGCATCACTCTAATACCAAAACCGGGCAAAGACCTCACCAAAAAAGAAAATTACAGACCAATATCCCTGATGAACGTGGATGCAAAAATACTCAACAAAATATTAGCAAACTGAATTAAAAAATACATCAAGAGGATCATACACCATAATCAAGCGGGATTCATCCCAGGGATGCAAGGATGGTACAGCATTTGAAAATCCATCAACATCATCCACCACATCAATAAAAAGAAGAACAAAAACCACATGATCATCTCCATAGATGCTGAAAAAGCATTTAACAAAATTCAGCATCCATTCCTGATTAAAACTCTCAACAAAATGGGTATAGAGGGCAAGTACCTCAACATCATAAAGGCCATATATGACAAACCCATAGCTAACATCATACTTAACAGTGAGAAGCTAAAAGCTTTTCATCTAAGATCGGGAACAAAACAAGATGCCCACTCTCTCCACTGTTATTCAACATAGTACTGGAGGTCCTAGTCACGGCAATCAGACAAAACAAAGACATACAAGGCGTCCAGATTGGTAAAGAAGAAGTCAAATTGTCAGTATTTGCAGATGACATGATATTGTACATAAAAAACCCTAAATACTCCACTCCAAAACTACTAGAACTAATATCTGAATTCAGCAAAGTTGCCGGATACAAAATTAACACACAGAAACCTGTTGCTTTCCTATACACTATTGATGAACTAACAGAAAGAGAAATCAGAAAAACAATTCCATTGACAACTGCATCAAAAAGAATAAAATACCTAGGAATAAACCTAACGAAGGAAGTGAAAGACCTGTACCCTGAAAACTACAAGACATTCCTAAGAGAAATTAAAGAGGACACTAACAAATGGAAACTCATCCCATGCTCTTGGGTAGGAAGAATAAATATTATCAAAATGGCTATACTACCTAAAGCAATATACAGATTCAATGCAATCCCTATCAAAATACCAACAGCTTTCTTCAGTGAACTGGAACAAATAATTCTAAAATTCATATGGCACTGCAAAAGACCCCGAATAGCCAAAGCAATCCTGAGAAGGAGGAATTAAAACAGGGGGAATTATGCTCCCTGACTTCAAGCTCTACCACAAAGCCACAGTAATCAAGACAATTTGGTATTGGCACAAAAACAGACCCACAGATCAGTGGAATAGAATAGAAAATTCAAACATTAACCCAAACATATACACTCAATTAATATTTGATAAGGGAGCCTGGATATACATTGGAGAGATGACGGCCTCTTCAGTAGCTGGTGTTGGAAAAACTGGACAGCTGCATGTAAGAGAATGAAACTGGACTACTGTCTAACCCCATACACAAAGGTAAACTCAAGGTGGATCAAAGACCTGAACGTAAGTCATGAAACCATAAAACTCTTAGAAAAAAACATAGGCAAAAATCTCTTGGACATAAACATGAGCGACTTCTTCATGAACATATCTCCCCGGGCAAGGGAAACAAAAGCAAAAATGAACAAGTAGGACTATATGAAGCTGAAAAGCTTCTGTACAGCAAAGGACACCATCAGTAGAACAAAAAGACATCCTACAGTATGGGAGAATATATTCATAAATGACATATCCGATAAGGGGGTTGACATCCAAAATATATAAAGAACTCACGCACCTCAACAAACAAAAAGCAAATAGTCCAATTAAGAAATGGGCAGAGCATAAGAAGAAAATAAATCCTACCATTTGCAACAACATGGATGGAGCTGGAGGGTATTGCTCAGTGAAATAAGCCAAGCCGAAAAAGACAAGTACCAAATGATTTCACTCATATGTGGAGTATAAGAACAAAGAAAAAATAGTGAAGGAACAAAACAGTAGCAGACTCACAGAACCCAAGAATGGACTAATAGTTACCAAAGGGAAAGGGACTGAGGAAAATGGGTGGGAAGGGAGGGATAAGAGGGAAAAAGGGGCATTATGATTAGCAGATGTAATGATGGGGGGGCACAGGGAGGGCTGTACAACTCAGAGAAGACGAGTAGTGATTCTATAGCATCTCACTACGCTGATGGACAGTGACTGTAATGGGGTTGGTGGGGGGGGGTTCTGATGAAGGAGGTAGTGTAATCACCATAATATTGCTCATTTAATTGTAGATTAATGATATCAAAATAAACTTTAAAAAATGGAACAAAAGATTCATGGAAATAGTATTTCTTGAGTTCTTAAATGTTCATAGCAGTATGCTGCAGAGTTCAGTTTGGCTAACTAAGGAATCTTTTATTTATTTATTTATTTATTTTGGTATCATTAATGTACAATTACACGAGCAACATTATGGTTACTAGACTCCCCCCATTATCAAGTCCCCCCCACATACCCCATTGCAGTCACTGTCCATCAGCGTAGTGAGATGATATAGAATCTCTACTTGTCTTCTTTGCGTTATACTGCCTTCCCGGTGCCCCTCCCCTACATTATGTGTGCTAATCATAATACCTCTTTTCCCTCTTATCCCTCCCTTCCCACCCATCCTCCCCAGTCCCTTTCCCTTTGGTAACTTTTGGTCCATTCTTGGGTTCTGTGAGTCTGCTGCTGTTTTGTTCCTTCAGTTTTTGCTTTGTTCTTACACTCCACAGGTGAGTGAAATCATTGGCTACTTGTCTTTCTCTGACTGGCTTATTTCACTGAGCTTAATACTCTCTAGCATCATCCATGTTGTAGCAAATGGTAGGATTTGTTTTCTTCTTATGGCTGAATAATATTCCATTGTGTATATGTACCACTTCTTCTTTATCCATTCATCTACTGATGGACACTTAGGTTGCTTCCATTTCTTGGCTATTGTAAATAGTGCTGTGATAAACATAGGGGTGCATACGTCTTTTTCAAACTGGGCTGC
Source organism: Smutsia gigantea (assembly GCA_032199065.1). Lineage (NCBI taxonomy): Eukaryota > Metazoa > Chordata > Mammalia > Pholidota > Manidae > Smutsia > Smutsia gigantea. The sequence continues at coordinate 3,415 of JAVSCE010008842.1, forward strand.
TGCATTCTTAGGGTAAATTCCTAGGAGTGGAATTCCTGGGTCAAATGGTATTTCTATTTTGAGTTTTTTGAGAAATGTCCATATTGCTTTCCACAATGGTTGAACTAATTTACATTCCCACCAGGAGTGTAGGAGGATTCCCCTTTCTCCACATCCTCGCCAGCATTTGTTGTTTGTGTTTTGGATGTTGGCCATCCTAACTGGTGTGAGGTGATATCTCATTGCAGCTTTAATTTGCATTTCTCTGATGATTAGTGTTGTGGAGCATGTTTTCATGTGCATGTTGGCCATCTGAATTTCTTCTTTGGAGAAGTGTCTGTTCAGATCCTCTGCCCATTTTTTAATTGGATTATTTGCTTTTTGTTTGTTGAGGTGCTTGAGCTCTTTATATATTTTGAATGTCAACCCCTTATTGGATGTGTCATTTATGAATATATTCTCCCATACTGTAGGAAGTCTTTTTGTTCTACTGATGGTGTCCTTTGCCATACAGAAGCTTTTTAGTTTTATATAGTCCCACTTGTTCATTTTTGCTTTTGTTTCCCTTGCCCAGGGTGATATGTTCATGAAGAAGTTGCTCATGTTTATGTCCAAGAGATTTTTGCCTCTGTTTTTCTCTAAGAGTTTTATGGTTTCATCACTTACATTCAGGTCCTTGATCCATTAACTACAAAATCTTTGACTCATTTCTTTCTTTGACTTTTTTAAATATGTTATTCCACCATCTGGAAAAAAAAATTGTTATTGCAAAGTCTGATTACTTTCCCTTACAAATGACTTGGGTTTTTTTCCCTTTCCTTTCTTTCTCTTTGAAGTTCATTAGTTTTATTCAAATATGTCTTGGTGTTATTCATTCCAGATAGATTTTCCTACATATGTAGTGTGCCATGTACACATAGGTTTAAATCTTATTTTATTTCAGAAACAGTTCCGTGAACTAACAGTTTTAATGATTGCTTTGGGTTTCTTCTTCAGGGAGTCCCCTTATACAAATGTTGGTTTGTCTTTGCCTATCTTCTATTTACATTTGTCACTTTCTCTCTCATGTTTTTTATATTGTAGGGCAGTTTTTAAATGTTCACAAATTCATTTTTACCTCTTCATTCAAAGAGTGGAACCTAACTTTTCTCTCCCTGACTGTGGGCTGGACTTAGCGACTCACTTCTGACTAATAAAATATAGTGGAAGGGATGGTGTGTGGACTAGGTCAATATAGGCAACATAGCTTTCTCCTTGCTTTTGCCCATGACATGTGTGCTCTGGTAAGTCAGCTGCCTTTTTGTGAGGATACATCAAGCAAGCCTATAAAAGGGCCCACATGGTGTTCCTTAGAAGAGGAGGGTGGGACTGCTTTCCTAGTTCCATGGCTTCTCTATTATTATTATAGAGTTAAACAGTATTATTGCCTTGTGCTTTCTGAAACTACCTTTATTGCCTCTTCCCCATTTTATCTGGATTTTCTCTTGCCTTTGCTCATAGCATCTCTGTGCTGCTCCATTTACATTCTCCTCTGTAAGGGACTTTGTCCAGGAAAGGAGATTCAAATGATTAGTTCTGAGATTTAACAGGGCCCACACTATCCTACACCACCTAACCTTTCCTTTGCCTTCACCCTTATAACCCCTTTCCAGCTCTGGGACTGTTCCCCAAATAGCTCAGGTTGCTATGCTGAATGAGGACATTTAGATTTGGGGATAAGTACCTTTGACAGTTTGATTGTGAGTTCACTGGCATTCGGGGCCAAAGAAGACCCTCTGCCTGTTTTCTGCTTACTCCTGCCCACTTGTTGATACCATGTCCATCTTGATGCTGCAGGTTAGTCAGCCCACTCCTTGTACTTTGGAGCTAACAGGACACCTTGTTACTTTTACTGTAGATAACTGTTGTGTATTTATTGTGGTGGTGGTTATTGTTGGAGGACTAGGTAGATTCAGATCTATGCCACCGCCACTTGAATTTTGCTCACAAACTATCACATTTTTTAATTTCTAGTTTTTTTGTTCTCTGGATTTTCCCCTTCTTATATATTCTGGTTCTTGGTTTATGGACTGTACATATTCTCTTAATTCTTTAAGTAAAATAGTAATTAAAAAAATTTTTTCATTCTCCCTCTATTGTCCTTATTTTTTCTGAGTTTCCTTTTTCTTATTGTTTCTGCATCTCATTTTCATGTCAGTCCTTTATCAATTATCTTGAGATCTTTAGCCCACCAAGTGTACATAGAATTAGGCATTATATTGGGAGCCCTGTGTAATTATGTAGGACTTGTCAATCAATAGGCTTCTCTGTCACTGCTTAGGTAGAAACAGGTTCATTCAGTTGAGGGACTCTCAACAGTCAATACTTGTAGGTCTTTTCTCTTGAGCTGGTCATTTTTCCTAGATGGTTGTCCTCCCATACACCTCTGTTGGGTGGGGGAAGACAGTGATTAAGCTTGGTTTGCTGGTGTGTTCTTAGAGGAACCGATGAGGGATTAGAGAGTCTCATGGCTCAATACATAGACTTTACTTAACCTCTCTACCCAATAAGGCACTCAAAACATGACCAGTGTCTCTGAGTCCAGGGCTTGTATATTCCAACCTCTCCTGAGAATAAACTTTCTATCTTTTGCCAGGGTAGGAAGAAGCAGTCTCCTGTCTGTCCGGAGTAAGAAATGGAATTTAATAGTTTAGCATATTACAAAGTTTTAACCAGACATCTCATTTTCAGCCTCAGCCATATCCATCCACCTCTTTTTTCAAGATATCTGGTTCACTTACTGAGACTTTCAGGATTCTGGAATTTGAAAAATTTGTTCCCCTAACCCTGCAGCATTTAACTGTAAAGTCATTTAAAATCATCGTCATGCTCTCTAGATTCCAAAAATTTGTTGGTATCTATCCAGTTGTTCTCTTTATTCTTGCAGATTTATAAAGTGGGTTTTATTAAACTCTTAATTGTTATTTAAATGGGGTTCAAAAGGAGTGGAGGTAAACTCATGTTTACCTCTGTCATCTTTTAATAGAAATTCTGTCATCCTTTTAATAAATTCCTTTTCTGCTTAAATTAACTGAGAATAGTAGCATTAACTAAAATACTAGGAATGTATCTACAGTAATTTTCTAGATAAGAGTTCTGAATAGGACTAAACCAAGCCCATCAGACATATAACTCAAGACAGTGCATGCCGCCAGAATGCTTTAGAACTGAGTGCCTGAAATAAGTTTTTAAAAAATTACCTAGGATTTTCACTTTATATTTATTAAAACCTATTTAGACATATTTAGGCATGGATTTTAAAAATCATATCATACTTGTACATACATAAGAAAGAAGATAAAAGCAGAAATTGATTAGGGTATTCTTAAACCTTCTTTACATTCAGAGTCCTACTCCTCTGAATCACATTTTTCAATATTCCTACTTAAAAATTTTTTTTAACTGTGGTTGAAAAAATCACATTACATAAAATTCCCATTTATAAGTTTATAGTTCAATAGTGTTAAATATATTTATATTATTGTGCAACAGATCTCCAGAACTTTTTCATCTTGTAAAACTGAAACTCTACTCATTAAACAACATCTCCTCATTCTCCCCTTCTCCTAGACCCTGGCAGCCACCTTTCTACTTCCTGTTTCTATGAGTTTGCTACTTTAGGTACCTCATAGGAGTGGAATCACACAGTATCTGTCTTTTTGTGACTGGCTATTTCACTTAGTATAATGTCCTCCAGGTTCATCCATGTTGGAGCAGGTTTCTGGACTTCCTACCTTTTTAATGAAATGACTTTTGTGGAGGAAAAAAAAATCCATCTCCCTTTAACAAGCAACCTTGAAAATGTGATTCACTCTGAAACACTGGGTCAAAAATTTTAAGGCCTTTGAAAATTCCTCCAAAATTTAAAATATATGTTAAGCCCAAACCCAAGGGAAAAAAAGGTATTTCTCATTTTTTTTAAGTAAATAAAAACAGCTTAAGTGTAAGAGAAATAACTTGTCTAAAAGTTTTATCCATGGGGTTTCATGGGGGGCGGTGAATAAACTTCCTACTGACAATATAGTAAATATGGAAAGTAACCGCTCAGTTAATGTCGTTAAGTGGAACTGAAATGCCAGCCCTTAGTTGTCCCAAAGGGCACTTAAGTAAATGCCTGATTCTGGGAGAAGAGACAGTTTTTAGCTGCTGTTGACTGGTTGTTACGTTGTGATCTGCAAAATCTCTGCAAATTCTGTTCGCAGGGTTTACCTTCACAGCATAAAACCCAGCGCAGAGACAAGGGGGAAATGGAAGGTTTCTCTAAGACTGAATTCGTATAGGAAGCCCGAGTCCTTGTTAAGGTTTGTATAGAGAGAGGAATTTCCCAAACACATTTTGAAAAAAATATTTTTTCTAAGGGTGAGCATGCTAACCTACTCCTTAAATCGCCAGGTGCTAAGCTGCGTTTGCTTCCCTTGACACTCGAGTCTTCCCTGCCCATGCGGCTCCTTGTCTGACTCCCTGGCCGCCTCTCAGGTGCGTCCCACTCCTACCTTTCTCTGCTCTCTGCCTTCCCTGCTCCCCGCCCTTTTTTTTGTTTCCTCTTCTGTTTCTTTGAATGCTGTGGTGCTTCTTGCCATCCGGGCACCCGGCCCTTCCCATCCTGCCTGCAGAGGCCTCCTGCGCACAGAGCGCCCAGCGGGGCCTCCCAGGCTGGGTGGGGTTTCATTTGGGTAAATTACTACATCCTGGAGCACCCTCCAGCAATGTTTTCTTAAGACGTAGGCGTTGGACTCAGCACTTGGACGGGGAGAAAAAAGTGAAACCATTTACTGGGATGGCTCTCCAGAGAATGGTTCTGTATAAATCTCCAAAATGTGAAAGTGAATGAAAATGAGCACGGAGGTAAGCTTCGGATGGGGGCCAGAGGGACAGCCAGAAGCCACGGGGAGATGGTGAAACCAGGATGGCGGAGGCGCCGGTTGTGACTGGATTCCTCATCTCCTGGTCTTCCTTTCTTTCCCACCCAAGCCGCTGAGGCTTGGTCAGCTGCGAGCTGCAGTCTGGGGCAACTGTCTGGTTCCATGCTGTCTGTTTCTGGGTAAACCTGGGCTGGACCTGCTCTGATTTTAAAAGAAAGTTAAAAAAAAAAAAAAGGAAAGGATGACCAATTGTGACTTCTAAAATAGTAATCCCGGTGTATGGAACATTCCATTCCCTAGGCATGGAAATGAGCTCTACAAGAGCATTTTTAGGAACCCCTGTACAAAATGTTTCCCCTTTACTTTAAGTCTTTAGCCCCCCTTTAAAATGTAAGCAAATCCCAGGAGCAATGACAAAATGACCCTTATGAATCTTTAGCCTGAAATCACACCAGACCCACCCCAACCTCCACCCCCACAGCCCACGCTCCAGGCAAACCAGAATTCACTCCTGGAGCCGACACTAGACCCTTTTGGGCCTTTCTGCCTGCAAGCTTTTGAGCCTGGTTTCTTCTGCCTGGGACACTTTTCCATCTCTTTCCTTTTAGCTAACTCCCAGTTCCCCAAAACCTAGGCAATGTCACTCACTGTTCGAAGTCTGTTCACCAAGACAGGCTTAGTCCAGCCGTGGGTTCCCGACTCCTGGTGTCTCCTGCCTGGCGGCCCTCATCCCAGGGTAACATAACCATTGGCGTGCTGGTCCATCTTCCCACCAGGTTAAGGTTCCATCAAAGACACGATGTTAAGCATTTGTCTTTGTTCATACCTTTGTCTTGTTTGTCATTGAATCTCTTGCATCTGGTATGGTATTTGGCCCAGAGCAGACTCTGTTTCTTGAGGAAAGAATGAACGAATTCTTTCCTGCCAATGTGTGTTTAATGGGGTGGTGGTGTAGGGCTGGAGTAGAGAAAGTGAAAATGCCAAGAGAAAAAGCAACAGTGTGTGAAGAGAAGAGGCTGGGGTCACTGAGAGCAAACTCCTCTGTTTCACAGTTTTATGAAGGGCCGCACAGCTTAGAGGCACGCTAAATCCTGTTACTACGTCTCTTAGAAGGTGCCTCTAACTGCCTGCTGAAATTTAAAATATATTGACACAGCTGATGCACTTGCTGACGCGGTGTTTTGTATAATGACCTGTATCTCACACAATAAAACAGGGCAAAGACCTCAAATTGGCTTTGGGTTTGTATCTGCTCCATCTGTTGGTTCCTGGATCCTGGTTTACATCATTCTTATTTTCACATTAAACATTAACAGTAATAAAAACAGAAAGAAAGAGGAAATAAAAACTCATATAGGGAAGTTTTGATTTCACACAGGCTTGACAGGGGCTAAAATACTTTCTTCTCAGTAGTCCTAGAAAACAGAAAACAGGAAGGTGTCTTATTGGAAAAGACCTCTTTCAACTTGACTATGAGTCAAGCAAGGAAGAAAAGTTCCTCAAATGGAGAAACTAAATCTGAGACATCATTTGTCAACAAATTCTTCAGGGGCTCAAAACTCAGGTCCTCCAAAGCTGAAAGCAAAAGAGAGGGCCCTGACCTTGAAACAGCTGATTTCCCAGCCTGCAACAAGACACAGGAGACAGCCACCTTAGATGCAGGTGAGCCTCTGACTGCTGTTATTCATTCATTTTTTAGAATGTTTTCCCCCAAAGAGATTACATGGATTAAACTAATCCTAGTATCAGTCTGTTCCAAATATTTATTATCTTACTTAAATGCTTGAAGTAATCTACTAATTTTACTTTTAAATTATCAAGAGTAATATAACACTATAGAAAAGTTAAAGAAAACACCTTATTTCCTTTCATTTTAGCACACATGATCTTTTCCTCAAGATTCTTTTCAGTATTTCGCTCATACACACACATTTATGGTTAGTCAGCCAGTGAACAAACCTTGATTGAGTACCTATTATATATATGCCAGCCACTGTTGTGTTAGAAATACAGCCATGAAAAACAGGACCTTACACCCACAAAGGTCCAAATACTGAATAATTTCAGTGTGATAAGTGATACAAAGAAAAACAAAGCTGGCTAAGGAGACGGGGATTGATGGTGGTAGGGGGTGGGAGAAGGTGCTATTTTAGGCACAGTTGGATGGAAAGTCTCTGACTTGGTGGCTCTTGAGCAGAGGTCTGAATAAAGTCAGCCACGTAGACTGAACGACGCAAGCCAGCCACATAGGTATTTGTGGAGCTAGCCTTCTAGGTAAAAGGAACTGTCAGTGCACAGCCCCAGGTGGGACTGGACCTGGGGTGCTTGAGGATGAGCCAGTGGTCCGGGTGAGACGCGGGGACAGTGTAGGAGTAGTAGGAACCAGGTCAGAGAAGTAGCTGGGGGCCAGAAAGGGCATATTCTGCTTACAAATCCCTCTTGAGCTTACACGGAGCTGTGACCCTACTTCTGGAACATACTGTCATACTGCTCAGGTCCCACTCTGCTACATGACGTTCACATGCCTAATTTTAACAGCTGCATAATATTCCATCACATGCATATGCCGTAATTACTAAAATCCCTTTTTTTTGCCCTTCAGTGATTATCTTTGGCTTTCCCTCTCCCCTATTCCCTGCTTCACCATATTTCAGCTATTTTTTTAGGCTAAATTCACAGAATAGAGATTACAAATCCAAGTTTTATGAAAGCAAATATTGCCAAATCTCTCTCTAAAATTATGTGTTATATACAATGCCACCAATATATCATCTATTAGATTAAATGTATTTTTAAACATTCTGAACTTTTTATGCAAAAATGCACAAAAGTAGAGAGAATAACATAAGGAGTCCCCATGATCACTACCCCCTAACAATTATCAACTCTTGACGGGTCTTGTTTCATTTATAGCTACCCTCAGGTCACATTATTTTGCATCAAATGCTAAAAATAATTATCTTTTTACCTGTAAGTAGATTAGCTATAGTTTTGAAGTAAGACGTTAAGGTCTACCTTTAAGGGAAGACTATCCGAAAATTGTTATTTGTTCTACAGTATGATTTGGAGTTTCAGGAACTTGGTCAATTAATATCTGTAACTGATTAAATTAGCAATGCAAGACCAGGCAGCTGATAATCCCATCTGGGCTCAGTGGCACTCAAGCTGTGATTGGCTTCTTCATTCCATTTCCCCCCAAATTCAGTGATTCGTGGGTCCTGTTAATTTTACCCTCAGAATGGCTCTAAGACTGATATATTTTCTATATTGTTGTTCCGGCTTTCATTGTCTTTTGTCTAGACCATTGCAACAGCTCCCTAACTGGTTTCTCCGCTTCTAGTTTGCTCTTCTGCCAACCTGTCCTCCACACTGCCACTGCGTGCTCTTTCTAAACCACAGATTTGATGGTATACAATCTGCGTACAATCCTTCACTGAGACTTTTCTGCCTTGAAGAGAAGTCTATACTTTGAAGCATGGTCTTCTAGGTGTTTATGATCAGATGGCTATCTCTTCATGCCCTCTGCCATCCCCCTACCGTTCATCCTCTGTCCCTGACATGCTGATTTGCTTGCAGTTCCCTGATCTGGCCACATTCCTCCAAAGTGGTCCCCTGTGCCTAGACAGACCTTCCCTGTGTCACCACCCTCCCCTTGCACCTCTCCCCCTTTATCCCTCCCTCACATCCACCCACCTGGCTGACTCCCACTCACCTTTTTGGGTGCAATTCATGCACCACTTTCTCTTGGAAGCCTGACAAGACCCACCCACCGAATCTGCGGGACTTACTGTCACAGCCGTGTGCTACCAGGCCCTCTGCAGGCCTCCTCATTGTGCTTCTCCTCTGTGTGGTGATCATGGCTTTCTTGTCGTTCTCCTCCATTAGATAGGGAGCTCCTTGAAAACAGGAACTTGCTTTCTTGTTTCCTTGTACAGCACCACCCCTGTTACGAACATGTAATAATAGTTTATGAAAGCTTGGGATTCTTGCTCATAAGCCACAAGACCAACCCTTCTGTAAGGGTTTAAGCTGGAAAAAACTTAATGAGCAGATGCTGTTTAAGTCACAGAATCACCTGGAGAAGCAAGAGCCTGGTTCAGCAGTAAAGTGGCCAGGAAAAGACCCCAAATCATTCCACAGGAATGCTTCTGTGCGATCACATTGAACCTGCCCCCGAGTGCCAGCTCAGCCACCCGAAGCAGCTCTGGCTCATATGATTTATATATTAAGCATGGCATCAGATATCCTTAGAAAATAGGGGTTATAGAGTATAAAAAAATGAAATATGTCAGGGATCTCATACACTGATACTCATATTTCTACTTGGGTGTTTTGATAAAGATTTATCATGTTGATTTATTTTGGCAATTGAGGAACTATAAAGCCAATAATCATTTGTTCATTCATTCATTCATTTATTGATTCAATTATTTATTCATTCAATAAATATTGACAAAGTACCTCTCAGGTAAAAGGCACTACAAGGTCCCAGCTCCCTGGGAGGCCCCAGTGAATTTAAGTCACTCTGTTCTTGAGAATGAACTGGGCAGGAATTACAGTCTCCATCTTATTGATGAGTAAACCAAGGCCCAGAGAAGTGACCTGCTCCTTGGGTGGACCCACGATCTGAACCAGGTCTTCCAGTCATACTGTACTGGACTTGCCAGTCGTATCAAACAGTGCAGAGCACCCAGGTAGGATGTGGTCTGAGAAGAGATTTCTGAATCTGTCAACTGGTGACCTGTGAGACACTATTCATATAGACAGGGGAGTATGGTTACCAGAATGTAGGGGGTTAATTGGTAAATGTGAAGAAGTGGGGACAGCAAGTACAAACCGCTCTTTCCAAACATTAGACAGTAAAAGAAATGATTGACAGAACAGTGGCTTGAGGAGTAAATGAAGAAAAAGGTTTGGTGGGGCTGGAATTTGAGCATGGTTGTAGGTTGAGCCTATGGAGATAAAGCTTAAAATCAAAAGAGGAAAAAGTGTAAGATACAATGCAGAGAAATTTTTTAAAACACAAAAATTAAAAAACACATACACAAATGGGTTGGACAGACTGTTCTGGATTCAAATTCTGGCTCTTCTACTTACTAGATAACAGTCTGAGTCTCTGTTTCCAAATCTGTGAAGTAGTATAGTTGTGACTCTTTGTATTAAGTTTAAATAAAACGTCCTTTACTCACAGTCATGTAAGAGGCAGTACTTCCCCATCCACAATTCTATGCTCTGCTCACAATTAGGGTTGCCAGATAAAATACATGCAGTATTTGGGACATACTTTTACTAAAGAATGATTACCTGAAGTTTAAATTTAACTGGACATGCTGTTTTTGTTTTACCCAAATTTGCCAACCCTACCCAAAATAAAATACCTTGTATCCAATGGGCCGTGATAAAAATTGAAGGCCATAGTAAGTAAAATGGTGGATGATGCTACCTCCTACTGGTGGAACGTGGCAACACCAGCCATCTCAGCAAATACGTATGCCCATAGGTGGTTTTTCTTAAAAATCAGCTGCAAGACATGGTGGAGAGGTAGAATTTTTATCATCCTGCTAACATTTTAGTCTAAATTTATTACTACTGTAACCTTACTATCTTTTAATTTTCACTGGTATCATATTTCTTTTTAGCTATAAAAAATGTTTTATACTTTTGTGTCAGAGATAGTAGAATGTTATCGCACATTTGGAACTTATACTTTCCTATTAGATTCCAGCACAATCTTTGTATGTGTTTTAAACTGTACATTTTCACTTCCCAAACCTCTTTAAAGTCATTGTCAGTACATGCATATTCATTATTCTTACACAAGTGTGATGTGTTTTACATGTGTCCCAAATGCTGGCACATGCCGTAGGTGATGCACTGGTAGGTATATAGGTGCTCAATAAAACTATAGCTTTTATTATTTTAGTGATGTCAGTGTAGTGTTATTATAGAGGGACTTGGTGAGGGTGCTACAGAAGTAGATCCTAATAACTAGAAGGACACATGAGGCTTTCTGAATGTATTTGCTGGCAGGAGTTGAGAAAATACAAAAGCTCTCCCAGGCAGTACTCTCTGGATTTGTCACCGAATGGTCTGGGAAATGGGCAGCCAGTGTTTCACCCACTCCCTGTAGCCATCCGAAGCTCGGCAGTGGTGGTTACAATGCTTTCCCTTCTTCAGCTGTTTGGTTAGGATGCAAAACCCTGTGCTTCCCACCTCACCCTGCAGTTGCATTCACAAAGATGTCTGGGCATGCATCCAGAGGTGCTCATCTTAAGCACTGTGCTAACCACTTACTTCTTTGTCCGAGAGCATGACTCTGTCCATGGGCTGAAAAGCCCTAGTCAGGCCGTGGCAGAAGAGCCACAGAGCCTCTCAGGCCCTTTTGGGACAAGGGTCCCTGGCGCGCTCAATGTTGAGCACTGCAGGCAGGAGCAGAGAGTGGGTTTTGCCCCCGGTAAGTGCTTCCCATCTGAGTTGAGGTTTCACGAGGGATGGGTTCAGGGCTGTTGCCTGTCTTGTCGCCTGTCTTACTGTGGTCATGATGTATCTTTAATACTGTCATCAACAGCAAATTCTTCTTTATTCTTATAGCTACGCCTCTCACTTCAGAAATGGAATTGGGATCTGGGACAGTTAAAAATGAGCAGTTCCTGCAGAAGTTGGGCAGAAAGGCTGTCGACAAGTGTCTTGATCTGAATAACTGCAGATTAACAACAGCGGACGTGAGGGAACTGGGTCTGTATGCAGTTACCTTTGCACAGAGGAGATGAGCGGGAAAACACACCCATTTCTCATTTGGCAACCCAGGGTCTGGCGGGTGACCCTGGACAACTCAAGAATGAGAGCTGTACCACTGTGGTTTCTTTTTTTTAATGAGCTAATTGATGCTTCCTACGGTTTCAAAGATTTGAGCTGAGGCTAGGATTAAAGTTCATTTGTTTGTTTTTCCACAAGTTTACCTCCCTCCTGATTGCCTCTTGTTTCCTGAAAAACATCTATTCTTGCATATGACGTAAACTCATGAAATTCATCCAGAAAACTGAGCTCTGCTGGGAACTTTAAGAGCTATTGTGTTGTTTAGTTATCTGTGGAATGAAAAGCTTAGCTGCCAGCAATTATTGCTTATCCCTTTTGTACACAAAAGTGTAACTGCCATTGTTACACCTAAGCAGGAGTATGGTTGTGAAGGAACCCTCCTCACACCACCATCACTACCTTTTTTTCCTTTCTTTTTTTCTCAGATACCTTAAATCAATTTTTTGATCCAGTTAGATGTGTCTACCGACAGAGGTCTCAAAAGAACTGTGTTTGTGTGTGGTGGGGTCCTTTACTATTCTAACTATAATCCAAGCTATTATATTGTGGGCAGCTCTCTTAATTGGGAACCTTAACTATGCCCGTTGGTCTCAAATGTCAGGATCCCTTGAAGAACTTGTGGAAATGTAGATTCTTGAGTTCAACGCAAACCCTCTGAATCAGAGTCTCTAAGAGTAGGACCTCAGAAATCCTTGTTTGTTTGTTTTCTTCCTTATTAATGTGTTCCACAGATTTTTATACTTTATAAAGTTAGGATCATGGTGAACAGGATGAAAATACTAAAGTACTTTGAATGCTAGTGAAAAGAAAAGAATATCTTGCTCCTAAGCTTGGCTCAGAATTTGGAAGGTCTGGAATTGCTGTGCCTTTAACTACAGAAGCTCAGCATGTTGCTTCTGATTGCTGCCAGCCTTTCAGCACTCAAGACGGATGTTAAAAAACAAACAAGAGAAGATGCTTTACCCCCTTTATGTTGGCATTTCTACTCTCAAATCTTGTTGCTTCAGGAGGCAAAGACGGCCTTCGGGAATCTTTCTTCACTTTTAATGAACAATGATAGAGACTCAGAGAAGGTTCCCATCGGGCTTTGTGCCTGTCTAAACCTCCACATGTTGGTCCATTTAAGTATAACAGGAGCTTTTTAAGATGGGGATACTCCCTGGTAATCGCAATTTTGATTTTTTTAAAAAAAGGTAACAGTCACCCTCAAACTCAGCAATCCTGGCTAACAGAGTAGTCTTAAAGTAATTTATATAATTTAACATATTAAAGTAATCTAAGTAATGTAATTGACATTTATTAAGAACCCCAGCTGAAGGCCTGGGGATCCAGTAGGATGGTAGGGTGACAGATACCAGAGGGATATGCAAGATAAGAGGACTAGTATACACATTACAGGACAATGGTAGTACTAGTAGAACTACCATTTCCACTATAATAAAGGCAGTCTTATGAAATTTTATGGGGACACCACTACATTTTCAGAGTGCAGTTATTTAGCAGAAATAGAAAATGTCCCAAGAAGTAGGAAATGTAAATGTTACAATTTCTTCAACTGCACAGCTGCGACTCCTCCCTGTTTTACAGTGCAGTAAGCACTGAATCCTATTTACTACGAATCACAAATCACATGTGTAAATCCATTTTCTCTTGTTCTCTTCTAGTTGCTTTGCTGCCTTTTCTCCCAGACTTGGAAAAACTCGATATTTCCTGGAATGATTTTGTAGGCGGAACCCTCCCTTCAATCATGTCCCAAATGCATCTTGTCAGCAAGTTAAAAATCCTGAGGCTGGGTAGTTGCAGACTCACCACTGATGATGTTCGAGCACTGGGTATGATGAATGCTTCCCAGAAAACACTTTGCTTGATGCACCTTTGCAATCCGACCCTCAAGGGCAAATGATCTGGGTCACTGCATAGGATGCAATGCTGTGTTGAGCACCTGCATAACTTCCAAAGAGCTATGTAACCTGTAGTAGCTTTGTGCTAAGCCCCAGGATGGAGAAGAGAATGAGGCTGAAAGGTACCTGTCTCATGGAGTTGACATGAAGATAACTAAAATTTGCTCATTCTGGGTCTGTTATCTTGTTGTGGGTCAAGTTTGCTGTCCTAGGTCCTTGTCCCCACCTAAACAAAGAATTAAAAGGCAGAGAAACAGTAGCGAAGCAGAGTGAAAGTTTTATTTGAATACCCTTCAAGGGAGCTCTGGGACTGAGTCAAGGTAGACAAAGGCCTTGATCCTTCAGGTGGGAGGCATTTTTATTACATTCTGGCTAGGAGGCACCTCTTTGATTGACAAGGTGAGGTCATTTGCTTGACAGGTTCATTTATCTAGCCATCCCTCTCGGTGCACGCGTCCTTTCCCAGAATGCACACAGGAAAGCCCGAGGCAAGGCAGGGCAGAGGGGTGCAAAACTGCAATTTTATTTTAATGAGATTATGAGGAGACATAGTTTGGGTGGTTTTTAATTTCGTTTTATTGCGCCTGGGCTGGGACCTGGTTGGGACCGGTTTGGCCTGGTTCCGATAGGCAAGGAAGTTAGATGCCTGCAAATCCTTTGTTGTCCTCAAGTGGGACCCCCTCCCTAGTCAGGGTCTGGGTGGGTTTTTCCCCTTAAGCCTTACCTTCCCCTTCCCTGGCTGCTCATGTTTGTCTTTCTATCTAACAATCTCATCTGTAAAACAGAGGAGTTAGGGTAGGTAATAATTCTTTTCCAGTTCCAAAATAATCTATTTCTCTACTTCCATTTTAAAAAATTGAGCAAAACAAGATTTTTCAACTGAAAGTAAGGGTTTAAATAGATCTAGAACCTCTATTAAGTTACTTCATATAGTGAACCTAGAATAACATACAACATGGGATAAAACTTGTCATGCTACTACTAACCCCACTGCTTTACTAAAATGCTTCCTGGTTTTAGATGTCACTGATTTTTTTTTAATTCTTCTTTTGGTCTGAAGTTTCTGTTTTTGGTAATGTATTTTGGTCATTACATCTATGCAAAAATTTCTTTGAAAATAACATAATTCATGACAACTGACTTCTCTCTAGTGCCTCTTTAGGAAAATCAGGGCCCATTGGTACCCCTGGCCCACCCCTCCAACAGCTGAGGGAAAACATGCTTGGCCAGATTCTCGTTCAAATCCTAGGCCCAGCTCGAACTAGATCTGTGACCCTGGACAAATTTTTTAACCTTCCTGGGTCTCAGTTTTCTTACCTCTGAAATGGGGACATTCACCTCAAAAAATTGTTGTGAGGATTAAATAATTTTTTTGAGGTACCTACCAGGTGCCCAACATATAGTAGGTGCTTAATAATTGGTAGATCCTGCTTTTGTCATTCCCTCATCCAAAATTACCTTTCTGTGGTTTTACATGCTCAATTTAGCCCTCCTGGTTAACAGCTGGTTATTTTATAGCAGAGTTGCAGTTTAACACGTTTACTCAAGTATGAAAAGAAAATGTAGTTTCTTTATTTTCTATGATCAACCTGACTGTTTTCATGATCCTCCAACCTTGAGAAACCAGAAAATGGAATTTCTTCCCTGGGACCCACTCCAGGCTTACCTGGTCCAGGAGGCAGCCTATACCTTGTCGCTCTGGTGTTTTGTGCTCTCCTCCCTTTCCAGAGTCTCTCTGGAAGGACTTCTGCAACCCTTCCCATCAGCTGGGGCTTTCCTTAGTGTTTGGCAGATGGGGTTTGGGGAGAATAAACGGTTTACTGATAAAAGAACACAAATCAGGAGGTGTTTCAACATTATCACACTTGTTACAGTTGCTTAGTGCTGGATGGCGTGTGCATGGTGCTCCAGTTCCGTGTGCCCAGTGGCACAGCTAATCAGTGACACACTTTCTGCACGGCCCTGGGGGACACCTCAGGACTACAGAGAATTATCCCCAGTTGACGGGCAATGGCACACAACGTCACACCTGGCCTCCTAAAAACTTAATCCAAACAATGAATAACCCATGGTAGAAGTCCAAGCCCAGGAGCAGACAGTGGAAGAGTGGCTTCAGAACACAAGGGACTGTCCAGCACGCAGTTGTTTGGTGATAAGATAGACTCTGCATGTTGAGAAAGTACATTTTCCAGGTGTGTGGCCTCTGTCCTGTTTCACCCAAGGCAGTGAAAATCATTCCGAAGGCTGGTTTTGCCGGTCGCTTCCCTGTTCACTCCCAGCCTCCACTCTGGAGCCCTCAGATGCTTTCCTGTGGGAAATGGTTTCAGAAGCATCCAGTTTCACCCCCTTCTCACACACCTGCCTCTACCCCAGAGGCGGCTGTGCCTGTTAGGAGGGCTAGTGCCTGACAGTCCAGTGTGTGTTCTCTGTCGTGGTCGGTTCTGCTGTGTGTGATATTCTTTTTTTTTAATATAATTTATTTTACTATCATTAATTTACAATTACATGTGCAATATTACGGTTATTAAACTACCCCTTCATCAGGTCCCCCCCACCAACCCCATTACAGTCACTGTCCATCAGCGTAGTGAGATGCTATAGAATCACTACTCGTCTTCTCTGAGTTGTACTGCCCTCCCCGTGCCACCCCAACATTACATCTGCTAATCGTAATGCCCCTTTTTCCCTCTTATCCCTCCCTTCCCGCCCATTTTCCCCAGTCCCTTTCCCTTTGGTAACTATTAGTCCGTTCTTGGGTTCTGTGAGTCTGCTGCTGTTTTGTTCCTTCAGTTTTTTTCTTTGTTCTTATACTCCACATATGAGTGAAATCATTTGATACTTGTCTTTTTCGGCTTGGCTTATTTCACTGAGCATAATACCCTCTAGCTCCATCCATGTTGTTGCAAATGGTAGGATTTGTTTTCTTCTTATGGCTGAATAATATTCCATTGTGTATATGTACCACATCTTCTTTATCCGTGTGTGTGATATTCTTGACATCAAAGTGAACTTTACTCCTGTGATGGCCAGGGCCCTACTTTCTGCCATGTCTACCTCTGGCCAAGCTTCTCAGCAATGCAGACCCCAGAGAGGGTGGTGAGGGAAGGCAGATGAACTAGTGCAAATGTTTACTGCCACAGAAACAGCCAGTAATAACCATACTACTGATAGGATTTTTTTTTTTAACAACAACGCTTGCTCAAAAGCAAGGCTTCAGATCTTTGGAGGTACTAGACTTGCTGTGCCTGTAAATGCAGAAGCTCACCCTGCTGGGGGTGGGCAGGACCTGGGTCCTTTTATTCTCTGTGTTCCTTGGCACCAGGACCTGGTACCTGGCCCAGCTTTGATAATCCATAAATAATGGCTGTACTGATTTTGAAATGAATTCCCTGCTTTGCGGACTAGTGATCAAATTGATCTTCTTCAAGCCATTTTGTTCCAGGAGATGCGCTTAAAGTGATACCTGAACTTGAAGAGCTGAATTTGTCGTGGAACAGTAAAGTGGGAGGAACCCTGCCTCTGATTCTCCAGGCGGTCCAAGAAGGGAGCAAGATACAGACGCTTGAGCTTGTGGATTGTGCCCTCACATCAGAGGATGGGACCTTTGTGGGTAAGTGGAATTTGGAAGAGTCTCTCCCGGAAAAAAAAAAATGTGAAGACTCCATGACTGGATCGCTGGGAGACAAAGGTGGCTGCACTTCCCTTACCCTCAGTAACTCCTAGTTGTGAAGCCGAACCCACCCCGCCTGTCCCAGCTTTTACATGCTGTGCTTTCATTGAGTCGCTCTGTTTTGGATTCCTTTCCTTCCAGGTGAGTTGCTACCTTTGCTGAAAAATCTTGAAGTACTTGATCTTTCCATTAACAGAAACATCGGTGGCAGTCTAAACAGCATTGCTCAAGGATTAAAAAGTACTTCAAATCTGAAAGTATTAAAGTTACATTCATGTGGATTATCACTAAAGAGTGTCCAACTATTAGGTGAGTTAGCAATGGCTGAAGTTTATATGTGCATACACACACACACACACACACACACACACACACACACATACACACATAAACTTTTATACATTTTCCACGTGTGTGGCTCTCCACCCTGTTTTACCCAAGACAGTGAAAATCCTTCCGAAGGCTGATCTTTCTGGTGACTTTCCTCCCAGCCTCCACTCTATAGGCCCCAGATGCTTTCCTGTGGGAAATGGCTTCAGAAATGTTAAGCCTTCACCACTTTGCCATTGCATCCTCCTCTACCTGCAAGGTGGGACTCCTGTACAATGTTATAGAATTCTATTCTAGAAGCCTAGAATTCTATGAAAACTTCAGTGCTTGAGCGTAGTAGGAGGAGAACCATTAGTTGCAGATTTCTGATCAAAACCATTGGCAGTCTACACAGATGGTAGGGAGAGACATATGGGTTTGAAGCCATTGTCAGGTCCAAAGGGGGCTAAATGGTAGGGGGTCTGAAGTTATTCCTCTGTCTTGGCTTTTCTGATCCCAGTGTATTTTCTCAGTCTCCCTTCTGCACACCTGCCCCCTCGCCGACCCCACCCCTGCCTCCCACCTTGTGATATGTCTGAATGGGAGTTTGGCTTTATTTGTAGACACTGCTTTTAGCTACGTGAGTGAGCTGAGGAAACTAGACCTTTCCTGCAACAAGGAGCTGGGTGGAGGTTTTGAAAACGCAGCTGCTCAGCTGGCCAAGTTGGAGCACCTGGAAGCCCTGGATCTTCACCAGTGCTCGCTGACAGCAGCCGACGTGGTGTCACTGAGTAAGCATGTGCTACAGATGTGTTGGGGTGATGGGTTTGTTCTCCTCAGTTCTTGTTCCTGTCACAACAAAAAGGTGAACAGCAGAGACACAATAGTGAAGCAGAGTGAAAGTTTTATTTGAACATACTCTAAGGGAGGAATGGGCTAGAGTCAAGGTAGGTAAAGGCAGGTTTACTTGCTTATCTGGAGTAAGACAGAGAGAGTGAACACTTAAATGCTTAAAGTCTGGAAAATGGAGTGGAATCGCAAAGTGCCAAAGACACCACTGGAAGAGCACAGAGACAAAATGTAGTAAGTTGAGCAGTAAAAAGCCTTTTGAAAATACCCACTCCAAGAAGGGGAATGCAGGCAACCTCAGAGAGGAGGAGGCGTATCTAAAGGCTGGCATTCTGTCTTTTAAGGCTTTCAAGAATGGGGCAAAGGTAAAGGGTTGGGGGCATAGGTTTGTCATGTGGTCTCATCTCACAATTCCATCTCTGGGGAGAGACAATATGTCATTGTCTATAGCTAGTCCTCCACGTAATTCTGCAGGACAAACCTTTTGTTCCTCTCTAAGACAGAGCCACTCCCAAGTACTGGGAATACATCTGTTAAGACTGCTTGCCTTGCCTTAAGATAAGTCATTGGCTGAATCTAACTTCCTAATTCTCTTTCAAAAGTGGAATCTTAACCTTAAGATAAGTCCCTCTTGTTCTTATTATGCTAATCTCATCATTTTTTAGGAAAATTAATCATGATGCTTGCCCCATGTCTCTGCCCTGTTTCACCTGCATTAGCTAGAGCAAGTCTCAAGGTCAGCCCAGATTCTGAGCATGTGGAATGAACTCACGTTGCAAAGGGCATTAACTCTGTGAGTCCTTTCTGGCTCTCTGGCTTTATCTGATTAGCTCCCTGAATTCTTGGTGGGCTCCACCCTCTTTTCATCTGGCTCTTATCTATCTTTCTGCCTAACAGAAGGACTTTTGGAACCTTGGCATATGTTTGGAAACTTAGCAAATTTGAGATGAACCCCTAAACTTACTGTTAATGAGGTTACTGGGAGGATCAAATCATAAAAGTTCTGTGAATACCCAATATAGTACTTGGCATGTTTTAAGTGCCCAGTAAATATTAGTGAATCTAAATTCCTCCTATACATGTCTGTTAATGATAGATATGGCACTTGAAGGAGAAAATTTAGAATTTATGTTGCTATTCATAAATGAATGTTAGTGTCATAGAGTTAATTGCAAAGAGGGAATACAGAGAAAGCCAAAATGAAGGTGTTGAAGCTTTCTAACAAGCAAAGTCAAGCCACATAGATACAAATGAAGTTACAGAAAAAGTCAGTGGGGTGGTGCATTATAACTTTAAATAAGTTTTAACTACACTTATTTTCCTACCACAGACATAGTCATGTAATTACAACATGTAATGTCTAGGTGCAGTTTCCCATAACAGCGTAAGCATAGCCTTGAGATGGAGGGTTTTTATTCCATCTGTGGCCATGATAAGGAAGGTCAGGGGTCAAACTGGCCGTGATTGCCAATCAAGAAGAGGGTGGGAAACAAACGCCCAGAAGACTTTGTGAGATGGTGCCAAAATGTATTCTATTAATAAAATAGTAAGTAGCTAGTTAATAATATCTATTAATAGAAATGCATGTCACTGTTGGTATTTCAACAGCCCAGGTGATCCCTTTACTCTCGAGTCTTCAAGAACTGGATTTATCTGCCAACAGGAAGATGGGAACCACTTCTGAACACCTACTTAGCAGGCTCCGATTTTTACCAGCACTGAAGTCCTTACTAATCAACAACTGTGCTTTGGAACGTGAGACTTTTGCCACCCTGGGTAAGGGAGTTCCCAGACCCCTGCAGGCCTGCACTGTGGCAGAGGGGAGGCCTCTCCTTTCCCTGCACAGGAGTTCCACTCCAAAGCTCAGCCACAAATGTAGTATGTGATTACTCATCTGTCTTCTTTTCCGGAAATATGCACTCTTAAAAGTGACCTTCTGAAGGCCACATGTATGATTCTGGCATTTGCATATTTAGCATTTACAATTTAAAGTGTAATGATCAACTCTGGGGGTCCATGTCCGTGGTAACTTGTAATTTCACTGAGGTGCCAATATAAATTGGGATTGCTGTGAGTCTGACGGGAAAAGTGAGGCAATTGCTAGTGTCTGAGCCTCACTAACCACTAAGCATCCACTTCCCAACAGGATTCACTGTCTTCTCTGGGGAACCTGGGTGGGCCTAAAGGTCATAGATACTGGATACAGCCCAGCCTAGGTCAAGGGTCTAGTGAATCTGAAATTTCTGCCTATTCAGGGAAAGAGTGTCAGCAAGCAGAGGGAGATATGCTGAGCAAAGGGATTTTGTAGCCTTTTTCCAAATATCCCCCCAGGTAACCATCACTTTGGGCTCACGGTGCTGGGCAGGGGTCCCCACCGCCGCCAGGCTGTCATTCGCTAGCGGCCTCAGGTCTCTCACACAGTTGTATTCACAGTTGAGATTTATTACGACAAAAGCATACAAAGCAAAATCAGCAGAGGGAAAGGTGCACGGGGTGAAGTCCAGGGGAAACCAGGCACAAGCTCCTAGAGTCTTCTTCCGCTGGGAATACACACAATGTGCTTCAATCCAGCAAAGTGTAAAATGGAGGCTCTCCTGAACCTCCGAGTCTGGAGTTTTTACTGGGGGGTTGGTCACACAGGCACCCTTTAGTTTGCACATACTAAAATTCCAGACTCACAGAAGGAAAGCTGGTGTGCAGTATAAATCATATTATTTATAAACACAGTTTAAACACACAATGAACCACTCTCATCAGTCCAGGAATGGTGGGAACACTTCCAAATTTCAAGTTCTCAGATGTCAGCCAAGGGCCAGCCTCTCCAGCAGTCCCTTCTAAGGTCAGCAGTCTTAGGCTGGTAGGTTAACTCTTTTTTGCACACAAGCACAAGACTAGAGTGGTTGGATTCTGGTTCTTCCTGGATAATGATGAAAACAGAGTCCTTCCCTCTGACCTCCCAAGTGTTATGTCAGTTGATACTTCCTTAAAAATGAATTGTCCTGTGGACCAGATAAGGGCTATTACTAATGAAATAAATGCATTCTATTAATAAAATAGTAAGTAGCTATTTATTAGTATCTATTAATAGGAATGCATGCATATAATTTACTCCAAAATCTAAGAACTCTCTGTGTAGGTTCTCTTGGCCTGCTGTTCAGCCCAAGTATTTTATACAACCCACAAAGACTTGGTCCTTGCCACGTACCACCCCCAGGCATCCCCCAGTATTGCTCATCTCTTTGTCTGCAATGTCTGGATGGGGAGAAAAGTAACAGGATAGGTACCTTTCAGATCTGGAAATTCTTAATCTGGGGTGTGTGGACCTGCTGTACCCGGAGAGTGGATCAGAGAGTCAGTCTTCAGTTATGCTTGGCGGAGGAGGCCACGCGCTCCCTGAAACTGACAGCAATTCTTTTCTTTTTGGTGGTGGGGGGGGGGGGGATGTATGAGATACATTTTCTGTCTCCAAAGTGCCTGGAATCAGACTGCTTAAAATCAAACCCTGACTCTGACTCTTTCTACCTGAGGTTGCTAACATCCTTGTGCTTTAGTTTCCTTATCTATTAAATGTGAACTGGAGTAGTAGCACCTACCTCATAGGGTTGTAAGAATAAATGGATTAATACATGTAAAGTTCTTGGAAAGGTGCTTGGTACAGAGTAAATGCTCAATTATTATGGGGCGAGAGTGTATGCATTTCAAAGTACATTGGATCTTACCACTATCCTGTTTGACTAGAGCCAGTGGCTGCCTGTCTCACCTCTGGTAAAATCCAGAGTCCTTCATGCAGTCTAAGAGGCCCAGATGATCTGACCTCTGTACTCATTGGCCACTCTCTCCCTCGCTCCTTGAACCCAGCCTCAGACGGTTCATTCTGGTTCCACCCTGTCCTGGAGCTCTCTTCTGCCCTCGGCAGAACCTCCTTTCCTGCAAATGTCCTGGCCCCATTCTT
The DNA here is from genome assembly GCA_032199065.1 of Smutsia gigantea. NCBI lineage: Eukaryota > Metazoa > Chordata > Mammalia > Pholidota > Manidae > Smutsia > Smutsia gigantea. The sequence goes on from JAVSCE010008842.1 coordinate 25,792, forward strand.
CCCTGGGCAGCTCTGTCTTCAGCTCTCAGCATAAATGTCCTCTTTAAGACGGCCCCTCTCTAAGTCAGGAGCCCCTGTATTTTTATAGCCTTAATCAGAATTTATAATTATGTATTTATTGGTGTGTGTGTGTGTTTAATGGCCATATTTCCCCCAGACGGTAACCTCCTTGAGAGAAGGGGTCATGTTTATTCTTCACTGCATACCCTAACCACCTTTTAGGTATTTCTTCATATTAGTTAAGTCAACAAACTTCTCAAAGGGGTCTGTAATCCCCATAATGGTTGGGTAAACACACACACATATGCACACACACAGTACAGTCCACTGTTCAAATGTTCAGAAATTTCTGGAAAAAAAAATCTGAGGACATGTTATTTCATAAATATACTTCCTAGTTGGAAAAAGTTGGATATTTCTTAAGAAAATTTTGAAAAAAATGTATGTCTTCTGTCATCAGAAGATGCAGCTCTTTCCAATTATAGCTTCATAATAAACCATAATCACATAGCTATTACACTAAGTTATACCATCTGACATAAATCTATCAATTTTAATTAAGAAATAAATCAAGTAAATATATTTTTGTCCACATCACTTTTAGAAGAAAAAGACGTGTCATTTTGTATTGGTAGGTCTCTGTACCATAAATGTGGGAAGGATTTTATTAGGCATTATAAAAGAATACATATTTTTGAAAGAATAACTTGAACGTGTTATTCTTTAGAAAGAAGGCAGAATAGTTTAAAGTGTAATTAACTATTATACCTTCGGAATAAGTTCTTCTAGGTAATTCTCACATTAGGGGCAAATGAGGATTAAGCAGAAACTCTTTTAATTTCCTTTAAAAATCTTTCCAAGATACGTTGGTTCCCTTCCTTGTCTCTGTAACTGCAGGTAAGCTAATGTGAATATATTTTGGTGTTTCAGAATCCTAGGGAGGCCTGGCCCGGTCTTTGAACTTCAGCACGGACCCCACAGTATACAGAAACATGTACAATCAGGACATACTCTGGAACAATCTTGAATAGCTGTCGAAATGCTTTGTCTCTCTCTCCTCTTTCTAAATGTGACATGAAGGAAAGAAATCCCAGCTAATAGTGAATTCCATTTAATCAAGTTTTACTTTTCTAAAATTTCTAAAATTTCTTCCAAATAAAAATTGACAACATAAATTGAGGCCATGAATTTCAGGCAAAAGAAAATGTTCTCTATGCCTTTCTTAACCTCAGCTATATTAATACGTTGTCTTGCCTAGGTTCCTCAAATTCAGGGCTTTTAATCTCTAAAGAAGTCTGAATGATTGCCGTTCTTGTTACTAATTTTAGCTGAAGCCTCCATTCACCTCCCTGCTCTGGAAATAATCAACCTTTCCTGGAATAAGTGTGTTGGTGGCAACCTGAAGCTACTTCTGGAAACACTAAAGCTCTCAACTTCCCTTCAAGTGCTGAGGCTAAGCAGCTGTTCCCTGGTGACAGAGGATGTGGCTCTCTTGGGTTCGTATCCACTGATTCCAAAGCAGTCCTGGCGTGTGGAACCCACTGCGTCTGCCCTGCACGCCCAGGGGAAAGGAGGTAGAGAAGGCAGCAAGGTCTGGCTGAGCACTCTGGGCAGCTTCCGTTCTCCCCGGCATCTGCTCAGGAGAGATCTGGTTAAAAAAATAAGGGCAATTCTCAAATCAGAGAGGCAGTGGCAGGTGTTCCACAGGAGGCGATGGACACAGATGGGGTGGGAGGTTCCTTTGGGGCAACCAGCTTCGGTTCCATACCTTCCCCATACATGGGAGTCTTCCGTGTTCTCCAGCCAGCTCAGTGTTCATCAAACCAGTTATATACTGCCTACCTGCACAAATTTTGCCCTATCCACAGGGCACCTGCACTATTACTTACTTTTTCCCTTGTTTTGACTCTTAAACATAAATGTTTTAATTAAACAGGAAACTGATCTTCATGATGACTGAAATACAGGTATCACTTCTGATAGGCAGACATTGTTAGAATGTTGTTGGCTGAAAGCTTTGAGTAGGGGTTATTCTCCGTTATAAAAAGGAGATGAGAGGGGTAAAAGGAGATCCAATATGAAACTTTGTACATGTGAATTTAGAAAGATGGAAAGAGAGTTGAATAGGAAAAACTTTTGCACTGTGGGATTCCAGACTATATAATGCCTTACCACAAATCCCCTAAAATAAAATTGCCTCTGTGTGTCCACTTGCCATGGGGAGACAATGAATCTCTTATCTGCCCTTATCCCCATACCTCCATCACTATTCAGCCATCAGCTGCAAGGTCTCTGAAGCAATGAGCACCCTTCCGAATAAAGGGTCTAGAACTGGTATCAGGTAGGTATATCTGTGTTATCTTGTGTATTTACAGTCAGTTCTGCTTTAACGTGACATATGTGCCAAAACATTTATCTCTGCAAAAATCACGTAATAATCACAGGGCTTACGGCTAGAAGCACAACACTTAGAAACTTCATCAGTGAAACATTAAAAAAAAAAGTCAGGGAACTAAAAAATATGGTAGTGAAGTTTATCCATGTTAACAGTTAGGAAATACATGAATACTACAGTGAAGATGGCACTTTACCTTAAAAAAGACCTGAACTTGGTTTGTGGGAGAAAGCTGTCCACACACTCCCGGTGGCCTGCCCCTGGTTCCCATGCCTGCTACCCCATGTGGGAGGGAAAGAGAACAAAAGGGAGGCAGGAAAAAGAGAAAAAGGAGGGACAGAGAGGATAATATACAACTGGCGGGAGGAAAGGGGAGGGAAGGGGAGGGGTCAGGGCTATGCAGCCCTGGGTTGCAGCTTGTGAGTTATTAGAAGTAGCAGAACAAGGATTATCTGACATTAAATAGAAAGTTTGAACACTGGATGTGGATGGGTGATGTGGATGGGTGAAGCTCATTGTCCTTGTGAGGTGTGTGCGGGTGTTGATTCCATTTACTCTTATACCTAAGGTTAGCGGGGTGCAGTTTTCTGTGCTCACCTAGGGTTTCCTTTGGACAGATTACACAACAACAAAGAAATTTGTGTTATGCTCAAACTGTTCTCTGATATTTCAATCTAGTTGGAGCAAATTTGTGTTTTCAAAACAAGTGTTATGGCAAAGCACAGAGATGAGGACAAAACATTGTGATTTTAATTTGCATTTCTCTAATGACTGAAGATGGTGAGCATACTTTTACATGATTATTTGTCAACTATATATATTCTTTGGTGAAGTGTCTGTCGTGATCTTTTGCCTAATTTTGAAAACCAGCAAATTTGTTTGAGTTATCCATTTTGAGTTATTGTTATACAAGGTATGAGAAAAGGGCCAGAGGTTAATGTTTGTGTCTATGACTGTGCAATTACTCGAGCACCCTTAATTGAAAGGATTACTCATTCTCCGTTAAATTGCCTTTGTATTTTTGTCAAAAATCAGTTGGCCATATTTGTGAGGGTCTGTTACTGGTCTCTATTCTGTCCCATGGATCCATGTGTCTATTCTTTTACAATACCACAATATCTTGATTCCTGAAGCTTTATCGGAAGCCTTGAAATCAGGTAGTGAGTATTCTTTGTTCTTTTTCAGAATTGTTTTGATTATTCTAGTTCCTTGATATTTGCTTATAAATTTTAGCATCATATTGTCAATATCTACCAAAAATCCTGCTGGAATTTTGATTGGGATTGCTTTGAGTCTATAGAAAAATACAGGGAGAAATGATATTTAACTTTATTGAGTATTCTAATCCATGAACACAGGATCTCTATCTTTTTATTTGTGTTCTCTTTGATTTCTTTCACTGGTGTTTTGTAGCTTCTACCATACAGATCCTGCACATATTTTGTTAAATTTATATCTAAGTATTTCACTTTTTGGTTGCACTATAAAAGGTACTATTTTAAAATTTTTGATTCCCAATTGGTCATTGCTACTATGTGGAAATACAATTGATTTTTGTATATCGATATTTTTTACTGCATCCTTGGTAAACTCATCTATTAGTTCGAGAAGATTTTTGATAGATGCTATAGGATTTTCTACACAGTTATATCATCTATAATTAGAAACAGTTTTACTTCTCCTTTTCCAATCTGTACATCTTTTCTTTTTCTTCATTATTTAACTGGCTAGGACTTCCAGTCGGCGGTGAATGTAGTGAGAGCAGACATCCTTGGCCTGTTCCCAATTTTAGGGGGAAAGCATTCAGTCTTTCACTGCTGAGTGTAATGTTAGCTGTAAGTGTTTTTGTCAATGTGCTCTTTACCAAGTAGAGGAATCCTCCTCTGGCAAGTGTTAAATCAGCCTTATGTTCCCAGGATAAACCCTTCTTGGTTGTGCTGTATATATATTGCTGGATTTTATTGGCTAACATTTTGTTGGGGATATTTATTGCTATGTTCATGTGACATAATGATCTCATGGTTTTCTTGTAATGTCTTTGTCTGGCTTTGGTATCAGGGTAATGATGGTCTCATAAAATAAGTTGGCAAATGTTCCTGTTTCTTGTATTTCTTGGAAAGACCGTGTATTATTCTTTCCTTAACTGTTTCATTGAACCTGTCTAAACTTGGAATTTCCTTTGTGAGAAGTTTAAATTACAAATTCAGTTTTTAAAAGAGATGTAGGACTCTTCAGTTTCTCTACTTCTTCTTGAGTGAGTTTTGGTACTTTATGTCTTCCAAGGATGGCTCGATTTCACCTTGCTTGATGGAAATAAAGTTATTCCCTTATTATCCTTTTAGTGACTACAGTGCTACCCTTCTCTCAACGTTGATATTGGTAATTCGTGTTTCTGTCTTTGTTTTTCGTGGCTAACTTGACTAAAGGTGTATTGTTTTCTGCTGCTGTGTGACACATTAATTTGTGGCTTAAAATAATACTCATTTTAATTTGGTCATAGTTTTGGAGGCCAGAATCTGGTACAACTTGTCCGGGTTCTCCATTCAAGGCCTCCCAAGGCTGAACTCAAGGTACCAGCCAAGCTGAGTTCTCACCTGGAGGCTCTGGGAATAAATCTCCTTTCAAGCTCATTCTTGCTGTTGGCAGAATGCAGTTCCTTGCAGGTGTAGGACTTGTGATTAAGAAATTCTAAAAGAATGTTTCTGTTAGAAATAATCAAAGCAATATAAAAGTGCCAATAGCTAACCACACATAGTAATATTTGTTATTCACTAAAAATTGAAAGAAGGACAAAATATTCTGGACAAAATGCAAAAGTATAAATTAGACCTAAAAAAAAAACTTGGCAGCAAAAATTATGAAATAAAAAAACATAACAGCATCTTTCATGTCATACACTATAAAAAAAAGTACTTTCAGAGCCTATAATCCTATTAACAAGATTTTTAAAAACAATGTATAAAATAGTAAATATAATAATTAGGATACTCACATGACTGGAATATCCAAACAGTAGAGAAAAGGTTAAAAAAAATAGTAAAGGGGAGGGGACTAGGTGAGCCAAGATCGGTATAATGAAGGTGACTGCTGAAGCTGAACGGTGGGGACACAGGGGCTCCACTCTACCGTCTACTTTTTGTATGTTTGAAAATTTCTATAATAGAAACGTTTTTAAAGAGGAGAAGCATTCACATTGTCTTTAACAAGTCTTGAGAAGGTGGTGAGTAATATTTCAAGGCACAGAAAGGCAGAGACATGTTGACAGGGACACATGGGGACCAAGTGCGGCTGTGGAGCATACACACCGCTAAGCGCTCAGACGCACAGCAGCACCGAATGTCAGCAAGGGAAAGCCATGGCGGTGGAGCACCTGGAGTCGTGATGCATGAGGAATGATGGAAAGACCAGGGCATGTTTAGTCCTAAAGAGGGAGAATTTGAGGGGACTTACTGTTGTCCAACACTGCACGGCTGTCATGAGGAAGAGCTGAGGTTTCAGTGGGCTGTGGGCAATGGATGGACTTCAGCGGAAAGCAGAAAGGGGCCCAAAGGAAGGGCTTCCTCCTGCTGAGAGCTGCTTCACCCTGGTGGGGCACCCTGAAAGGGGGCTTCAGGCAGACTCAGGCTGAAAATCAGAGTCAGGAGAGAAGCTCTGAAAGGGATTCCTCTCTGATCACTGATCTGGAGGCTGAATAAAGAGACCTCCAAGGTCCCTTCCAACTCTGAGATTCTTCACTACTCATCTGACCTGTGTAATCCATTTCTGCTTTTGGCTGCCAAGGGAAGCATGCGCTGTTGGCCTTGAGTGTCTCTCCTGCCTTCTCTTATAGAAGTCATTGTCTTTTCTTAGATTCTTCACTAACTGTTATTTATTAAGTGCCATTTCAGGGAGTACTGTGATGTGCGCTATTCAAAGGGAAAATTATCCCATGTTTTAGAGGTCTCAGGATGAATTAGAAATTATCCAGGCATATTTTGCACGTGGAAAGCACTCCATTAAAAAGTGCTGAATGAGGAGTTACTGAATAAATTAGCAACAAACAATTAAACAGTATTAAACAGCAAGAAGACTATTTACAAATGGTCCTCAGTTAAAACCAACAAGCCATCATTCCTCTTGTCTAATTAGAGGAAGTCTGCAGGAAGAACGAGGACTGCAGTGCAGCAGACAGCAGAATGGGACAGAAAAGGAGCTCTGTGGGCTGAGAATTGGAAAGAAAAAAAATCCATTTTTAAGTCCTACTTGGGCTGCACAGAGAGGAAATTTGTTACTCAACTTCAGAATAAAGCATTCTTGTATTTTAGCATTTTGAGTGATTTTTGCTTTTTTCAGCCTCAGCAATACAGGCAGGCCACCTGGCCCAGCTGCGGGAGCTCGACCTGAGCTATAATGACAACATCTGTGGTGCAGGATGGACCATCTTCTGCCGACATGTGTGGCTCCTGAAAGACTTAACCACGCTAGACATCAGCCTTTGGCCGTCCACTGTTCGGGATTGTGGACAATGGTTTAGACACTTGTTATGTGCGGTGACCAAACTCCCTGAGATCACAGAGATAGGAATGAAAAGATGGATCCTCCCAGCTTCACAGGAGGAGGAAGCGGAATGCTTTGAACAAAGTCACAGAAGCAGCATTCACTTTGACCATGGTGGGTTTCAGTCAGCAGATTTCCCAAATCTTAACTAAACTACAAACCATTCCCCAAAGGAGAAAAAGAACAGGAATGAATTCCAGTGTAAGCAAAGGAGTATCAACTTCAGAGCTGTTTAATTGGACTTAGGTTACAAGAGCTTTGTAAATATATGCATATAATAATTTAATATGCGCATGTCTTTATTCTCTATCACATGAAACATTTTTTTCAATGGATTTTCATTTGTTTTGGATATGTAATTAGGTCACTTACTGTTCAGAAGTCCTGCCAAAAAAGTTTAGATTCTGGTAATGCATCTTCTTTTTTTGTCCTGGAATTTTCTTCTTTTTCTACATGTTAAACATTCTAAATATAAGGGTGTGTGTGCGCACACAAGTCTAATGTGAAAGGCACTAGTTGTGTACTAGTTTGTTATCTTTACCATTATTATATGTATCTTAATGTGGTCTACTTCCATTTTTATTGAAAGTATAGCCTTCATTGGTTTATTATTTCTGTTCCCATGCCTTTTATCCCGTACATAAACCACAAACACTAATAATGGTCACTGGCACATAAATTTTAATAACTAGTGGTCAGAAATTCAAAATCCAACATCAAGAACACATTTGTTAAAAATAAAGTAAAATATTTTATTAAAATAAACATTACCTTTGGGCTTTTGTCTGGCATGAAATTTGCTATATAAAACCTATTTAATTTACTTATTAAGAGTTTTGTGTTGCTCTAAGTGATCTTTGAAATTTTGGGGTTTTTTCATTATGAGAGCATGGCAGAGGTGTTTGCTCACACATTTCTACTCTGAAATGCTCTAATCAAATTATATTTTTCTCTCTTCCTATTACACTAATAATATTGCAATCAAGATTGCTTGAAAGACATGTAAAATTTGAAATCAATACTGTTCCAAAAGAGAGAGTTATCAGGATAGGGAGGTTTTGAGTGGTGTAAGTAGAGATACTTGACATAATATAGTACTCTTCATTTCTCATAATGTGGCATTCTCACGAGTTCCATGAACACCTATGCTCATGCCCAAACCTTTGAACACGTGTTCATAGAAGCTTTATTCATAACAGCCAAAAACTGGAAACAGACCTATGCTCTTCAATGGGTGAATGGTTAAACTGTGGGGCTATGAGATACTACTCAGCAGTGGAAAGGAATGAGTTATTGATAACCTGCAACAACTTGGATTACCTAAGGTATCCAAGGTTACTACTATGTGATTCCAGTTATATGTCATTCTTGAAATAACAAAATGATAGAGATGGAGAACAGGTGAGGCTTTGGGAGAAAGTAGGTCTTAGGTGAGACTAAAAGGAATGGCACTAAAAGGAGACATGGTGATGGACCAATTCTGTATCTTAATTGCCTTGATGGCTACACAAAGCCACATGTGATAAAACGTCATTGAATTACACACACAAATAAGTGCATGTATAAATGACGGAATCTAATGTGAATTTTCTGGTTTTGTTGTTTTACTATGGTTATGCATAATAATAGATGTCAACATTGAGGGAGGGTGAAGGGTAAATGGACCTAGGAGACATTTCTACATTTCTTTGGAACTTCCTTTGACTCTATGATTATTTCAAAATTAAAAGTTTCTAAAGTAGACAGGATAGCATAATGAACTTCCATGTACCAACCACATGCCTGTACAATTGTCAATTATGGCCAACCTTCTTTCATTTGGATCCCTCCTACTTACCTCCCTGACACTATTCTGAGGCAATTCCCAGGTATCCTATCATTTTATCCATAAATATTTCATTAAAAGCAAGATTTTTATAGATACTTTTATTTTTATCCATAACCATAATTCTATGAATAATCTTAGCATGGTAGGCATCTAATTCCTGGATATTTTACCTTCTTATCAGGGTTCATTACCTCAATTCATTAATTTATGGATTTATTTATTTCTCTTAACAGGTTTTCTTTTTACGTCCTTGTTTCCTTTCTTATCTTTAGGAGAATTCTTTCCTTTCTTTTGTAATTTTAGTAGTTTTTCACATTTCGCCAGTCCTCTCCGCACCATTATTCCACGCCACCATGCCTGAATCTGAAAAAAAAGAAAAACCCCAACAGCATCAGCTGGTATCACTGTGGACTCGGATGGTTACGTCTCTTTGTTGTGGCATGTTGCTTTAAAGATGTGGAGAACAGGATATGATTAGAACTCTACCCCTTATTATCTCTCTTTCTTAATCAGCCAGTCATCCAGGCAATTAAAAAAAAACATTTAATGCTTTTATGTGCCAGGCACTGTTCTAAGGCATTTGGGAAACAGCAGTTAAATACCAATGTCCTTGGCTTTGTGGAGCTCACATTCCAGTGAGGGGAAGAGACAATCAACACAAGAGTGGGCCATTTCACAGATGATGACATGTGCCAATTCACAAGCAAGGGGAACCGGGGTGGGGGGGGCTGCCCCTGTGTTCCTCCCACTGTATGTCTGCCTACAGGCAGGCTTCACTTGTTCCTGAGATCGTGTTCCCTCCCACCAACGTAGGAATAACCCTCCTCTCGTAGCAGACTCTTCAAACCTCCCAGGGGCCCCCCATTTCAGAATAAAAGCTCAAGTCCTTATAATGGCTTACAAGGCGCTCCCCGATCTGCCCCCTCCCTCCTGACCTCACCGACCTCCTAACTACTCTCTCTCTGCTCGCTGCCCCAGCCAATGGGGGCCCCCTTGCTGCTCAGGCACAGCTCCACCTCAGAACCTGGGTACTGGCTGCCTCCTCTGCCTGGAATGCTCTTCCAATGTGCAGATGGATCACCCCTGCCTTCTTCAAGTATTTGATCAATTGTCACAGTTGCTGTGGACTGAATTGTGTGTCCTCTCCCCAACCCACACGCCAAATTCATATGTTGAATACCCTAACTCCCAAGGTGATGGTATTGGGAGACAAGCCCTTGAGAGGTGATTTGGTCTGGATGAGGTCTTGAGGGTGGGGTCTTCATGATGGGCTCAGTCCCTGACAGGAAGAGACACCAAACACTCACTAACTCTGTCTCCCCTCCGCATCCCCTCTTTTCTCTGTCTCCCCTCTTTTTCTCTCTCTCTTTCTGCCAAATGAGGACACAGCGAGAAGGCAGCCCTCTGCAAGGCAGGAAGAGAGCTCTCACCTACCAGGCCAGCACCTTGATTCCATACTTACAGCCTCCAGAACTGTGAGAAAATGCCTGCTGGTTAAGCTGTGCAGTCTATGGTATTCTGTTACGGTAGCCTGAGCTGACTGAGACAAGCCATGTTTCCAGGGAGGCCTGCCCTGACCGTCTTATGTGAATTGAAGCCCCACACACACTTCTGGCAATCTCAGTTCCCCTTAGCTTGATCTTTCATCCAATACCACTTAATCACTTTCTAACACAGTGCATAATTTTATGTTCTATATTTCATGGGGTTTTTTTTGTTATCACACTAGACTTTAAACAGCATGAGGACAGAAATATTTGTTTTGTTCACTGATTTATTTCCAGTGCCTGGCACATAGAATCTCCATAAATGTTTATTGAATGAATGAACAAATGAATGAATGACATGGTGGGGCTATTTTATACAGGGTGGATCAAGGGCAGGTAGGAGGACATTTGCACAGAGAATGAACTTAAGTGCAGCCTGGAGTCTTGTGCGTGTCTAGGGGAAGCAACTCTGGGCAGAGGGAGAAGCTGAAGGTAAGGCCTGAGACAGAAGCATGCTCGGGCCTTGGAAAAACACCAAGGACCACGTTTGTGACTCAAGTAAAGTGAAAATGGGAAAGATGGGATGGGGAGTGAAAGCACCATATCAGTGAGGGCCGTGATTTTCCAGGGGACCGTTATTGCCCTTTAGAGGCATTCTGGAAATTTATGGGGCTTTTTGTTGTCTTGGGGTTTAGCAGTCTTCAATTGTATGACATGCACCCCAGTCCACAGAGCCTTTCCAAGGGTGTGCAGGTGTGGCTAGCTTGAAAGCGATCTGGAAACAGATCTCCAATTTCCATACATGCCCCCTCCTATATACCTGCCAGAGCATGCCTCTGGTTCTCCATCCTGCCTCCCACTTCAAACTGTGCCCCGGCACACCTCCCATCCACCTGAATCTGACTAGGGTGTGTTGCCCTGGACTCCAAAAACCTCTGGGACTCCAAAAAGGGGAGAATTTTAAATAGTGGTATTGATGTTGGCCCTAAGGACTGAGTAACTAATCCTTTTGCAAGACAGGTGGTTTCCAACTATTTGTCTTCAAGAAAACTGAAGGAAGTCCAGTTGATTTATCAGCTAAGAGTTTGTTATCTGATATTTTGGGATATAAACCTGGAAGTTCAGAGACACTGCCATTTTTAAAACAATATAAGGGACAAAAGGGGCTTCTTCCATTCTTGTGAACATGTTTATCTATGTGAACTTTTCTCAGTGCTTATCTGTAAAATAAATAAGAATAGAACTGATACCAAAACCTGTCTCATTCTAGCAATAAATAATATTTATGCAAGGATATATAAACTATATGAAGAAAGTCTCTCATTTGTGTATGCTATATACAAATATATCCCCAATATTTGCCTACAGGAAAAATAAATATCAAAATTTATAATAGATTTTATATTGTTTTGGTCAATTTTATACTTGTAATTATATATATGGCTCAATCCAGAATATTAAAAACTCTATGGTCACAGAAAGAAATTTATTTTAAAATTTAATTTATATAAATATTTTGTTGCCTACAAGTATGAAAGGTGAGCTATAACTGACTTAAAAATTATATATATTAAACTTAGGATCAATTCTTAGGTGAAAGTGGAATGGAAGTACATATTCAAGAAGAAGAAAAGATACAGTTTCTGCCTGTAAAATAAGAGCTTTTCAATAGTAACTGCACAAGAGGGGGGTGAGGATTTAAAAATATGGGTAAGTATTGAACCCCTGGGTTGTATATTTGAAACCAATATAAAATTGTGTATCAATGAGACTTCAATAAAAAATATAAGAGCTTGTTCAAGTATTTGTAAATTGATGTTGACTGATTTATACCAAATCATAATGGCATTTAGATTCCATTGGACACACTTAAAATATTGATCCAACAGCTCTACTTTGAGATGTCAATATTTAAAATTCACTGGAAGGTAAATCCTTTGCAATGATTTAAACTTAGTGGCAAAATTTTTTAAATATAAATTTTAAAATGTACAATAGGGCACACAGCTTTTAAAAATGCTTTTAGCAAGTATCCAAAAAGTATTACTTTCATTCTTTTAGTGTAAGCATTCCTGAGTATATACATATTAAAATAAATATTTTAATATAAATCACTTTTCTCTTTCCTTTATGTTGTTGCTCAGGAATTATTTTGATTTATTAAGATTATGTATTTGGGGTAGTTTATCTATCAGTTTAATTGTGAAAGAGTAAAGGAGATACCACATATTATTTATCATAAAGAGGAGGGTGTTACGTCTAATACGGCTGAGGGTCTTGCAGACCAAAGCCTGACTCTTACTCCAGGTAAAATGAAGCATCACTGATTTCAGTAAAGGGGCGGCAAGACTGGACCTACGTCCCAACAGCAGTGGTCTGACTGCCGAATGGAGGGCACATAGCTGGGGGAGCAGTATGGAAGCAGGGACACTAGTTAGAGGACTAAGCAGCCCTCCCGTGTGGGACAATGGGGGCTTGACTAATTGAATAGAGAATATTGAATACTGACTGACGTGGACACATTGCTGGCCTATCTGGGGCGTCCTTGTGTCTCTACGGGCTTGGCGGGCAAAGAGGAGAGTGACAAGGCTCTTTGTCCTTTGGTCTTAGTGACAGTGCAGAACTCTGGTCTTTAGACCTCTGCTCCATAAATGCTTTCATTTTTAATTTTTTAGTCTTATGTTACTGACTTTGTTCATTTAAGCTTTTCACCCCAGTGAACAGTCCATGAATTTTAGATTGCTTTGGGAGTTGAAGTTTTGGTTTCTTTTACCTGTTTGTCAACTTCTTATCTGACAAAGAAATAAGAAACACAAAAGACAAAAATACTAGGATAATGTTCAAAAATTCTCTTGCTTAGCCCTGTGGATATAAAAGTTAAGTAAACGTCTCTACTCAACAAGATGAGGTTAACATGACAAGGACAAGGTATAGATGCGTAAAGAGCCACCCGCAGCATAATCTGTAATATATTTAACAATGACCCCTCTCTAAAGCAAGTGAATGTGTGATCCAGAATTTTTGCTGATTTTACCTTGGTTGCCATTATTTTAATATTTCTTTTTTCCTTAAGGTCTGTCCATATGGCATCATTTCCTTCAGCACACACTTCTGATTGGGGCTCTTCCATGGGGTTGTTCGTCAGTGTCAAGACCTTTAGCTGCACTAGAGAGTCCAAATTCTCTGGAAGATGGGTAATTAAGTTGTCCTCAAGCAGTAATTCTTTCAAAGCTGAAACAATTTTTTTTATGAGGGATTTATCTTAAGAACAAGCAAAAGTAAATGTGCATTCTTTAATCCAATCACTTTGAATTGTCTGTTTCCTGCTGCGCCATATAATAAAAGACACCAGATTTTAAGAGGCAAACTAAGGTCTCTTTATAACAAATCAAAGTTGTTGGAGCCAGTGTACATAAGTATTAGAGACAGAAGAATAATAAACACTAAAGAAATCTGAGAATGTTTCATTCTTGTAGGGACCAAAGAAGGAAGAAATGTATGGTCAGGAGTGTCACTAAGGGGGACTGCACGCCACCCCCCTGCCTCTAATCTTTAGACGTCTTGTGGGCAGGCAACAGTTTCCACTCATATCCCTTCATCCTCCTTTCATTAATGAAGAATAGTGATGGTTTGAAAACATATCTATAAACCTGAAGATTCAGCACACTGTGGCAAAAAACCATTTTTTAAATCTGTCCCCAGTAGGAGCTCTGCAAAATCTTAAGTAGATACATGGGTTGATGGATGTACAATAAAGACTGCGTTAGCCTAGTGGAAAATGTTTAAATATGAACCATATGATTTTGTGTCCATCATGTAGCCTCAAAAGTCCCCCTTGCCGATTTCACCACTCTGGGTCAACACTTTTCTTTCTATTCAAGTGACTTAGTGACCCAGTGAAAATGTCCTGCAGGACCCCCAACTCCAGTTACTGGCATGTAGTAGGTTTTCAGTACATTTTTATTGGTAGGTAATAACTATATGAATGAGTGATATTTTTCTTAGCAGTTATTTACTTTTCAGTTCAATAAAAAATTTAACCTCCTTTGTGAAACTCAAAGATGTTCAGATCAGGCACCTGGCCATCCCCACCTCACCAGTGAGCCCCGCGAGGAGGTAATGGGGTAGGGCTAGGCTCTCTGAACAGAGACTGGGCTTTAGTAAAGCAAGGAAGACTTCATCCCGAGGAATGCTGGCCTCAAACTCTATAGGGCTGGGGATTTACGAAGAGCCCTCACCTCGTGCTTGGCAAATGCTCTCTGGAAGTTGCTTAAGCAGATTGTGGCGGCAGTCAAGAACTTCCAGATTAGGCATTGATCCTAAGGATACAGGCAGGTACTCTAGGTGATTGTTCTCGACATACAGCTCCTTAAGACTCTGAAATAACACAAGGGTATACCATAATGGATCTTATGCGGATAAATGAATTATAGTAACCAGAATCACTGGTGAGTTCCCATGTTCTTTTCATGAAGATATTATGCATTGGGATAAAGAGGAAAACATGTTTTAAAAGGACCATCACCAAAAAATAAAATTGTTGAGTAAAGCCATTAGACATGTTTCCCATTTATGCAGAGGAAAGAGAACATGGGACTCTATTTTTTTATTTGTTTCAAAAGAACTTTATAGAAAAATAATTTGGGTTGTTTAACTGCACATACCATTTGCTCCCTTTCAATAGCTAGTCATCTGTGACAGTGGCTACAGGATTGTAATTGTCCCAAATATCAATCCAACATTGCCCAAGGAGAAGTAGTCAAAATATACAGGTAATGGGTTTACTATTTCAAACTCACTGGGCAAAAATTTAGTATTTGCATTTCACCCTAAGACTCTGAAGAGTGTGACACGACCTGTCAAGGAGCAAAATAATGAAAGGAATGCTATGAACACAGGGCAAAGGAAAGGAGAATTAAGAATAGGGCCCCTGTGTCTCAGGGAAGAAGTACCTGTGCTATGCACACTGTTGCTCACCTCCAAGACTGGGGGTTACAAACTAACCCACACCTACTTTATTAAGAGTACAGTACCAGGAACATGAAAAAATAACAATTCTCTAATGTATGCATCCACAGAGACACCCTGGTAGGGCTACTTTGAATGAAGTTGTCATGTTTCATTAGGATTTAGCACCACAATGTGGGCCCATCTTCAGCATGAACCTGGTGCAACCATTAAATAAACCATGATTTGCCTGCTACCATGCAGGGAGGGGGACACATTGTCCCATCCAAAACACAGGCTCCTAGCCATGTCACCTGTATACTTCAACTTCAAAATAGTACAATTATCAGGAGCTACTTATAAAAATTAGAACTTAAATGGAAAGTGGTATGGCTTAATTTCTGCAAAGAAAACATGCCACACCCCACGGTGGAAAGGAGTATGGCATGACATAACCAATAGCAATCACAATAAAATGATCTTTGGATATGGATCAAGGGTTGTTCTGGAAACTTCAGAGTGTAATAATGACTGTTTATTTGGAGCTGAAAATCTAGTATGGATTATTCCACAGCCTGTGGGGACACTGCCATCATGTTTTCTCAATAGCAGCAAACTTAAGAATCAATGGCCACGTACTTTACCTGCTCATTTGGGGAGGCTTACCTGTAGTTTACTAATGTCTTCTGGCAGATAGGTGAGCTTGGCTCCCTGATCTTGCCCAATGTATAATTTCTCTAAAGTCTCTAAAGGAAGGATTTCTTCTGGAAATGAAGAGAATTGATTTCCTGTTAGTCCAAGCATCTTCAGTTTTGAAAGTGAGCCAAAGTCTGGAGGTAACTAGAAGTATTTTAAAAAGATGTCTCAGGTCAAGATTATTTTTAACAGTAAGAAAATTAGTTGGGCTTTTAGTTTTGGGGCATTTGTTAAAAAGAGCAATTTAACAATTCCTACTGATGAAAAGTTTGCACATATGTTTGTAGATTTAAAGTCTGGAGTTCCACTTTCTCCTCAAGACTCTCTGCTCTTTGCTTTTATGCACTGTTTTAAATTGGAACAATTTTTAACCTACTTTATTGTAAAATTTTGAACTGTAGTGTAGCAAATGCTTTGCACTACTGAAAGAAAAAGTACTAAAGTTTTTAGTGTAGTATTGCAATTATAATATTCATAGTTAATTCAGTTATTGGAAATGATCAATTTGGAACTGATCAACCTCTGACCTTAAAAGTCTTTAACTCAGCAATTTTGAAACTTCAGTTGAAATCTCAGTTGAAAGGAAACAGTGAAGACTATTACTTGTCATAGTCCGCCTTCCAACAAACAACAAGGCTTGGGTGTCCTGTGCGTATTAGGCAGGCATTTCACAGACTCCTAGACTTTCCCAACCTTAAAAAGGTCCTCTATTCTAACTCCTTAACATCGTGGTTAAATATGTTCCATAGCTAGCCATCTGCTCGCATTTAAACACTACCTCCTAGAATGAAAACCTTGGACATCCATTCATTGGTCTCTTTCTGGGTCTCTGGAACCACCTGGAAAAATCTCATTCTTAAAATAGGTGACAAAATCAGCCCTGTTGGTTGTTAGATGCCTGTTTTCTCATAGAAAAAAAGTCCAGCTATATATTTCAACATCTTCTTAACTCACTTTGAGCCACTGCTCCTTTATCTGGCTTTATTCCTAACTGGGAAATCCTTCCTCACAGTTTCCTTCTTTAGCCCTTGTCTTTCCTCTCGCCTATGATTCCCTAATCCGCCACTCTATTTGTCATGAGAATGGTTCAGCTCAGCCTGCCCTCTCTACAGATGGGTGGAACAGGTAAATAATTGGTGAATCAGTCCAAAGGAAGCCCGGATAACCTATGGGTAAAAGTCTTACACACCTGGAATCTTCCTTAAGACATTTTTCTCTCTCTTTTTTTAATATAATTTATTTTATTATCATTAATTTACAAATACATGTGCCATATTACGATTATTAAACTATCCCTTCATCAGGTCCCCCCCACCAACCCCATTACAGTCACTGTCCATCAGCGTAGTGAGATGTTATAGAATCACTACTTGTCTTCTCTGAGTTGTACTGCCCTCCCCGTGCCCCGCCAACATTACATCTGCTAATCATAATGCCCCTTTTTCCCTCTTATCCCTCCCTTCCCGCCCATTTTCCCCAGTCCCTTTCCCTTTGGTAACTATTAGTCCGTTCTTGGGTTCTGTGAGTCTGCTGCTGTTTTGTTCCTTCAGTATTTTTTCTTGTTCTTATACTCCACATATGAGTGAAATCATTTGATACTTGTCTTTTCGGCTTGGCTTATTTCACTGAGCATAATACCCTCTAGCTCCATCCATGTTGTTGCAAATGGTAGGATTTGTTTTCTTCTTATGGCTGAATAATATTCCATTGTGTATATGTACCACCTCTTTATCCATTCATCTACCTGATGGACACTTAGGCTGCTTCCATTTCTTGGCTATTGTAAATAGTGCTGCGATAAACATAGGGGTGCATCTGTCTTTTTCAAACTGGGCTGTTGCATTCTTAGGGTAAATTCCTAGGAGTGGAATTCCTGGGTCAAATGGTATTTCTATTTTGAGTTTTTTGAGGAACCTCCATACTGCTTTCCACAATGGTTGAACTAATTTGCATTCCCACCAGCAGTGTAGGAGGGTTCCCTTTCTCCACATCCTCGCCAACATTTGTTGTTGTTTGTGTTTTGGATGTTGGCCATCCTCACTGGTGTGAGGTGATATCTCATTGTCGTTTTAATCTGCATTTCTCTGATGCTTAGCAATGTGGAGCATCTTTTCATGTGCCTGTTGGCCATCTGAATTTCTTCTTTGGAGAAGTGTCTATTCATGTCCTCTGCCCATTTCTTAATTGGATTATTTGCTTTCTTTTTGTTAAGGTGCATGAGTTCTTTATATATTTTGGATGTCAACCCTTTATCAGATACGTTTTTTATGAATATATTCTCCCATACTGTAGGATGTCTTTTTGTTCTACTGATGGTGTCCTTTGCTGTACAGAAGCTTTTCAGCTTGATATAGTCCCACTTGTTCATTTTTGCTTTTGTTTCCCTTGCCCGGGGAGATATGTTCATGAAGAAGTTGCTCATGTTTATGTCCAGGAGATTTTTGCCTATGTTTTTTTCTAAGAGTTTTATGGTTTCATGACTTACATTCAAGTCTTTGATCCACCTTGAGTTTACCTTTGTGTATGGGGCTAGACAGTAGTCCAGTTTCATTCTCTTACATGTAGCTGTCCAGTTTTTCCAACACCAGCTGCTGAAGAGGCTGTCATCTCCCCATTGTATATCCAAGGCACTTTATCAAATATTAATTGACTGTATATGTTTGGGTTAATGTTTGGATTTTCTATTCTGTTCCACTGGTCTGTGGGTCTGTTTTTGTGCCAATACCAAATTGTCTTGATTACTGTGGCTTTGTAGTAGAGCTTGAAGTCAGGGAGTGTAATTCCCCCTGTTTTATTCCTCCTTCTCAGGATTGCTTTGGCTATTCGGGGTCTTTTGTGATTCCATATGAATTTTAGAATTATTTGTTCCAGTTCATTGAAGAAAGTTTTGGTAGTTTGATAGGGACTGCGTTGAAATGTAGATTGCTTCAGGTAGTATAGCCATTTTGACAATATTTATTCTTCCTAGCCAAGAGTATGGGATGCATTTCCATTTGTTAGTGTCCCTTTAATTTCTCTTAGGAGTGTCTTGTAGTTTTCAGAGTACAGGTCTTTCACTTCCTTCATTAGGTTTATTCCTAGGTATTTTATTCTTTTTGATGCAATTGTGAATGGAATTGTTTTTCTGATTTCTCTTTCTGTTAGTTCATCATTAGTGTATAAGAAAGCAACAGATTTCTGTGTGTTAATTTTGTATCCTGCAACTCTGCTGAATTCAGATATTAGTTCTAGTAGTTTTGGAATGGAATCTTTAGGGTTTTTTATGTACAGTATCATGTCATCTGCAAATAGTGACAATTTGACTTCTTCTTTACCAATCTGGATGCCTTGTATGTCTTTGTTTTGTCTGATTGCTGTGGCTAGGACCTCCAGTACTATGTTGAATAACAGTGGAGAGAGTGGGCATCCCTGTCTTGTTCCCGATCTTAGATGAAAAGCTTTCAGCGTCTCGCCGTTAAGTATGATGTTAGCTATGGGTTTGTCATATATAGCCTTTATGATGTTGAGGTACTTGCCGTCTATACCCATTTTGTTGAGAGTTTTAATCAGGAATGGATGCTGAATTTTGTCAAATGCTTTTTCAGCATCTATGGAGATGATCATGTGGTTTTTGTTCTTCTTTTTCTTGATGTGGTGGATGATGTTGATGGATTTTCGAATGTTGTACCATCCTTGCATCCCTGGGATGAATCCCACTTGATCATGGTGTATGATCCTCTTGATGTATTTTTGAATTCGGTTTGCTAATATTCTGTTGAGTATTTTTGCATCTACGTTCATCAGGGATATTGGTCTGTAATTTTCTTTTTTGGTGAGGTCTTTGCCCGGTTTTGGTATTAGAGTGATGCTGGCTTCATAGAATGAGTTTGGAAATATTCCCTCCTCTTCTATTTTTTGGAAAACTTTAAGGAGAATCGGTGTTATTTCTTCTCTATACGTCTGGTAGAATTCAGAGGTAAATCCATCAGGCCCAGGGGTTTTGTTCTTGGGTAGTTTTTTGATTACCAATTCGATTTCGTCACTGGTGATTGGTCTGTTTAGTTTTTCTGTTTCTTGCTTGGTCAGTCTTGGAAGGTTGTATTTTTCTAAGAAGTTGTCCATTTCTTCTATGTTTTCCAGCTTGTTAGCATATAGATTCTCATAATATTCTCTTATGATTCTTTGTATTTCTGTGGGGTCCGTCGTGATTTTTCCTTTCTCATTTCTGATTGTGTTTATGTGTGTAGATTCTCTTTTTCTCTTAATGAGTCTGGCTAGGGGTTTATCTATTTTGTTTATTTTTTCAAAGAACCAGCTCTTGGTTTTATTGATTTTTTCAATTGTTTTATTCTTCTCAATTTTATTTATTTCTTCTCTAATCTTTATTATGTCCCTCCTTCTGGTGACTTTGGGCCTCATTTGTTCTTCTTTTTCCAATTTCAGTAATTGTGTCTTTAGACTATTCATTTGGGAATGTTCTTCTTTCTTTAAATAGGCCTGGATTGCAAGAAGACATTTTTCTCTTTATTGAGTAGGATGAGGTCTTATTTCCTACAACAGTAAACATTTTGCATCATTTTTATTTATTTACTTAAAAAAATCATAACAACCTCAAAAGAAACTGATGGTTAAGGTTTCCTTTTTGGTTATTTCAAAACTCTTCATCAGGCATTTAGATTCCTTCAGTACAAAGCACTTATATTCAGTGCAGTCCAAAATAAGCAGCAAAGAGTCTGCAATCTAACCACTTCATTATAACCTAGTAATTTCACTCATTGCTGTTTACTTAGCTCATAGGTTGAGCTTTTCTTTTTCAAATCACATTGAATGTTTAAAGATTCTTTTACAGGATATTCAAGATTCAGTAATTCCATCACAGTCTTTTTATAGTGGCAATAAATCTGGATGCACAGAAAACCTACAGAGCATCAATGAAGACAATTATTGCTGACACCACAGCTGAGCTATGGCCATTTTGAGGTTGAGTTTTCTCCCTTAACAGAAATGTGCCATACAAATAAAGTCCATCTAGACACACACTGAAAGCCAGCTATTTATTGAACCCACCAAGGCAAGAAAAACCTTCTGTCCAGGCTTCAAGAGCCAAAAAGCCAATATAATATCATGTCCACATTTCAGTGCAATTTGACTTGTGGCAAAATTTGGTACTGGATGAGGTTTATCTTTGTTCTGGAGCCATCTGTATGTGATTCCCTCCTACAACCTGGTCTCTTAAAATATCTCACAGGAAAGGATTAGGTATCATTCATGACTTTAAAGGAATTAAGTCAATGTGTTGTTACCCTTCCCAAGGGCCCTTTATATTTTTTGAGCCTCTCACTCCTACTATGGAGTGGCAGACTTTGTCCACTGCAGTAGGAATTTCTTACTTCAGGGGTGGAATAGCTGGGGGATAAGCAGAGGGCCTCTCACAAAACTTCTCAAAACTTCCAAGGTGAGTTGCTACCCAAGAAGAAATTAAGTCCTAGATTCTGTTCTTAAATCTTAAAGTTACCACCAAAATATTTACTTCTTGAAAGGTGTTTTTAAAACTCTAAAGCAGTTAGGAAAAACAAAAAACTAAAACTAAAACTAAAACAAAACAACCACCTGCCCCCAATAAGCCAATGTTCTAGAAATGAAAAATCAAGTAAAAGATTAAAACCAAACAAAACCAGACTTTTAAGGCTGAGGACTTTTATAAAGTATGGTGAACCCATGGGGCTGGAGCTCATGGTCAGGAAAAACAGAAAGTTGTTGATTTCCAAATCTCCCTATTTCTCCCTACCTTTAACAGAGCTCTGTTCTTTTTAATTTTCAAATATTAAAAAATCATAAAGAACTGAACACACATGTACCCACTGCCCAAACCTTTTATTAATAAACAAAATGAAATACTGAATTAAAGCTGAATTCCTCTATGATCTCCTCCTCACTTCTTTGACTTCCTCTTCCCAGAGGCAGCCAAAATTAGGAAATTTAGTTTTTTCTCCAACCCATATTTATATATATTTATTACATATATAAATATCCATAACATGTGTTGTGTGTGTATATATATGCAGTTTTGTGTGAAAAATTTATAAACGGTATAAACTTCTGCAATTTGGTGTTTTACTTTTTAATAGACATCACAATTTGAGATCTGTCCACACTGGCCTATATTGCTCCAGGTCACTTACTGCAGTGTTTTCCTTTTATGAATATAGCACAATTTATTTGCTTACTCCTCTACTGACATTCATTTAGATTGTCTCCCACACTTCATGGTCATCAACCATGCAATGATGAACATTTTTTAACATGCCACCCTGCACACATGTGAGAGAGATTCTTTAGGGACAAATTTGTCCAAGTGGTTTCCCATGAACGGAACATGAAGGCCTCAGAAAAATCTGCTGCTTAAGGAACCCTGTTAGGAGGTGGTCTTTGTTCTGTTCAGACCCTGGAACCCAGCAGCTGTGGTTGGTGGGAACCTGGCTCTCAGGTACAGGTGTGTGGCCTTGACAAGTCAATTAAGCTCCCTGTGCCTCCTCTTCCTCCTCCATCATTGAACATGGTATCACCCACATGCAACAGTCACTGTGAGAATTACATGACTTAATCCAAGTGTGCAAAAACAGCCCTGTGACTGACACAAACATACTGCAAATAAGCATTAGCTACTAATTATGACTACTGTTGTTATTTAGGGGGAAAAGGTAGTACAAATGATCACCCTGTTGGATGTATTTGTTAACCTGGATTTTCTGCCATGAAGTTTGAATTTACTGATATTTAGCCGCCACTTCAACTCAGAGCAGAAAAAGCCTTTGTGGGAGCGTGGCGGCAGCTAGAAAGAGAAGCAGTACCTGCCGTATTTTATTATCATCCAGAGCCAGGACCTCCAGGTTCTTCAGTGCGCAGATCTGCAAAGGGCAGGTTTCCAGATGGTTCTGGCTGAGATCCAGAAAGCGTAAGTTGACCAGCCGCCTGAAGGAGCGCCGCAGCGTCCTCAGGCCGGTGTCGTGCAGGTAGAGCAGGTGCAGCGAGGTCCACTTGAAGATAGGGCGCGGCACCGTCTCCAGGTGGTTCCCGCTCAGCCCGATCTCGGTCATCTCCACGAGCTCGGCGAGGGTATGCGGGATGGAGTGCAGGCGGTTGTGGGATAAATCCAGCACCGACAGTTGGCTACACTGGGCCAAAGACTCGGGTAGAGAGGCCAGTTTGTTATAAGCCACATAGAACTTCTGCAGTTTCGTTAGGTTCCCAATCTCTTCTGGAATGACCGTTAGTTTGTTCTTATCCAGGTCAATAATCTCCAGGTTGTACAGAACGCAGAGTTCCAGAGGGAAAACTTCAAATTGATTTTGCTTCAGGTAGATCTCTCTCAGCTTGGTCTGGTTCACTATTTCCTTGGGCAGAGATTTCAGGTGGTTTCTGGTCAGTCCGAGCAGCTCCAGATGGTGAAGGAATTTACAGACGACGACGGGGATCTCCCCCAGGGCAGTGCCGTAGAGGCGGAGCTCCCGCAGCGTGCGGAGGCAACCGAGGACAGCGAGGGACGACGGCAGGAGGGGGTTGTGGCTCAGGTCCAAGCCCTCCAGGCTGTTCAGCTTCCCCAGCTCAGGGGACAGCTTCCTTAGCTTGTTCTTGTTCAGGTACAGGATCCTGACATTCTTTAAATGCTGAATATCCTGGGGGATTTCTTCAATCTGGTTATTTTCCAGATGCACTTCTTCCAATTCTGTTAATTCTAAGATCTCCGATGGAATGGTAGCCAAGCTGTGATTAGAAGCATCAATGAAAAATACTCTATCAGATACCTGTTCTAGGTCGTTTTTCTGATGAATTTTAAATGAATGTTCTACTGATTTTATGTTATTTGTCATTTTGATAGAGAGTTCAAATATTCAAAATCTGAAATATTGTGAAAGGAAAAAAAAATCAGTTTACCTGCCACCAGACTTGGCATTCTTAAGAGAGATAAAGTTATAATTTAGTTGGTTAAATTTAGATCTTGACATTATGATACAACATAGAATATAGGTTTCTGTGTTTCATGTTGGGAGAATTATAGCGTTGAACCCTTTCTCCGAACAGGTTGACTCATATGAAAAATGAATCAACTTTAAGTTTTTTAAATCACCTATCCTGATCGTATTTCCAGATAGGATGTAGAAATTTGCAAAAGATCACTGCTCTTACTATAAACATTGAGAAAACACAAGGAAAAAAATATTTTAAAATATTGCATTTTCCCTTAAAGCATCAGTGAGTTGTGGATGCCAAGAAGGCCAAAAGAATTAAAATCTAGAGATACACTAGACCTTCCTAAGCAAGTAGAGATCAGTGGACACTTCCATGCCTGCTAGTGAAGCAGGTGATAGAAGAACGCAAGCAGAGTTCAAGGCACTTATAGGTTTCAAGAAGCTTCAAGACCCTTGTAAGTTTCAAAAAGCTCCAATCCAACTCAGCCATTCAAAAAGCACACTTAGATATACCTCAGGCTTTGATTGGTTATGCCCTATGCAAATGAAGTATTGTACCTTCAGCCAATCAAGAGTGAGTTGTTCTGTCATTAGTTTAGTTCTCTATTTGGTCTGGGGAGGGTGGGATTTCCTCCTCTCAGGAGGCAATATAAACTGCACACACCACAGCCCTGATGGTGTTCTCCCTGGGAGTGCCTCCTGAGTAGCAGGAGCTTTCTTTTTTCACTCATTGAAAGAGCTTTGCTAGTTGCCCTCTTTTTGCCTGCTAGCTTCATTCTTTGCCTCAGAGACACAATCCTGAGAAAAACAGTATCTCATCCATTTTCAAGTCTGGGGACTGCAGGTAGAGAAGCAAACCTTCCATAGGCATAGGCAAAGGAACTTCTGGGACGATGAGAAACTAGCGAAATTTTCAACAGCCTGTATTAGCTGGCACAGTGTTAGAATTTGGAGGAGCCATAAATGCAGTTATACCCCATTAGACGGGGGCTGACTCAGTGGCCTCAGGGGGAGTTTCCCGCTAGACTAAAGCAGAGACAGATCCTATTGTCTTAGGGTCTTAGATCACTAAACCTGGCTGGGGGAAGGGCTTAAATCCCTAAGCAAGACATCTGAAATTTCAGTGAATGGAAATGAACTAAACTGCAACCCATAAAGAAAGAAAATGGAGAGAGAAATCATGTCATGGATTAGAACACTCAATAATGTTAAGATGCAAATACTCTTTAAATTGATCCATTGTTTCAATGCAATCCCAATCAAAATCTCAGCAAGATATTTTTTTATTTTTTTGATAGATATTAACGAGCTGATTCTAAAATTTTATGAAAATGCAAAGGACCTAGAAATGCAAAAGACAGTCTTGAACATTAACAAAATTGGCAGACTTAACTGCTAGATTTATAAACCTATAAATCTTATAAATCTAAGATGTTGATACTATATTACAGAAGACTAAGTCCTTGGTCATTAATACACACACACACAGCCTAAGGGGCAAGGCACAGAAGACTATGATTATGATGGTGGTAAGATTGATTTGTAACATCTTTGACTTGCCTGCTAGATGGGGGCTTTCCTACTGTAGTACTAGGCCTCTCATCCAGCCCAGAGGCCCAGTCCCTAGATGGAGAAGGTGCATTTCCAGCTCCACACATACTATTACTGCTCCTTGCTGCACAACAGTGTGTGGTTCTGATCTTCGTTACTGTATGTCTAGCCTCAAAAAAGCCTTGGGATGGTGTTGCTGTCTTATTTAAAGAAATGAAAATATTTACCAATGATTAACCTATGTCTAGAACTAGCTGTCTCCAGCATTTTTTCATCTGGTCATCAGACATATTAAGTTAATACTGTTCAATACTGTATGATAAAATCTCCTTTCCTAAATACAAACTACTGACAATACTGAAAGCTCCTCAACGCCTGTGGGATCTAGAGTGAGGCAATAATAAAAATAGGGAACACCTAAGACACTTACTATGCACTTTAGGCTTTACTTAAATTAACCTATTTGATCCTCACAAAAACCCTAAGGAGGAGGTACCATTATGATCCCCGTTTTATGGATAAACGAAAATCCCTAAAAGGGCTCTCCTCTGAACACAGTAGGCAGTGGGAATAGGAGCAGAGAATCTGACTTTACCTTACTTAGGTTTTTTAACATTATTCACAAGAAGCCTGGTTTTATTAAAATCATTCATGGTGTGAGGTTTCACTCTTGATTTTCTTTTGCAGCCTTCCAACAGAGTCACCTGGGGGAAATTAGTGTGGACTGGCCTTTCTGGTTAGGATTAACACAAGTGCATCTGGGCTTCCAGACACATAAAGGAACTGTTTATCCTAACATTTATCTCACTCCATGATGAGACCTTCCTAGAATGTCTAAATATGGATGTACATGTTGTCTTGCCTTAATATATGTCCCATATGTGTCTGGAACCTATCTGATGGTCCTCTGAAAGCTATATATGTTGTAAATCCTTTAGCAGACTTAATAAAAGGAGGTTGTGAAGCCAGGATTTGCAGTGCTTTGCCAGTAATTCAGCCACTGAAAATAAGAATTGGGAAGATTGGTATCTTACTGGTATTTTTTCCCTAGGGATTGCTACCGGAATGTATTCAAATTAACTTATTACAGACAGCCCAGTATTACTGTGGAGATGCTCATGTCTTCTGGCCATTCAGGATATACTACTGTGACCGTTGAGGGCCACTCCACTGTTATTCCAGGACTGCACAGGAGGCCAGCTTCCAGGTCTTGTGTTCAGGTGCCAGGGAAGCCAGCCATCGTTGGTCCATGCGTCGAAAGGTCCAAGGTCACATCCACTCAATGGAGTCTCCAGGGTTCAGTGCAGTTGGTGCTGGCAGCAAGATATTATTCTGGTGGCCGAACCTCAGCTTCAGTGATTCTTCCTTGGTTTGTACTTGCAGTTGTATAGGGGAGGCAGCCATATGTGTTAACATGTCTATGGGGCTCAGGGCTCCCTTTCATGGTCTCTCATTCAAACACTGTAGCATGGTCCATAGGTGAACTGACCTCCCCGCAGACCATTGCTATCTGACTTTAGTCTGGATTTTAACAAGCCATTGTGCCTCTCTATCATGCCTGCTGTGGTAGGATTGTATGGCACATGAAACTTCCATTTGATTCCCAGCTATCACACCCATCCTTGCAGTGTATGTCCAGTAAAATGGGTGCCCTGATTACTCTCAATTACCATAGGTGGCAAAGAGATGCTCCAGGCCTCTTTTGGGCATCTTCTGGTCTGCACAACGGGTAGGAAAAGCAACCAGAAGTCCAGTAGCTGTGTCCACACAAGTCATGGCATACGGATATCCTTCTGACACAGGTAGAGGCCCAATATAGCCTATCTGCCATCTGATGAGGGGTATAGGCCCTTAGCTATTGTCCCATGTTGCTGTGGAACTTGATGTAAGTCCCTTTTGGAGCATACGACACACTCCTGCCAGGCTCTACTAACTTCTCCAAAGGTAAAAGTTAAGCCCCACCGAAGGGCTATAGCCCACATTATCTTTTACCCCACATACAACAAACATTGATGTAACCATTGGGCTACATCAGAAGCAGGCTTTCCTTCTAACCAACGTATCTGGGCCAGTTTATCTGCTTCATCATTTCCTGGGGATGCCAGTGGCAAATGACCTGTCACATGGTATACTGTAATTATTTTAGTCTGACCACAGGCCATTAAGTCTTGCCACAATTCTTGCCCCCAAAGGGGTTGGTGACCAACCAGCCAGTTGGCATGGTACCAGGTTGGTAGCCACAGGGTCAAGCTCTGATAGACAGCCCAGCTGTCAGTGCAGACAACTATAGGGGAGGGCTCCTGGCTGATCACAAGCCACACGGCCTGCAACTCTGCCCATTGGCTGCTCTTCTCCTCACCATCTTCCAACCATGTTGTCTCAATCTTAGGATGGAAAGCTATGGCCCTCCATTTTGGGGGCTGCCCACAGCTGGAGCCATCTGTGTACCATGAATCTTCGGGTATAGGGGCTCTTACCTCCCAATAAGGACTCTCTGCTACTAATGGTTCAAAAGTAAGTTCTTCCTGCTTTTCACTAGTATATGTCACCAGTCCCAATAAGCTTTGGAGTTCTTCACTCAAGGGGCTACTAGAGAGGGCACTACGCTGCTGTAGGTAAGCACCCCACCTGGCCAGTGTGGGTGTTTGTGCCACACCATGCCTTGGCCTTTTGGGTCCAGTCTTGCACCCACCCCAAGATGGGATAGGTGGTTATTACCTTTATCGGGGCCATTCCAGTGATGGGTTCTGTAGCCAGCAAGGCATGATACATGACAGCCAGTTTTTTTTTCTATCAAAATGTATTGTAACTCTGTCCCTTTCCAGAGTTGTGACCAGAATCCAATAGGTTGGTGAGTTCATTCAAGCTGCTGCCAGAGACCCCCAGCCATAACCATCCTCAGTCACATGAACATCCAGCTCACAGGGCCTTGATGGGTCTATCACACTCAAGGCCTGCACTGACTTGACTGCCTGTTTTGCTGTAGTAAAGGCAGATGCACATGTCTCATCCCAGTCCCACCCGACACCCTTTCTTACCAACTGGTATAAGGGCTTCAGGATTTGTGCCAAGTGCGGGATTAACACTCTCCAGTAGCCTAGAAGACCCAGAAACTCCTGTAGCAATGCTAGAGTTTTAGGGGTAGGGAAGGGCTGGGCTTTATCTATAACTGCTTCTAGTATAACTTTGGTCTTACCTGATCAGACGACCCCCAAGAATTTGACAGACAAACCAGGTCCCTGAACCTTGGTGCTGTTCACAGCCCATCCTTCCTCCTGTAGATGTTGCAGCAGTCTAGGTGCTGCACCTTCTAGGTTTGAAAAAGAATTGGATGTGAGCATGACATCATCAATATAATGGAACAGCCACACCATTGGTGGTTTCTCCCATGTAGCAAAGTCCTGGGCTACAAGTCCATGACAGATGGTGGGGCTGTGGAGGTACCCCTGTGGAAGGACGGTGAAAGTCCATTGCCTTCCTTCCCACATGAAGGCAAACTGTTCCTGACTTTCCTGCTTGATGTCAGTGGAAAAGAAGGCATTAGCAAGATCTACCACTGTGGGTAAAATTGTAACATTTCCAGAGTATCTCGCCTGGCTTTAGTGCATTTGCATATCCTCTCGGGTGGAGAGAAGTTCATCTCCCTGTCAATGGGTAATTACCTGGGCAACTGAGGGTATGTCTGAATCTGAGTTTAAAGAGAGGGGCTGGCTGGCGTGCTTGCTTGCTTCATCAGGAGCAGAGGAGAGAGACGGCCCTGGACTGCAGTTTGTAAGCAATAAACGGGTTTTAAACTTTATTTCTCCTTTTGACTGGTTTCGGTTTTTAGAGGTATTTTGCCCCGGGATTTCCTCTCCCCAGACTTACATCTGGTGGCAGTCGGCAGGGTGCCTCTGAACCTGAAATCTGTCATAACAGGTGCGACCTTTGGGAGGGCTGCTCCTGTGGATGGTGGGAGGCCCCAGTGGATGCAGCGGCAGAGGGTGCCCCTTCACCTGTTATTATCCCCCCAGCTGTGGGGCTTCCAAGTTGGGAACCCCTAGTGGGGAATTGGTCTAAGGTAAAGTACATCTTAGAGGGGTGGGGCCTTCCCCAGAAATGGGGAAGGGTGGAAACACTGGAAGCTGCAGAATTAGCCTTCCATGAGTCGGAAGACTGCTTGGAGACCTTAGAGGGCTGTGTAGTGGCTGGCACTGTAGGGTCTCTTCATCGAGATAGTGGAAAATGTATACAGGAGAAAGAGAAGATTATCGAGGGACTTAGGTGGGAGAGAGACACACTTCAGTATCACTCGGAGTAGCTGGGTGATAACCTATGGGATGCTGTTGAAGAAGAGAGACAGTTTGCCATCATGTGTGAAGATCAGCAGTGGACATTCACTGTCCTTCCACAGGGATACCTCCGCAGTCCCACCATCTGTCATGGACTTGTAGCCCAGGACTTGGCAACATTGAGGAAACCACAAACAGTGCGGTTGTATCACTACATTGATGATATTATGCTCACATCTGATTCTCTTTCAGATTTAGAAGGGGCAGTTCCTAGACTGCTGCAACACCTACAGGAGGAAGGATGGGCTGTGAACTAAAGTTGTTCCTGAAGCAGTCATAGACTAGGAAAAGGCTTTCCCCAACCCTACCACTGTGGCAGTATTACAAGAGTTTTTGGGTCTTTGGGGCTACTGGAGAGTGTTTATCCCACACTTGGCACAAATTCTGAAGCCCTTATACCGGTTGGTATGAAAGGACATCTGTGGGACTGGGAAGAGACATGTGCAGCTGCTTTTACTGCTGCTAAGTGGGAAGTCAAGGCCGTACAAACCTTGAATGTAATGGACTCATCAAGGCCCTGTGAATTAGATGTTCATGTAACTGAAGTTGGTTATGGATGGGGTCTTTGACAGTGGCTTGAATGGACACGGCAACCTATTGGATCCTGGTCACAACTATGGAAAGGAGCAGAGGGCCAGTACACTTTGATGGAGAAATAACTGGCTGCTGTGTACCACACACCTTGCTGGCTATGGAGCCCATTGCTGGAACAGCTCTGACAAAGGTAATAACCACCTATCCCATCGCGGGGTGGCTGTGAGACTGGACCCAAAGGCCATAGAGTGGCGTGGCACAGACACCTACAGTGGCCAAATGGGGCACATATTTGCAGCAGCACAGTGCCCTCTCTACTAGCCCCTTAAGTGGAGAACTCCAACACCTACTGGGGCCAGTGACCTATACCAGTGGAAAGCAGGAAGAACTTGCTTTTCAGCCCTTGGTAGCCGAGACTCCTTATCAGGAGGGATAAACCCTATAACCTGAAGATACTTGGTACACAGATGGCTCCAGTCAAGGGCAGTCCCCAAAGTGGCTTTCCATCCTAAGACTGAGACAATATGGATGGAGGATGGAGAGGGGAAGAGCAGCCAATGGGCTGAGTTGCGGGCAGTATGGCTCATGATCAGCCAGGAGCCCTCCCCTATAGTTGTCTGCACTGACAGCTGGGCCGTCTATCAGGGCTTGACCCTGTGGCTACCGACATGGTACCATGCCAACTGGATGGTTGGTCACCAGCCCCTCTGGGGGCAAGAGCTGTGGCAAGACTTATGGGCCTCTGGTCAGACTAAGGCTGTTACTGTATATGATATGACTGGCCATTTGCCTTTGGCATCCCCAGGGAATGATGAAGCAGACACATTGGCCCAGGTGTGTCAGCTGGAAGGAAAGCCTGCCTCTGATGTGGCCTAATGGCTGCACCAGCATTTGTTGCATGCGGGACAAAAAACAATGTGGGCTGTAGCCCGTTTGTGGGGCTTGGCATTGACCTTTGAAGAAGTCAGCAGAGCCCGGGAGGAGTGCCTTGGGTGCTCTAAGGGGGACTCACACCGAGTCCTGCAGCAACACGGGACAATAGTAAGGGGGCCGATACCCCTTGTCAGGTGGCAGATAGACCATATTGGGCCTCTGCCCATATCAGAAGGATTATCGGTATGCCATGACTTGTGTGGACACGGCTATTGGACTATTGGCTGCTTTTCCTGCATGTCGTGCAGATCAGCAAAGCACCAAGAGGGGCCTGGAGCATCTCTTTGCAGCCTATGGCTGGCTGCAGGTGATTGAGAGTGATCAAGGCACCCACTTTACTGGACATGCATTACAAGAATGGACACAACAATTAGGAATAAAGTGGAAATTTCAGGTACCATATAATCCTACTGGAGCAGGCATGATAGAGAGGTACAACAGTCTGTTGAAATCTGGCCTGAAGTTGGACACCAATAGTCTATGGGGTTGGTCAGTTCACCTATGAATGGTGCTGCAGCATTTGAATGAGAAGCCATGTAAAGGAGCTTTGAGCCCTGTGGATATGCTCACACACCTTGCTGCCTCTCTTATACAATTGTACGTCCAAACTAAAGAAGAGCTATTGAAGCCAGGATATGGCCAGCAGAGCAACATCCTGCTGCCAGCCCCAGCTGCATTAAGCCCTGGAGACAGTGTTGAATGGACCTGGACCTGGACATTTTTGACACATGGACCAGCGATGGCTGGCCCTCTGGCACCTTGGATAAAAGGCCTGGAAGCTGCCCTCCTGTGATAAAAGGCCTGAAAGCTGCCCAGTTGAATGGCCCCCAAAGGTCACGGTAGTGTACCCAAAACGTCCAGGAGGTAAGAGCATCTTGTGGGGAAGTTTTGTTTTATCTTTATGGCCACTGCATGTACCTCCTGTAGCCCTATATACTGACCCATCCGTAACTCCCACAGGGAGGGGGTGAAAGTCTGGTGTACTAGACCAGGACGAGGTCCCATTCCTGCCACTGTATATCACAAGACCACTCTCTTGCATGTATCCTGCCTGATGGACAAGATTTGCCTATGCTGGTGTCATTAAAACATATATCTTATCGATCTTAAGGTTATTTTCTCCTACAGTCCTTGTGGCCTGAATGCGCCCTCTGGCTGCAGCTGCCGCACGATGACTGCTCTGGACCCTCAGCTACTACCTGCCTGTGGAATGGACGGGCTATGGACTTAATCTGCATAAGATTTTGAACCTACCTGAATCCTCCAGCTTGAGGACTGTCATAATTTTATTGCTGTTGCTATTATTATGTCATTAGTCTGGCCACAAGTTTCCAGTTTTCTCACCCAGAGACTATTGTTGAAGAAGGGAAATAAGTAGATTGTAAGGCAAGATTTCTGGAGGGGTGGCCTGTGGGTAAAATTGTAACATTTCCAGAGCAATCGCTTGGCTTTAGTGCATTTGCATATCCTCACGAGTGGAGAGAAGTTCATCTCCATGTCAATGGGTAATTACCTGGGCAACTGAGGGTGTGTCTGAACCTGAGTTTAAAGAGAGGGGCTGGCTGGCTGGCTTGCTTACTTCATCAGGAGCAGGGGAGAGAGACAGCCCTGGACTGCAGTTTGTAAGCAATAAACGGGTTTTAAACTTTATTTCTCCCTTTGACTGATTTTGGTTTTTAGAGGTATTTTGTCCCTGGATTTCCTCTCCCCGGACTTACAACCACATAATGGTATGTTCCTAGTTCATGGCTGAGGGTATCCATCAGGCCTGCAATAGAGGGGACAGCAGCATCCATAGGGTCTGTGATTTTATTCAATTCTCTGTAATCCACAGTCATATGCCAGGAGCGATCTGGCTTTTTTACTGGCCACATTGGGAAATTGAAAGGATTATGGGTGGGCTTTATAATACCCACCTTTTCCAGCTCCTGGAGAGTTTCTCCAATCTCTTTATGCCCTCCAGGCAGTTTGTATTGTTTGGTATTAGTCACCTGTCAAAGCAGAGGCAAAGCTATGGGCGGGTGCCTAGCATGTCCCCTCAGAACTTCCTTCACCATAGGTACTTGGAGTCTGAACTCACCTGACCACAGACCCTGCAGCATATCAATCCCAAAAATATACTCAGGGATAGGAGATATATACACAGTATGCTCCTTTGGGGGTAGGTACCCTATTACCAAAGGGATATGGGCTTGTTTCACTCTGATAAGCCTTACTTCCGTATCTGTCTATGATAGTGGGGGTCCCAGAAAATCGCTCAGGGTTACCATGAATCAGTGAACATTCAGCCCCTGTGTCCACCAGAGCCAGGACACGTTGTGTGTTTACTGGGGACCAACGGATAGCTATTTCAACATGTGACCTCCAGTCCCCCCCTGGTCCCTCAGGGCAGATACCTCCACCTTCCCCTCAGTCGAACCATGTTCTCCAGTCCTGTGTGGGCTCAAATGAGGTTGACTCGCTCTCCAGCAGAAAGTCTTGCAAACACACAGGCTGGACTTGTGGCTCTGTCTCTGACCTCTGCCTCTTTGGTCTTACTGGCTGGAACTGCTGCTCTGGTTTCAGCTGTTGCCATAGCTCTAGTAAGATCCTATTTGACTTCCAGTCTAATTTCCTTCCATCTGCTCCTGCCCGTATTAAATCAGCCCACATCTGGGTTCTCATAACCTTCATGGGGCCCTGTAAATTCTTGTGAGCAACAGGTCTTACTTCTTTCTGAATTCTAGTATCTTCAGCCTCTCCTAAGTCCGCTACTGTACATGTCACCTCACTTATGGGATGCCCTAAGTGAGGGGAAAGAATGGCCACTAGAGACCCAAAGAGGGATGTGGGAGCTGTTTGAAGTACAATATTCCTCATCCCAGTAGTGAAACAACTTGGGTGTGCTTTCAATACAGGAGGGGTCAGTGCCTCTGGCGCCACCCCTTCATCCTTCCCCAGCTCCTCCATTTCTGGGGTGGATGGCACCTTTCTCTCCCTTCCCCTGAGTGCCTCCTCTGCTACAGCCTTTACTTTTTCTACCGTGCCTTGCAACAATGCTAGCTCAGTCTTCAGCAGCTCTTTTACCTTCACCTCAATGCTTCGCAGCTGGCTTTCTCATCCCACCCCTGCCTGTGCTTCCCTAAGGAGATTGTCTTTCTCCTTTATGGCCTTTTCCTACTTCAGAGCACCTGGCAACGCTGCCATCTCGTTCTGTAAGAAATCTTTTACCTCTTCAACAGCACCTCGCTGCCAGCTTTCTCATGCTGCCTTCTCTTGCATCAATGCCATTTCCTTCTTCAGGGAATCCTCAGAAGTTTGCAGCTCATGTTCTTGTGCCACCATTTCTTGGGTCTTTTTCAGAGGCATGTCCTTCTCTTCTTTAGACTTTTTTAATACTGTGAGAAGCAGCCAACCCACAGTTCCCACTGCCTCATGGGCACTCGGTCTCAAAAGACCTACTTACTATACCAAAGGCTATCCCTACTACCTCAGGTATCACCTCCACTTGCCTCCAGTCCTGGGATGGGGCACAGCCCTCTAGGAGGCAAGCCACCTCAGACCACATACCCACTGGGGGACAATCCACTGTCTCCCCATTAACAGGGGCAGCCTGCTGAAGCACCTCTCCCATAAAGGCAGCCTGTCTTTTTCCTTGGTCAACAATGAACCCTGCCAACTTCGCCAATTGTCTTGCCAATGGGTTTCAGCCCCCAGAAAGTTTGCTATGGATTCAGTGTGACCAAAGAAAATGACAGTAGAACGTTTCTTTGGGGTGAATGGGTTTATTACCTGGTTTGTTCTCCTGATGGTAGGTCAAGCACTAGCATCTCTGCCTCTGCCCAGAGCACTGGGCCATGCTCTCTATATAGCGCAATAATAGCTTATTGCCTATGGGTGTGGAAGTGGTAGCCTAGCAACAGTCCAGTTACATCATCAGGTGGTTTAAGTTCAGTGAGGATCCTGGCCATAGGAACCCCAACTTCCCCACAGACTACAAAGAGGACTGTGACACAGTGTGCACACACCTGCAGGGCCAAGTGCAGAAGCAGATAGCACTAGCAAGGATAGGGAACGGAGGTTATGGTGCATAAAGGGGCACGTAGGTCAGTCTCGTGGAAGGGCAGAGCATCAGGGAGGGCTTCTTGGTGTGGAGGCTGGTCCTGATTGGTCCAAGTGAACCTGCCGGAAGGTAGGATGGCGTGGTGCACAGAGAGGCACAGGTACTTGGGGCTGTCCAGAAGAGTACAGAGGTGGGGGAGGGAAGCAGACAAGCCAGATACACGAGGATCTCTGTGCATCACCTGAGCACAGCTATTAGGAGGCATGGCACTGGGAGCCCTCAGATCAGAAACAGCTGATGGAGAATGGATTGACATGACCTAGTAGAGATGAGGTCTGAAGCAGCTGTAGTAGCCCTGGAGAGAGAATAAGACCTCTGCTGAAGCTGAACTTGGGGGAATGAGGCAAAGGGGAGAGAACCCAGCAATAGTTAGAGGGTAACATGATTGGGATTGGTACTTGGAGTGGGAGAAAGAAGAGGGAGGAGGGAAGGAGAAGCCTTCCGTTTGGAGCTGCATAGACCAGAGAAGGAAGTCAAAGGGCCCTGTGGAAAACTGGAGCCAGCCAGAGAGTCCTTGCCTGTGAGAAGGTGGAAGAAAGACCCTGAAGATGAAGCCATTTATGAACATAATTATGAACATAAACATCAAGTTCTCTCTCCCTGCTGCTGCCCCACTAAGCAATTCCAGGCCAACGCTTTGGCCAAGAAATTGTGCTGGGCAAGTCCAACACCTGGCATAGTCCATAGATTTTAAGCATCACTTGAGATATAGGTTCAACATGATGAAAATAGAAAACAGACAATTATGTTTTCATTTGCCTAGCGTGCTACCAACGAATTTGAGAGGTGGCTTGAAATAACTAAAGTGTTAGTGCAGGCACAATTCTCTATCTCTCCTCCCCTAAAGTCTTTTGGGTTAAGGAGACAGAGGAAAGTAAAGGAGTTGAGGATTAATTGCTGTCCCAGGGGAAGGGAGGGATAGTCTTCCAAAGGAGAAGTACAGTCAGACTTTTGTCCTAGGGAGTCACTCATAAACAGGGTCAAGAACAGAAAGAAAAAAAAAAAGCAGAAAAAGCTGCTTTAACAAGACAGCAGTACCTATAGCACTGTTCTCCCTGTCTTAGCAAAACAAACAAACAAAAAAACAGTATTTACACAGAGCTACAGCCTGCAACGTCAAAATGAACGGTCAAAAGACATTGCCCACATGTACAACTCATTTCCATTAGTACACTTCTCATCACCCCCAGTGATTTCCAGATAAAGGAGGGGATGTAGTTTAAAAGAAAAAAAAAAGCCTTTAAGAATCACTGACCTGAGGGCGGGGAGGCAGGAGAGTGAGATGTTCTGAGCCAGCTTCAAGGAAACTTAAGTAGATTCACTGAGAGCTTACGTGTCAAGAACCCAGAATGGAGGTTTAACTTGAATCTGAGTTTTCTAGAAGTCAAAACGAAAGAGAATATATAAGTGTATGTAGTCCCCATGCTTTAATAAAAGGCAGCATTTACATTACTCTGGCACCTTGTAGTAGGAAGGTTTAGTAGGATATCTTTATATAAGTAACTTAATAGACATGTCTTTGACAACAGTTCTGTAGAAGAGCCAGAAATATTTTCCACATGATTACTGTAACTCTATTTAAAAAGTCAACAGCATGGAGTTTAATTATAACTGAAGGAAGCCATGTCTTGAAGAAACACAGGTAACAGGGTCAAGGTATGTTGTTTTCTGATAATACAGGGATAGAACTCAAAGGATCTGGGGGAATATTTAACAAATCCATGAGCTATTTTCCCCAGATGTCAGATGGCTTAACTGAACTGCTAGCAAGTGCCACAATGGAGCAAAT
Source organism: Smutsia gigantea (assembly GCA_032199065.1). NCBI lineage: Eukaryota > Metazoa > Chordata > Mammalia > Pholidota > Manidae > Smutsia > Smutsia gigantea. The sequence goes on from JAVSCE010008842.1 coordinate 62,870, forward strand.
TTCCAGTTGAATCTTCTGAGTTCAAAGAACTGACTTCTGGTGTTCTTCCTGCATATATGCATTTAGGTACTGAAAATGCAGATGGCAAAATTAGTGCCTGTCTTGCCAATGGGTTTCGGCCCCCAGCACGTTCGCTATGGATTCAGTGTGACCAAAGAAATGACAGTAGAACGTTCTTGGGGTGAAAGGGTTTATTACCCGGCACATTCTCCAGGCGGTAGCTCGAGCACTAGCGTCTCTACCTCCGCCCATAGCACTGGGCCAAGCTCTCTATATAGCACAATAATAGCTTATTGCTTAAGGGTGTGGAAGCGGTAGCCTAGCAACAGGCCAGTTACATCATCAGGTGGTTTAAGGTCAGTGAGGATCCTGGCCATAGGAACCCCAACTTCCCCACAGTGCCCTGCTATTTAAAAATGACTTTTCCTAGGGATAAAAGAGTGAGCTGTATACAAAGTTTACATTCTTTTCATCTAATGAGATGAAAAAATGTATCAGTGATTAGTACTGGAATAGTGCCCCAAAACTTCTTGTTCATTCTTTCCCAGCACAATTTCAAATTCTAAAGAAAAGGTTTTATCTATGAATTACTAGATCTATAGTATGGTGCTATGGGTACAGGAATGAAGGATAGAAACACTTTTGAAAATGGATAAAATAACACTTCTGAGTCTATGTAAAGGAAACAAGTCCAGAGAAGCTCTTTCAGATCAACAATTTGACAACAGTGGGGATAGGGGCACTGCTGAGCACAGGCTAACAATTCTGGTAAAAAAAAAATGTTCCTCCAACCTTTTTCACCTTTAGGTGACTGATCAGAGGTTTTCAGAAGAACAGTTATCAGATCCCAGCTTGGTAGAACTCTTCCCTCTACAAATCTTTCAGAGCTCATTATCAAATTATAGTTTTTTTTCTACCATTTCTCTTAAGAAAACATACAAAGCATTTCAGTATCCCCGTACTAATTATGATAGTTTCTACTCACAAAACACCTGTAACACCAAATGTGTGGGTTTTCCACAGCAATTCTCTGATTCTCTCTGGACACCAACTTGGTATCTGTGGGGAAGTTGGGGTTCCTATGGCCAGGACCCTCACTGACCTTAAACCACCTGATGATGTAACTGGTCTGTTGCTAGGCTACCACTTCCACACCTTTAGACAATAAGCTATTATTGTGCTATATAGAGAACTCGGCCCAGTGCTCTGGGCGGAGGCAGAGACGCTAGTGCTCGACCTACTGCCAGGAGAACAAGCTGGGTAATAAACTCTTTCACCCCAAGAACGTTTTACTGTCATTTTCATTGGTCACACTGAATCCATTGTGAACTTGCCTGGGGCTGAAACCCATAGACAAGACAATTGGCAAAGTCGGCAGGGTTCATTGTTGACCAAGGAAAAAGACAGGCTGTCCATATGGGAGGGGTGCTTCAGCGGGCTGCCGCTGTGAATGGGGAGGCAGTGGATCGTCCCCCAATGGGTATGTGGTCTGAGGTGGCTTGCCTTCTAGAGGACTGGGCCTCACCCCAGGACTGGAGGCAAGTGGAGGTGACACCTGAGGCAGTAGGGGTGGCCCTTGGTATACTAAGTAGGTCTTTTGAGAGACAGAATGCCCATGAGGCAGCGGGGACTGTGAGTTGGCTGCTTCTCACAGTATTAAAAAAGTCTACAGAAGGGAAGGACACACTTCTGAAAAAGACCCAAGAAATGGTGGCACAAGAACATAAGCTGCAAACTGTTGTGGATTCCCTGAAGACAGTTATGGCTGGGGGGTCTCTGGCAGCGGCTTGAATAAACTCACCCACATATTGGATTCTGGTCACAACTCTGGAAAGGGGCAGAGATACAATACACTTTGATAGAAAAACACCTGGCTGCTGTGTATCACACCTTGCTGGCTACAGAACCCATCACTGGAATGGCCCTGACAAAGGTGATAACCACCTATCCCATCTTGGGGTGGGTACGAGACTGGACCCAAAAGTCAAGGCATGGTATGGCACAAATGCCCACACTGTCCAAGTGGGGTGATTACCTACAGCAGCTTAGTGCCCTCTGGTAGCCCCTTGAGTGAAGAACTCCAATGCTTATTGGGGCTGGTGACATACACTAGTGAAAAGCAGGAAAACTTGCTTTTGAGCCATTAGTAGCAGAGTCCCTATCGGGAGGGAAGAGCCCCTATACCCGAAGATGCATGGTACAAGATGACTCCAGCCATGGGCATCCCCCAAAATAGAGGGCCATAGCTTTCCATCCTAAGACTGAGACAATGTGGATGGAAGATGGTGCGGGGAAGAGCAGCCAATGGGCAGAGTTGTGGGCCGTGTGGCTTGTGATCAGCCAGGAGCCCTCCCCTATAGTTGTCTGCACTGACAGCTGGGCTGTCTATCGGGGCTTGACCCTGTGGCTACCAACCTGGTACCATGCCAACTGGCTGGTTGGTCACTGACCCCTTTGGGGGCAAGAACTGTGGCAAGACTTAATGGCCTGTGGTCAGACTAAAATAATTACAGTATACCATGTGACAGGTCATTTGCCACTGGCATCCCCAGGAAATGATGAAGCAGATAAATTGGTCCAGATCCGTTGGTTAGAAGGAAAGCCTGCTTCTGATGTAGCCCAATGGTTACATCAATGTTTGTTGCATGTGGGGCAAAAGATAATGTGGGCTGTAGCCTGTCGGTAGGGCTTGACTTTGACCTTTGAAGAAGTTATTAGAGCCTGGCAGGAGTGTGTCATTATACTTTAAAAGGGGCTTACACCGAGTTCCACAGCAACATGGGACAATAGCTAAGGGGCCTATACTCCTCGTCAGGTGGCAGATAGACTATACTGGGCTTCTAACAGTATGCTATGACTTGTGTGGACACAGCTACTGGACTTCTGGTTGCTTTTCCCACCCGTTGTGCACACCAGCAGATGACCAAAAGAGGCCTGGAGCGTCTCTTTGCCATCTATGGCCAACCATAGGTAATTGAGAGTGATCAGGGCACCCATTTTACTAGACATACACTGTAGGAATGGGTGCGACAGCTGGGAATCAAATGGAAGTTTCATGTGCCATACAATCCTCCCACAGCAGGCATGATATAGAGGCCAGTGGCTTATTAAAATCCAGATTAAAGTCAGATAGCAATGGTCTGCGGGGATGGTCAGTCCGCCTATGGACCGTGCTACAGCGTTTGAATGAGAGACCCCGAAAGGGAGCCCTGAGCCCTGTAGACATGTTAACACATATGGCTGCCTCCCCTATACAACTGCGAGTACAAAACAAGACAGAATCACTGAAGCCGAGGTTCAGCCACTAGAATTATATCTTGCTGCCAGCACCAACTGCACTGAAACCCAGAGACTCCATTGAGTGGACGTGGCCTTGGACTTTTGACATATGGACCAATGATGGTTGGTTTTCCTGGGACCTTGGGGACAAGGCCTGGAGACTGGCCTCCTGTGTATTCCTGGAATAACAGCAGAGTGGCTCCCAAAGGTCACAGTAGTATATCCTGAATGGCCAGAAGGTAGGAGCATCTTACCAGGGAGTTTTGTTTTATCATTATGGCCACTGCATGCACCTCCAGTAGCACTATATTATAGACCCTTTGGTAACCCCCATGGGGAAAGGAGGAAAAAGAATGGTAAACAAGACCCGGAAGGGACCCCCTTCCTGCTACAGTCCTATCACAGCACCACTCTCTTGCATGCATCCTACCTGATGGACAAGATTTGCCTATGTTGGTGGCATTAAAACATGTGTCTTATTGCCCCTAAGGTCTTTGTGGATTGGGAACTTCCTCTGGCTTGAGGATTATTATAATTTTTGTTACCTGTATCTTAATTTTTATTATCTCTGAGTTGTTGTTATCCTCTGCTGCTGTTGTGGAATCTGGTTACAGTGCTCCAGCTTCTCGCACAGGGACCGTTGCGAAGATTGAGAGTGTGTAGACTGTAAGGCGAGAATCCTGGAGGGGTGGAGGGTGGGGAAGGTGGGGTTCCTATGGCCAGGATCCTCCCTGAACTTAAACCACCTGATGATGTAACTGGCCTGTTGCTAGGCTACTGCTTCCACAGCTTTAGGCAATAAGCTATTATTGCGCTATACAGAGAGGTCGGCCCAGTGCTCTGGGCGGAGGGAGAGACGCTAGTGCTCCACCTACCGCCGGGAGAACAAGCCGGGTAATAAACCCTTTCACCCCAAAGGAACGTTCTACTGTCATTTCTTTGGTCACACTGAATCCATAGCGAACTTGCCGTGGTCTGAAACCCATTGGCAAGACATAGCCCCAGCCCCTAACTCATCAGCTGTGCCCCCTAAACCGTGAGAATTTCTCCCTGCGAAGGAACTGGGACACCCTCCCTCAGTGTGTCTTTAACTCAGCGCAGGGTGACCAACAGCCTCCACAGCACTGGCGGGCACTGCCTGCCCAGGCAGGGCTTTGGGCCCAAACGGGTAACGGCAGCATGACGTACAGCTGGCTGGACTCGGCGGTCCAGGGCGGGGAAGGCGCATGCGCACGGTCGTCATGACAACGGCGCCGCGGCCCGCTGGGTAAGAGCGGCATGTCGCGTACCCCGGAGGAGGCCAACCCGGCCACGTTCCCATCTCCCCCTGCATCCCCTACTGCGACTCCTGCCCCAGCCTGGGCGCTGGCGGACGGTAGCGGTAAGGAACAGGGTGTCCCTCGGCTCCCTCCTGGGCCGATGAAATGCGCGAGCGGCGCTGGGGTCGGAGCTGCGAGGTCGCACAGCCGATTCTTCCGAGCAGGCTGCTGCCTGAGGCGGCGCAGCGGGAGGTGCCCCGGGAACCCCAGCTGTAGCCGGAACTGAGGGCCGCCCCCAGCACAGGCGGGGAGGGGAGCCCCAAGTCCCCGCGGTGGGCGCGCCCTTCGCTTGTTAGGTGTCTTGACGGTGTGTCTGTCGCTTTGCCCTCTAGTGTCCGGGAAGGGTGTCTGGGTGCCCTTCTCGGGGCCCCTTTTTGTGTCCAGCTGGGCAAGAGGGTCTGGAGACGTTTCTGACTTTGCACGTCCATACCACCTCCGTTTTAAATATTTCTGCGCCCGTGAATTATTTCTGGCAAATTAAGTATACCCTGCACACCCCTTCTCCCCCAGCATTTCCATTTTGGATGCTTGTTTTAAAGTGTGTGCTTGCAGGTTTGTAACTGCGCCAGAAGACATAAGTATCCTCACTGCATCCGTGAGATGGGCATTGTTATGCTCTGCTTTTAGCATAAGACGAAATTTCAGATCGGAGAATTTAGGTAACACAGTCAATTCTGAATAGGCACCCAGGTTTGACTTGCTCTCCATCCTGATCCTTGAATTTCCCAGCACTTGGCTGTTTACGTTTACGAGAGGATAGAGAACCACTTTCAAAGTGAGCTGTTTCTCTAGAAATTTTAAAACGTGCTGTTAAGTGAAAATCATTGAGAGTTTAAGATTTAGGTGTGAATGAAAAATGAAATTTGGGTTACTTCTTGACATTTTCATTTTTAACTGGTTATTCCTAGTTTTTGCTTTACAATTTGAAGACTGATTTATTCTTCTAATCTGAATACAATATAGGAAATAAATTTTGGTACTGACATACAATAGGATCCTGACATGAAATCCTGAAATACTTAGAATTGAATTTTAAATAGAAGAGTAGCAGAAAAATATAATAGAAACTTTAAAATACTTTAAATCCATGACCAGGTAATTAAATAAGAATATTCTTGTAACTTTCTGTAGCTATATTTATTTATTTATATTAAGGTATCATTGATATTCACTCTTATGAAGCTTTCACATGAAAAACAATGTGGTTACTACATTCACCCATATTATCGAGTCCCCACCATATCCCATTGCAGTGACTGTCCATCAGTGTAGTAAGATGCCACAGAGTCACTATTTGTCTTCTCTGTGACTGTAGCTATATTTAGCTTGTAATCTAAGATTCCTTCATGCCTTTCACAAAAACGTGAGTTGTAGGTCCGACACATTTCCACCTGTCTTGGTTGTGGTGCGGCCAGCTGAGTGCAAGCACCGAACCTCAGAGAGATTGAGCAATCCTCTCCTCTTTTGAATACGAAGGTGGGTAGCAGCCAGAAAGGTGGAAAGAAGCCCGGTGGGAGCCCAGCTCCAAGTAAATCTGTTCGAGATCTACTTGCGCCGTTTCCTGTGTAGGATGCTAAAGTAGCATTTCCTAGATTGTATTTCAAGTGGACATGGTCACACTAGTCTGGGAAATGAAACATTTCCATCTTCCCACCCCTCCAGTCTCAATAATTTGAAAAGTCTGTGTGCACCTGAGGGTTTTATACATCCTGGGAAGTGTAAATAGGGGTCTGTTGAGCTTTAATTCGGCACTTCTCAAACTTAGCTGACGATAAAACCCATTCTATTCAGAATGTCTTTCATCATCTCATAGATTAGTATTCCTCAAAAAACAGTCCGGGAAATATCGTGCTAAGATATTTAAATACATGAAAATTTCCTAAAATAAGTGAAGGATTTTTTATGTATAACCACCAACAAGGCAGAAATTATATTGACATTAACCGTTTTCAGAGAATATCTAGTAACATGGGAAAATTGTTCACAATATAATGTTAATTGAAAAAAAAGGAACTATATTGATACATTCCGATTTGTTTTGAAATGTTTATATATACACACATAAAAGAAAAACAATAGGGAGGAAATATCCCTAGCTCTCAACAGTGGTAATTTTAGCAGTGGGATTACTGATGAATGTTTCTTTTCTTTTTGGTAGTTTCCAAGTTGTCTGGAATAAGTGTAGGTTAAACTTATCTTTTTTTAATTAAGGTATCGTTGATATACAATCTTATGAAGGTTTCACATGAGCAACATTGTGGTTTCAACATTCACCCATATTATTGAGTACCCCCCCCCCACACCGCATCGCAGTCATTGTCTGTAAGCGTAGTAAGGTGCTGTAGTCATTACTTGTCTTCTCAGTGCTATATACCTTCCCCATGACCTACCTATATCATGTGTGCTAATTATAATGCCCTGGTTATATTTATTTATTTTTCTTTATTTTTTAAAATCACTTATTCTTATATTACCTTCTCCTAAGTATTCTTTTTTTTATAATTTATTTTGGATCCTTAATCTACAATTACATGTGCGATATTATGATTATTAAACTACCCCCTTCATCAAGTCCGCCCCACCAACCCCATTACAGTCACTGTCCATCAGCGTAGTGAGATGCTATAAAGTCACTACTTGTCTTCTCTGAGTTGTACAGCTCTCCCCATGCCCCCCCAACATTACATCTGCAATCATAATGCCCCTTTTTCCCTGTTATCCCTCCCTTCCCACCCATCTTCCCCAGTCCCTTTCCCTTTGGTAACTATTAGTCCGTTCTTGGGTTCTGTGAGTCTGCTGCTGTTTTGTTTCTTCAGTTTTGTTCTTTGTTCTTATACTCCACATATGAGTGAAATCATTTGATACTTGTCTTTTTCAGCTTGGCTTATTTCACTGAGCATAATACCCTCCAGCTCCATCCATGTTGTTGCAAATGGTAGGATTTGTTTTCTTCTTATGGCTGAATAATATCCATTGTGTATATGTACCACTTCTTCTTTATCCATTCATCTACTGATGGACACTTAGGTTGCTTCCATTTCTTGGCTATTGTAAATAGTGCTGTGATAAACATAGGGGTGCATCTGTGTTTTTCAAACTGGGCTGCTGCATTCTTAGGGTAAATTCCTAGGAGTGGAATTCCTGGGTCAAATGGTATTTCTATTTTGAGTTTTTTGAGGAACCTCCATACTGCTTTCCACAATGGTTGAACTAATTTGCAGTCCCACCAGCAGTGTAGGAGGGTTCCCTTTTTTCCACACCGTCGCCAACATTTGTTGTTGTTTGTGTTTTGAATGTTGGCCATCCTCACTGGTGTGAGGTGATATCTCATTGTGGTTTTAATCTGCATTTCTCTAATGATTAGCGATGTGGAGCATCTTTGCATGTGCCTGTTGGCCATCTGAATTTCTTCTTTAGAGAAGTGTCTATTCATGTCCTCTGCCCACTTCTTAATTGGATTATTTGCTTTTTGTTTGTTAAGGTGCATGAGTTCTTTATATATTTTGGATGTCAACCCCTTATCGGATACGTCATTTATGAATAGATTCTCCCATACTGTAGGATGTCTTTTTGTTTCACTGATGGTGTCCTTTGCTGTACAGAAGCTTTTCAGCTTGATATAGTCCCACTTGTTCATTTTTGCTTTTGTTTCCCTTGCCTGGGGAGATATGTTCATGAAGAAGTCGCTCATGTTTATGTCCAAGAGATTTTTGCCTATGTTTTTTTCTAAGAGTTTTATGGTTTCATGACTTACATTCAGGTCTTTGACTCATTTTGAGTTTACTTTTGTGCATGGGGTTAGACTGTAGTCCAGTTTCATTCTCTTACATGTAGCTGTCCAGTTTGCCAACACCAGCTGCTGAAGAGGCTGTCATCTCCCCACTGTATATCCAAGGTTCCTTTATCAAATATTAATTGACTGTATATGTTTGGGTTAATGTTTGGATTTTCTATTCTGTTCCACTGGTCTGTGGGTCTGTTTTTGTGCCAATACCAAATTGTCTTGATTGCTGTGGCTTTGTAGTAGAGCTTGAAGTCAGGGAGCATAATTCCCCATTTTATTCCTCCTTCTCAGGATTGCTTTGGCTATTCGGGGTCTTTTGTGGTTCCATATGAATTTTAGAATGATTTGTTCCAGTTCATTGAAGAAAGCTGTTGGTAGTTTGATAGGGATTGCGTTGAATCTGTAGGTTGCTTTAGGTAGTATAGCCATTTTGACAATATTTATTCTTCCTAACCAAGAGCATGGGATGCATTTCCATTTGTTAGTGTCCTCTTTAATTTCTCTTAGGAGTGTCTTGTAGTTTTCAGAGTACAGGTCTTTCACTTCCTTCATTAGGCTTATTCCTAGGTATTTTATTCTTTTTGATGCAATTGTGAATGGAATTGTTTTTCTGATTTCTCTTTCTGTTAGTTCATCATTATGTATAGGAAAGCAACAGATTTCTGTGTGTTAATTTTGTATCCGGCAACTTTGCTGAATACAGATATTAGTTCTAGTAGTTTTGGAGTGGAGTCTTTAGGGTTTTTTATGAACAATATCATGTCATCCGCAAATAGTGACGATTTGACTACTTCTTTACCAATCTGGATGTCTTGTATGTCTTTGTTTTGTCTGATTGCCATGGCTAGGACCTCCAGTACTATGTTGAATAACAGTGGAGAGAGTAGGCATCCCTGTCTTGTTCCTGATCTTATATGAAAAGCTTTCAGCATCTCGCTGTTAAGTATGATGTTAGCTGTGGGTTTGTCATATATGGCCTTTATGATGTTGAAGTACTTGCCATCTATACCCATTTTGTTGAGAGTTTTAATCAGGAATGGATGCTGAATTTTGTCAAATGCTTTTTCAGCATCTATGGAGATGATCATGTGGTTTTTGTTCTTCTTTTTGTTGATGTGGTGGATGATGTTGATGGATTTTCGAATGTTGTACCATCCTTGCGTCCCTGGGATGAATCCCACTTGATCATGGCATATGATCCTCTTGATGTATTTTTGAATTCGGTTTGCTAATATTTTGTTGTGTATTTTTGCATCTACGTTCATCAGGGATATTGGTCTGTAATTTTCTTTTTTGGTGAGGTCTTTTCCAGGTTTTGGTATTAGAGTGATGCTGGCTTCATAGAATGAGTTTGGAAGTATTCCCTCCTCTTCTATTTTTTGGAAAACTTTAAGGAGAATGGGTGTTATTTCTTCTCTATATGTCTGGTAGAATTCAGAGGTGAATCCATCTGGTCCGGGGTTTTGTTCTTGGGTAGTTTTTTGATTACCGATTCAGTTTCATTGCTGGTGATTGGTCTGTTAGGTTTTCTGTTTCTTGCTTGGTCAGTCTTGGAAGGTTGTATTTTTCTAATAAGTCGTCCATTTCTTCTATGTTTTCCAGCTTGTTAGCATATAGATTCTCATAATATTCTCTTATAATTCTTTGTATTTCTGTGGGGTCCGTCGTTATTTTTCCTTTCTCATTTCTGATTCTGTTTATGTGTGTAGATTCTCTTTTTCTCTTAATGAGTCTGGCTAGGGGTTTATCTATTTTGTTTATTTTTTCAAAGAACCAGCTCTTGGTTTCATTGATTTTCTTCTATTGTTTTATTCTTCTCAATTTTTTTAATTTCTTCTCTGATCTTTATTATGTCCCTCCTTCTGGTGACTTTGGGCCTCATTTGTTCTTCTTTTTCCAATTTCAGTAATTGTGTCTTTAGACTATTCATTTGGGAATGTTCTTCCTTCTTTAAATAGGCCTGGATTGCAATATACTTTCCTCTTAGAACTGCCTTTGCTGCGTCCCACAGAAGTTGTGGCTTTGTGTTGTTGTTATCATTAGTCTCCATATATTCTTTGATTTCTGTTTTGATTTGGTCGTTAACCCATTGATTAGTTAGGAGAATGTTGTTAAGTCTCCATGTATTTGTGAGCCTTTTTGATTTCTTCCTAAAATTTATTTCTAGTTTTATACCTTTGTGATCTGAGAAGTTGGTTGGTAGAATTTCAATATTTTTGAACTTACTGAGGTTCTTTTTGTGGCCTAGTATGTGGTCTATTCTGGAAAATGTTCCATGTGCACCTGAGAAAAATGTGTATCCTGCTGCTTTTGGGTGCAGAGTTCTGTAGATATCTGTTAGGTCCATCTGTTCTAGTGTGTTGTTCAGTGCCTCTGTGTCTTTACTTATTCTCTGTCTGTTTGATCTGTCCTTTGGAGTGAGTGGTGTGTTGAAGTCTCCTAAAATGAATGCCTTGCTGTCTATTTCCTCCTTTAATTCTGTTAGTATTTGTTTCACATATGCTGGCGCTCCTGTGTTGGGTGCATATATATTTATAATGGTTATATCTTCTTGTTGGACTGACTCCTTTATCATTATGTAATGTCCTTCTTTATCTCTTGCTACTTTCTTCGTTTTGAAGTCTATTTTGTCTGATACAAGTACTGCAACACCTGGTTTTTTCTCCTTGTTGTTTGCCTGAAATATCTTTTTCCATCCCTTCACTTTTAGTCTGTGTATGTCTTTGGGTTTAAAGTGAGTCTCTTGAAGGCAGCATATAGATGGGTCTTGTTTTTTTATCCATTCATTGACTCTATGTCTTTTGACTGGTGCATTCAGTCTATTTACATTTAGGGTGATTATGGATAGGTATGTACTTATTGGCATTGCAGGCTTCAGATTCGTGGTTACCAAAGGTTCAAGGTTAACTTCCCTACTATGTAAAGTCTAACAACTAATTTAATATGCTATTACAAACACAATCTAAAGGTTCTTTGTTTGTTTGTTTCCTCCTTTTTCTTTCTATTCCATTCTTTATATATTAGGTATCATATTCTGTACTGTTTGTCTATCCCTTGATTGACTTTGGGAATAGTTAATTTAATTTTGCATTTTCTTAGTAATTAGCTGTTCTATTTTCTTTACTGTGGTTTTATTACCTCTGGTGACAGCTATTAATCTGGAGGAACACTTCCATCTATAGCAGTCCCTCCAAAATACACAGAGCCCGCCTCCCACCTGGCCCCGCCCGGTGCCTCCCGCCGACACCCAGTCGGGACGCCTGCCGACACGGCTGCCTGCCAGTGCCTTCTCCCGCTGACACCGACATCGCTGCCTTTGCCTACGCTTCCCGACGCCCACTGCCTCCTACCTCAGACTCCTTGCCGGGGACCAGGCTCCCTCGTTCCCACACAGGCCTGGCCGCCTTGCAGCAGCCTCAGCTCATAGTCTCCACAGGGAACAACTTCGTCTGCCTGAAGTCAACTCATGAAAGTCTGCTTGATCCATTTCTGTAAACGTGCTGTTCGTTGCCTCCTGGGTTACACGAGGCAGAGGCAGGGGTCCCCTTGGGCCGCTTGCTGCAGCTGTGATGCAGTAGAAGGGGAAGTCGCCCTCGCAGGAGTTCATCTTTGCAGGAGTTATAGTATCTCTGGAAAAGCAGTCAGATGAGGCCTCCATTTGTCCTGTATCTTAAACCCTCATGGACAGCCATTAAAACTCCAGAGAAGGGAATTGGATTAAAGATGGCGGCATGAGAGGTGAAACAGAGGCTTCCTCCTAAAACCTCATATAATATGAAAATAAAGCTACATCAACTACTCTTGAAAGAGCAATGGGAAAGAGGACGGCAACAAACTGCATACACCTGGAGACAAGAGCAGCCCTCACAGAAAAGGGTAACGTACTAAAGCTGTGGTCCTGCGGGATCCAAGCCCTTCCCCCACCCCAGCTCTGTGGCAGGAGGAGCAGGAACGGAGCAGGGAGGGAGTGGAGATGTGGGACTGCTGAATACCTAACTCTGGAGATCTGCTCTGGGAGCACAAACCTGCATTACATGGTGCTTGCATGATACTCTTGTAATTAGGGGGTTGGAAAGCTAAGACAGGCAGAATTCCTGGAGAGACTAAGAATCCAGCTGCTTGTGAAAGCAGGGATCCATACCCAGCTGCTCAGGGACAACAGAAGGGCAGGCAGTCTGAGAGATTTCCTAACAAAGAAGCCCTTAGCAAGAGAGCTACTAAAGGGGCAAGGACTGCACAGAGCTTACTGCTCAGGAGAAAGGACAGGCAGACAAAATTGTCTGGGTGCACTCTGCCCAGCAGGTTGGGAGCTTTTCACGATCTTCAGGTGCTCCAGCTCCCTGGCTGCCTACACACCTCCAAGAACGCCTTCTGTGACAGGCAGACTTGTGCGCCTTTCTTCTGGCCAGCCCCACCAGGCTTGCAAACCGGGAAATCCTTCCCTGGTGTTAGGCCAGCCAGAGGGAAGATCTGTCTATAGCAACTAAAAACGCAAAGCACAGAGGCTTATACCTGTGTGCTCAGCCCACTGGTTCAGGCAGCGGAGACAGGCATAGCAGCCAGGAACCAGCAAACACCCCTTTCCTCCCCAGAGGCACCAATACCACTCCCCTACAATCCCCGCATTTCTTCAGGGGCTGAGCAGCTCCAGAGAGAAGAGCTTCTGGGCACTAGAGGGCGCCATACACAAATATGAAACGCCATAGGAACCTGGTCCAGAGTAAAATTATGAACACAACTCCTGAGAAAGATTTAAATGATATGGACCTTATGACTCTCCCTGAAAGGGAGTTCAAAATAAAAATCATTAACATGCTTATGGAGGCACGGAAAGATATTCAAGAATTCAGGAATGAATTCCGGTCAGAGATCCAATCATTGACGAACACAATGGACGGTATTAAAAGCAGATTGGATACGGTGGAGGCGACAATAAATGAAATAGGAACTAGAGAAGAGGAATATAAAGAAGCTGAGGCACAGAGAGAAAAAAGGATCTCTAAGAATGAAAGGGTTAAATTTATTTTTAAAAAGCTTATTTTAAGAAATTATGAGCAAAGTTTATATGCTTTTATTTTTAATGTCCCTTATCTTAAATCTTGCTTTGCAAATTCGTTTAGCAAACTCTTTAGTTCATGCAGCATAGAAAGCCATTCAGCATAGAACATCTTTGAGACAGACTTACAGAAGCTGACTCCTGAAGACACTAGCTGGTTTGAGTAGTGAATCTCTTGAGCACAGATTTTTAAAGAGACATATACAAGAGGTAGGACAGAAAACAGTGGTGTGGGTTTCTAAGAAAAGTGACAGCATAGCTTCCATTCCAGAAGGTCTGGGCCTCAGAGAAGATCCTTTTAAAGTAATATTGAAACCAGTAAGAACATACACACACACAAATAAAACAAAAAACGGTAAGACCATTAAGAAAACCTACAGGTATAGTAGGAAGGAGAGCTCAACTTCTGCTTTGTTTCTGCCTTCTTTATTCAGGACAGAACGGGAAAATCACCTTCAGAGAGAGGAAATGAAGTGCAGGATAGGTGAAGAGCTTCTATGAGCCAGTTTTCAAGTAGGTGTTAGGCAGAATCAACAGAGCTGTATTCAAACATGCCATCAACCTGCATGGTATTGAGGGCATTCAAAAAGCCTGTGGTACTTGGTGGTTTTCAGCTGCCTTTTGAATTTAGATTTTCTGATAAAATTGTCTTTATTTGAAGCCATTGTAAGAAACCTTGAGGCACCCTAAACCAGTGTGGCAGAGTGCAAAGAGGTTTTGGAGTCTGTTTGTACTGTGTCCTTATTAGCTGCCTGATTTTGGACAAAATACTTAATTTCTCTAGACATTTTCCTCAGCTGCCAGGGCTCTTAGTTCTCCTTTTGTGCACCTTCTGAGTTAGTGCCTGCCCACCCTCAGTGGGTGCTTCTGTGGCCCTACTTCTCCAAACAGCATTTTAATTTTCTCCTGACCCTTGAGTTCCTTTTGTGTTTCTCTTCCTTCTATATTCTTAATTCTCCTTTTCTTCCCCACCTCCCACTCTCCCTACACACACACACACACACACACACACACACACACACACACACACCTCACACATATTCATATCTTTTAAAGAAGTGTAATTTTTTGTTTCAGAAAAAAAGCCCCTGGTATAATTTACATGTGGTGAATGATAATGCATTTATTTTTCAAAAACTCCAGAACCTATTGGCAGTCTCCAGGAACATTATTACAATTTATGTACGGAAAAGTCCAAGAAAATTAATCCTTTTATATTACATATACTCCAAAAAGTGGATAACGAAATTGAAAAGAGGTAAGGATGACAAATATTTGATTACATCAGCAGTATTTACCAATAGTTTATCTGTGAGAAAATGCTGGAATATTGAGCAATTTTAAAGCCATTTTTGCTAAAACATGATACAATGGACATATACCTTTTGATTCAGAGAAGTAGATGACTGACACTGTTAGTGGGTCTTGGAGATAGTGGAATATACTGGGAAGAACACTAGACTGGCATACTCAAAGTCTGGACTCCAGATTTGTCCTTAATTCCTGTGAGCTGTGCTTATTTATGCAAATCACTGAAGTTGTCAATGTCATTTTCAAGTGGGGATACTTTGTTTCTTTCATATGTGAGAGAGGTTAAGTTATACAGTATGTATGAAAGTGCTTTGCAAAATCTGTAAAATATTTAGTTTTAAGTTACTTTGTATAAATCTATACTGTGATTCATACTTGGTTCCAATAAATGCTATCCATGATGTTGTTATTTACACATGAAGCAAAAATACTTTTATTCCTTTACTGGGTTTCTTATTTTGTGATTTAACAGATTGAAGGGAATCACATTGAACATTGCTGGTAACAGTCGCTTAATGCCAATGGAAAAAGTAACAGGTGAAGATTTTTGGATTCTTTCCAAAATTTTAAAGACGAATCCATATATTAATGGTATGCCTCCTTAAGAATCATTACCTCCTGCTTTCATTTTCCTGATTTTTTTCATTGTAAGGAATACCAGCTTCTATTCATCCATGTTCTTCAGGTTTGGATGTTAGATACAACCTCCTAAATGATGTTGGTGCATATTATGCTGCAAAACTGCTTCAGGTATTATTTTACTACAAAATTTTCTTAGTTGTTTTTTTTTTTAAATCAGGAGCCAGTTAAGAACCAATCCTTTCTGGGTGAAGGGTTTGAGCTTTCTTGCAGACTTCACTTTGGGACACCCAAGCTGAGGTGCTGTATTATGGTTGCATTTCATTTAAGAAAGACAGTGTGGTTCACCAGTCAGAGCAGGCGTACTTACAGGAAAGACCTTGTTCAACCTCAGAAGACTGGCAAACATGTGGATGGTTGTATTTTCAGTTAAAATGTTTAAAGCAGCAGACATATATCATATTTTTTATTCCTCCTTAAACTGGCTTTGTAATTTTCTAACAACTTGTACCAAGCTGAAAGTGCTTCTGATGAGCTTAAAATGATTTTAAAATTCTCATATCCATGAAATGGTGCACAATGTGAGGATGGAGTGAAGATTAAAAGAAAAAAATGAAGTTACCAAGTTATTCTGGGCTGCAAAAAATATCATCAAAATGTCTGCAAAAAATATCATCAAAATATCTTACTCTGTTTACAGTAAAAACAACTAATCTAATGGCGCACACACACACAGCACTAGTTTTGCAAAATGTCAAGGGTCCTGAACCTGTGTGATATTTATAACACTTGAAATATACTGAAAACCCATTTGAATATTTGGTCTCAGTAGAGCTGGTACCTAGAGCTCCTGAGTCATTTTTTGCAAACTTGTACGTAATGGTTAAATATATAAAGCACATCCATACTTTGAGCTTTTCTTTCATTTATATTGCAGTCATACTTATGTTTAAAAAGAGTGGTGACTTTTTGTCAATGGTAATTTCTTTTAGTGGACTTTCAGATTTTTCTGGGTTATATTTTCTTTGGAGGTAAACACTTTTACTTAAACGAGCTCTTATGTAATACTGATTGAGTTCTAATAATACATGTGTAATAGTTTCTTTTCTCTCCTTATCATAGAAACAGAATAATCTCATTTACTTAAATCTTATGTTTAATGATATTGGGCCTGAAGGTGGAGAAGTGATTGCTAAAGCACTTCATGTAAGCATCTATATACCTCAAATTAAGATTTCATTTGGGAATTTTAATTTCTGATAGCTTGGAACCAACAGAATCAAATATTAATGTGAACTTATGCTATTTTAATCTTGTGTGAATGTATATTTTTATTGCACTTCAATTTATTAAAATGTGGACATTACAAGAGCATTTTTGAATTTTTAGAAATAAATAGCTTAAGATACAATTCAAATACCTAAGAACTCACCCTTTTAAAGTGCTTAGTCCAAAGGAGTTTTTAGTGTGTTCAGAGTTGGGTGACCATCACCACTATCACTGTTTTTAGAACATTCTCACCCCCCCCCCCAATAAAACTCTGTACCTGTTAGTAATCCCTCTCCATGCATCCCTCCCTCACTCCCCAGCCCTTGGCAGTCACTGAGCTACTTTCCGTCTATAGATTGCCTATTCTGGACATTTCATCTAAATGGAATCATACAACATGTGGCCTTTTGTAGCTTAGTGCTTTCAAGTTTCAAGTATATGTTGCAATATACTTTATTTCTTAGTATCAAAAAATATTCATTGTTTAGATCCATCACTTTTTTTTTGGTCTCATTAATATAGAATCACATGAGCAACATTGTCGTTACTAGATTTCCCCATTATCAAGTCCCCACCACATACCCCAGTACAGTCACTGTCCATCAGTGTAGTAAGATGCTACAGAGTCACTGCTTGTCTTCTCTGTGCTATACTGCCTTCCCCTCCCCCCCCCCCATGTTATGTGTGCTAATCATAATGCCCCTTTTCCCCCTTCTCCCTCCCTTCCCACCATCCTCCCCAGTCCCTTTCCCTTTGGCAACAGTTAGTCCATTCTTGGGTTCTGTGAATCTGCTGCTGTTTTCTTCCTTCAGTTTTTGCTTTGTTCTTATGCTCCACAGATGACTGAAATCGTTTGGTACTTACCTTTCTCCACCTGGCTTATTTCACTGAGTGTAATACCCTCTAGTTCCATCTATGTTGTTGCAAATGGTAGGATTTGTTTTCTTCTTATGGTTGAATAATACTCCATTGTGTACATGTACCACATCTTCTTTATCCATTCATCTACTGATGGACACTTAGGTTGCTTCCATTTCTTGGCTATTATAAATAGTACTGCGATAAACATAGTGTATATGTCTTTTTGAAACCGGGATCCTGCATTCTTAGGGTAAATTCCTAGGAGTGGGATTCCTGGGTCAAATGGTATTTCTATTTTTAGTTTTTTGAGGACCATCCATACTGCTTTCCACAATGGTTGAACTAGTTTACATTCCCACCAGCAGTGTAGGAGGGTTCTTCTTTCTCTACATCCTCACCAGCATTTGTTGTTCCTAGTTTTTTCTATGTTGTCATCCTAATTGGTGTGAGGTGATATCTCATTGTGGTTTTTATTTGCATTTCCCTGATAATTAGCAATGTGGAGCATCTTTTCATGTGCCTGTTGCCACCTGAATTTCTTCTTTGGAGAAGTGTTGCATCACATTTTATTCAACTGTCAGTTAATGGACATTTGGGTTTCTACTTTTTATCTATAATTAATAATGCTACTATGAATATTGGCACATATTTTTATGTGCACGTTTTCAATTTTCTTGGGATATACCTAGGAGTGAAATTGCTGGATCATTGTGTAACTCTGTTTAACATTTTGAAGAACTGCCAAACTGTTCTCCAAAGACCTTTTACAATTCCACCAACAATGTATGTATTCCAGTTCCTTTACATTTTCACCAGCACTTATTGTCTTTCTGATATTAGTTATCCTAGTGGGTGTGAGAGATTTTGTGGTTTTGTTTTGCATTTCCGTAATGAATGTCGAGTATCTTCTTATGTGCTTATTAGCCATTTGTTTATCTTCTTTGGATAAATGTCTCTTCAAATTCTTTGCTCATTTTTAAATTGGATTATTTGTTTTTTTTGAGTTGTAAGACTTCTTCATATATCTGGATGTGATATCAGATAAATGATTTGCAAACATTTTCTGTAATTCTGCAGGTTGTCTTTTCACTTTCTTAATGGTGTCCTTTGAAGCACGAAATTTTAAATTTTGATAAAGTTCAACTGATCTTTTTCTTTTTTTTGTTTGTGCTTTTGGTGTAATTTCTAAAAAAAAACTTTGCCTAACCTGAAATTATGAAGACTCACACTTACGTTTTCCACTAATATATTTTTGTTTTAGCTTTTAGTTCTTTGATCCATTCTAATAATTTTTTAATCTGATGTGAGGTAGGAATCTAATTTCATTCCTTTATTTATGTGTGTTCCAGTTGCCCTAGTAAACATTTGTTAACTCTTCTTCCTCCATTGAATTTTCTTGACACTCTTGTCAAAAATTGATTATAAATAAATGTGAGGGTTTATTTCTGTACTATCCATTCTATTCTATTAATCTATATATCTATCCTTATGTTAGTCTCATGCTATCTTGATTACTGAAATTTTGTAGTAAGCTTTGAGTCAGGAAGTGTGAATCCTCTTTGTCCTTTTCTTAATATTATGTTGGCTTTTCTGGGTCCCATGCATTTCCATATGAATTTTAAGATCAGTTTATCAGTTTCTGCAAGGAAAGCAGCTAGGATTTTGAGAGTAATTCCTTTACATCTTTAGGTCAATTTGGGGAGTACTGCCATCTTAACAATATTAAATGTTCTGATCTATGAACATGGGATATGTTTCCACTTATTTAGGACTTTTAATTTCTTTCAACAGTGCTTTGTAGTTTTTAATGTGCAAATTTTGCTTTTCTTTTGCTAAATTTACTCCTTTTTTTGATGCTATTATAAATATAATTTTGTAAATGCAGATATTTAAAAAATATTGTATATGTTTGGATGCTTTTGTAAAAATTTACCTAATTTCACTTTTGTTCATTGCTAGTGTATAAAAATACAATTGACTTAAAAAAATTTATATACTGATTTTGTGTCCTGAAGTCTTGCTGAGCTCATGTATTCTAACAGCTTTTTTGTGGTGGATTCCTTAGGAATTTCCACATGTAAGATAATGTCATATGCAAAGTTTTCTTTCTTTTCCATCTTCGATGTTCTTTTGTTTGTTTTTCCTGCCTAGTACCCTGTCTAGGACCTCCAGTACAATGTTAAATAATTAAGTGGTAAGAGTAGACATCCTCGCCTTCTTCCTGCTCTTAGGGGGTTTGATTTAATTTTAAGGATAATTATTTACACCTGTATATTCTAATGTTTTTTGTTAGGACAATGAAACATCTGTAATTTTGTGAAAGATTTATCAAAAGAGTGGATAAGAGAAGGAATCAAAGTTTGCAACTATCTGAGAAATTGTATCACTTTAAAAGTGATATGGGGGAATGTGGAATGATTGGTTAATAGGTACAGGGTCTTCTTTGCGGGTGATAAAAATGTCTTGGAACTAGCTAGAAGTGATGGCTAAACAACACTGTAAATACAGTAAAAGCCAGTGATTTCTTGTATACTTTAAAATGGTTGATTTTGTATTATGTGAATCTCAATTAGGAAAAAAAGTATAATTTTCTTAGAAAGTTAATACATTTCCCAATGAAAGGCAAGTTTGTTAAAATCTGCTTCATTTACTACTCATTATTTGGGCATCTGTTTCCTGGTCATTCTTTCTACTAACCTATTAAACTAAATTTTTATCTGTTATGGGAAATTAAATGTTACCATTATGGAATATATCTTATTCTAGCTCCATGAAAAATTGATGACTCTTCCAATAGTAATATGGTCTCCTAACTCATGTAATCTACAGAAAATTCTGTTGATTAAAAACTATATTTATTAAGTTTTCAGTCTGTTCTTTTCAGAAGAATACAACTCTGAAATACCTAAGAATGACTGGAAACAAGATCGAAAATAAAGGAGGAATGTTTTTTGCTGCAATGCTACAAATTAACTCATCCTTAGAGAAATTAGATCTGGGTGACTGTGATCTGGTGAGTAAATTACTTATGAGAAAATCACTCAGATTCTGGGTCATTCTTCCTGGAAACCAGGATAGATCATTGTTAAAGAGATCAGCAAAATGACAGTCTGATTTATGAATGATTAAGCTTATGTCTAATGTCTGTTATCAGAGAAAAGGCTTTTTTTGTACCTAGGCATCGTAGTGCTGTTAATAAATTCAGATTGCAGTAAGTAATACTATGGAATACTCAGTATAATTAAAATCTTCCTGAACTTCCATCCATAACCCTTAAGCTGTAAGGACTTTTTAGGAAAAAGATAGTGTTCACTTTAATTAAACAAATACTACTCATTAGTATAACATAATTTTTTTTACTTTTGAAAAACTTTGCAGTAAGCAGTTATGTTGCAGTATAAAAACCTAAAATGTTGATGGTAAAACCCATGCTGAATCTTCATCTGGTCCGATAATGAGGTGTGCATTTTTGCCATGTCTTCAAATTCCAGGCTTCATTTTCTGAAACATGCTTTGAGGCAGTGCTGAAAACTTGTGGTATGGCCTCAAATTAATGCAGAATCACTGGTGCACACAAACAATAAGATGGGCCAGGAGGTTTTACTTTTTGGGTAATCGGTTCTGAAACTTAAAAAGGCAGTTGCAGTCAGTATGATTCTGGGAAAGCCATTAATTCAATATAAATTGTCAGCACATACCAGTCATTATCCCATATTCCAGGGATACAAGAGTGCATCAGATATGGTCTATACCCTTAGAAAGGTTGCATTTTAGCTGAGAACACATTGATAAAAAAGTGCAGTGCTGTGAAGATGGCCAAACACTCTGGTAATGGGGAAGGTGGTGACCTGCATGACAGAATGATCTTCTCAGACCTGAAGAAGTAATACCAAGGCGTTAGGAAGGATGAGAAAAAACTGCCTTGGGAGAGGGTCTGTGGCAGGACATTCCAGGCAGGGGGTCCAGCACACTTGGGCTCTAATATAGTGCTTCCCCAAGTATGGTATGGGTAGCATTGCTGATACAGATTGAGGTAATTTTAATACTCATGTATTTATTTTTACAAATGCTTTCTATTCATTTCAAGGGATTCTGGGTTTTCCATTTATGTAGTGATACAGTTTTAAAATAAGTGAAAAATGAATTGGTTTAATGGAAAAGTATTAGGTAAATAGTAAGTGATACTCAGATGTGGCAAACCTCATGAGGGAAGTACATGAATGATGAAATACCGAGTCTGGCAGGTTTTAATAACTGAAAAGCCAGAATGGCTGGACAGAGAGAGGGAGTTCAGAGTGCCTTCAAGTGAAGGTGCAAGAGATTCACAGAGGCCAGATCCAGTAAGGTTGTGTGGGTTATGGGTGTGGATCTGGGCCACAGGAAGAGGAAGAAATTGTGTTATAAATACAAATCATGGAAAGGCTTTACGTTGAAGGGTGGCATGATCTGATTGGTGCTTTTAAAAGATCACTCTGGTTTCTCCGTGGGGAATAGAGGGTGGGAAGAGGAAGCCCACTGACCACTTAGGAAGTTCTGCAGTAGTCCAGGTAGGCGAGGAGGACTAGGGGTGGGCAAGTGCCACAGAAATTGACTAATTTGAGACATTTTTTGGAGGCAGAACCTGAAGGTTTACTGTTTAACTCATGTGGTAAGGTAGGAGGACTGGCAGAGTGGGAGGGGCCCAGCTTTTCCGGCATAACAGCTGGTACATGGTGGTGCCCATCACAGACATGAAGGTTAGGCCCTTCCAGTAAAGTAGAGGAAGGCCTGTAGGAGCTGTAAAAAATGTGGTTAGTAACACTTTCACACCACACACACACTTAATGTTCAGTATGAATATAAAATGTGTGTACAACTCAGGTCTGCATCACCTAAGAGCCTTGAGGGGCTTCAGAGCAAACCTAGAGGTAAACGCCCCAGGGAATGGATATTGAAATCTTAAGAACCCCCACATACACATTTAGACAGATTTTAGGGCAGGGAGAAAGAACACAATACCTATTCATTTCTAATTTTGATCAGCTTAACAATTCAGGGAGCAGGAAATGCTTACACTTTTAAAAAATACAATTTTGACTTACTGGAATCTGGATTACTGATCTTGAAATATTTATTTAGGGAGGTTAATTTACATACTTTGTCAATTTCCTTAATGAATTTACCTGTTTTTAGGGAATGCAAAGTGTGATAGCATTTGCTACAGTCCTAACTCAGAACCAAACAGTTAAGGGAATAAATCTAAACCGACCTATACTCTATGGTGAACAGGTATGTATTCAAAGTGTTGGCATTTAATATTACTACCTGTGAATAAAATGAGGTATTACTACTTACTGAACGTTAAGTCAAATTTCATGAATGCATTGTATTTTTAGAATTTTAAATTACTATTTACAAAGAAAAACTTATTTAAAGGAAAATGGTTAATTCTTGATAAGTTTTATAACTAAACATGATTTTAGAGGTTGCTTATTTAAGCAATAATCATGTCTTTTTTTTCTCATCAACTCAAATTCTCAGTGACTAAAACCTCTGAGGGACAAATTAAGATGAAAGCATAAATGATTAGTTTTAAAGGTTGGATTTTGAGAGGCCCATGTGACTTTTATTTTCGTTATATTGATGTGACTGAACCCCACCTTTGAAATTATGGGTAATAATGGCAAAATCTGTGAGTACCAGTAGGGAAGTCCGGACTTGATCCTGTAGGTGATCTGCATGCTGGAGACAGAAATGAGCAAGACATGGTTCCTGCTTTCAAGGCTGCTGCTTGCTCCTTCCTGTTCTTTCAGATGGCTTTCCTCTCTTACCAGTTGTAAAACACTAGGGAATAAAAACTAATCACTGAACTAAACAAAATGTTCAAAGTACTTTAGTCTATCTAGCTCACTGTTCTTCATTAGTATGAGTAGTTGAGAATGTCCTATTTTTCTGTATTTTTTTCATATTCATAAGTGTATTTTGCATTCTTTGCCTACTAGATTTCTCCCTTTGAATTATCTCTGTAGTTCACCAAAAGTTTTGGAATTTTACATCATGTTAATTGCATGTACATAAATCTAATCTGTTCAACAAGACACCCGTAATACTCAAATACAAGAACCTACTACTGTAAAGACTAGCAAATCCCTGGCTCAAAGTAAGCATTCAGTGAATTGCTTCATTCGTAACATTCACTCAGTAAATATTTGAGCGCAGCCCTGAACCAGACAGTCCTGGGTGCTAGAGATACATCAAATAAAGTACATGGGCCTTGTCTTCAAGGAGCTTTCGGTCCACATGGAGGGAAATTGACATGTCTGGAGAGTGGTATGCTTTGGGGGCCTTGGGAGTATGAGGAAAGCCATTGCAATCAATGCAGGGGGATGAAAGGTGGCAGGGAAGGTTCTCAGAGGACATGACAGGGGATTTGAATGCTAAGTCAAAATTTTCTAGGTAAAACCCTGAGAAATAAGCATGTTAACTATATGATATCACATTAGAAGCACAATTCCTCTTTTAAATACCTTGAATAGTATCATTATTCCCAAATCCATCTGAGAAGTTGTTATAAGCCCAGGGTTCTTTTCTCTCAGACTGGTGCTCTGGGCATTCTCTAAACTCTAGCCTGCTTTCTGTTCCTCAAAGGCAGCCACCACCCTATCCCTGAGAATATTATTCTCCTCTTATGTGGCTGTGGAATAGAATCCTCTTTTGTTTCCTTATACTTTGCTGTTATAAGCTAGCAAACTTATTTAACGGTTTTACTGTCAATTATTTGGGGAGTAGAAATACTGATGCCAGGTGCCACTCTAGGCAAGTTAAGTCACAAATTCAATGGAGCACATCAACAAATCCTTTAATAAGTCTGGTCCCTCTTTCCAATTTCTTGACCTAAAAATGCAATCAATGCATAAAATACAAATATGTATTCTAGTTCTCTGTTCTAGGCACCATGCAGAGCAATTCTGGACCCCCTAAGCAGTCAGTTTGCTGTTGTTAAAATCCTAGAGTACTGCTTCTCTTTGATGTATCTTTTCAGTGTCAAAACAGTAATTTAAGCAAATCAGATATAGGGTTGTAGAATACTGAACAATAAATGCTTTGCAGCTTTTTACAGAACACTTGTTTTGTGCCAGGTACTTTTTATTTAATTCTGTGAGGAAAGTATAATTCCACCTATTTTACAGAAAAGCAAACAGATTCAGCTAGATGAAATAATTTTCCCCAAATCATATAGATATTAAAAGGTAAAGCTAGCATTTGGAGTTTATTATAAAGCTCATATATTATCTACCATTGCCTACCATTGCTATGTGGTTTAACTTTTAAAGTTTTTCTCAAAGTACTTCTACACAATTAGAGCATTTATAGTCATCCATGTTCATGATCAGCATTTCCAGTGACTAAAGCTTAAGCAAATACAGCAGTCATGCAAGAGGACTTCCCCTTACCATAAAATACTTTGGTCCATTTTAATTTAAAAATTTTAAAGTACTTGGTATTGATGTCCTTATTGAGGTTATAAATCTTTTGCCTGGGAACAGCAGATTTTAGAATAAAAAAAAAATTTTCAATGACCAAAAAACGAGAGTTAAAACATTTGAAATTTGAGATGAATACAAAGGTTGTATCATAGGGTTAGTTTAGTACATTTAAAAAAATAGATTCAAGATTCAGAAATGTCTGTATTTTATCTAAAAACTATTAAAAAATCAGGAGCAAAGTCTAGAAACAAGGAAGGTACAAAAAGATTTAAGAGACTAAGAGTACAGCAATAAGGGAGCGTATGAATATGCTCAACACATCATGGGACCAACTGTTTAGATTTTTTTTCCTTTTGGAATGATTATTGGTTTTTAATGATTATGATTTTTTAACCAGCCTATTTTACATCTCTTAGCCCCTGCATTTTACACATGTCTGCTTCCTGTTTCTAAGACAGTAAAGATATAATATTGCAAATATGGTAAAGATATCATTTGTGGCAAAAAAGATAAAAAACTCAGGCCTAACAAATGCAAATATAATCTTTTTAAAAAGCTAATTTAAGTAAGTTAGCATATGTTTGGAATAAACATGTACTGCTTCACAATTACATTTTATAAAAAAGTTATCTATTTTAGGAAGAGGCCACAGTTCATCTAGGGCACATGTTGAAAGAAAACCATTGCCTTGTTCAACTACATATGTGTAAGCATGGTATAAAAAACTGTGGTTTAAAACAATTATGTGATGCACTATATCTGAATAGAAGCCTACGCTACCTTGATGTCAGCTGGTAGGTGATAATTTATATATTCAGAAGTCATGTGAATAATCTATGTAAATATTCATAATACATAGAATACTTTGTTAGATGCTAATTTCAAAGATGAGAAAATGCAACATTTGCTGTCAACGTTTTATCCTAAACCTTAGTATTTAATTTATACAGATATCTGCTAATAACCTGACTGGGCAACTTAATTATGTGAACCAGAATGGAAGCAACATTTTATTGTGAATTTTCATTAAAATGTCATTTTTTGGAAATTGAATGATTAAATCTTTACTGAAATATAAAGTACTGTTTATTACTATATGTTTTCAAGCATATTATCTCTGAATAAAAGAACAATACTTTGTATTTCCAAATATAACTACATGTTTCTCCTTTTCAAGCAATAAAATAACTCATGATGGAATGATGTGTTTGGCTGATGTACTGAAAAGCAATACTACTCTGGAAGTAATAGATCTTTCTTTTAACAGAATAGAAAATGCAGGAGCAAACTATCTCAGTGAAACACTTGCTTCACACAACAGGAGTCTTAAAGCGTTAGTAGAGTTTTTATATTTAATCAGAATAAAAGAAAAACTTAAATTTTTTAGCATATTAACCTCAAGCCCCTTAACTCCTAAGATTCATGATGAAATAAGGGAGCAGTTTCTAAACTGACATGAGTTAAGCGTTAGTTTCCTCTTTTTCTCAAAAGTAATGTCTTAAGATTAATTTTTTAAAAAGAGTAAGACTGTTGCTTATATTAAATATCTTGAGTTCTAACAGGAAAATCATAATCATTTAGTATGATCAAGACTTAAGAATGAATCAAAGAAAAAAATTATTACTTGGATGACTTTATCTAAAAATGTATCTGTGATCCACCCTAAAAATCTACTGCCTGTTTCCAAAATGTAGGTGGCTCTGCTAGGTGCACAAAGCCTCCAATTAGAAAACTTAAATTTCTTAGTATTTTAGGAATTGCATGGTCAATATATTTTGACTACTGAACATATTTAAAGAATAATGTTGAGACTTTGCACAACAAAATGTTTATAATAAATGTTGCTAACTTATGCATTCTCTCTCTGAGGAACTACTGATTTCCAGAGGTACTGTTTTTTTGTTTTTTCATAGGTTGTCAGTAGTCAGCAACGACATAGAGGGAGAAGGACTTGTTGCACTTTCACAGTCAATGAGAACAAATCCCGTGCTCTCTAATATCTACATCTGGGGAAACAAATTTGATGAGGCTACATGTGTGGTAAGTTTTTTTCTTTACTTTTTCTGGGTCTTCTTTTTAACATCAGTCATTATTTGCAGGTGCTTAAAAATGATTACAAAGTATAGTAAGACACTGCAGTTTGGATAAACTTTAACATATCACATGTTTTTATTTTAAATCTGAAGTGGCATAATCAATCTCCAATCTGCTGTCCCCAAATTAAACCAAGACACAGAATTTGGAGAGCTGTAGTACCGGTTTTCAAAATATTTGGTTATGTTGCTTATGTAAATATAGATGGCCCTTGATACTCCCAAACAAACAAAAAGCATAGTACCAAACAGTTTTCATTTGGAAAGAATGAAGGAAAAAAGTGGGTATTCAAACTCTCAAACTTTGCAAAAGGACTAACCAAAATTCCCCCATTAAAAATAAAATGTACACTACTATTCACAACAAAAAAACCCTGGGGGGGGGTGTCCAATGACAACACAGAAAGAACACACCCCTCCCACGTATGCACTGAATCTATACCTACATATAAGGCAATTCTTCCTGAAGGACCGAGGGCAGAGTGTGAGTGAAACCACACAGAGAATTGTAGGAGATATGGAGACATGGTGACAAGAGAACCTTGCTCCTGATGTGAATGGCAGTAGAGAGAGACCTGCACAGATTCACCTGCCCTGGGGCACAAAAATACCCTGCCATTTATAGGGCAAAGACTGTTAAGTGAAGGAAGCCCATTTACTAACATTAAAGCATCTGCCTTTGGTGGGGGAACTGCTGCAACTCTCTGGGATTAGAGGTGCTAACAAGTGCCATTGTTTATGTTCCTCCTCTGTCTTGATAGCATGGCTGGGAGTAGCAGGGTCTGGGTGCACTAGCCTGCCTGCCACCTCAGCACCCTCCAGGCCGCTAGCCCACAATAGCTCCAGGTGTCCCACCAAGGTGCCTGCCTGTGTCTGAGATCTCGCTGTCTCAAGTTAACACCAGAGCAGTGCACACAGTCACTCTCCCAGCCTGCACCTGCTAGGCCTCCAGCTACCCCGCCAGTGTGTCCCGTGTGTGAAGAGCCCAAAGTTACCCCCACCCACCCGCCCTGTGCCTACTTGGGTTCCAGCTAGCCAGAGTTGCCAGACAGTCTACAGGGACATCCTACACAAGGTCAGTCCTTCAAGACTGGGAGAGGTAGCAGTTTCACATGATTCATAGAAATAAACATGGGAAGTCAAATACAATGAATAGACAGAGGAGTATGCTCCAAATTAATAAGACAAAACTTCAGGAAAAAAACTAAATTCAATTAAGTAATCTATATGATAAAGAGTTCAAAGTAATGGTTATGAAGATACTCACCAGACTTGAAAGAAGAGTGGATGAACTCACTGAGAACTTCAATAAAGAGAGAATATTAAAAAACTAATGAGAGTTGAAGAATACAATAAATGAAATGAAAAATACAATAGAGGGACTCTTCAGCAGATTAGAGGATTCTGAAGAATGGATCACGAACATGGAAGATAGAGTAATGAAAGCACTCAAGGTCAACAGCAAAAAATAAATAAAAAAGTAAGGATAGCTTAATGGACCTCTGGGACAACATCAAATGTCCTAACATTACATTATAGGAATCCCAGAGGAGGAGGAGAGAGAGAGTGCTGGAAAACTTATTTGAAGAAATAATGGATGTAAACTTCCCTAAGCTGGGGAAGAAAATAGACATTCAGGTCCAAGAAGTACAGAGTCCCAAGCAAGATGAACCCAAGGATGTCCACACCAAGACACACAATAATTAAAATGTCAAAGATTAAAGATAGAGAGAACCTTAAAAGTAGCAAGAGAAAACCAATGAGTTATGTTTAAAGGAAACTCCATAAGGCAATCAGCTGATTTTTCAGCAGAAACTTTATAGGCTGTAAGAGCATGGCATGATATATTCTGAGTGCTGAATGGAAAAAAACCTACAAACAAGAATACTCTACCCAACAAGGTTATCATTCAGATTTAAAGACAGAGTTTCCTGAACAAAAGTTAAAAGGATAACACCACCACTCAGTGGGCGTTATAAGAAACGATGAAGGGACTTCTTTAAGGAGAAAAGAAAAGGCCATAACTACAAGAAAAAAAATTATGAAAAATTCCCTGGTAAAAGATGACATGTAGTAGTTAGTACATCAATCATTTGGAAGCTAGTATGAAGGTTAAAAGACAAAGTTAAATCTATTATATCTAAAAAATTAGTTAAGGGAATCACAAAAAGGTGTAATATATATGTATGTATGTGTATACACATATGTACTGTGGAGGGATAGTAAAAATGTAGTGCTGTTAGAATGCACTGGAACTTAAGTGACCATCAACTTAATATAGATGGCTATTGTCAGCACAGGTGATTTGCACCTGGAAGGTTTGCCCTGCAATTTGGGCAGGCCAAAGAATAACCGAAGCACAGGTGGAACTGTAAACATGCCTTTATCTGGGTGTGGAGCAGCAGCAAAGCTTTCCAGGCAGCCTTCTTATAGGGCTCTGGAACAAAGCCAGCACAGTGCCAGTGAGCATACATTTACTGTCATGTGCGGTACAAACAAGATAACATACTACTAAGTCATGCCTCTCCAGATATCCTGTGTGAGGGAGCCTGACAGACACCATGTTCCTGTCCACTTTTCCCACAGCTATATACTTAGAAGGTCATATTTGAACTTCATCATAATGACAAACCAAAAACCCATAAT
Organism: Smutsia gigantea; assembly: GCA_032199065.1. NCBI lineage: Eukaryota > Metazoa > Chordata > Mammalia > Pholidota > Manidae > Smutsia > Smutsia gigantea. The sequence goes on from JAVSCE010008842.1 coordinate 92,533, forward strand.
AGAGATACAAAAAATAAAGAGAAACCTAAAAGCATAACACTAAAGAAAGTCATCACTCACAAGGGAAGAGAGCAAGACAAGAATAAAGGAATAAAGATCTACAAAAACAACAAGAAAACAATTAGCAAAATGGTGATATATACATACTTATCAATAACCACCTAAATGTAAATGATCTAAATGCTCCAATCAAAATACATAGGTGACTGAATGGATAAAAAAAACAAGATCCATCATCACTTCAGACCTAAAGACACACACAGACTGAAAATAAAGGGATGGAAAAAGATATGCCATGCAAAGGAAAGTTAACAGCACAATGAGACAAGGGTATTACATAACAAGGGTCAAAACAGAAAAATCTCACAATTGTTAATATCTATGCACCCAAATTGGAGCACCTAAATACATAAAGCAAGTATTAACAGACATAAAGGGATAAACTGACACTAATACAATAGTAGGAGACATTCATACCCTGCTTACATCAACAGATAGATCACCCAGGTAAATATAAAGGATTATAAGAGACTGTTATGAAAAATGCTAACAAATTGGACAACCTAGAAGAAATGGATAATTTCCTAGACACAACCAATCTTCCAAGATTGACCCAGGAAGAAACAGAAGATCTGAACAGATCAATTACTGGTAATAAAATTGAATCAGTATTCAAAACATTCCCAGCAAACAAAAGTCTAGGACCAGAAGGCTTCACAGGTGAATTCTACCAAATATTTAAAGAATTAATATTTATCCTTTTCAGACTATTCCAAAAAATAGAAGAAAAGAATGCTTTCAAACTGATTTTATGAGGCCAGCATTACCCTGATACCAAAACCAAAGACACTACAAAATGAGAAATTTATAGACCATTATCCCTGATGAACATAAATGTAAAAAATCCTCTACAAAATATAAGCAAAACCGAATTAAAAACTAGATTAAAAGGATCACTTAACATGACCAAGTAGGATTTACTCCAGGGATGGAAGGATGGTTGAATATCCATAAATCAGTGTAATATCCCACATTAACAAAAGGAAGGATAAAAACCAGTAAGATCATCTCAACAGATACAGAAGAAGCATTTGACCAAATTCAACTCCATTCATGATAAAAATTATCAATAAAATGGGTATAGAGAGTATGTATCTCAACATAATAAGGGCCATATATGACAAAGCCACAGACATTATACTTAATGGTGAAAAGCTGAAAGCTTTTCCTTTAAGATCAGGAACTAGACAAGGATGCCCACTCTCACCACTTTTATTCAGCATAGTAGTAGAGGTCCTAGACATGCAATCAGACAAAAACAAAGAGACAAAAGGCATCCAAACTGGTAAAGAAGAAGTTAAACTGTCACTATTTGCAGATGACATATTATACCTAGAAAACCCTAAAGACGTCACCAAAAAACCATCAGAATAAATGAATTCAACAGTCACAAGACACAAAAATCAATATATACAAATCCTTGTTGCATTTCTATATTCTAATAACAAACTAGAATGAAGAGAAATTAAGAAAACAATTGCATCAAAAAGAGTAAAATACCTAGGGATAAATTTAATGAAGGAGGTCAAAGACTTGACTCTTAAAAGCATTAAGACACTGATGAAAGAAATTGAAGATAACACAGATAAACAAAGATATACCATGCTTGTGGATTAGAACTGTTTAAATGTCCATACTACCCAAAGCAACCTACAAATTCAATAAAACCCTATCAAAATACTAATTTTTTAGAAAACTAGAGGAAATAATCCTGAAATTTGTATGGAACCACAAAAGACTCCAAACAGCCAAAACTGGAGGTATCATATTCAAACTATGCTACAAAGCTATATTAATCAAAACAGTATGGTACTGGGACAAAAAGAGACACATAAATCAACTGACAGCCCACATTCATATGGCCAATTAATCTATGACAAAGGAGGCAAGACTATATAATGGAGGAAAAGACAGTCACTTCAATAAATAGTCTAGGAAAACAATACAGCTACATGCAAAAGAATGAGAGTGGACCACGTTCTTACACCATACACAAAAATAAACTTGAAATGGATTCAAGACCTAAACGTAAAACCTGAAACCATAAAACTCCTAGAAGAAAACAGGCAGTAAACTCTTGATAATCTATACATTTTTTTCTGGATATGTCTCCCAGGCAAGTAATATAAAAAGGCAACCTACTGAATATATTTGCAAATGATGTATCTGATAAGGGTTTAATATCCAAAATATGTAAATTATTCATACAACTCAACACCAAAAAAAAAAAATCTGATTAAAAAATGGTTAAAGGCCGAGTAGACATTTTTCCATAGAAGACATACAGATGGCCAACAGACATATGACAAGATGTCCAGTATCACTCATCATCAGGGAAATGCAAATCAATACTACAGTGAGGTATCACTTCATAGCAATCAGAAATAACAGTGTCAAAAAAAATAACAAGTGTTGATGAGTATATGAAGAAAAGGGAACTCTTGTGCATTGGTGGTGGGAATGCAAATTGGTGTAGCCTCTACAGAGAACAGTATGGAGGTTCCTCAAAAAATTAAATGTAGGAATACCATACTATCCAGTAAATACAAGCATTTGCCCAAAGAAAACAAAAATACTAATTCAAAATTATAGATACATTCTTTGTGTACTGCACCATTATTTACAATAGCCAAGATATGGAAACAACCTAAGTGTACCTCAATAAATGAATGGATAAAGATGTGGGCGTTATGTGTGTAATGTAATTCAGACATAAGAAAAAATAAAATCAACCCAGTAATTCCCCTTCTAGGAATTTACCCAAAGAAAACAAAATCCCTTATTTGAAAAGATACATGCACCTCTATGTTTATTGCCACATTATTTCCAATAAATAGCCAAGATATGGAAGCAACCAGATGTCCATTAATATATGAATGGATAAAGATGTGGTACATATTCATAATGGAATATTATTCAGCCATAAAAAAGGGAAATCCTGCCATTTACAACAACACGGATGGATCAAGACGGTGTTACGCTCAGTGAAATAAGCCAGGTAGAGAAAGGCAAATAACATATGATTTCGCTTACTTGTGGAATATAAAAAGCAAGCAACAACAGAATGAATAAAACAGCAGTAGACTCATGCACACTGAGAAGTGACTGGTGGTTACCATGTGGGAGGAGATTGGGGTGGGTGGGAGGCAAGGGTGATAAGAGGGGCCCAAAAACCTCAATCATAGTATAAGTTGATCATGGGAATATTAGTATAACACGGAGAATATAGTCAGTGATTCTGTAAATCTTTGTATGTTGAGAGACAGTAACTACACTAGAGGAGGTGAGGTAACTTGAACCCACTGTGTTGTATATCTGAAACCAATACAAAATTGTGTATCAATGATTATTAAATAAAAATCAAAATATTAAAAAAAATAAATCTTGCCATTTATGACAACATGGATGGACCTTGGGGGGATTATGCTAAGTTAGAAAAATCAAATACATGATTTCACTTACTATGTGGGGCACATAAAAAACAAACAAATGGACACAGAGAAATAGATTCATAAATACAGAGAACTGGTAGTTGCCAGAGGGGAAGAAGTAGGGGGTAGAGGAAATAAGTGAGCATAAGATGTACAAACTTCCAATTATAGAACAAGTCACAGTGATGAGAAGTATGCAGAGAACATAGTCAATAATGGTGTAATACCTCTATGATGATAAATGGTAACTACATTTGTGTGGTGAACATTTCATAATGTATACAATTGTTGTATCACTATGTTGTATACCGTGTTGAAACTAATACAATATTGTATGTTGACTCAACTTCAATTTAAAAAAAAAGAAAAGAGATGGGTCTCTGGTTATCACCAAATCTTCAAGGGCATATAGAACAACCTCCCCTCTCAGAGGTTCAAAACTCCTGTAGGACTTGAAAATTTTGATCATGGGACCTTTGGTCTACAAAATTGGTATTCAAAGACTTGTTAGCTCTTGGAGTTAACAACAGTATGTACCTAATACATTAAAACATTAAACATATTACATTAGAAACATTAAACAAAACATTCCTAATGTGCCTTATATATTAAAACTCTAGTAATCTTTGCAAAAATGTAATTTCAACATGTGGAATGAAATTAATAAAAATATAATACCTAGAAAACATTAAACTTCAATATTATTTGGAATATTTAAATTGAAAATTAGCACAGCTAATTTGAATATTGAAATTTGCTTAAGTACTGTAAAATGAATAAATTATTAATGATAAAGTTTTCCTTTTCTTAAAAATCCTAGGCATATTCAGACTTAATTCAAATGGGCCGTCTAAATTCTGACAATACAGATGTGGAGCCATTTGAAGTGGATGGATGTGTGTATCTTGCAGAAGTCTCTAATGGCCTTAAAAAGCATTATTACTGGACACCAACTTACGAAGAATCCTGCAGCCACTCGTCTAATGCAGGTTTTGCTCTTGTACCAGTGGGTCAAAAACTATGAAAAACAAGCTCTAAAATTTTTTCATGTATTTGTCTTGTTATTTTCATAGAGATTGATATTTTATTGCCTATTAAAGTTTTCACTCATAAATCGCTTTGTTACTGAAAAGTTTTGTCAAATGTGTCAAAGATAACTGTATTAAACTTTTTATAACTGTCCTTTGTGAAAAGCTAAGTAGTATAATGTTCTAAAAGAAATTTTACAAAATAGAGACTAAAATTTTAACCCTGGGGAAAAAAATCAAGGAACTAACCTAATTTCTTTTCATAAATATAATCAAGTAGTAAAGTACCATACAAGGAAAGGTTATCATAGGTATCCAAAATGAAAGTTGTCATGAAGTGGTAAAAAGATTCCAGATGGCAGATTCCCAGAGACCTTCAAGGGCTTTGGAAGTTGAAAAAGTGAAATATTTTATGTATCTTATTTAGGTATTACAGATGAGTGTTAATACAATTTCACAAATACAGGCAAATATATATGAACACATACAAATACATATAAACATATATTTTCCAAACAAATCAGTGCTGCCAGTGAACTTTTTAAGCTAGTTTTCTCTTTTGGAGGATACCAGTAATATTTTAGTGATTTGATGGCAAATAATTACTGTGTCTGTGGCCAATCCTGTTTTCAAATTAAGATTCCTATGGAGAGGCAACAGGCACTAGGATCCTTTGATTACAGACCTATAGTCACAACTTCATTCATACATACCAAGAGGCTGCTTAATCTGAATGATTTATTACCATTCAAGCCAGGCAAGTGTGAAAAAAAATGTGGACAGTTTTAAAAGATTACTCTAAATTAGGCTGAGGTTCTGCAGTCTAAAAGAAAATAACACCTGTCTCTAAATGTGGAGAGTGAGGAAGCAGCATAAAGGTGGTGGTCAACTTTACAGCTGTCAAAGTACTGGCTTTCACACAGTATACTGTGAATTCCTTAAATCACAGCTGTATTTATTCTAGAAATAAATATTATAGAAAGAAGTCACATCTGCATAAGGGTATTATTTTGGTAGATTAAACAATGAAGATAAATATCCCCTACTTACTATATAATTTTTCAAGTTTAACAGGTCTTTCCTTATATTCAGCACCTTATGCCATTTTTCCCTATTCCCTGGGGTGTGGGGTAGGCACAGATGGCTGTAATGGTAATGGGAACATCTGAATAAATTGGTACAAGGCATTATTTTCACTTAATGATAAAGAATCATTGAGCCAGAAAAGACCAAATGCCTTACACCAAATCCATTCTTGTGATTTCAGAGAGTTGAATTTGAATAATCTAGGACAGGTGGTTGCTTCAGACTGAGTATGTGCTGAAAAAAATCTTAAAACATCTGGAATTGAATATATAGTTCATGTATTTAATAGTTACAAAATGTGTGAAACAGACTTCAAACTTGTTTTTTCTTTAGATAAATACTGTTTATATTATACTGAAGAAAATTACCACAATCTGGTGATGGAATTTTAGAAATATGACCTTCCACCAATGCAGAAAAAACTTATTGAAGATTTGCTGTAGACAAGTGTGTACAATTAAATTGACAAAACTATACTGTATAGACTACAGGATTCTACAAATGATTTTATGTATCCTGACACTTGTTACTAATTGGTTTTACCTAGTTATTTACCAAATCTTACTTGGCCATGTTCTCTATGTTTCAAATCTTATTTTCTTTCCATTCTAAGATCTGTCCTCTGTAGATATAAAAACCAGTTGTTTTACAAAGCTTCTTTTATATCATTACATGCTGCATACATCTAGAACTAAATATCTGTATCTAGAAAAGCTGTGTCCAGGAAAGTCAAGTGTCTCTGTATTGTTAAAAATGCAATAGGAAATAAACAGAACTTTTTGTCTTTTAATCAAATTTGAAAAATCGCAGAATTCAATGGATGTAATAAAACCACACTATAGGAAAAACTATGAACATTTTAAACTGTCATTAAATTTGAAAAACATTAGGCTGGTGAGGAAATGCTAATACTAGCAATTAGAGATCCAATAAACTCAGACTTGAATAAAAAATATGACAAACTTCTTACACTTGAATGTCCAGAAAGTAAGGATAGTTAAACCAATAGTCTTGAAAGTGTGAAGCATCAATCACCTGGGGCAAGTGTTAAAAATACAGATTCTTAAGAGTCAGACCTACTGAATCAAAATTTCGGAGGCTAGTTTGGGGAATCTGCATTTTTACAATCAAGGTCATCTTTAATCTCATTAAAGTTTAAGAACCAGTGCTCTAGTTTTTTTAATCTTCAAATTAGTTTTAAAAATATATATATCCTTCTTTTAAATACACAATCCTTCTTTTAACTATCACAAAGCTAATTCATCTGTATTAACCATTACCCAGATAAAGACAGTAAATGACACAACCTTTCCATAAACTCTTCCAACCCTCTTCAAATATACTACTATCCTGATTTCTAACACCAGAATAGTTTAGCCTGTTTTTTGAATTTTATATAACGGAGGTATACACTCTTCTTCTATCTGACTTCCTTTTCATACTAGTATGATTCCTTCATGTTGTTCAGTATAGCAGTAGTCCATTCATCTGTTATTGCTTTGAAGTAGTCCATAATATGCTGGGTAGTAGTCTACAGGATTCTGGAAAGAGAGCCTCTCAAGCTAGTACACAGCCACACCAAACCTTAGCAATGAGGTGTGCTTTCCCAAGCTGCTCTCTGTTGCTGTGTGCTATGGAAGGAACCCACAAGTTTTTATATTCTCCCAAGTGAAGACTCAGAAGGTAGCTGAGTGGAAAGCAAGTAGGCTTACCTTGAGCCGGCAGAGGGGTGGCATGTGTTACACTTGCAGCCTTACCTACACTGGACTGCTTGAGACAGGAGTTGTTGTGTCTCAGTTCTTCAAACCCAAAAGAACTAAGGTGAGGCCATTTCAGCCCAGAACTACTGGGCTCTAACCAGCTAGGAAAAACCTGATCACCTATCTTACAAGCTGTTGTCTAGTGCATCAGAGGCCAGTAGGATATCCAGAGAAAGGAAGAGGTGAAGACACTGTCTTCCTCAATGCCGTTTTATTCATATATCTGAATACCATTTTAGGGAAAAGATGAAGGGCACAAATAAGACAGCAATTTCCCAAAAGTAAAAGCATTACCTTAAGATACATAAATTATATCCCCTTTACATCACACTATGCTTTAAACTGACTAGGACTAAGTTTTTTCCAGACTTCCCTCAAGAATTCAAGAGGAAGGACATGAAAGTTCTATAGGAAAATTGTACTTCCTTTGCACATCTGAATTGTAATGAGTAAATCTGCAGCCTTATCTAAGTTTCTTTCCATTTTCCTCTTGGCAATCATTTTTTTAAGATCTAGTTCAAACGCAGCCTCATTATTATAGTGTTGCAGACTTATGCTCATCATTTTACAGTGTTTCAAATTTGAAAGCAAAAAAAGCATAAAACAGTGGTTTATACTTTCTGGATATTTGATAAAATTAATCATCTTGTTTGGTCTACACACTCTGCTTTTCAAACTAAACACTACTAATTATGTCTTCATCTAAAATTCAAACCTTATCTACCTGGCTTCTACTTCTACTATTATTACCATAGCTTTCTCCAAGGATCACCATGCCCCAATCATCCAACCCAATGCTGTCTTTAATTTGCACTTATTTAATTTTCTCTATACTATGTAACCAGTACAAAGGCATTTTTCTGTGTAACCTGTATGTAACACCCTGATTTTCTTTGTTATCACCGCCCATCTCCTTTTCTGTCTTTTGTCTATACTTTAAATGGATTTATGCTAGGATTTTATCCTCACCTTTTATTCTGTAAATACCAAATCCTATGTCTGCCTTAATCATTTTAATCACAATAATTATTAGTTTTATGCTATAAGATCTTTATCTCTAGCTTTAATCTCTCCTCGATCTCAGGCCCCATTTCCATCTACTGCTAGACATTTTCACATGGGTGTCTCACCACCAATCAAATTCAGTACATCTGAAAGCAAAGTGGTCTTTTCCACAATTCTCATCTTCCCTATCTCAGTTAACAGCACCATCACCTTCTCAATCACTAAGGATCAAACTTAGGTGTAAATGGGCTGCCTAACTGCAAGAAGCAGAAACTGACTCAAGCCTGTTTAAGAAAAAAATGGAATTTACTGTAAGAATACATAATCACTGGTATCCAGGGATAAAGAAATGAAACATAGCTGTGCCAACTCCAGAATGGCACTGCAAAGCTAGAAACCCAAGCCATGCCTGTCTCGTAGGGTCTCAGTTGCATGGTTCTGCAAACCCACTGCACCCTTGCTTTGGTCTATAGATCAGGTTTCTCTGCTCATTCATAATTTCCTTCAGACTTTGGCTTGCTTCACTGACTCTTGGCCAGTTCACTGACCTTTTCATTTGTGTATATGCCAAAATACCTAATAACCTCTGAATTTCATAGCTCAAATTTTTGAGAAAGAATCTAACCAGATCAGTCTGGCCTAAGAATTCACTCTCCCTGGCAAGGTGAGGATGGCCAGCTGTAGTTACAAATTTGGAATCATGTATCACAAACGTGGCTGTCGAATCCCTGCCCTTCATCAGTCAACTGTGGCTGGGTGTGTGAGATCATGGGTTATAAACTTGGGTATCAAATCCTACTCCTTCAGCACAGACTACTTCAAGTAGGAGGTGTAGGCACAGTGTTGGGCATCTTTGACTTTCATGATCTCCCCATTTCATATCTTCTCTCCATTCTGCCAATCTCAGTCAGCTGTGTGAAAATTCCTCTCAACAGTCACCTCTTCATGTTTGCCTACCTAGGGAAGCAATGCCCTTTCTTTGTCCATCCAACTCCTGCTGACTGCTCTTGCCTCTCTACACTGAAGCACTCGATGATCTGCCTTGTTTTATGGCTAGTTAGATTCAGGCTTGTCTTTCCCATTTGACTGTAAACTTAAGGGTGGAGTTTACCTTGTTCTTCATTGTAGTTTTACATATTCTGATGTCAACAAATTCTCCAGCATTTGCAATACTGGCTGGATATTTTAATCCAAATATCTGTTCACATCCATTGTGTTTATTTTAGTATGTTCTTGAAATTAAATACTCTATTTCTGAATGATTACTATGTTCACATGATAATTCCTTAAGCAAATACATTAAATTTCTCTTGAATGAATGGGGACAGAGGTTGCAGAGGAAAGAAGAGCACACCATGCCACTGTCTCAAAAAATTAATGCTCCAATAACTAAGTCTCAATATTGTTCATAATAATGAGTAAAAATGGAGAATTTATAGAAACTGTATTAAAATACAATTTCTTTTTACTTGGTGAAATTTCTAGCGAAGTTCTAAAGACTCAAAATCTCTGAGTAAAACATGTAGTTATTTCAAGAGCTTCATTTTTAAGCACTTCAAAAAGGAAGAACACCAAGAAGTGTTTAGGAGAATAGTTCTCAATGTTTGGTTATACATTAAAATTACCTACGGGGCTTTCCCAGTATATATATATGTCCCCGAGATTGATTCAGTAGGCCTAAGGTTACATGAACCTTGGATACCGTTATTTTTAAAATATGTTTCTGCTAGGCATCAATGTTAGAACTATTACTCTAGGACATTTTTTAAAAAGTACATGTACATTGCCTTTATTTAAGTACATTTCAAGTGTTCTCATTTCCACAATTTCTATAGAACTGAAACATAAAGAAAGTGTTGGAACAGGAACTGATCAAACCTTTTCTTTTGAAAAAAATAAAATTCTCTAAATTTGCTATCAACATCATCCTATGAAATTAAACATAAAACGAAAATACTATTTAAAAACAGCAAAAAATCATTTGTATATAATCTATGGTTTCTTTTTAAAAAGCCTAAAATCTAACAATACAAGAGGCATAATCTAATACAAATACAAAATTAATTTAGAAAATGTTTCTCAGTAAGATCTTCAACATCCTAAACAGACTTTAAAAAAACTTAAATAATTAACAATATGTCTCTCCCAGAATACTGCATTGTAACAACTACATTTAAAGATGGACTTAACTAAAATGTTAGTGTTAGAATGATACCAGATACAACTAAAATATATGTATATTATGATAAAGAATAGTATAATGAGAAAAATGACAAGATTCTTCTTGGATACTCAGTCCAAGCTTTCTTTATATGTCTTTCTGGTAGAGCATCATGCCATGTCAACTTAAAATAAAATTATTTTAGCTAAAAAGCAGATAATGTGATGAAGAAAAGCACTGTAAATCAGCCTTAACCACTCCAATCCAATACTAAAAATAAACTTGCAAGCTAATCTATGCAAAGGTAAAATGCTAATTACCATCATAGTAGAGGAAATTTGGTAACTACTGCACTGATAGAATTAGGACATCACTGTAGCAGTTTTCAAAAAGAAATTTTGTTCACTAGATGCTTGGATTAATGAAGATGTGATTTAAATATAACCTCTCCATTTCAGCAGACTTCTTAAAGAGGTTGAGTCTTTTAATTTTCTTTAATTTCTTCACATTCCAATAAACTCCTATTGAATTTAAGCCAGAATAGATTAGTTGAACATTGCATAACTTTATAGTATTTAAACCCAGTATATTACGTTAATACACATGCATAATTAGGTTTCTTAAATAATTAAATACTAAGGTTGATGAATATTATACAAAGGCAATATTCAAACTCTATTCAATTAAGTCAGTCCCACTGGTGGCAATTCATTGTGAAAATGCTGAGTGTGCTGTGAAAAGGTGACAATCTCTACAGTCCTCTAATTGGTTCCTATAAGTAGGACCCCAGAGAAAATACAACTAAAGAAATCAGTAACACTAGAAAATATGGTAACTTTATTACAGGTGTAGTTTAAAACCAGAAAACAAATAAGCCACAACTAATGGATGGCAGAAATAAGAACTAATGTTTAGTCAGCAGTATAGGAACTGACTGTGGAAGTGATAATTTAATGTCCAAAGATCAGGCAGCAAAATAAATCATTATGTGGGAAGAGTGGGATGGGGAAGAGTGATGGTAAACATCAGAGTAATTCTGAATTTCCTACATTCACTAGGAAGGGGAAGGACTACTATGAAACTATGTCAACAGCCTCATATTGTGGTTTAATTTATAAAGATTTTAAACTGAAAAATAAAATGTTTAATAAGCTGGCTTTCTGATAACTCAGATGCTTACTTATAATTGAACTTAATTTCTTAACTCTTTACGTAATACAATGTATCAAATTCAGAAGCCAAGTGATTTATAGTATGCATTAAGTTTATATTTAGAAAATTTTTTTAGACTTTAGAATTTTAAAAAGTGCATAACAGGTTTATAAGAGCTTAGGAAAAACTTTCAAAATTCGGTATATTTGCTCAACTCCAGTAATCTAGAAACCTTTTAAAATAACCTGAATCAAATTTTGAAACTGTCTTTTAACAAAGATAAAAACACTAAATATTTATTTAAAATTCATTTTGAGATTATAACCTCAGATAACTCAAAAGTACTGATCATTGGTTTTCTCCAGAATACTGAATTCTAAATAAACAAAAATTTATATACAGTTTTCTATCTTTTAAGAGAAACACTTCTTTTTACTTCATTAGAAAAATTACCTCCAGTGGAATATATCGATAGAGAAATAGCACAATTCTCACTCAGTACCTAAATTTTCTTGGGCAGAAATATAAAATTTTATTTTTTTCCTCCAAAATTTATGTATTTAGTCCATGGGAATTAGTAACAGTAACACCGTTGGGCTGATACTATCACGGATTTTGCTTAAATTTTGAGAGGAAGAAATTTAAAAATCCCACAGGTGAGAACTGAATCACAGAAACTGACAGACTCTACTTCAGTAAATGAAAGGCAATTCTAAACTGCATGATAAAATGAAGTTAAGGCAGCTCTAAAAGAAAATAAAACTTATCCACCCAAAATAGCATCACTATAGTAAATTTTCTTCTTAAAACGCTGTGTATAATCTAAACATAAAAGCCAAAATTCAAAACAAGCATTGCAGTTACGATGCATCAGGTGCTTTTACTTCAGTGAATGAAAAATAATGGTCACAACTCAAATGAATGGTAATTTAATATGAATACATGCACCTTACCATAGATGTTTATGTTTACTATCAGAGACGTCTTAGCAATTCCATATTCCTCACAAAGTCAGTATAACTGCTGTAAAAAAATCAATTGTGGTTCTGAATACCCATTCACAGTTGACCGCAACAATGCATCTGATGTAGGAGACGGATTATCGGTGACAGGCAGGAGCATGTGGTGGTCCTCAGTCCCAAGTGGAAGAGCTAGTGGTAAAGTCATATCAGAAGGCTTCACATCCAAAGTTTCTGATAAAGGACTTTTTCGTATGGAATCTTGTTCATTTAAGGGATGATCCTCTATACTAGAATCTAGAATTTTATCTGCACCTGAAATGGAAGGGAAAAAAATTTACACTATCTTAACAAACAAAACAAAAACCCTGAGGTAAACAATCTACTTCTTATTCCCAGAACTTGGCATTCCAAACTCCACACCTTCACTTCTGCTGTTTCTCTTTTGCTTATTTGCTGTCCTCATCATCTATACAAACCTTATATGGCCCTAAAGACTAGTTTCAAACACCAGTTCCATCATAAAAATGAATTTAGACCAGGGTGAGCTGTTTACCTATTTTATTACTCATCTGTCAATTCTTCATATACTGCCTTATGGCATCTATCTCTTATTGCTATTTTTCTACTTAGGTATGCCTTAATTCCTCAAGTAGACTATAAATGTCAAGTTATACTTCTCTAATTCTTTCAACGTACCTAACAGTAGTATACACAAAGTGAACACTCTATTTGTTCAGTGAATGTACTAATGAGTAGTTCATACTATTCTGTGAGTTGAAGTTCAGAGGCATGGTACTTTCATATAGTTTCAGAAGAAATTCTGCCCAAGGGAGTAATTATCACACTGACTAGACACTTCTGCCTTCAAATCTTCTACTAGCTTGACAATGATCCTGTCACTCCAAAATACTGACATAATTTCAATCTCTCTATCCTCACTAGACAAAACTGGGTATTTGCTTTCAAAAAATTATAATTCTCTCTGTTCACGCCAGACTCCTCTCTCCGGTTCAGCCAGCCAAGAATACAGCCTGTACTTTATTGTCCAGCAACTGTCTTCACAATGCTCTCTGCCTTTCCCACCTCCATCCTCTGAACTATTGTTCTTTCAAGTTCCTGAGAATGAAGTCTATCCAACATTCATTTCAGAAGGACTTAATCTCTTCTTCAGCATTTTGTGCCTCTGTTACAGCCTGTTTTGTTTTGTAATCACAGTTATTTACTTAGATTTCTGATGTCCCACACCAGATTGTAGGCTCTTTGAGGACTATGTCTTGTTCAATTTCATATACACTCAAACAGTTACGTATACATTAGAGGTATTTAATATTTGTTGAATCAAGGCCTCACTGTAGTTTTCAGCTGTTACTAATTTAATCTCTATGATGTTTATGTCTACTATCAAAAACTTACTACCATCTCTACATATTGAGGGAGCCCTATGTTTTGTTTTGTTTCAGATCATGACAAAATGGCATGTATGGTGAAACTTTATAAAGGATTCACTTTAAGCGACAGACTTAAAATCTTGTAATCTGGCTTTCCATTTTTACATAATAGTTTGGGGCTACCCACTTCTTTATCTCCTTTTATGTGCTTCTGGATTAGTGTTCATGATGCCCCTTTCTTCACACGACCACTGCAAATCCCAGGTAACCCAGGCTCCGGCATGGGGAACAGTTAAGTTTGCTTATGTATTCCATCATTCTTGAAGTGATTAATAAATGAGGTTTTTAAAGGAGGAAATATTTCAAGTATTGTTTATGAGATCAATATAAAAAGAAATTTAGAATGAACTTTTCTAAAAATTACAAAGCTACCTTCTTCATATGTGTATATCTAGTTTTAAAATATATATATATCTAATTTAAACTGTTACAATATGGATCACAGTATTAAAAAGAATAGTGTCATTATCTACCAATGAGAAAGCACCAAAGTTTCAAATAACACAAGCAGTTACCTGAATGGACTTTGGTTTTGTGCTTTTTTAAATTCTTAATATCTGTGTAAGAATTTCCACATAATTCACAGATAAATGGTCTTTCTCCTGAAAAACAAGTTAAAAAGCTTAAAACCTCAATATTTTAGAAGCTCAGACAAAAATATCAATGTTTATTAACACAAAGTAAATATCATCATACTAGTTTCAAATTGCCATTTCAATCACTTGGTTCTTAGTGAAACAAAAACTTTTATGTACCTAGGCACTGTTACTTTATATAAAGCACCCTATTTCATGGAAAATCGAGCATTTTTATTGACAGAAAATTAAACTAAAACTAACTTAAGTTTTTATTTCTATCATACATTTAGTGAGTGCCAATTATATGCCAGACCCTGGCTAGGAGATATAGCTAGGGGTAAAAAATTACGGTTTCTGCCCTCAGGTACCTTACAAATTAGGAAATCCTTAAAAAATACTGACAGAATAAAATGCTACAAAATTATAATTCTTCTGAAATAAGAACTGTTTAATGCTTTTTTAGATAGGATTTAGGAGAAATAATTTTTAAAAAGAAAACATCTTCAAAGTGGCATTTTCTTTTGTTTAAAAAATTTTTTTAGTATTTTCTTTATACTACTTATACACTACCTTTTACAATAAACATGTCAACAATAAGATCTATTCTTAAAACTTGCATACTGAAAACTATTTAATAAGTATTATTTAATTCCCTTTTTTTCTTTTCTTGTATATCTGCAATTTAACCCAAATAATTTAAAAACTATTCATTATCTAGCATATTTCTTAGAAAATCTACACAATTCTAAACCAAATTTAACTCACACTCAAAGCAACTAAAAAAATGATGTAAGTAAAAAGTTGATATTTATACATTAAAATCCTGCTAATAGGTGGAGTATGACTAGATACCACATAGCCCATAATGGCTTAAAGTCAAGGTTTACATAAAAAGAAATTAGAGAACAAAAATATGTTCTCCCTAAACACAGACCTGTATGGGATCGAAAGTGTTTGTTGAGCTCTCCTGAGGAAATAAAACTTTTCCCACAAATACCGCATATGTATGGTTTTTCACCTAGATGGAAAGTAAAATATATTGAAGTGTTGTACTATACCAACATAATATTTATCAATTACAATAATCTAAAGTAAGCTGTCCTAAAACATTACTTAAAACCTCTTTATGTTATATTTTAGGGGTATTTTCAGTGTGATCCCATTTAAATGAATATTAGTAATTATTTCACACTGCTCATGTAAACCGATGCTTTTCATAAAATAAAACTTTTCTTCTGTAAATGTCCTTCTAGTAGACTAGAATTTGGCAACGTGTTCAATTTTTTGATTTAAAAAAATGAAGATTCATCAATTTATGATTCAATTCTTACTACCTTTTATATCATCAAAGGGGAATGAAATTGTTTACAGAAGACCTATTAAAAAATGTACCCTACAAAAAATGAAAATCTTTGAACAAAATTCATACTTTGCATTTAAAGTATCTACTTAATTTGCAAATCTTAAGAGTATCTGTGTAGGAAAAGTCCTAAGAAGTTATAGAATCAATTATCTGCCCAAACCCACCCCCACCCTTTAATTTCACTCTTACGGTTTTATCCAAAGTAAATGAAATTTCATATGAGGCTAAATAGTTTTCCTAATCATAAAATATGTCTCCACTCAAGTTTATACACTGTCACAATTATCTCATTTTAATGTATATGTTACATGATAAAAAAATTTCACCTACTGTTGTTATTCTAAAAAATAAATGTTTTTATGTTTAATATTTATGTGTAAATTATAAAGAGCTTCAAGAAGCACAAACAACATACATAACTATAAAGTTTATTTGTAAAGGCTCAATTTCCCTTTTTTCATTCACAACTTTCCTTATTCTAAGCAGTTTGTGGCAAATTCTTACCTGTATGTTTTCGAGAATGAGTGATAAGAGAACTAGAGACAGCAAATGCCTTCCCACAAGTATCACACACGTAGGGCTTTTCTCCAGTATGCCTACGAACATGATAGGTCAATGTGCTGGCTTGGGCAAATCTCTGTCCACACCTATCACAGACATATGGCTTCTCTCCACTATGCTTCCTATTAGTAAATAGTTATACATGCCAATAAGTAAAACAATTCGAGGTCAATCTATATAGCAAGAATTTTTCATGCAGTATTTTATTTAATTTTATCTTAATAGACATTAAATCATATATATTTTAAATCAAGTTTCAATATAGACTGTCAAAAATACATGTTTTGGTTATGAAAATATCAGTTCTGAGATCGCTTCAAGAAGTTTTGCCATTAACTTGATATGGTTGTCATGTATACCCCTAATGCTGTAGGCAATTATTTTCACTGGTCCACTCACTCACTCTTTAAAAGTCTTTCCTCAAATTCCCAGCATCTCCTTACCCATCCTCACTCTTAGCTGATATCCTTACTTCATGTTCCATTGAAAAAAATTTAAGTGATCAGAAGAAAATCGCCCCCATCACAACAATCCACCCATAGACATCTGTACCTATATAGTTTACTTTCTTATTAACCTAACGTGAGGGTGACAGTTCATCTAAACCCAAGTACTCCCATTTGCATACTTAAGATACTATCCCCCTTGCCTACTTAATAATACCACACCTGCCTGCTACTTCCATCCTTACATCATCCATTTTTCCCACCCCACTGCCTCATAGCATACAAATAAACTATTATGTTTCCCACCTTAAAAAAAAAAAGACCCTTGATCTCACTTTCTGTTCCATTTCTCTACTCCCCTGTACCAAAAACTGGAGCCTCCAACTGTTCTACTTTAATTTCTTTTCTACTAAACTCTTCTCTACTAGCCTCTGCTAACACTGCTTCTGTCAAGAACACTGCTGACCTCTCACTTTGCAAAACTCAATAGTCAATTTTCAGTCTTCATCTCCCTATCATCAGAATTTGACACAGCTCATCACTCCCTTCTGGAATCATTTTCCTTCACCTGGATTCCAGGAACACCTACTCTTCTGGTTTCCCTACTTTGGCTGCTTCTTCCCAGTCATCTCGGCTAGTTCTTGCCCATCTTCCAGAACTCTTAAAATTAGAGTGCCCCATGACTTAGTCCTTTGATCTCTTTTCTGCCACATTCTTTCTCTTGGTTATGGCTTTAAATACTATCTATATACTGATGACAACCAAATTAATATCTTTAGCTCAAACCAGTTCCCTGAACTCCGGACTTAGCCAATTGTCTACTATTCATCTCCATTCAGATGTCTAATAGTTACCTCAAATTTAACATGTTCAGATTCTACTCCTAAACTCCTGTACTCCTGCTTAAACTGTCTATCCACAAATCTCCATTTCAGTTAATGGTGATTCTATCTTTTCAGGCTCAAAACCACAGAACACATCCTTGATTCTACTCTTCTTTCTTTAATACCCACATCCAATCTGCAGCAAATTCTGTTTGCTCTATCTTTAAAACAGAATCTGACTTCTCTTCATATCTCTTTCACTGCTGCCAGTCTGGCCTGAATGATCATCATACTCACTTGGGTTTTACCTATAGCTTTGCAAACTGAAAACCTTTGCTTCCATTCTTGCAATCCTATCTTATCCTAATATAGCAGCCGGAGTCAACCTCTTAAAATGTAAGCACTTACCTCTCAAACTTAAAAGCTTAATAGTGGCCTACAGAATTTTACACCACCTGGATGCCCTATCACCATTCTGATCTTATTTCCTTTGCTCACTTATTCCCCTCCAGCTACCATGGCTTCTTTATAGTTCCTTGACTATGTTAAGAATATTGTACGGTGGAACCGTAATTAGAACTCTACTGTTTTGAATTCTAATATAACATTCATTAGGCTAAGTGAATGACAGAATTAAAGATCAAACAACTAATTTTTTCTTTTATTACCTTGCATGAATCTTGAGATTGCTAGAAGTTGCAAACTGTAAATTGCACACATCACACTTATAGGGTTTTTCCTCACCATGATGCATACGACTATGGAAGACTAGCTGGCATTTCTGAGCAAATCCTTTATCACACAATTCACATTTGTATGGCTTCTCACCTAAAAGAACAAGTAAATTAAATTGATATTTAAGAGGAAATACTGTCGTAGTTGCTTAAGCCATATAAGCTTTCAAAAGAGTTTATCCACAGTACTACTAATTTCAGTATTCAGAAAATGTTAACTGCTACAGGTAAAAAAGCAAATAGGATCTCTTTTTCTAGACTGACTACTGAAAACAACAGTAATTAAAAGAAATTAGTGTTTCTCAATTCATAATAGTGAAAGGTGGTCAATGAAAGAAATACATATTGCAAGTTAAACAGTACAAATATAAGTATATAAACAAAGGTAAATGTAAAGGTTCAGAAAGGAATGTGTAATTCTAATAAACATGTTCAAAAGTTGACAAAGTCTAGGGAGCAGGTGGTGAGATGTGTTGACAAAATCTGAGAAATGGCTTGAGTTGTAATTTTTCTCTTTATCAGTTCAATATCTTTATCTCTGTTAAATACTTAGCAAGCTTATACCAAGTCTATGCTTATTTTTATTTGGAGGGAAAATAATATAAAGAGCTCATGCATTAGGACTTAGCTTATCAGTTACAATAAAACAAACAGCCATTAAATACTTGGTCACAATAAGTATACACCAAATTTTGGTCTAAAACAATCAACATTGTATATTAATATGTTGTCTATAAAAAATCTCTCGGTCACAGTACAAAAACAATTTTATCTCCCACAAACCAGTCTTACCTGTATGAGTTCTTACATGTGTTTTCAGCTGGTTACACTGTGTAAATGCCTTTCCACACAAGTGGCAGACATAAGGTTTGACTCCCTTATGTATTCTCATGTGCCTTCTCAAGCTGCTGGCTTCTGAAAACACTTTCCCACATGTATTACACATTGGCTTGGCTTTGGAATACCTCTGATCCAGCTCTTCCCCAGAGCTCTCCAGCTCATAAGAGTTCTTGTCACTGGCTATATTAGACATAGAGTGTTCTTTCAGAGCACAGTTTGGCTGTGATTTTCCACGTTTCCGTTTCACTGTAACAGTTTGTACAATATCTTGTGCCGGAAAAGTATTTTCCACAACTGATGTCAACTCGAGTTCTGAATTACCATTTCTTTGTGCAACTTGTTCTATTACAGGTGTGGACAGTTTATTTGCATCTAGGAATAATTCAACAGATGTATTCTCTAAAATGTCAGTGGGATATTGCACTGTTTTATTCTGCCCTGCTTTCTGGGAGTTGAAGGCCTTCTTCTTCTTTTTAGCTTGAGATGACTTCTTTGCTAAAGCCCCTTGTTTAGGATTTGCCTGAACTAAATCTGTAGACACCTCTGATTTCTCCCGACTGCTATAATCTCGTAGGGTAAGAAGACAAGTCTGTTGATTCAATTCAATGTTTCCAGTAATACTAGATATCTCTGTAGAAGAGGGATTAGCAATAAAAGCAAAATCTTCCATCTTTATTTTACATTTAGTGACCACCTCTTCCACTTTGAGATAGTCAGCAGCCTGATGAATTTCTTTAACATTCCAACTGTAAGGAAACAAGGCTAAATGACAATATTTTGATAAAAGGAAAACTGTTTCTCAAAGAGAGGTGCACATATATTTCAATGTCTTTTAAAGACCGAATGAAGTAGAATGATGAAAAAGGCATAACTAAGAAAACAAGTTTACGAAATTCATTCACTCACTCAGAATAATGTTTAGGCAAAAATCTCCAGTTTTACAGAACTTGAAAAGATGAAAAACAATGGTTATTCACAGCTACCTATGTACAACTACAGAAAAGTAAAATACAATTTCTGCCTGCTTTAAAAAACACTTGGAACACAAAAGTTGTGTTGGCACTGTACTGCCTCCTGCCATTCATCCCTAGGCCTCTTCAGATAGCAATTTTTCTGGATTAGCAACAGAAAGACTAAAAAAAATTTTTTTCCTATTATCTCCCACTGCTTCTCACTTTCCTGTGCATGTGAAATCACCCAGGGATCTTGTTAAATGTAGATTCAAATCCAGCAGGTCTGTAGTGGGACCCGAGTGTCTCCACGTCTAACACGCTCTGGTGGTGCCAGTGCTGCCGGTCCATCAATCACACGGAGGAACAAGGATTTAGAATGCACTAAGCTTTCTCTAGCAACTCTCCTACTTATTTTTTGTGATATTCAACCCAAGTTAGCTGGAGAGTTTGTCACATTGGAGTTAAATATAAAGACTTAAGTTCAACATTCCAGTCAGTATTTACTGAGCAGCTACCATGTGTGGTATGAAGAGGGCTATTAAGAAATATCAAATAGCTCTTGTCCTCCAGAAGTTAACAATGCAATGAAAGGTTGTTTGATTACTGTAGCATTGGCCCTAGTATTACTAGCTGAATTAATTAGGGTAAGTTAGCATCTTTGGTACAATTTCCTTAGCTGTAAGATCATAGAGTTGAGCTGGTACTGACACTAAAAAGTATGACCCTTTTAATTATTTGACACACACACACACACACACACACACACACACACACACACCCCCACCCCTGCTGCAAATGACCTTCCTATTTGCCATTTTCCCCAAATATTAAACTCATCAGGAAAAAATATTTTTCCTTTTTCCTCTTCATTAACTGAACCAAAAAAGGGCTTTAATAATAGCTAGTAATATAAACATAGTGCTATTACTACATCTTTATTAAAAGTAAAAACTGAAATTGAATTAAAAATAACTAGTGTCATGAATCTCTCTGGTCTTTGAAAGTATACTACAGTATCTACAAATCTCTACCCACTAAACCTGCTTTGCCTCAAGTGCCACCTATGTTTCCTCTTTTTAAACTTAGCATTACAATAGCTTTTCAAAAATTGTCTTTTATTATACACAATCATTTTTCAGCTATTACAGATTAAGTAGATTTATAGGCTGACTTGGAAATCCAATCACCAGTTTAGGGAACATTTTTATTCCCTGGGAAAACAGACCCCAAGTTCTCAAACATACTACAAATTAACTTTTGGAACGTAATCTATTTGTAAATTGAGTCTTCCCCCTAGATAAGAATATAATACTTAAGATACTCATTGGGAGGTGGACCTTCAAGTAAATCCTTAATCTTCACGGAAATACTAAGGTAATTATAACCATCTAATTTTTACAGAAGGGGAAACTATGGCCCAGGTTGTATTCAAAGAGACAAAGTGACTGGCAGGTGAGATTTAATTCTAAAACCCCTAGTTTTTCTATGTCATAAAATTACCATCTATTCATATTTACACCTTCGTAAGAGATGCAAGAAAGAAGACAGGAGTAATTTGACTGGTTTCTCTTCATCTCCTCTACCTGTTCCCCCACAGTGATAAATGCATTGGTATTATTCTAAGTATGCAGTTGATTATATATGAGACATATGGTGCCTGCATTATCAGATTCCTTAGATACCTTGTTAGTGCCGTAACAGCATTAAGCATATTAGAGAAGTATTTTACTTCCTTGGACCAAACTTAAACATTAGTAATGACAGCTTTACAGAGATAACAAGAGTCACCACCATTTACATTCCAATGAAGTTACTTTTCCCAAATCAAGATCAGGAAGGAGTCTGAATACTGCTCTTTGTGGCTGGAAATGGGAGCACCATTAAATGAACACAGAGGTTCTTCTTTTTCCCATTGGGCACTCCCGCACCTCAAACACCTGAAGAGGGGGGAATAAAGCGTGAGGGAGAAAGAAGACCAGAGGAACATAAAGACCAAAAAGAAAGAAGAAAATGGAATTCACTTTGAATTCATCGTGTTGAATCTTCAAGTTTACATAACTGAAAACAGACTTTGTTTCAGTAGATATATCAAGTGTGTCAGTAACAAGGCTTTAATCGTATTAACACCGGTGCTTTTTGTGCTTAAGAAATGTAATCTGCTCATCCCACATCAGTGATACTGAGTTCTTTATTTAAACAATATTAACATCATTGTACATATCAATATTGACGACTCTGAGTTCAGGGACTGAATGGAAAAAATACAAATCTACTTTAGCTTTTAAGATCACTGACTAGCTATTAGTGAAAATAAAATGTGTACTTTACCTGTCAAGATTTAAAGTTCCTGTGTATATAAACTCCAAAAGCTTCTGAAATCCATCAGCCTTCACCTGACTCTGATCAAGAAAGACATTGTTCTCAGAAGTGCTTCTGTAGATTGCACCAAAATACTCACTAAACGAGGCAAGCACATTCCTGTGAGCTTTGAACTGGAATTCCCCAATCACTATGGTGCAGTCACAAAGAAAGCCTGCTTCCCGCTGTTTGTTCAGTCTCTCTAAAAGATGCTCACAGTGGTGCGAATAATGCATTTTGATATTGGAAAGAATTTAATCCTTGTTCTAAAAGACAAAAAGAAATAGTAAATCAGTAATCCTAAATTTTCATCAAACGTTTCAACCAAGAAACTGGTGAGGGAGAAGGGCCACAGGATATAACATGAACAAAAATAGTTTCATTTTATCCCCAGAGAAAATTCTTGTTAAACACAGATATGGCTGAAATGCTTAAGGGTTAAGTTCCTCTCTAGCTATGTTTCATGATGGCCAAATAACACAATCCCCTGGACATATCAATAAATGGCTATGAATGGAAACACTTCTTGAAAGTGTTTTCAACACCAACTGAAAAAAAAAAAAGCACCGCAAAATTTCACGCTTTTGCATCAGACAAACCTTCAGACTTTCAAACTCAGTAGGCATACATACGTTAAGAATAAAACAAACTAACCATTAAGAAATGATTCCTTGGACAGATGAAGAAAAGACACGGTACGAGTTCTTTAAAACTGCTCTCAAATCACCGAAACCTGTTAGCTTCCCGGATGCAAACAGTTGCTTCGGTGCGCGAGGCTGGTGCCCAAGGGGCGGAGACCGAGGAGGGCCAAGAGCTGTCAAAGGTTCCGTCACTGGCCCCAAGGAGGCCACATCCCCCTCTTTTCCTCACTCTCCACTCGAGGCGGCACCGGGGAATGACTACCAAACCAGGGCTCTCCTGGCTTCTGCTGCCCTGCCTTTCGCCCCGCTCCCACCTCGCGAATTCCCACAGCAGCGGCTGTGTCCAAGGCCAACACCAGGGCTGCTTCACCCAACCATTCTACGGTAACATCTTCGCTCCCACCTAAGCTCGAACTCTAAGGAGTCTACTCTCCAACGGCGCAGGGTCTGGAGAAAGTGGGGATGGCGGGCTGGGAGTACCGAACTCACCTATAGCAACCCAAAGGGGTACAGTTTCTTCACTCTCTCTCCGCCATAGTGGAAGGACGTCACCGCGCCACGCTCCGCCTCGCCCTTGTTCCTCCACCGCAATGTCACATCCGGCTTCGGGCGTCCCGAGGCAACGCGGGAGCCCTAGGACCTTGGAGGTCCCACCCGACCTGGACGGAACGGGCTGGCCCACAAAGACCCCACTCCCTTGCATGCCAGGGGACCCTCCCGAAGCAGCGAGCGTAATGCATACGAGACCTAAGGACTCGCTCACAGTGCTCCGCTTGTCTTTCTCATTCTGAGCGTTCTGGTCGGCCGACAGTCAACATCTCGCGCTGCGCCAGCGTTCTGGGCCGACGCCGGGCAGCGCAACACCGCGGGCCTCTCTCTCTCTAGCCGCCACATTGCGCATTGCATGCTGGGGCTTGTAGTTGCTCCTCTTTTCCCATCATTCTCCCCTTCCTCGAGGTCCGACGAGTGAAAACAGCTGCTTTGTGTACTCGGCGTCTTGGCCATGGTGAATTTTTGAGCTAAGACTAATCATTACCCAATCAGACTAATACTACCCAAAAGCTCTTGGGACACCCTGCATTTTGTTTGCATCGGTCAATTGTAGCCCAGTTTCTAGGATACCCTTACCTGGTGTTAGAAGTCTGAGATGCACGAGAGCGGAACAAAGCAGTAGGGCATACTGGGCATGCGCAGTACAGGAGGAAGGTGGGCTTTAAACCGGAAAAAGTTCTGTCTGGAATGGAAAATTTTTAATACGATTATTTACATAGAATTCAGATTTTGCAGAGGAAAAGGTTGCCAGTTATCTGCGTAATCTACAAAAGGCGCAGAAACAATAAGATAAATCGTGATATGTTAAGGTTGATTCTTCCCAAGTACCTGAAGATATCATAAATCTTAGAAAAGCAAAACTTCAACATTTACTCGTGACTTTAAAGGACAGCCTCAACTTGAATTTATTCGTTTCTTTTTTCCTGAGATTTTTTCCATCCAGATTATGTTCGCTTTCTTTGTAACTTATTTCTTCTCGGTAAGAATTACATTTGTGGAAAAAAGCACAACCGTTATGTTTATAAGGAAAAAACTTAAGGCTGGTTCTTCCTTGACTTCATCTTTCTGAGTAGTTTAATTTTCTTTCTCAATCTACTGTTCCTTTTCTCGGAACCCTCCTCGGTAATTTACTAATTCAGAAGTAATTCGTTTCTACTATGTGTCAAGTATGACACTAAGTATATAGGAATAAAATACTGTCTCCTGGCGTTTAGAGAAACTGCAAGCTCAAGGGGAAAACTAATGAAAAAACCAAATGACTTGCAATACAAAGAGTGCTCAGGAGCTAGAGGACTAACATTTTTTCCACTGTAGTTGATCTTTTCTTGTAGGCTGTATATAATGTTATTTTCTCAGTATCAGAATTTGAGTTGAAATTTTTAAGTCTTGAGCCCTTCCACGTAGCAAGCTGTCATTAAAGACACTTGGTGTATGAAGTAACATAGAAGCTAAAAGTTCAAATTCACAAGTTAAAACTATTACATAGTTCTTTTCCGGGAAGCCAGTGAAGTAAAAAAACATTGTTTCCGCCCGGTTTCGAACCGGGGACCTTTCGCGTGTTAGGCGAACGTGATAACCACTACACTACGGAAACCTCCATGGAGACACCCTCTTGGAAAGTCCTCCATATTGTTAAGTAAGATTAATGTACCTTAACAGAAAGGAAAGGATCAGAAAAGGTAAAATATTTGTCCAACTGAACAGCGATGAAACTATTTCAAAAATTGGACTTTGTGAGCACTTTCAAAGCTCCCTAGATATCGCTATAGAAACCTGACACCCGATAGTTGCCCTTCGACTAGTTACCACTTTGTTGTGTGGGACAAATGTTTTATTACGTATCCTTTCTCTGCATGACGTCGCCGAGAGTCCCGGGCTACTTGCGAGGCTTTGGGGCTTCTGCCAACCGGGAAGGGCGGTCCGCGCCCAGATCCCGCAGTTCCAGCTCCCGCAGTGGCGCGCAACCCCAAACCCCATTGCGGCTTACGCCAGCCAGAAAGCGACCATTTCAGTCTCTGGTGGCGAGATGTGGGAATAGCCTTTCAATTTCCTCCCCTGCTTTCGCAGACCAACCAGAGGTTCACTAATTTGCGTTTGTGTTTTAAAATCCTGTATAGTGTGTGCAAAATTGAAGGGATAAAAGATCAGACTCAAGATGCGTTTCTTGGCACGCAGTGTACTTAAATTTTTCTAAACCTTAACTTCATAAAGAATATTTTTCTGCAGAGGCAGACATTCTTATGCCTAAAAATCAACAATTTTTAGGAAATGAGAATGAATTTCCGTATTACACCGTAGGATGACCTGATGATTTCCTTTATGTTTTAAAAAGTGAGATCCTACCATTCGGTTTTGAGCATATTTTGCTTAGAAACTACAGGAAAGAAACACACCAAAATAATGCCCCAGTATAAGAAACAATAATAAAAGTCTTTAAAACCCATTTTTAAATCCTAGCATTTTTTTCCCTTTTTCTTTTCAGAAGTTGAAGAGGGTTTCAGAAACGTGGAGCGTGCCTCTCCTCCTAAGGCAACTTTGCCTTGCCCCATCTTTCCACCTTTAGTTTCAAAGGAACAAAGCAGGGCTCCCGCATACCCCTGGACCGACACCCATGAACGAGAGCTCAACGGCGTTGGAAACCAGAACTGTTTTTATGGCTCATCCAGGTATTAGTGAAGGGTTAGATTTATATTTTGGAGAGTTAAGTCGGGTTTTCTTGATCTTGGCATCCTGGATTCCAAGGAGTTGGGAAGACACAATCGAAGGCGGTACTTGGGAGCTCACCGTGCATCCGGAGCCTATGCGCCCGAGGCTCTCCGTCCCCGGCCGGCACTAGCAGGGCTCAGGCCCCGCGGGACATGCCTGGGCCTCTGTGACGCGGCGTTCCAGGCCGTCAGCCCCGCGCATCACTGGGGCCTTCCTTGTAAAGCCGCCCAGGGTCTGCGTCGCGCACTTTCCGCCCTCCCGGTGCAGCCTGCAGCCAGGGCAGTGGGAGCGGCCGGGCGACAGGAGGCGGCGGCATGAGCTACTACCAGGTACCGGTGGTAATCGACAACGGCTCGGGAGTGATCAAGGCGGGGCTGGCTGGGTCCCGGGAGCCCAATTTTGTCTACCCGAACATTATCGGCCGCGCCAAAGGCCAGAGCTGGGCAGTCGAGAGCGCGGGGGAACTGTGCGTGGGCGACCAAACTCGGGACCGGAGGCACTCGCTGTCTGTCAGGTATCATCTTCCCCCAACACGCGAGGGTGCCGAGAGGGAGCGAGGGCCCAGATGAGGGGCGCAGGGGTGAGAGACAGGATAAGGAAGCCAGGAACACAAAAGTCTCAGCCAGCTGGCATTATGGCACACGTACAGGCCACAAATTTCCAAGGGTACCAGACATCTAAAGAGCGAACATTACTTGCTGTGTGTATCTATCTATACAATGGAATTCAAACGTGTAAGTAAACTTATCGTTCATAAAATAGTTTACTTAAGAATGTTACTTAATGAAATAAGCCAGGTGGAGAAAGACAAGTACCAAATAATTTCCCTCATTTGTGGAGTATAACAACCAAGCAAAATTGAAGGAACAAAACAGCAACAGACTCACAGACTCCAAGAAGGGACTAGCAGTTACCAAAGGGGAGGGGGTGGGGGTGGGTGGTGGGAAGGGAGGGAGAAGGGGATTGATGGGTATTATGATTGGCACACATGGTGTCGGGGGGATCATGGGGAAGACAGTGTACCACAGAAAAGGCAAATAATGACTCTGTGGCATCTTACTGTACTGATGGGCAGTGACTGCAATGGGGTATGGGGGGGACACGATGATGTGGGTGAATGTAGTAACCACATCGTTTTTTCATGTGAAACCTTCATAAGAGTGTATATCAATAATACCTTAATAAAAAAATGAATGTTACTTAATTCATGATACTTTTGTCATTTATTTTCTTCAATTAATTGATATTAAAACCATTGTTATGTGAAATTTCCCTTTTTTTTTTTAAACCAAAGGTCTTCCAATGGGGGCTGGAAATGGAAAGCAACAATAATTGCAGTAGAAGGTAGCTGTGCTTTCTCTGGCAGTTATGGTTCCCTGAGAAGCTCTGGCAATCACAGTCCACAAAGGGATACTAGCAATAAATATGGGAATTAACCCAGGTTTGAAGAGTAGAAACTGGAAAAATTAAAAGCCACCATTTATCTCATTGTTCTTCCTACAGCTACCCAGTGGAGCGTGGTCTCATTTCTTCCTGGGGGGACATGGAAGTCATGTGGAAGCATATCTATGACTACAACCTGAAGCTAAAGCCCTCTGATGGCCCAGTTTTGATTACGGAGCCAGCACTGAACCCATTGGTCAACCGGCAACAGATCACTGAAGTGTTTTTTGAGCATCTAGGGGTTCCTGCCTTCTATATGTCCATTCAGGCGGTTCTAGCTCTCTTTGCTACTGGCTTCACAACTGGCTTTGTGCTGAATTCAGGTGCTGGGGTTACCCAGTGTGTGCCCATCTTCGAGGGTTACTGTCTGCCTCATTGTGTCCAGCAGCTAGATCTGGCAGGCCTTGACCTCACCAACTACCTCATGATGCTGATGAAGGACCATGGCATCATGCTGCTTAGCACTGCAGACAGAAAGACTGTCACAGACATTAAGGAAACTTCTTGTTATGTGGCAATAAACTATGAAGAGGAAATGGCCAAGAAACCTGACTGTATAGAGAAAGTTTACCAACTACCTGATGGGAAGATGATCAAGCTCCATGAACAGCTCTTTCAGTGTCCAGAGGCCCTCTTCTCTCCGTATCTCATGAATCTGGAGACCCCTGGCATTGATAAGATGTGCTTTGGCAGCATAATGAAATGTGATACAGATCTGAGGAATTCCTTTTTCTCCAATATTATACTTGCTGGGGGATCAACTTCTTTCCCTGGTTTAGAGAAGCGGCTAGTTAAAGATATAGCAAAGGTGGTGCCTGCCAATACCCTGGTGCGGGTTACAGCTCCCTCAGAAAGGAAACTATCTGTGTGGATGGGAGGCTCTATTCTTGCATCACTGTCTGCCTTCCAGGATATGTGGATCACAGCTGCAGAATTTAAAGAAGTTGGACCCAACATAGTACACCAAAGATGCTTCTGAATGCAGATAAACTGGTTAGGAGAAAAATGTTTTGAGTATATGTGACAAAACTTTGGGTATTATGTGTTTCTGGAAGAAAAGAGAATTTTCGATTATTGTAATGTCCATGTCTCTGTTGCATTTCTATAATGGGGGAAAATAATGGTGAGGCAGTCAAACATTTATTGAGTAGAACTAAATTAAATGCTAGAGGAAACATTCTTGATCTTGGAGATCTTATATTTCCCTTGGAGAGAGAGCAGTATGTGGTACATGATATGTACCAAATGAGTAATACAGATTTAAGTTTGTTGAAGTTTATGGAAAGATGGTTGCTATGGAAAGATTTCATAGCAGAGGTATGCCATCATGGATGGGGTGGCATTAGGATGGGGGTAGGGAGGAAGGTGGCAGATATCCAGAAAAGTATAATGGAAATGAGCTAGGGGCTAGAGATGTGAATGAACAAAGCATATAGAAGTCATGTTTACTAGACTGGTTTTGTTAAAATGAGTTCATATAAAGCTAAGAGCAGACTGGAAGGTGAATTAAGGTCAGGGACTAGAATTATTTGTTTTAAATGTCCTGTATGTAAAAAGGGAACACTTAAAGATTTCAAAGAAGCAGTATAAGGAAACCAAGATGAATATGGCAGTAGTTTCGAGGATAAATTGGACTGAGAAGGCCCTGGAGATTTGATGATCAGTAAAAAATGTTATAGTCTAGATATACAGTAGTCAAGTCTTGTATTGAAGATTACAGGCAATAGGAATTAAAAAGAAATTACAAAACTGGTAAGTCTTGGTGCCCATTTAGATAGACACAAAGGAGAAAGAAGGGTCTGAAATCACCTGGGTAGCTGAGAGAAGAATGATAGCAGTATGGACATAACTCAGAGTACTTAGAATCTGCTCAGTGCCATGAATGCTAAATCAGGAGTCAGATCCTGTCCTTAAGAAGACAGCAGTTTAGTGTGAGAGGTGAAATTCACACCTTAATTACAATAATAGGCAGAAAGTGATTTAGTGTCCTAAGTATAATATACTCTGCGAGTTCCTAAGAAAAACCTTAGAGCTCAGAAGACTTCCTGATATATTTGACTTTGGGGATGGGCTTGGACAGCTGGAATTTAAACAGAATGGAGTGCCCTGCTTTGATTTTAGGGGTAGCATTATGTGGGTTTAGGTCCAGGCCCTGCCACCTACCAGCTGCACAATTTAAGCAAATTGAAGGTCCATTTCCTTATCCATGAAGTGGGGTTGCTAATCCAGGGAATTAGCACAGGGTCATTGTGAAGTTCAAATGAGATAATGTCCCTAAAGTATTTTTTAAATATACTAAAATGTTATATTTTGCTTAGAGAATTAAGAATTTATCCAGCTCAGATGCTAGTTCATGTAGTCAAAACTGATTGTGCCCTCCTACACATATTACTTGTACTTCAATTGACCACTTAATTTATGCAGCCTTATCTTTTAGTTTGCTTGTCTTTCTCCCTCACGAGATGTATTCTTAGAAGACAGGGATTGTGGGTTTTTCCCTTTTCATCTCTGTCCTCTTTCCTGATGCCCTCTATGGTGCACTCCCAACAGATATGTAGATAAATAGAATTGACTAGAAGCACATTCCTGGCAGAGTGAACACTAAGGCAAAGTTTCCAAGGTGTAAAAATGATGGGCATGTTCCAGTACTAGTAACTCACTTTGGACAGAGTCAAGCACTTGTGAGGAGATACATTTTATTACTTAGCATGTGTCTCCCATTTTAGTGACTGTAAGCAAGACTAGACTGGGTAGGGTGCAGAAAATGATTATCTGAAGGCAGTTTGAACACTGATGCTACACTCAGTAGATTCGTAAGCACACGGAATGATCCCAACGCCTTACTTAAAATTCTAAAAGTGCTTTTTTCTAAAAAAAAAGAGGGCTAACCATACATCTACCTAATTTAAACTTCAACATCCCAGAGAGATGGACAAGTATTATTACCACTTTATAAATTAAGAAACAGATTTAAACAGGTTAAGAGGTTTAAGTTTAAAACCATCCCCAAGTAGCTTGCTACATTAGGCAAGCACACATTCCTTAATTGTTTTTTCCTAGATAGTTAAACCAATAACCAGCCTGGAATATGTATAGACTCCGACCTCTAATACGGGGTCATGAATGATTCTTTTCATAGGTAAACTAGGGACAGGAAATAAAATGTGTGAATTGTTTAGATTTTCCCTGCCCTCAAAATCTTCTGAAACCAACCCCCCTAACAATTTACTTCTTTATCGGAATGCCAAAAGCAACAACTAAACAGAGTTCACCCAATTGAGCACGAGTTCCAAGTTAAGATCAGCCATTTGTACGTAAAAAAGCACAATAAAACCCATTATAAATACCCGCCATAATTCATGGGAACAAAGTCAGTGGCTGAAAAGCCTTTATTTCCTAATAAAAGGCGTATCAGTCCTTAATGTTAAGATTAAGAATGACGTAGTTAATAAAACCCATCCTCTGGTCACAGTTAAAGAGAAGACATTCTAAGTGAGCAGGGTAGGAACTCAAAGGTTGCCCAACGTGCGAAGCCAAGATTCTGGTTTAGTGCTGCCCGGGAATCTGTTTTTAAGTTCTTTAACAAATGTGAATCATTTTTGCAGTGTCCCCAGCCCTAAAATTTTCGTGTGAACTCCATGTTTTTAGTCGAGTGTACCGCGCCCGGTCTGCAAGGGATGGAAACGGAGATTGGAAGTACCTTAAGTTAGTTTTCACCTTTAAAGTACGTCCCAAGACCCGGCGCCGTCCTGCATGGGATTTGGGGGAAGGGCGGCGATTGACCTCGTGGCCGGAAATAGAACTTAAAAAAACTGTTCTGTGTGTGAGGTTGGCTCTCGCGAGAGCCACCGCGGACTGACTCGGCCAATCCGGGCGGCCGGCGCCGCTCCCTTTATAAAGAAATTCGGCCCTCTACGCGCCGGGTTGTGGCGGGTGGGCTCGGGTGGGGTGGCAGCCATTTCTCGTCTAACCCTAACTGTGAAGGGCGTAGGCGCCGCGCTTTTGCTCCCCGCTCGCTGTTTTTCTCGCTGACTTTCAGCGGGCGGAAAAGCCTTGGCCTACCGCCGTCCACCATCCAGTCTAGAGCAAACAAAAAATGTCAGCCGCTGGCTCGCTCGCCCCTCCCGGGAACCTGCGGTGGCTCGCCCGCCCGGCCCCCGAGCCCTGCCTGAAGGCCGCGGTCGGCCCGGGGCTTCTCCGGAGGCACCCAATGCCGCCGCGAAGAGTTGGGCTCTGTCAGCCGCGGGGCCCTCGGGGGCCAAGAGCGAGGCTCTGGCCGCAGGGAGAGGAACGGAGCGGGTCCCTGCGCGCGGCGCGCTTCCCTGAGCTGTGGGACGTGCACCCGGGACTGGGCTCAGACATATGCAGCCTGCTGAGGGGCCGCGGGAGCCCGCAGTCTGTTTTCCCGCTGACGGGGGACTCCAGTGCGTGCGTGCTTCTCCCTCCGCCATCAGTTGTGGGCCTGTGGATCTCCAAACCTGCAGATTGAATCAGGGTGCGTGCAAATTGGCATAAGGACATGTGAAAGCACCTCCAAGATTAGCCCAAAAGAATGGGCGTGAGCCGAGTAGCCAGCTAGCCGTTCCTGTGTAGGGTCTTTTTGTCCTAGTCCCCCTTCTTTAGTTTTGTTAACCTGCATTTTATGACTATGTAGTTCCTGTACTGCGGATTTTGCTGAGGTTTTTGCCTCTCCCAAAGTAGATTTTGACCAGTCCCCTCAATCAGTGTGCAAGAGCAATGATTTATTTGTGAGATTACTGAGTATGTCATAAGTATTTGTTAACAAGATCAGAGTACGTTCTGAAAACAATGAAAATTATGTTTCTTGATGGTCATTGTCTTTCACCTTTCCTCCGACTTTGAGGGTAAGGTACTAAGTGGTTAGAGATGAAAAAGAAGTTTTCAAAGGTATATATACCCCTAGCCCCCAAGGAACTGGGTTTGTTTTCCTTTACAGAAAAAAAGGGGGAAAAAAAAGCTGACGGTCCACCAGGTTAAAGGAAACAACAGACCATTCTTCCCATTCACCCCCAAAACCGAACTCTAGACTTCTGTGTGGATTCATCGCAAGTCAGCGTCTCTATTTCCATAAGACAGCTGTTCTGGAAGAGTTACTGGGAGAGAGTAGCCAGCAGCCTGCATTATAAAGGTAAATCATCAGGGTAATACCCAGCTGGAATCCTGACATGACTATGAAAAGGGCCAGTCAGTAAATTTATGAATGCTGTGGGTCTACAGCATCTCAGCCTATTACCTAACATAGGTCCCTCCTATTGTCTAACAAATACAATTCTTAGCCTTATTACAGTTAAGAAATGTGAAAAAAAACTAGAATACATTGTTCCTGGTAATGTTCTCTAAGTAAGAAAGAAAAAAATTTTCCCCAATCAGCATGATTTTGTAGAAAGAACATAGGGTAAGTAACTGAAGTTCTACTTATGATTTTCTAGATTCCTAAAATAACTAAGCTTCACTAAGCTTCCATTTACTCAGATCTTTTAAGATCTCTTGAAGACTGGGGTGGGGGTTTGGGTCCTTCAACTACAAATAAATAGATGTCTTTTGGTCCTGCTCCATCTAGTGGTACTTTTGCTTATCCACATTTACAAAATTCGTGGTGTCAGGCTTGAATGGCCATCTACTGGTAATGCTATTCTTCCTCATTAAAAAAAAAAAGTAATTTATAAATAGTTGTGGATAAAGTGGGGTTCCTATGGCCAGGATCCTCACTGAACTTAAATGTAACTGGCCTGTTGCTATGCTACCGCTTCCATACCTTTAGGCAATAAGCCATTATTGTGTTAATACAAGGAGTTCCGCCCAGTGCTCTGCCGGAGACTGGGTGGTGGGGCTGCAAGGCTGTAGGAGAGCAGAGAGGAGGCTGGAGTGGAGGACAGAGGCCCAGAGGACGGCTGTGCAGGACGGCTCTACAGAGAGGCCCAGAGGACGTCTGTGCGGGACGGCTGTGCAGAGAGGCCCAGAGGATGGCTGTGAGGGACGGCTGTGCAGAGAGGCCCAGAGGATGGCTGTGAGGGACGGCTGTGCAGAGAGGCCCAGAGGATGGCTGTGAGGGACGGCTGTGCAGAGAGGCCCAGAGGATGGCTGTGCGGGACGGCTGTGCAGAGAGGCCCAGAGGATGGCTGTGAGGGACGGCTGTGCAGAGAGGCCCAGAGGTAGAGACCGGCTTGCTGCATCTGAAGCAGCAGTGATAACACAGACTTGCTCTGAGTGAACGGGATTTTAGTGACTGACCTGCCACCTGGAAATAAAGTTGGGTATAACCTTTTCACCTCAAGAACCCTTTGCTGTAAATTTCTTTGGTCACAGTGAATCTATAGCGAACTTGCCTGGGGCTGAAACTCATTTGCAAGACAATTGGCATAGTCGGCAGGATTCATTGTTGACCATGGAAAAAGACAAGCTGCCCTTATGGGGGGGGCGCTTCAGCCGGTTGCCCCTGTGAATGGGGAGACACTGGATTGTCCCCCAGTGGGTATGTGGTCTGAGGTGGCTTGCTTTCTAGAGGACTGGGCCCCACCCCAGGACTGGAGGCAAGTGGAGGTGACACCTGAAGCTGTAGAGCTGGCCTTTCGTATAGTAAGTAGATCCTTTGAGAAGCAGAGTGCCCGTGAGGCAGCAGGGACTGTGGGTTGGCTGCTTCTCACATTATTAAAAAGGTCTACAGAAGAGACCCAAGAAATAGCGGCACGAGAAAGCGAGCTGCAAACTTCTGTGGATTCCCTGAGGAGGGAAATGGCATTGATGCGAGAGGCAGCACAAGAACGTGAGCTGCAAACTTCTGTGGATTCCCTGAGGAGAGAAATGGCATTGATGCGAGAGGAGGTGGCACGAGAACGTGAGCTGCAAACTTCTGTGGATTCCCCGAGGAAGGAGATGGCTTTGATGCGAGAGGAGGCAGCATGAGAGCGCCGGCAGCAAGGAGCCATTGGAGATGAGACAGCAGTGCTGCCAGGTGTTCTGAAGGAGGAAGAGGCCATCAAGGAAAAAGGCGAACTCCTGAGGGAAGCACAGGCAGAGGTGGTACGAGAACATCAGCTGGGAAGCGTTGAGCTGAAGGTAAGAGACCTTCTGAAGACAGGTAGCATTGCTGCGAGGTACAGTAGAAAAGGTAAAGGTTGTAGCCGAGGAGACACTCGGGGGAGGGGAGAGAAAGGTGCCATCAGCCTTAGTAATGGAGGAGCTGGAGAAAGATGAAGGGGTGATGCCAGAGGCACTGGCGCTACCTGTATTGAAAGCATGCCCCATGGTTGTAAAGAAAATAAAGACCCAGCAGCTGAAAGTTCCCCAAGGAGAGGAGCAGCCGCTCCCCAGGTTATGGAGCACTCTATGGTCCGCCCCTATGCTCAGGCTGAGCTGGTGGATTTGGGCTCCCGGTTTAGGCAGAAGCCCTTGGAGTCAATATCAGCTTGGCTCCTGCATCTGTGGGACTTAGGGGTGGATGGAATTGTTCTGTTGGGGTCAGAGATGGGCAAGTTGTCTTCCCTGACAGTGCAGCCTGCCTTGAGGCAGTGATTACAAAATGCACATCAGACCCCAGGGAGTCACACCCTCCTTGACTGGCTCATGGCTGCACTTTGTGCTGTGTGGCTCAATCCGGGTGATCTACCATCCTCTCCTGTTAGATGGCAGACATATGCTGAACTCCAACAGGTGCTACGAGAGCTAGGCATGAGAAATGCCATCTATAGTCCAGAGAATTACAGCCCAGATGAAGAGATTTTCACTACTGGGATGAGGAATATTGTACTTCAAACAGCTCCTACATCCCTCTTTCAGTCTCTAGTGGCCATTCTTTCCCCTCACTTAGGGCATCCCATAAGTGAGGTGACATGTACAGTAGCAGACTTAGGAGAGGCTGAAGCTACTAGAATTCAGAAAGAAGTAAGACCTGTTGCTCACAAGAAGAATTTACACAAGAAGAATAACCCTATGAAGGTTACAAGGACCCAGATGCGGGTTGATTTAATACAGGCAGGAGCAGATGGAAGGAAATTAGATGGGAAGTCAAATAGGATCTTACTAGAGCTATGGCAACAGCTGAAACCAGAGCAGCAGTTCCAGCCATTAAGACCAAAGAGGCAGAGATCAGAGACAGAGCCATGAGTCCGGCCTGTGTTTACAAGACTTTCTGCTGTAAAGTGAGACAACCTCACTTGGACCCACAGAGGAAGATGATTGGGGAACATGGTTTGACTGAGGAGAAGGTCAAGGTATCTGCCCCGAGGGACCAGTGGGGAACCGGAGACCACATGATGGCTGGAATGGACATGCTTTGGACTTGATCTGCATGGGGCTTTGAACCTAGCTGAATCCTCTGGCTTGAGGATTATTATAATTTTTGTTACCTGTATCTTAATTTTTATTATCTCTAAGTTTTTGTTATCCTCTGCTGCTGTTGTGGAATCTGGTTACAGTGCTCCAGCTTTCTCGCACAGGGACCATTGTGGAAGATGGAAAGCGTGTAGATTGTAAGGCGAGAATCCTGGAGGGGTGGAGTGTGGGTAATGTGGGGTTCCTATGGCCAGGATCCTCACTGAACTTAAATGTAACTGGCCTGTTGCTAGCTACCGCTTCCACACCTTTAGGCAATAAGCCATTATTGTGTTAATATAAGGAGTTCCACCCAGTGCTCTGCCGGAGACTGGGTGGCGGGGCTGCAAGGCTGTGGGAAAGTGGAGAGGAGGGCTGGAGTGGTGGCAGTGCCGAGGACAGAGGCCCGGAGGATGGCTGTGCAGGACGGCTGTGCAGAGGGGCCCAGAGGACGGCTGTGCGGGACGGCTGTGCAGAGAGGCCCAGAGGACGGCTGTGCAGACAGAGAGGCCCAGAGGTAGAGACCGGCTTGCTGCATCCGAAGCAGCAGTGATAACACAGACTTGCTCTGAGTGAATGGGATTTTAGTGACTGACCTGCCACCTGGAAATAAAGTTGGGTATAACCTTTTCACCCCAAGAACCCTTTGGTGTAAATTTCTTTGGTCACGGTGAATCTATAGCGAACTTGCCTGGGGCTGAAACTCATTTGCAAGACAATAGAAATAATATAAATTTATGAATTTAGAAGTAAGAACACATCTGTTGTCCATTTCTTATATTTGAAATCTTTTGGCTAATGTCTTATAAATATTCCAAAGGAGAATTCTTCTTAGTATTATAAAAAATTGATATATTTTCCTGTTTTAGCAAAATGATTCCATTCTCTTCCCTTAGTTATGTAATTTTGAAGTAAGAAGGGGCCATGAAGGTCAGCCACTGAGATAATTTATGTGAACCCTATTGTAGATAATTATGGCAAATGTGACTTCTTATTGCTACAGGATTTAAATCCCTCTAGGAGATAAAGAAACTAATGCTGAGAGGGGGTTGCTTAAGTTAATTTTTTGCAGAGTTGGGACCAGCAACACCACCTCCCAACTTAAGGCTAGTGTTCTATTTCCCAGGTGGTATTCTAGTGCTGCACCGATTTGCCTCAGAAGGATGACTAGCATTAACTCCCAACATCATTTTCTGGTTTAAAATAAAGTGACATCCTAATGGCTACTTGCCTGTGAGCTTAGTTTCCGTCCCCCATTCTCCCTCTGTCCACAATCTTCTTTGATATGATTTTGTGCTGAAAAGTCCAATGTGTGTTTCACTGTTTTACAAGTATACTTACTCCTTGTTAGTTGTGATAGTTATGTTCTATAAAGTCACTATAAATAGTAATTTAGTGAATACTGAACCATGTCTCCTAGGGGAAATATAGAATTAGGTTACTATGAGGCTCTGGTCACAGTATTTTCATCAACTGATCAATGCAAAATCTTGTTTTATATGTGTTTCTGTTTAAAGGCATCTTATTTAATATATATTATTGAACTCATGTCTAGCAGCGCTATAACTCATGCCTCATGCTTATCTAATACATGTATTTTCTCTCTAAGGCATATTACAGCCTTCTTGTACTAGGAACACCAGACAAGCATTTCAGCACTATGCTTAGGGATCATTTTGAACACCAAAATCACTAACAAAAAGCACAAGAAGAAAAAAAGTCAGCTGGGAATCTTTATCGGGTGATTCAAATTTTTCACTACTCTGCACATGTCCAAGAATGACTGAAATCATTGCAGGTACTGGTTTTGGAGTTACAAATGTTAGTGAATAGATGAATTCGCAAATATGGAATCCTCAAGTATTGAGGATAGATTGTACTTCAAAGTCTATGAGATACCTGTACCTGAGAGAGACTACAGGTGCCACACTACCCTGAAGTACTTGGGTCTTGTTTCATGCATTTTATATGATTTAAACAAGTGATTCACAAGGAGGTGTAAAGGGAAAAGCAGTATATGAAGTTTGAGAATAACAATTTTTGTTCCATTTTCAGCTACTTATATTGAGTTTCAAAAATGAGGGATGAGAGAATTTTATGCTCATGAGGGAAGCTTTATCTTTTTTAAGATATTAGAATTAAAAAAAAATTTTAAGTATTGATATACAATTTTATGAAGGTTTCACATGAACAACATTGTGGTTTCAACATTCATCCATATTAAGTCCTCACCCCCCTCCATTGCAGTCACTGTCTATCAATGTAGTAAGATGCTATAGAGTCATTACTTGTCTTCTCCCTGCTGTACTGCCTTCCCCGTGACCTACCTATATTGCGATTGTGAATTATAGTGCCCCTTAATGCCCTTCACCCTCCCTCTCTCCCCCATTGGTAACCGTTGGTCCCTTCTTGGAAGGGAAGCTGTATCTTTAAAAATATTGAGAAATATAGATTTTGTTTTGTCTTTAGAATGAGAGGCTTCTTTCCTAAGGTCCTGGATTAGCCTGGATTGTTTTTGTCTTTGAAGAGGTGTGAGTTTTAAATCAGCTTGTCCTGCTTCTGCCGTCAAAAATTCCTTATTACCTTGACTGAAGACTAAAAAGACAAATGGGTGGTGCAGGTATGCATATGTACACACATATACTCACACTCATACAAAGTCTAGGGGAAGAGTAAACTGAGAATGAAATGACAAACAGTAAATGTCATTCCTTTTTATTCTTTTAAGGTAGTAATGTGTGATGGAAGTAAAAAGAGCAAAAATACCTAAGGCTTAGGCCAGGGTTTGCAAATTTAAATGTACGTGGTGGACGGAAAGGAAACAAAGGAGTGAATCATGCCAAGATTAAGAAAATAGGGATGGTGGGAGAATGAATGTCCCTTTTAAAAGGGGGTAGCAGCCTTGTGGACATGAAGGCCTGAAATTGCCAATATTTCAAGGGAGGGAAAAAAATTTAGATTTTTATGTGAGCACTGATTTTTTAAAGTTGGTAGCTAATTTGAAATAAAATTAAAATGTGTAGGTGTATAATAAAGAATTTGACTGGTGTTTGTTCCTGAGCCCTGGGAAGTAGTTTCTATACTCTTGGAATTTCCCTAAAGCTAAGAGTGCTTTTTTTATTCAAGGTGGGCCCCTCAGGCTACACCTAATAGTTTAGGAGATGAATCAGGATGGGGCTGACCACTCCAGAAAGACCAATTATGGGATTATCAGCCTGCCCTGGGAGGGAGCATGGCCACAGACTGAGTTACATGAGTTAACCAGTCACACCCTAGTAATGAAGCCCCAGTAAAACTCTGGACACACTAAGCTTGGATGAGCTTCCCTGATTGGCAATACTCTGTATTGTCGTACACACATCAGAGTGCTGGGAGAATAATGTGTCCCTCAGGACACAGGAGGAAACAATGGAAACTTCACATCTGGGACCCTCCCAGACCTTAGCCTATGCATCTCTCCCTCTGGCTGGTTCTGATTTTGAGTCCTTTTGTATTAAAACTGTAGGCGTAAATATTAAACTTTCCTGAGTTCTTGTGAGTCAGTCTAGCAAATTGACAAACCTGTACCAAAAAATCTGGTCTATTATAGGGTACTAATTTATGACTTTTGGCCTAAGACAAATTCAGTGATACCAGAGGTCAGGAATGCCTTCTCTTAAAGTGTGGGAGTTTGGAGCATCCCACCAGTTCAAGACCTACCAAGGCTAACTGTTTGAGGAGAAGCTATGCTGTTGGCATCCTTTATAGGCTCCTGAGAATATCACTAAAGACAGAAATTTCAAAATTAAACTTCAATACTATTCTGAAATTGTGCTACTCCTCCCTCATATACAGGGCCTATATAGGACATTTGTCCCAGTGGTTCCTCCTGAGGGATAGGTCTGCTGTTCAGTGTCCATTCTGTCAGAATCTGGTGGGGCTGTAAGGAAGCTTCTACCATCACTTGGTGGAATTGAGGCCATTCTTCCCATCCCCTTCCTCTATCCTGGTTTAGGTCTCTCTTAGAAAGTCATCAAAGTGTACAGTGTCTTCATTTGTGTTGCCTCAAGTTACCATTTCTTCCTTGAGAGAAAAATGAAACAGGAAGAAATGGGAGTGAGGGTATCCTTGTCATCACTTTCAGCCTGTGTTCTCACCTGGCTGGGGGATTACCCAACTTCCCATTCCACATCTGTCAACTGGATATAGCAAGACTTACCTGGAAGCCTGTTATTAAACAGAGGAGAGGTAGGACTTACTCTCTTTCCAGGAATGATTTCACAGCACTCTGATGGGAATGTTGTGACTACTCCAGCAGGAAGAGTTTTGATTTGTATTGGATATGTTGGTAAGGGATGTGTGGGTAAGGATGGAAGTGCTAATGGTTTGTGAGTTTTTAAATATAACATTAATTATGAACTTGATGCACATCTGCATTTAAGAAATGTTCCAGATGTTTACTATCCTGTCTTTTGTCTTGAGGGCTCTAAGTTTTTACTTTGGTGATATTTATGTGGGTACCATAGGTGTTTATATTAGAAATGTTAAGATGCAAAGTTGTAGTGATTAAAAGCAAAACCCATCAGAAAAAAAATACATCAATGAGGAAATAAAACTATTGAATTCTTCACATCAGTTTTTGAATGAGGATATTATAGCTAAAATGAAAAACGTTATTTGTACATATCATTTGCAAAAAATAGTTCTGTTCACCTTACAATCACTTTTTAAGAATGCAAGTAGCTTACTAAAGTGAACCAGCTGACTTATTTTCAACCTTGGAAGAAAAACTCAATTAAAGCTGCAATTGAACTGTAATGGCACCAAGGAGTTCAACCTGACCTCATATGCCAGATGATAATCATCTTTCAAGTATACAAACAAGGAAGCACAATTATCAAAGAATGAAAAATAACATTTGTTCAAAGACCATTTACTGCTTTAACAAGAGGTGAAAGCTTGCCAGAAATGCATAAACACCTAACATGGTGCTATTCATAGGCTTAACATGTTCAAAGACTTGGGGGGCAATTTAAAATACCTTTGAAGTTGTGGGTATTCATCATCATATCTAATAATGCTTACTTTCTAGAGCCCCTCTCTAAGGAGGGCAAAGCAATTTATCTGACTTATTTTCATGACATCCTTGTGAGATAAGGCAACTACCATTATCTCTCTTTTGCAAATGGACAAACTGAAACACTGGGAGGCAAAATCACTTGAAGAAGGTCAGTAGCAGGCCTAAGCATTTAAACATACACATTTAAAGCTTTTAACTCCCATTTTTGTTTAACTACAGAAAACTAAACAAACAGAATTAAAAATAAGAATCTAATATTTATTCTTTCTCTTTTTAAGTTTAAGAATAGTTAATGGTCAATCAATTTTTCCTTGTCTACCTTGATAAGGAAAACTGCCTAAAATCAGGCTTTTCACAATAACAGGAATCTTATTACAACTGGATGAATATTTGCCAAGCTGTGGCATTCATTTAACAAATACTAAATGCCTATTCTATTAACATGTTGCATTGTTCACGATGTTGAGACTTCAAAGGTGAAAAACACTCCCTATCCTTAAAGGTCTTTCTGGAGAGAAAGATTATGTAAGTAGATTATATATTGCAGTTCACTGTTACTTAAATTTAAAGTCTTCATTTTATCCCCCAAATATCCTTGATTTTCCCATCTCTGTAAGTGCCACTGCCATACACCCAGTTGCTCAAACCGGTGATGTGGGCGTCATCCTTGACTCACCTTCCTGTGCCCTGTCGTATCTTGAAAACATACCCTGAAGCCTTTTAGTCTCTTTCTTCCCATTGCCACCACCCTAATCCAGTTCACTATCTCCTGCAAAGACCTTCTAAGTAGTCTCTTTGCTTCTTATCTTGTCCTTTCCTCACCACCAATTCATTCTTCACAATGCAATGTGAGTGA
Organism: Smutsia gigantea; assembly: GCA_032199065.1. Classification (NCBI taxonomy): domain Eukaryota; kingdom Metazoa; phylum Chordata; class Mammalia; order Pholidota; family Manidae; genus Smutsia; species Smutsia gigantea. The sequence continues at coordinate 134,871 of JAVSCE010008842.1, forward strand.
ACTTAGTAAAATGCAAACTGAATCATGTTTCTACTCTACATACACCTTGGTGGTTTCACATTGCACTTTGATTAAAATCCAAACTTCTTATGGTTTGCATGATTTGGTCCCTGTTTGCCTCTCCAACCTCATTTTAACCCCTCTTCTGTTCTTGGCATTGTGCTCTAGCCGCATGGGCCTCCTCCTTTCAGTTCCTGAGACTTCCCAAACTCTTTCTTACCTTAGTTTCTCTGCTTAAATTGACCTTCTCATCCTTATCTCAACTTAGATACCACTTCTTCAGAAGCCCCTCTGACTTTTTGTGGCAGGTTCCCTCTCTTACTATGGCATAATGTTGGCTACCTTCATACCACATTTTTCTGGTTTATAATAAATTTTTTGCGTACTGTCTGTCTTCACTGGGCTATAAGGATAAGGACAGGGGACTGAGTCATTTACCTGACTGATACATTCTGGTGCCTGGTATATAATAGTTCCTCAATAATTATTTGTTGAATAAATGCATTAGTGTTGTTGGGACAGAGGGCAGACCACCTAATTGTAACTGCTATTATATCAGCACAGAGCAAACTGCTAAGTATATATCTGCCAAGTAATAATGCTTTTTAATGTTTTTTCAGTTATAAAATTAATGCAACAGTATTAGAAAAAAGATAAGAAATAGAAAAGTCATTTTTCAGTAAAACCCAAATGTTTTGCTATATTTCTTTCCAGTCTCTTTTTACATGTATATTTTACATAATTATATCTGATATATACATTTTACATAATTATTTTTCAAATTCTGCTTTTATATGTGTTTCTGTTTAAAGACAGAACTCAAGCATTTTGTAATGTTACAGAGCCTTCACAACCATTATTTAATATTGTTGCTTAATGTTGCATTGAACGGGTGTACCATAATCTATATAACACTCCCTACTGATGGATATTTAAGTTTTTTAAATTTTTTCTTTGTTATTGTGAATAATTATTATGCACATTTGCCATATTTTTGGATTATTCCTTTACCTAATTACTAAGAGTACATGACTAGCACAGGGGATAGTATTTGGTTTGAAAAATTGTCAGACTTGTATCTCTCTGAATAATCTGCCTATTTTGCTTACTGTGGGTAAAATTGTAATATTTCCAAAATATCTTGCCTGGCTTTAGTGCATCCTCAGGGGTGGAGAGAAGTGTGCTTTAGTGCATCTGCATGTCAATAGGCATGACTCAGGGGTGGAGAGCAATTCATCTCCATATCAGTGGGTAATTACCTGGGCAACAGAGGGCTTATCTGAACCTGAGAGGTTAAGGGGAGGAGGGTTGGTTGGCTTCTGCTGGAGCAGGAGAGAGAAACGGCCTGGACTGCAGTTTGTAAGCAATAAATGGGTTTTAAACTTTATTTCTCCCTTTGACTGATTTTGGTTAGAGGTATTTTTGCCCCAGGATTTCCTCTCCCGGGACTTACACTTACTCTTCTAACATTTCCCAAAATAGAATTTTTTGTGATCACCACATCTTCTTATCTAGAGCACTAGATGTGGCCCTAGCTGACCATGTTAGGTAACTGCAGATTGAATTATTGAATCTTTTCCAGAGTCCTATTAATATGAAGGACACATTACATCTTCCCTGTCTTATCTTTCTTCATCCTCCTTCCTACATTGCTTTTCTTGCCCATCAGTTTTAACAAAGCAGGAGGTAAAGATGGCAGGGAGAACTCTTGCAAGTGTGAGAGAGAGAGAGAATGGCTAGAAACAGTGAGTCTTTTTCTCAGGTTTTTTTTTTGTAGTTCTAAGTTACAGGAACCAAGGAAATCAGTGCAGAGACTGAATATGGACAGGGTGGTGCCTCTCCTACCTCACACCCTCCTCCTGCATTAACTTGCACCCATGCATTGTGGGTGGGATGGATTGCTCTTGCCTATATCTGGAATGGTTCTAAATCCATCTCCCTTGCCATCATGATCAGTTCTGAGATGGTCCAATGGGAACAAGCCTATCACTTCAGTTTAATGGTTAAGTGAAGTACGGTCTCCCTGGATGGGAATGAAGAAGCAAGAAACCAATGTTGCTGCTCTTAGCAACTAAAAGGGAAACCAGTTTCAAGACAGAGTCAACAAACACATAAAGAAAGGCAGAATCCAAAGAAAAATAGAATAAGAGAGATAGAGCCCTTAATAGACTGTACTTAAAAGCTCACTCTACTTCTGCCCTTTTCAAATATATGAGCTGATAAATAACCTTCATTGTTTTAAGCCAGCTGGAGTTAAGATTTTTGTTGCTTCCACTCAAAAGTACCTTCCCCAATGCAGGAGGATTGGCATGACTGCAATATGATTGCTATCTTTCCATGGCCCTGTCCTAGAAGAGAGTTAAGGTGACTTCGGTTCTAGAAGGAATTGTTCTCTACAACACAGGAGGCCTGCCTCAGAGACTTCTGGGATCTGCTGTTCTCCCACTTTGTACTCCCAGGCCCTATACACAATGATAAGTGGCACTGCCACTTCTAAAGACAGGACTTGCAACTTCCAGATACCCAATACCATGGACGTACTTTGTGATTATTTATAATATCAAATAGAGGCACAGGGGCAGAACCAATCTTGACAATGGCCCTATGTTATTTCAGAGACATAGGCCCAAAGGCTAGGAAGTTAGAACCACAGTGTGCTTGGAACATTTATCCTTAGAGGTGAGATAATCTTTTCTTTTGTGTGTGTGTTTGATGTGTGGCTTTTCAATAATGAGATATACAGTAATGAACCCAGCTGTCCTTTCCCTTTCTTCCCTTTTCCCAGTACTAACTTTCACCTGATTTGGCTTGTTTATTATAGAGAGATTCGTATGAATTATGTTATAACCGAGGTGAGAATATCTGCCTAGTTTAGCTTTTGTCTTATATTGGATGACTGTCTAATGTGTTATTTCTGTTACGGAATGTTTTCCTTTGGTATTTATTGTAACAACCTGACTCTAGCAAAAAAGCAGCACAGCTGATGATAATGCTTCCGAATGGCTGACTTCCATTTTCACAGGTCTCCCTTCTCTGGGAGACAGAATGGTGTTCCTTAACCAGGAAGATTATTTTTACCTATTCATTAACATAATCTTATCTGCTAGTGCAAGATATGGAATTAAAACAGAGTTATACAGAGAGCAAAGGAGAGGAATAGGCAGAATGATTGGAATTCACAGTTCTCTCTACTTTTCTCTACTTCTGTCTTCAGTCTTGCCTTTTCCCAGTACTAACTCTGACCTTGTTTGGTTGTTTGGTTTTAGTTGCAGAGATGCAGATGCTGTGTTTTTTTAAAGGGCACAAAGACCCAGCTATATTATTCTCTGTTTCACACTATTTATACCAGTATTTCCCAAAGGTGTTCTGTAGGATGTTTGCTTATTTTTTCCATTTGTTTATTCATGTATTCATTAGTCCAAAAAGCATTTATTGAGTACTTGTTATGTGTCACTTAAACTTGAGCCTATTTCCTCGTCCCTGAAATTAGGTAATTAATGTCTGTTCTTTCTAACTCACAAAGATTTGTAAAGATTACGCTAGGCAAACCATGTGAAAGTATGCTGCTATGCAAAGTTGTTATACAACTTCCTCCCTTAAGACATTATTTTGTCATCTCTTCATGTTCTGAGAATGAGAATAAAGGAAATCCATCTAAACCCATGAAAGTGGCCTGATCCTGATATTAGAAAGGAATCTTGGGCAGTGTATAAAATACAAAAAATGATCTAAAGAAGAATTTCTACCAGTGAGAAACCAACTAACCAAAGCCTTTAATTAATCAGGGTTAGTTTTTAAATTTTCTGAATCTCTACCCCTAAAAGAAATTTATCCTGTAATTTATACATTGCTCACCCATCTACATTTTTTAGCCACAAGGGTTAAGTGTGAGGAATATGGCAGAGGGAAATATGGAATGGGTGGAGTCCTTGACATTGTGCTACTATTTTGACTTGTTTCATAATTCCCTTCCCTTGGATTTTGTTATATGAGATTTTACATTCCTTTATTGTCTGAGAATCCTTCAGTTGGTTTTACCTATTATTTGCAGGCAAAAGAATCCTAATACATCCACTTCTACTGATCTTGCATGAGGTAATCTCAATCTTTTATTATCATCCTATACTTGTACAGAAGGTCTTTGATCTCTTCTTGGCTAGAACGACTACCCAAAGGCACAGGGTTTCACAGAAGGAGCACACAGCAGAAAATAGATTAAAAAACAAAAGTTTATGTTCTAGAACTCGAAATTCATTCATCCCACTTGCTTATCTACTCTGCTGAACCCCTGTTAGTCAATGCTGGTTGCCTAGATTTGGGTGTATTGCTGCTTTTTGTTGCCTGTGCCTGAGCTTGGCCATATATTGTTTGAACCTCTGCTTCTATTTGATCTTCCCTGCTTGTCCAGACTCCTACCTAGAGCTGGCTTCTCTTAAATGACCATATCCCAATGCCATCCCCACTCCAACATGACAAACACTTATTTTTGAGCTTACTCTTAAACTGTATACCGAGTATGACTCATAGCTGACTCAGTCATGCAAATGTTTTATCATTCCTTCTGCTTCTCCCCCTGAATCACCACAACTGTAGCTTGGAAAACCACCAGTAACCAGAACCCTGCTGGATTGACATTCTTTCATCAAATCACATATCCCATTTTTTTTCTTGTATGAGCCTTGGGACTGGTTTATTCTAGATTCTCCTTCAGTTGCCCAGTTATAATCCTTAGTCAACTCTTCATTCTCTTCTTCTATTTCAGTCAACAGTAAATTTCCTGCCATCTTAACGTTAAGTATAAACTGTCTCATCTCCTACATTCTCAGCTCTATTCAGCTCAGCTTCCCTTTTACTTACTTGATAACTGGCCTAATTATGTAATTCATACTTAGGAATCCTACCTGTCCTGCATTCAAGTAAAGCAAGAAATTATCATACTGGTACTATTCTGAAACCATTGAAAGATTACAGAAGCTACACAAGAGAGAAAAGAACATATAAGTATAGCAGGGTTAACTTACCATATCTCACAGTTGATGATGGCAGTACCAGAGTCAATCCCAAGTCTATTTGTCTTGAAAGCCTGGGCTGCTCATCACCGTGCTTCTCATTTCTTACTTTCAAAGCAGGAATAAAATCACACTTAACTTGAAAGATGAGCTTTATTTAATGAAAAAAAACCCTAAACATACACTTAACATATGGCCCAGCAATTATACCCTTGGACATTTATCCCAAAGAAAGGAAAGCTTATGTTTTTACAAAGACCTGTACATAAGTGTACATATCAGATTTATTTTTAATAGCACCAAACTAGAAACAACCACAATATCCTTCAGTGGCTGAATAGTTAAACTGTGATATGTCCATGCCATGGAATACACAGCAATAAAAAGGAACAGACTATTGATACACAACTTGGATACATCTCAGACATTATGCTGAGTTAAAAAATCTAGTCACACAAGGCCATATATAGTATGATTCCATTTACACGACATTTTCTAAATGACAAAACTGTAGAGGTGGAGAGTAGATTAGTGGTTTCCAGGAACAGGGATGGTGGAGAGAAGAGGAGGATGGGTATATCTATAAAGGGATAATGTGAAGGAGATCTTTGTGAAATAGTTTCATGTCTTGATTGCATTGGTATCTACACAATCACAGCTGATAAAATGACAAAGAACTATACACATGCATTGTGTTGATGCCATTTTCCTGGTTATGATATTGTGCTACAGTTAAGTAAAATGCCCCAATTGGGGAAACTGTGTGTACTTCTCTGTACCATATTTGCAACTTCCTGTGAATCTATAATTATTTCAGAATAAAAGTTTTAAAAACAGCCTTATTGCCTTTCATCTTCTTCCCTACCCACTCTTCCCCAGTCCAGCTTGTCACTCACACAGTATTAGACTCTGACCTTTCCCTTCTCCTCAGATCTAACCAGCCTTAAAACCCAGTCCATTTCACCCTGATGTACAGCTCTCTGGTCTGGCCATCCTCCCACCCTCTCTTCCTTGGCCCAGAGTCAGATGCTGGTCTCACCTTCTGCAGTGGTTCCCTGGCTGGCCTCCTATCCTCCACCTATCTTGTACAATGCTGATGGCTTCTTTAAAAAATAAATCAGATCTTACTACTTTTCTGCCCAAGAATAGTTGGTGCTTTCTCATGCGTGCAGCTTCCAATCAACTCAGTGTAGCAAATAGCCTGTTTTCCCCTCTTTCTCAGGGCAAGAAATGCCCTGCAGTCCAGGGGCTCATCTCCTCCCTGTTTTTGGTAGATTAATAGACAGACTTAGTGCACTAGAAGAACGAGCTACCACCAGCCCATGAGCTTCTGAGGCCCTCTCTTTCAATCAAGGCTACTTCTCTGATCAGGAAGCATCTAAGGCACAAAGATGTTCCCTGTTCTCTAGAGCATTAGGGGGCAGGGTCCCTTTTTACTGGGATGTTAGTCATGGGTATGTGGCCTCTGGGCCTAAACTGTGGGATAATGAGAGTTCAGGGAATTGTGGGCACTCCCCTACTTCTCTGCTTATAAACTGTTCTCCTATAACTTTTTAATATTTTCCCTGCATATATGACATGAGGTGTATATGTCTGAGATTCCTCTGCATGACATTTCCTTACCTGCTGATTTCATGCCTGCTGAGCACATGGCATCCAACAGTGACCTGTGGTTTGCAGAAAGTGTCCCCTTGGTTGGTTCACATGCTATTCAGTTTTCTACCACCTATACCTCCTGATTCCTGCCACATCCCCAAGCAGAAACAAATCTGTATCTTTCATTTTCACATGGTGTCCCTTCATTCCTCTGTCAGGGAGCATCTAATGTTTTGTAAACCCAGTTGTGAGATTGCTTCCTTCTCACCTCACCTACACGGGAAGCTCTTTTAAAGAATACGATGGTTTCTTTTTTTAGCTTTGTATTTCTGATGTTTGTGAAGGCCTTACATATGGCCGGTGTTTGGTACACATTTGCCAATGAGCAAATAAATTGTGACATGTGCAAAGGCCCCTTATAAACAGTAAATGCTGTACCAATGTTATGAAAATACATTAATGAAGCCAGCAATATAAACCATATGCTTGGAACCGGAATTGTCAATAGAGCAAATCAGTTACCAGTTTTTAAAAACAATCCCTCTACAGACACATATGCACACATATACACACATGTAAGCATCATACACAGCACACAGTGTGTCATCCGTTTTCACACTTGGACTAACACATGGCTGGCAATATTAAAGGTCTCTTCCCTTTCTCTTCATAGACGTTCACATTGGAGACTTGGTTTGCCCCATCCACACAACACGCTTCACATCCTCTTCTCTCAACTTCAAGAGAGCTGACACTGGATGTGGCATTGAGCTTGGCTGTTGACAGAGTTGAATAAGTATCCTTTAAAGGGGAAAATACTTTTTTTTATGAGCAAAAGCAACTGAATTGGGGCCACCAAATCATTTTCTCTAGCTCAGCCAGCCACCAGAATAAAGACAGGTCATTCTTCACATTGATGGATGTGGAGGCACAGAGCTGTCTCCCCTTACTAGTAGGAGAGGTTTAATGTGGTTGGATTCTGTGATGCAAATACATTGCTTTTGTGGTGGCTTTTGGCCCTAAAAGGGCTTTCTCTAAATTTGAGCTCAAGTACGTAGTATGAGAGGCCTAACGAAGAAGGCTAAGTGCTAATACCCTATTTTTCTAAAAACAATTTATGTATAGCTAAATCTAAAGTTAAAATGGATTTTGTACTATGCATTTCTAGTGGCTTTATAAGAAAACAAAATAAATTATATCAAGTTAAATTTTGAAATGAAATTAAGATAATTACCTATTTCTTCTTCATTGTAGCATCTAAAATGGTGGGCCAAATGGGAACTGATAAAACAATGACTTGCTTTCAACTTTTAATCAGAAGAAAGAATACACATAGTAATTTTTCTGATATTAAGGAAGAAAGTTTTCTGGTTTGCCATATTTTCTGTTCTTTTAGTTTCAAATTGCTTTATGAATACAAAATGGCTGTGTAAGCGAGGAGAAATGGATTAGTTTCATGAAGGCATTTTTTTCTGTTTTAAATTTATGATCTGGCAAAACCATAAAGTTGAAAACTTTTGACTTAACGATTTTATTTTTCCTCAACAGTAGATGGCAATATCTGTTCACCTGTAGCAAAGACCTCAATCATGGTAATGACTATAGGCTTAGATTTTTTTTTTTGTCCTCCTACCCTGCAGAGCGAAGTCAGTCTGTTTGAAGACAGAAACAGTCTGCATGACAGTACAATCTTATTTTTTAAATTTTGGCTGAAGGGGCACAAAAGCATTTGAGTAGATGAAAACTATGCCTTCTTTCACTCCAGGGTAGAGAGGCTGGCAGGTCTAGAGAAGGCGACTGGATGCAGTGAACAAAGACAACCTAGAGGGTAAGCAGTCTGGAGCAAGAAAAAGAGAGGCTAAGCTAAAAATTTTTAGCTAGTTCTGCTAAAATTTATGCTCGAGTCTTCTTACACACCTATGGAGGTTTCTTGCTTTTTTTTTTTATTATTCTAAAGTGCGGTTTTTCCCTAGGAAGTTTTAAACTTTTTTATTTTTGAGAAACAAAATAAGAAATAAAGAAATAAAACAATGTCAGTTTTGTACCCAAGGCCCATGTTTATACTTTCCTTCCCAAAGAAGTAAGGGAGAGGGTCAAGACTAGGATTTGGGAGAGGTTTCCTTTAGATCTGACCCTCCTTCTGATTCCCTTAACCAGAGCAGTTACACTTCTTATAAAGTGGATTTCTAATATTTGCTTGAAGACATGGTTCCACTACTTAAAAAATTTCAAAAATTACAGATGACAGTGCCTAACAAAATAGCTGGTCTACAGGTTTTACAGCTTCTACGATAAAACAATAAATAAGCTTTTTTTGTTTTGGAGTTTTTTTTTTGAGTCTGGTGACCTCTGATTTTTTTTTCACATGAAAAAATAATGTGGTTACTACATTTACCCATATTATCAAGTTCACACCCATACCCCAATGCAGTCACTGTCCATCAGTGTAGTAAGATGCCACAGATTCAGTGTTTGCCTTCTCTGTGCTACACTATTTTCCCCGTGATCCCCCACACCATGTGGACTAAACATAATACCCCTCAGTCCCCTTCTCCCTCCCTCCCCACCCGCCCTCCCACACCCCTCCCCTTTGGTAACCACTAGTTAAATAAGCTTTTTTTTTAAAAAAAAAATTGGATGCTACATAGTTGTATCCTCCTTCACATCTAAAATCATCAATGCCTTTGGAAACTCTAATGTACAGTATTGTGCACTGTGATGAGAGATATATTGATGTACCGTAACTCTAGCTTTTACTTTGGGAATTTCCATAATGTGCGTTACCATCATTAAAATCTATTTTTATATGTAACAGTTGGCTCTAATGTGATTGCTTATTGGCTATAACTTTCTGTTTTGTATTTGAAAATAAGTTATCCTTTTGTCAAAATAGTTCCATTGACTATTTGCTCTTTGGACCCCTCTGGATGGCAGAACAGCTGTTTTCAGACAGGATTGCTGAGAAGTATGGCCAGTGTCTGCTCCTGAATCACCAAGCATTAAGCCATACACAAAATACAAAGAAAAAGAAAAAGTAGCTCATACCTGGTGGTATCAAATAGGTTTCCCTTCCATGACATTATTCTGATCAAAACTTCAAATGTTTTTATGGCCAACATTAATATTGGGGCCCATTTTCACTAAAAAATGACTGTTTCTTTATTACTGTAGTTGATCAGCTTCTCAGAATCAATTTATCTGATGATCATCTTTTTGGATTATTTTTTAAAAGTGGTTCACTTTAAGTAGCTAGATTTTAAAAATAAATGTTTTGAGGAGCCAAAGAGGAATAAGTATGATCTATTTCTAGGTCAGGCCATGCTGGTGACTGTTGATTTCAGTAGAAAATTCCTAAGGATTTTGGAGATTTACACTGATTCTTGAATTCCTATTAGAGAACAGGTCCCATGGCTGTCTGTCTATCTGTGTCTCTCATCATTTAAGGCTATGGCATGTGTGGCTAACTGAACAGAGCTACTGCCTAAATAAAGTAACCACATTCCATGAAGTTTTGATGGGTTTATGGTCGAATGAAGGATACTAGCTTGGCTATTTCATGGTGAATCTTTTCCATAGAGTATGACTGTGTTTCTCTCATTATTTGCTGTGAAGTGATGGGTTTTCACAGCAGAAACTTACCTATTTTTAGGATCACTGGCCATCTGGCCAGTTTTACTATTTATAAAAAGTCATCCTTCAGGCAAAGAACCAAATTTCATCATTTCTTTTATCATATTAATATGCCTGTAAACTAATGCATTATAGGATCTGCTATATTTAGCTGAGTAATATCTACAATGTGTATGTATATCTATATCTATGTATACTTCATCATAGGAAGCTTCTTGAATTTATAACATGCAACTCTCATTTATCTTGTTTCACAACAGCTTTTTGCTGTTCACCTGGTTTTTTTTTTAATAATTTATTTTGGTTCATTAATCTACAATTACATGTGCAATATTATGATTATTAAACTACCCCCTTCATCAAGTCCCTCCCACCAACCCCATTGCAGTCACTGTCCATCAGTGTAGTGAGATGCTATAGAATCACTACTTGTCCTCTCTGAGTTGTACAGCCCTCCCCGTGCCCCCCCAACATTACATCTGCTAATCATAATGCCTCTTTTTCCCCCTTATCCCTCCCTTCCCACCCATCTTCCCCAGTCCCTTTCCCTTTGGTAACTATTAGTCCGTTCTTGGGTTTTGTGAGTCTGCTGCTGTTTTGTTCCTTCAGTTTTTTTCTTTGTTCTTATACTCCACATATGAGTGAAATCATTTGATACTTGTCTTTTTCGGCTTGGCTTATTTCACTGAGCATAATACCCTCTAGCTCCATCCATGTTGTTGCAAATGGTAGGATTTGTTTTCTTCTTATGGCTGAATAATATTCCATTGTGTATATGTACCACCTCTTCTTTATCCATTCATCTACTGATGGACACTTAGGTTGCTTCCATTTCTTGGCTATTGTAAATAGTGCTGCGATAAACATAGGGGTGCATCTATCTTTTTCAAACTGGGCTGCTGCATTCTTAGGGTAAATTCCTAGGAGTGGAATTCCTGGGTCAAATGGTATTTCTATTTTGAGTTTTTTGAGGAACCTCCATACTGCTTTCCACAATGGTTGAACTAATTTGCAGTCCCACCAGCAGTGTAGGAGGGTTCCCTTTTTTCCACATCCTCGCCAACATTTGTTGTTGTTTGTGTTTTGATGTTGGCTATCCTCACTGGTGTGAGGTGATATCTCATTGTGGTTTTAATCTGCATTTCTCTGATGATTAGCGATGTGGAGCATCTTTTCATGTGCCTGTTGGCCATCTGAATTTCTTCTTTGGAGAAGTGTCTATTCATGTCCTCTGCTCATTTCTTAATTGGATTATTTGCTCTTTGTTTGTTGAGGTGCGTGAGTTCTTTATATATTTTGGATGTCAACCCCTTATCGGATACATCATTTATGAATATATTCTCCCATACTGTAGGAAGTCTTTTTGTTCTACTGATGGTGTCCTTTGCTGTACAGAAGCTTTTCAGCTTGATATAGTCCCACTTGTTGATTTTTGCTTTTGTTTCCCTTGCCCGGGAGATATGTTCATGAAGAAGTCGCTCATGTTTATGTCCAAGAGATTTTTGCCTATATATTTTTCTAAGAGTTTTATGGTTCATGACTTACATTCAGGTCTTTGATCCACCTTGAGCTTACCTTTGTGTATGGGGTTAGACAGAGTCCAGTTTCATTCTCTTACATGTAGCTGTCCAGTTTTTCCAACACCAGCTGCTGAAGAGGCCGTCATCTCCCCAATGTATATCCAAGGCTCCCTTATCAAATATTAATTGACTGTATGTGTTTGGGTTGATGTTTGGATTTTCTATTCTATCCACTGGTCTGTGGGTCTGTTTTTGTGCCAATGTTCATCTGGTTTTATGGCCTCTACTATGTACAAAGAAAAGTGTGAACCTAAGACAGGCCTTATGATTGTAAGCTCCTTCACATCAGAATACATTAAAGGTTCAATTTAATATTATGCATCTGTAGGAAGCTTTGAACAAACAGAGCGTGGTGGTTCTGAGTTTGAACTGGTAAAGGCTGCTAATTTCTCTTCCTTTCCATTCACTCTTATCTCAAATTCTCCAAGGTGGAACTTTTATCTGCATGTTTCCAAGGTGTTCAATTAATAACAGAGAAGAAATAAGGCTGTTATGATCAGTTTACATCTTAATTTAGTTCTTTTAAGTAGACTGCCAGAAAAAATGTACCATTTTCATGTTAGTTTTTTTTAATTACAGGGTTTGTTCCATTGTATTTGTCATGTTACAGATTTAATATTTTCCTCTCAGTAACCTATCACAGATAATATGGCATTTGATCACTGACCCACACAGCATTTGCGAAATTTAACTTTAAGTGAATACTTCTTTAAATGTTAACTTTTTAAGTCACAGTTTTCGCTCTCTATTCAGAATAACTATCTCCTGTAAGGTCTCCAAATTTGATGCCCCTTTTGTATCATCCTTCCCAAATTTTTCACTCTGACCCAGAATTGTGTTAACCTTCTCCTGTCAGCCCTGGGTTTGAGGTCTTGTCATTCTGCATAACAGCTGCATCTTTTCCAGCTGTTAGACAGCTAGCATGAAAGAGCTAGTGTAACCAACATGCAGCCAGGTCACTCCATCCTTAATTAATTGGAGACTTAATGAAATGAACTCAACTGTTCAACCCAAATGTGGCCCCACCCCCATTCTGACTAAGCTGGAAGACTCATCCAGGATCCTGTGCTCCAGACCCTTTGATTCTGCCTATCTGTTTCTGGAAGTCTTCTCCACAATGCATGTGTCCACACTCTGTATTTTCTGCCTGCTTTTGCATGTGTCTTCTTCCTGGGCATCTACTCAAATCCTTCACTGCCCAATGTCCTGACAACTCATGGTTATATATGAGATCATATGAAAGTTCTGGGGCCGTGAAACTGCAAACACCACTGAATTTCAGATATTTCTATTCTCAAAAGCCTTTGGCCATTCCTGCCACTGAGCAGTTGCACTCTTGTGGACTGGGAGGAGGACCCAGGGCTCCCTTCCTCCCTGCTTTAAAATTTGCTCTTTTTCTCTTCCTAGCTTGTACTCCCAAACTACAAATCCCTCTTCTTATGCAGAACAGTTTAGCTCCCTTTGTCTTACTCCTGCCTTATTCAAGTTGTACCACAAGAACTCTTTGTACAGCTGAAATGGCACATCAGGATTCTGTATCTCACCAGAGACTGTTCTCTAATGTGAGTGCTGCTACTATTAAAAGAACATTTATTTAATGTGCTACACTAAGTATTAATAGTGAATGGATTAATCTCTTTCTAGAAATATTTGCATGTTCAGAAGGGATTAGCCTGAACAATCAGCTGACTTCTCAAATAGTTCCCAGACCACTTGCGGGACTTTTTGGTGAGATGTGTCTGACTAGGAGAGCTATTTTCAAATCCCACAAATTGAATCCGAGAAGGGCACTGATTTATCTATTTTTCTGTCTGTTTTGTGTTATTTTTTTTCTCTGCTAGCATATATATCTATAGAAATGTGGAGACATTTAAAGAACAGAGAGTTCATAGTGAAAATGGAGTTTAAGTAGATGTCTGTGCTAAGCCATTTAAATGCATAGTTTTATTTAATGAACAACTGTGTGAGGAATATACTGTGTGGTAGTAAACAGTCTCCTTTCAAATAAGTCACCCAAGGTCACATAGGGAGTGGATTCAATCTAGATGGGTCTTACTCCAAAATGCTGTGCCGTTCACCGCTAGGCACTGTGGAACTTTTCTGTGTAGACAAGTTCATTACATTTCTTCAAGGGCAGAAGTTCATTGACTTCAATGCATATTTTTTTCTAGTCAGTAAATACAACATTGTTTAAATACACACTATTTCTTAATATGCATCCAAGAATTGATTAGTTGTGGGATATATTGGTTGTGTGACAAGTTTAAGCCAACGATAAAGGATTGAGATAGTGCAATGTTGTCTAAAAATTAACCTCAGTTCCTTTATAAATATGTGTTTTGTGTGATGTACAATATAAAATCTGTTTTTCCCTTTATCTTCCTGCACCTGCCTCAGTATCAAGAGAGACTGGTACATTCACAACATTTGGAAAATTTTTGTTTGTTAAATTATAGTAAGGTGATAAACTTTATGCTGAAGTTAAATATGAGAAAGTAATATTTCTAATTGAAATATAATTGCTTTTACCATGGTCCTACTAAAAAACAGGGATTGTCACAAATACATTTACAAAGTCATTTTGTGGTATAAAAAGGTTTATTTTCACATAATTCATAGAGGAAAAAATATCCAACTAAATTTAGTTTAAATTTTTTCAGTGGATAAAGAATTCACACAGTTCAAAAATCCAGTTATGAAAAGTATATAGTGAAAATTTTCCCTTCCACCTCTGGACTTCCCTTGTATTCCAGCAATCCACCTGCTTTTTCTAAGCAACCAGTGTTTTATTCTTATACATTTGAATATATACTCATATTTCCTCCTCTTATACATAAATATTAGCATATTAAGAACTTCCATGTACTTACTTTCTGTACTTATAATATATCATGGAACTTTTTTCCTATCAGCACATCAATAATTTTTTCCTTTTATTTTCAGATGAATAATATCTTTTTATGGCTATTCCATACTTTATTTAGTCAGTCCCCAATCGAAGGGTATTTGGCTGTTTTCAGTCTTTCTCACTGTTTAAAACAGTGTTTCAGTGCCTAACTTTGTATCAATTTGCACATATGTAGGTATAACTGTAGGAAGTGGAATTGTTGGATCCGGAAAGACATTAATAAACCCAAAAGATATTATGCAATTATCCTCCATCAAAATGTAACTAACTTATAATATACAGGTGATAAAATAATATTTAACCAATGCACAAGAATCCCTATTTACCCACAGCCATGCAATTAGTAAGCTGCTATCAAACTTTTGTTTTTGTCACTTTGGTAAGTGAAAAATGCTATCTTACATGTGTATTATTTTACATTTTCCTATTATGAATGAAGCTAAATTACTTTTCATATATTTAAGACCCACTTATATTTCCTTCTCTGTGACCTTTTGGGTAAGATCTTTCATCCATATTTTGCTATCGAGTTACTAATTTTTTCTTATTAATTGCTATTCAAGAGATTTGTTTGTCATATGTATTGCAAATATATGTTTCCCAGCCCTACTCCGCAGAGGGATCCACTATTATCAGTTTGAGATTAGAATGACCAGAACATATAGATTAGTTTGGGATATTTAAATTTTTTTCGGGATTGCTTTTTCTTATCTTGGCATAAGCCATGTCTCAGGTTTTTCAAACCTTATTTATTGTTTTTGTTTGCTTTATTATTGTGTTTATAGTGGTTTGAGCATTTCTTGCTATGTTTATTTCTAGATTTTTATGGATTTTGTTGTGACAATTTTGTTTTTGGCCCAGAAATATCCTATCATCTTTCTCTAGTTCAATGTCCTAATGTTCTGGTATTTAGGTCTGCTATTCTGTAACTGATCTGAGCTTTTTTAGGGGAGGAATATCCTGATGCCCCCCCATATAGCCATTGGTGGCTGAAGAAGAAAAGCACAAGAGAAAGGTCAGCATGGTTTGTATTTGTTACTATCAAGTTGAAGAATTTCATTCACTTGTAACATTCTGTGATTAGGAAGGAAAGGTTCCAATTCTAAAAGTATCATTCCTTTATATGAAAGGACTAATTCATGCCAAAAATGGAAATGCAGTACAGGTATTCCAGTTTAGTCAGAAGGGTTAAAATGTAGGCAGTGATTTAAAAAGTTTTCCCTTGGATTAATATAGACATGTAATAGAATTATTTTTATGAAATTAAGATTTTCTCTAACAATTAGGTTTCTAAAAAGTCTATTCCTTATCCAAAGAATGTGAGCCTTTACTTTGATTCTAAAAACCAGCTGTTTTGGACAGCAAAAACCTTTATTAAGTTAGTTCTGGGCACTGGAACATTCTCTATTCAGAGAACTCACAAAAAACTCATAACATTAAGATTTGTAATTGGTAAGATGATCACAGTTAAGGCAATTTCTTATTCCCTGAGAATCCCTGTGCATTAAAAACAAGTAACGACAAACATCACATCTCAACACTTTTGGATATGGCAAATTCTTCCATTTGTCAATATGTAGTCACCTTAATTTGTCAATTCATAATATACAACATTTATGTTTATATAAGCAGCTGTGGATTTTTAAGGAGTATGCCATACCTTTTAGTTTATATTTAATAGTACTGTCCAGAAACTTTTGTTATTTAAAAAGAAATCACCTGTGATAGTGTGGATTCTGAATAAGTACTCTTTTATTGTCACCTTTTCCTTCTTTTTTTGAAATTCTTTATACTGGGGGTTTTTGATCAACCTTTCATTCAGTCTGTTTGGCATGCCCCTTTACTCACTATGTTGAGAATGTGTTTTTCTGCAAGTGAATAAGCAGATGGCAAGGATGTGGCTTCTGTGCATCAGAATATCATAGCTGGTTTAGTGATTCATCTGATGGGAAATTTTCTCTGGAGGAGCAGTGTTGATGATATCCCTCTAATTCAGCTACCTCCTGCTTCATTGAACAAGATTTGAAAGCAAATGGGAGACAATGTGGTAAACCACAGGCAGAAAGACAGAACTCTTGAGTATTCCTGACCAAATAAAGGCCTGACAAGGAAGACTATGTGTTGACAGCATTTCTTAGGACATGCTTCAAGGATCACATTAAAACATTTCCACAGGGTACAGGCTTCAATCAGCAGAAGATATTCTTGTATCCCAAGTCCCACAGGGTCGAGTTTTCTGGTGACCCCAGCATAGCAGCTGACATAGGGACTGCTGGGGTAATTAAACAGATTTCATTAAGTGTCAGCAAAAGCTCCTGGCCAGCTATTAGACAAACTCTTATGCATCATTAGGTCAGGTCTTTCCAACAACATCCAGGCTAATCTAATTGAATTGGATATTGCAGTAAGGAAACATTTAGTAAAAGGGAAGATTTGTTCTTCTGCGTTGGGCAACAATGTTTTTAAAAAAAATCCTCTGTTTTATACAACTTACAAAATATGTAAGTGGTTGGGATAAATCCTCCCCAAGGTCACTTTACAGGCAGATGCACATACTCTTCTAGAAGTTTTACTGACTTCAGATTCAGTCACTTGACGGTCATTATCTGCTGTGTTAGGCATTGAATTCTAACAAACTCTTAACATAGTTATTGTTCCCCCAATTTAAAATTGAGGAGAGTAGGAAGCAGAAAAGTTAAATAATTTATCCCAGATCACGGAACCAGTAAGTGGGAATAAACCCAGGGTGAATCATGCAAGCTTATTACATTCTTTTCATACATTATTTTCATTATGTATTTTAAAAAATAGTATCACATCAGATAGGTATTATGCTCATCTCATGGTGAAGCCTTGTTCTCTTTGATGTGAAAAATGTTTATGCTAATCACACTTACTAGGAATTTGTTCATACAACAGTAAAATTATTTTCCTACCCCAGTTAGCTTACTATACTTTTTTCCCATTGCCTTTACCAGTTTGGAAAAGATGGGAACACGTTGAATATGAAGCATTTCTCCAAAGACCGGAAGGACTATGGCCATTTGCTAAGAGCATTCTCAGAGATCATGGCTTTTACTCTCAACACTTGTGGGGCTCTGGAGAGAAGCAGGAGTATATATAATTTCAATGGTATGGAAGGGCTAAAGTTTGACACACAAGAACTTATGAGCCATGTGGTTATCTTAAAATGCTTTGGGTTTGTTTGATGTTATGTCCTTGTTATTTCAGTCTCGAGAGTTCACTGAACTCAGAACGTTGAGAAGACACTGTCCATCCCTCCCACCTTAAGCCATATTTGAGTTAATAGTATTGAAGAGGCAAATAATTATCTCAAAAACTCCAGAGAAATATTTTCTCCAGTTTCTCTGGTGACCTAGGCATTTCAGTGTCAGGTAGTTATTTTTCTAGTTGAACATTTCTAGAACAGTACCTAGTACATGATAGGCATTCAGCAAATTCTTGCTGAAGGAAAGAATCAAACATAAATCCATTTGTTATCTTCAGAGGAGATAGAAAGGCAAGAAAGCTCTTTGCAGTATTGAGAGAAATTGAGACCAGGGGAAAACTGGATTAAAATCAGTGTAAAGTCATGAAGAATGTTCTTCATTTATATTGGCTTTTTAGTATTTAAGAAACAAAACTTCAAAATAAACTTAACATCAGACAGAAGAAAATCAATATTAGTAATTTTTGATTCAAATATAAATCACTATTAAATTAACATGGTAAGAGAGTAACAAATAGCAAAAGGAACACTAATGAAAAAAGTACTTTGTAACTATATTATAGCATCCATGTAATTCTTAGTCTTGATCGAGGGAGTGCCATATTGGAATCATATGTCTCAAGCCTGAGCTTTGCATGCACAAAGAAGGTCCAAAGCTGCATAGGAAAGGTATTGAAAAGTGATCTCAGACATAAATTATTGCACAATTCAGAGACTAATGCCTGAGAGGCACGTGGGGTATAGAACAAAGCAGTGTAGCAAATATTTGCAAACAGAACTGTCACTGAAACTAATTGACCAAAGACGGAGATTCAGCACTTACAGTCTGAACCTAAACATGTTACTTGCCTATTAAAATTTTAAGAAGTCAGTATTCTACAGAGGATTTTGATAGGCCCTGGAGTTTCATAATACAATATGTATTCAAAATGTCCAGAATACAATTCAAAAATTACTCAACATACAAAGGAGCAGGAAAATATGACCAGTGCTCAAGTGAAAATACAATCAACAGATGCCGACCCTGAGACGATCCAGACGTTGGGATTATTAAACACACTTTAAAGCAGTTGTTATAATCATCCTCTATGACATGGAACTGAACACATTTGAAATGAATGAAAGATGGAAATTTTGAGGAGAAAATAGAAATTATAAACAAAGGAGCCAAATAGAGATTTTGGAACTAAAAAATGCAAGGTATGAAGTGAAAAAAATTCATTGTATTGGTTCAATAGCAGAACTGAGATGATTTGAGAAATAGTCAGTGAATTTGAAGACTGATCACTAGAAATCAACCAATGAGAAAAATTTTTTAGAACAGATCATCACATACCTACGGGACAGTATTTTAAGATACAACATTTATGTCATTGCAGTTACAGATTGGTGCAGAAAAAAGATTTGAAGAGAAGTAATGGCTGAAAACTTTCCAGTTTGGCGAAGCTCTTTAGGTTACAAAATAAACTCAAAAGAAAACCACACCAGACACATTATAATCAAATTGCTGAAAACCGAAGGTAAAGAAAAAAATCTTGAAAGCTTCTAGAGATAAATAACACATTCTGTAGAGTCTAGAAGAGAGTGGAATAACATCTTTAAAGGGCTTTAAGAAAAGAACTACTAAATGAGAATTCTACATCTAGTGAAAATATCCTTCAGGAATGATGGGGGGACAAAAATATCCTGAGGGTAAAAAAACTAACAAAATTCTTTGCTAGTAGACCTGCTCTAAAAGAAATGGTAAAGGAAATTTTTCAAGCTAAAGGGAAATGATTCAAAAGGGGAAATTGCAATATTAGGAATGAAAGAAGAGCAAACACATTTGGGTAAATGTAATAAAATACTTTTTCCTCATAAATCCTTTAATATATATATATGTATGACTGGTGACAGCAAAAATATAAGATTAGCAGGGGTTTCATTGTGTGTAGATGTGGTATAAATGGCAACTGCAACATAAAAGAGGAGGGAAGGCAAAGAGATTTAGGTAATTGTAAGGCTTCTACATTTGACTTGAAGTGTTAACTAACTCTAAAGAGATGATTAAAGGTTATGTAGGTGTATTGTGCTCCCTATAAAGGGTACACCAAAAAGAGTGAATTTTAGTGTATGTAAACTTGAAACCTAGGGCACTTTAAGGACTTTTATAAATAATTGAACTTGAAAGGAAAAAAAAGTGAAAAGATTAAGATTTTGAAGTTTTGTAGTATTTGTTGAGAAGGGGAAATTCATCAACTTAAGCATAAGAAGTATGCAAGTTCTTACTCTGAAATCAATGACTTATCATATTCACCACAGTCTATATGGTTTTGATGTTCTTCACGCTCAGCTCAGTAAAAGTTTCTGGCACTTGGCATTGCATCCCTGGCCAGATAATTACGTGGTGTTGTGTCCCATCATCACAGCTTTGAGAAAGCTTGTGATTAAGCATTTTGTAATAGTTTTTTTCTTTTTGACTTTGGTTTCTGGTGACTTTTATTCCTCAGTTTTCCTGAGGATTGAAAAATTAATGATTGGGAAGACATTTGAAAAAGATGATGCTTGATTAATACCTTAAACCATATGATAGGATGAACTCCTATTATAAGTGGATCAAAGATTTAAATGTAAAAAATGAAACTATGCTAGTACAAGAAAAAAACACGATGGGTTCCTTTATAAATGTTTAATGGGGAAAGCCTTTCTCTCTATGATTAAAAATTCAGAAGATGTAAAACAAAAGCATTAGCAAAGTCAACTACATATATGAAAAAATTTTTTGTATAAAAACTACGTAAGACACTTTTATTCAACATAGTTCTGGAGGTCCTAGTCACAGCAATCAGACAACACAAAGAAATAAAAGGCATCCAGATTGGAAAGGAAGAAGTCAAACTGACCCTGTTAGTAGATGACATGATAGTGTACATAAAAAACCCTAAAGAATCTGCTCCAAAACTACTAAATCTAATATCTGAATTCAGCAAAGTTTCAGGATACAAAATGAATACACAGATATCTGCTGCATTCCTATACACTAATGGTGAACTAGCAGAAAGAGAAATCAGGAAAACAATTCCATTCACAATCACATCAAAAAGAATAAAATACCTAGGAATAAACCTAACCAAGGAAGTGAACGACCTATACCCTGAAAACCACAAGACACTCTTAAGAAGAGGACACTAATAAATGGAAATTCATCTGATGCTCTTGGCTAGGAAGAATTAATATTGTCAAAATGGCCATCCTCCCTAAAGCCATCTACAGATTCAATGCAATCCCTATCAAAATACCAACAGTATTCTTCAATGAACTAGAGCAAATAGTTCAAAAATTCATATGGAATGACAAAAGACCCCGAACAGCCAAAGCTATCCTGAGAAGGAAGAATAAAGCAGGGGAATTATGCTCCCTGACTTCAAGCTCTACTACAAAGCCACAGTAATCAAGACAATTTGGTACTGGCACAAGAACAAACCCACAGACCAATGGAACAGACTAGAGAGCCCAGATACACACCCAAACATATATGGTCAATTAATATACGATAAGGAGCCATGAATATACAATGGGGAAATGACAGCCTCTTCAACAGCTGGTGTTGGCAAAACTGGACAGCTACATGTAAGAGAATGAAACTAGATTACTGTCTAACCCCATACACAAAAGTAAACTCAAAATAGATCAAAGACCTGAATGTAAGTCATGAAAGCATAAAACTCTTAGAAAAAAATATAGGCAAAAATCTCTTGGACACAAACATGAGCAACTTCTTCATGAACATGTCTCCCCGGGCAAGGGCAACAAAAGCAAAAATGAACAACTGGGACTATATCAAACTAAAAAGCTTCTGTACGGCAAAGGATACCATCAGCAGAACAAAAAGACATCCTACAGTATGGGAGAATATATTCATAAATGACATATCCAATAAGGGGTTGACATCCAAAATATATAAAGAGCTCACACACCTCAACAAACAAAAAGCAAATAAGCCAATTAAGAAATGGGCAGAGGAGCTAAACAGGCACTTCTCCAAAGAAGAAATTCAGATGGCCAACAGGCACATGAAAAGGTGCTCCACATCACTAATCATCAGAGAAATGCAAATTAAAACCACAACGAGATATTACCTCACACCAGTTAGGATGACCAACATCCAAAAGACAAACAACAACAGATGTTGGTGAGGATGTGGAGAAAGGGGAACCCTCCTACGCTGCAGGGAGAATATAAACTAGTTCAACCATCGTGGAAAGCAGTATGGAGGTTCCTCAAAAAACTCAAAATAGAAATATCATTTGACCCAGGAATTCCACTCCTAGGAATTTACCCTAAGAATGCAGCAGCCCAGTTTGAAAAAGACATTGCACCCCTATGTTTATTGCAGCACTATTTACAATAGCCAATGCCAGGGCCTGCCGGCAGGAGTCGAACAGTTCCTGAGTGGGGGCGTCGGGCTGTATATACAAGACGACAGGAGGGCAAACTGTCTGGTGCAGAATATGAAGAAGCTTTATTCTGGCATGGCTTATATACACATGAATTGCCTACAGATTAGATTCACATGCCCTTAATTCAATCACTTAAGTATTGCCTACAGATTAATCCAATCAGACATTAATTCAATCACTTAAGACACATTATACCTGGGGTATCTGGTCCAGGTGGGAGGCCTTAAGATAAGACCTCCCTACCTTCCTGAGATACTTGTTCCTGGAATTTAGGAAACTTTTCGAGGTTTCTTTCAGAGTCAGGCCCGATTCAGGCCTTAGATGGAGACTAGGCACAAAAACACAATCAGTCCTGTCCTGTACTCTTGCTCCTTCTGTCCCAACTGCTCTCCACAAGCCAAGAAATGGAAGGAACCTAAGTGTCCATCAGTAGATGAATGGATAAAGAAGATGTGGTACATATACACATGGAATATTATTCAGCCATAAGAAGAAAACAAATCCTACCATTTGCAACAACATTGAAGGAGCTAGAGGGCATTATGCTCAGTGAAATAAACCAGGCAGAGAAAGACAAGTACCAAATGATTTCACTTATCTGTGGAGCATAAGAAGAAAGCAAAAACTGAAGGTACAAAACAGCAGCAGACCCACAGAACCCAAGAATGGACTAACAGTTACTGAAGGGAAAGGGACTGGTGAGGATGGGTGGGAAGGGAGGGAGAAGGGGAATAAGAGGCATTATGATTAGCACACGTAATGCAGCGGGGTTGGGGTGTACGGGGAAGGCAGTATTTATAGAGAAGACAAGTAATGATTCTACAGCATCTTACTACACTGATGGACAGTGACTGTAGAGGGGTATGTGTGGAGGACTTGATAATAGGGGGTCTAGTAACCATAATGTTCAAGTGATTGTACATTAATGATACCAAATTTTTTTTAATGTAAAAAAAAAAAGACTTAATGAATCTAAAATAAATGAAAATCTGCACCTGTACCCTGGTTTTCACTTTTCCTGTTGTGAACTTTCAAGATCATTTCTGTTGTTTTCATCACCAACTTGAATTAAAAATTATATGACTAGAAAAAAAAACATAAGAAGTCAAAGGACAGTGACAAACTGGGAAAGATTATTGCTGCTCATATCTCAGAAAAAGGGCTATACTTCTCAAAGAACTTCTAGAAATAGAAATCTAACAGTTCAATAGAAAAACAAGCAGAGAACATGAATAGATAGTACACAGAAGAAACAGAATTTCCCTTCATCGTATGTTAAGTTGCTTGACTTTACTCATAAAAAGAAAATCACAAATTAAATCTGTATGGAATGTTTTGAAGGAAGGGGAACAAAATGCTATCATCTCCAACTGGGGGAATTTGGCAATATCTAGCAACATTTCTCTGACCAAGAAAAAAAAAAGACCATGCAAAGCTATTTGTTGCAGCGCTATTTGTAATGGCAAAAGAAATAATTGGAGACAAGCCACATGGCCATAGGTTAGAGAATGGTTGAATTTGTTATGCAGCAACAGAAAACAAATATAGAAGCATGAAACAAAAAACTTGACAGAAAAGGTGGAGGGGTAAAGAAATGAAAGTTTTGTATCTGTATCTTTTTATTTGGTTTTTAATTTTAAATCATGTAAGTATATTATCTAAGTAAAACTAAGTAAAAAGAAAACTAACAGAAAGCAATCCAACACCTGAGCACTGAAGAGTTTCTGAAGGCTTTAGATGTACAGTTCTCCCTCTTCAGTCCTCTGATCTCTGCAGAATCTATCTCACAGAGTGATACAGCTCATATTCTGCTCACCTTGTGTACCACAAAACAATTCCTCAAAAAGAGCAGAATGTACTAATTGCCAAAGAAAGAGTGAGTGTGGAGAAGAAAGCTTAGCTGAGGACATGGAAGGAAAGAGATTGTGCCATTGAGGAAGCTTCTTCCTCCATCTTTGGGATGACCTCCCCTGCCCACTTGAAGAACAAGGTCACCCCCAAAGAGTCATGTTTTTATACTGTCAGAAAAGCCTTCTTCTGTTCTCATCAAAGACTACACTTTTGAAATATTTTGGTAATATTTATTCAGCCACTACCAGTTATGAATATGAGCAATGGGGAAGAAGTCAATGGAGAAAGGGAAACTAACGAGGTCCTTGTGAAAAATAAGGCATAACAGGAAAACTATACAAACAACAGTGGTGCCTCTGTCAAAAATGCATGAGAACAAGTCAGAAAAGGTAAACCTATAAACAAATGTGGAGATTGAGAAGAGGCTGAAGATGAAGACCCTTGGCTGCAAGGATAGAAACATGATTCAAAAGGCTCAAGTAAAAAAAAAGTTTATTGGATCACGTAATTGAAAAGTCCCACGATATGACTTCAAGATAGGTAGATTTAGAAGATCCAGGACTCCATCAGGACCAGATCTGCTTTCCTTGGGCTTTTACTTAAGCAGGCCCTTCCCTTGTAGGGCAAGATGGGGGTTTGTGGCACCAGGCTTATTTCTTTACTGATTAGCAATCTCCAAAGCAAAAGAAAGTTTTCCTCCCCAAAATAGTTCTGACAAGGGTTTCATAACTTTAGTTTGGCTCACATGCCCATCTCTATATTTGTTTACTGGGTACTGGCCTGAGTCACATATCCAGCTTTGAAGGGGACGGGGGCCAGCCCCTTGGAGCTGCATGGACTAAGAATGGGAAAGGGGCTGTTTCTCCAAGATGAACTGGGGTGTAATGGATCTGGATGTGTAAAATCAACAGATGCTCACTCTAAGGGGGAAATTCAAGAGCCATTCAATGAAGCAACGTAAGGAGGTTAAAAATTCATCGTCTGGGTGCAAGGAGAAATTAAGAGGAAGGGACATGAAAGTAAAGAGAGGAAAACATTTGGCATCAGTGCAGTAGGAGTCCACAGAGATTAGTAAAATAATCACTGAGCAGCCGGAGGGGCCAATTAAAGTTAGATATCATGGATTTGTCATTAAGTCATTACACCTAGTTTCAGTGGACTCATAGCAAGAGGAAAGAAAGGACATTTTACTGTAGCTTTCTCAGGGCTGGTCACTGGCCTAAGGTTGGGGAGGAATCAGGCACTTGTACAGTCCTGGTTGAGATGGGATCCAGGCTGAGGCATGATGAAAGGGAAGCTAGATGGTGGCTGGTGGACCAAGAATGGAGGAGGGTCCAAGGACTGAAGGCCATAAGACAGATGAAAGGCAGTTTTAGTAGCGGCAGTGGAGTGTAGACAATGAAGGACATGCTTTCCAGAGGTACAGGATATGTGGGTAGAGACCTAAGGTGTAGAGTCACAGTTAGCTAGCAGTGTACAGGTGCAGATTGGGTCCTCTGGGAAGCAGATGCTAAAATGGAGTTAGGAGTGCAAAAGGCCTTTTGAGAAGTTACCATAAGAAATAGGAATGGCCATGGGGAGCCACCAGGCTACACGCAGACTTGACAAACTGTCTTCCCAACAAGGAGTGCCCATTAGAGCCAACCTGTGTTGAGAGGGAATGGCTAGGCTTTGAATCACTATCTTGCCTAGTCATCAGCTTGGGGCCATACAAAAGAGCATGAACTGCCCCTGACAGCTGAGGCAGACCTGAAGGAGCCAACGTCGGAGGTGTCAGCTAATTGCACTCCTCACAGCTGGACTCCTCACAGTCCTTTCTCAAAGAGGAATCTGAGCGCCCCACTATGGCTACCTCTGTGAAAATTAGAAAAGTGGCCTCCTCTAGGTATGTGGGCACAGGATTCAGTGAACTGACTGTACTTGGAGGTGAGAGGAGTCACCCCTTGCCTGTGGGCAGACAGCTCTGCAGAGTACAGTTTGGTGAACAAAGCAGTCCTCTTGCATTCCTTCATCTGGGCGCCTTGGACAATGCCCAAACTGCATACTACAGGCAGTGACCCTGATGAACATGGTTGAGGTCAGTGGTTGTAGCAGACATCCCCCTTCCTTCTCAGCATAACCCAGAAGACCTCCTTCCTCTCCCCATGCAGAAGAAAGTGATCTGTTCCAGCTCCTGACTAATCCAAACCAATCTTTGTCAGGGATTGGCTCAGGAATTTGTGTTTAAACCGGTCACCTTGTATATTCCTTTGTTACTGATTTGGTGTGGATGTATGACCTAAATTGGTCCAATCAGACATGATGGGAAGAGAGTTCCCACCCCTACCCCCAACGTCTCACCCACAGTGGGACAACAGCAAAGGGGCATGTGGTGCCAGTTACTTCTGGCAGCTACCCTAAACTCTTGAGGGGAGCCAGGCCTTGGGTTAGGTTTACAGAGTGGAGAAGTGGAAAGAACCTCAATCCTTGCATCTTCAGTGGCATTGTGGAGCTGCTCAGTCATGCAGCCCTGAGGTCTGATCCACCCTTTATAATTCCTATTATGTAAGATCAATATCCTTATCACTTAAAGCAGCCTGAGTTGGGGTTTAGATTCTCACAGCCCAAAGTATCCTAACTAACACAGGGTATTAGAGGAGTTTCCAGAGCAATTAAACTGGTAAGAGCCCCAGAGTGATGGGGCAGTGCAGGGAAAAGTGCAGGGCAGCTTGTAGTTAACAGCATGGAGTAAGGTGGCAGACTTTCGTTGAAGTTGGCAGGTAATAGTGATCTGGGCAAGGGCGAGTATAAAGAGAGGGCAAACTGGTGGTTGCCGTAGGGGAGGAGGGTGGAGGAAGGGCAAAATATGTGAAAGGGATAATGAGGTACAAACTTCCAATTATAAAATGAGTAAGCCACGAGGATGAAAAGTATAGCATAGGAACTATAGTCAATATTATTGTAATAACTTTGTATGGTGACAGATGGCAACTATACTTATTGTGGTGAACATTTTGTAATGTATGTAATGGTCAAATCCCTATGTTGTACACCTGAAACTAATATAATATTGTCAACTATACTTCAATCAAAAAAAGACATTTTAAAAGATGGGTGATGCTAGGGGTTGAGAAACAATATACAGTGTGATTAAAAGCCTGGGCTCTGGACCTAGAATTCTGGCTCTACCATTTAATAGTTGTATCACCTTTGGCAACTTAATCTCTCTGGACCACAATTTCTTCATTCACTAAAACGGTGGTTGTAAGGATTGAATAGGATAATATTTATCAGACACCTAGTAAGATTCAATAACTATTACTTTAAAAACATATCAGATGAATGGAGACTGTTCCTCAAGTAAGATCACACTGTTGACCAAAAATCTAAGCTATGTTTTGTATCCAGGAAAAAAGGCTAAGGGATCGCTACCGAAGAGCTGGAAATGCTGCTCCTATATAGGTGAGACTGGGAAAGAATAAATTTGTTGGGTTCGACTTTGCCTCTTCTGTGTGGGGACTGGAAGTTGGGGGACAGGCTCAGAGCAGCTTGGGATGCAGAAGGAGCGGACCCCCCCACTGAGTACAGGAATGGGGAGCTGAGGTGGAAGGGGTCACTGCAGTGTGGGGGAATGAGGTAACAGTTGCAGGAAGTGGGTTGGAAGGTCAGGCATGCGGGAGGTAGAGAATGGCACTTCACGAGAAGCCAGAGGGTCAGAAGGCATTACAGACTGACCACATGAAGAGTTGGGCAGGGGTGAGAATGGCAGTTTGGGGCCTCAGCTTGGGCACTGGTGGAGAATACCCACCCTCATGTTAGTGACCAACAGTAGCTTAAAGGAGGAGATCACGTCTCCCATTTCAAGGGAATGTATTTTGTTTTCCTAACTTTGTTCATACTGTGCTGATTTGCATGGCAGAAACAGTCAGTGTCTGCAGTGGGCCCACTCCAGGGCATCAACCTCAGGAGTTTTCAGGGTAATGCGGCCAGCTACCAAGGAAGGGAGGCTCGCTCCTCTTTTCTCCTCTAACAGTTTGTAATCATGTTTGGGTCCACTATGGTGAGTTCCCCTGGGAGACACAGGGAATTCTGGAGACAGTGGTGCTGCCCAGCTGTGTGCGCAGAGGTCACTCTGCTGCTCTGCTTGGGGTCAGAGAAGTAGGTAGAAGAGTCAGGGAAACATGGAGTGCCGGCATGAGAGTGTTTGCCAAGATCAAAATGTTCCCCATTGCTGTTAGCACATGAGATCTTGGAACCTGGAATCCCACAGTCCCAGCTCCAGCAGAGCCTCTGGCAACAGCCCCAGTGTCTTCAGCTACAGACATCACCTCTGTGAGTGCCAAGAAAAGCAAACACAGGCCCCAGATCTCCTGTTGCACCAACTGGAAAGAAGCCCACAGCAGAGGAGCTGAGCTGTGAGGACAATCTTCCCATAGCTCTTGATTTTCCGCCATCCTTCCCTATCTGAATGGAACAAACAAACAACACACTTGCAATAAAATTTGCAGGTGTGGCTGGTTTATATTCTGGGATTCAACACTGGAATAGAATGAATAAAGCTGGATAATGCAGTATGTCCCAGGCATTTGAGACTGAATAGGAGGGGAGGAATCCTGGAAAAGCAGAGATTTCATTCCACTCCTGGAAGCTAGTTCTTTTTAGTGGCCCAGGATGGTGTCACTCAAATGCCCTCCAGCCAGCCCTTGGGAAACATATTCCAATTTTCTCTTCTTATAGATGGAGGTTGTGGGGAATGGAGTGTACTCCAAAATTCAAAGAGCAAGGCAATAAAGTGATCTTAAAATCCTGGCCATACAGGACTGGTAGTAAGATCAGAAATCTATTTCAGGGAAAAGCTTTTCTCAGCTTTAGGAGAATAAAAGTAGAATTAATATTACCAAGAGTGACGAGAGCTGCCAAGGAGTGGAAATGCCCATAATTTACCAAAGAGAAATGTGAGCCACTGCTGGTACACAGGTGACTGAGGGATCTGAGGTCAGAGGAGTCTGAATTTCTGGAACAAAATCTGGAGGCTGTTGGTGACTTAAGTCTTAGAGATTCTTGAAGCTTTAATTTTCTGATTAAACAAAGTTTAGTCCTATTTCCAGTCAGTTGCCAGGTTTCTGGATGGAGATCAATCAACACATGAATGTTGGCTATATTTAACGTGTGAGGCATTGGGTTTCCTCTGGATTATTCCTAAGAGCTGGTCGTCTTCCTTTAGTGTTTCCATCAGCCTGTTCCATGGATACCCTCTGCTTCTAGCCTTCACAATTAGGGAAATTTTCAAACATACAAAAATATAAAGAGAATAACCTAAAAGACCACCATACCCATCTCTCAACTTCAACAATTATCAACATTTTATGAATCATCTTCATTTTTCTCCCTTATTTTAAAACACATACACATTATATCCTTTTCACCCTTAAACGTAATTCTATTTTGTTACTTCTGTTTGGTTACCATGGTCCCCTTTTCTATGAAAAACTTTTTTGTGAAATATACATACAAAAGAATGTTTAAAATGCACCAGGAATGCTTAAAATAAAACAAACAAAAATAAAACAAACACTCTTCCTCCCAACATAAGAAATAGAACACTGATCCTTTTTCAAAAAACAAAGATGGAGTTTAAGTTGCAGTTCCTACTATGATGGTAAACGAGCATGGATTCTTGGCTCTTTCCTCTAAAATCGACCTGGCAGAAACTATAGAAGTGAGGACCGCACTGCTGCAGCCATCACTCCCAGAAACACTGGGCTCTCAATTCTGCCACATCCCCTTTGAGTAGTCAAACTGCCTTGCCTCCATGCATCATCCCATCACTACTAAAAAAATCCTAGGCTGGGGCATCTGATTGGCCAAGCCTAGGTCACAAGACTGTGCCCTCTGCAAAAGAGCTGGGAAAGGCAGTCTGCTCCCCTGATGATTACTCTGACGGGAGGAGGTTATCCCTAAATAAGAAGGATATTCAGATACTGAGAACAAAAATGATAAAAGTCCACTGTAGTATATATCTCCAGCTCAGACCAGTCTTCTGAGCTTCAGAAATCTGAGCTGTTATGCCCACCATTCTACTTTTCACCTTCACTTGGCTGTTCCTCAGGTGTTTCAGACTCAACATCTTCAATTCTGAATCTATCTTCTTTTCCCAGATCTCCTTCTCCTCCTCTATTCTTTTCCTTGGTGCATGGCATTGCCATCCATTAGTGTGTCCATATCAGAAACCTGGAAACCATTCTGGAATTTCCCAATATCTTCTCTGTAACTTTTAACATCTCTCCAGCCCACTTCCTTTGTCTCCAGTTCTACATTCCCTGCTTGAATCAGGCCTTCACCACCATTCACCTACAATTGCCTTGTCTTAGTTTGGGTTCCCCCAGAAACAGATCCTGAAATTAAAATTTTGAGTACAAGTAATTTATTTGGGAGGTGAAGTACACAGGATAGGGAAATGCGAGAGTGAGACAAGGAAGAGAAAGCAGTCAAAGGTCTGTATCAAGACGGCTGCCACTGTGCGTGACTGGAGTTTGATCCCGTTGGAGCATAACGTGTACCCCAGGCTGATATGCCAGCCCTACTCAGTCCCTGAGTGAGGGGGTGGCTGGAGCATGACTCTCTGACACTTCCAGCCTGCCATGGGCAGCAAAGTGAGTTCCAGCGGCAAGAGAAAGCTCTTGGGTGCTGAAGTGCAGGTGCTGGCAGTTGGAGAACTGGTGCTGCATAGTGAAGTCCTAAGCATGAGGCCTGGTGGCTTGTGACACAGGACTCCTAACTATCTTCCTTGAATATGTAGTATCCCTCCCACTAACCTAATTTTCTGTTTTTCACCCAAAGTGATATTTCCTTCATCATTTGTATGTTGCTTACTTCTTCAGCCTGATCTCTTTTTTTCATTATTGAAGTATCATTATACACTCTTACATTGGTTTCAAATGTACAACACAGTGGTTCAATAGTTACCCATGCAATTAAATCCTCTTTCCCTCTAGTGCAATTACTGTCTATGAACATAGAAAGATGTTACAGAATCACTGACTATATTCTCATGCTATACTATTTTCCCTGTGACCAACTTACATTATGAATCAGCCTGATCTCTTACTAGTTCCTCTATCCCCTCACAAATACTACATTCCATTCTTATTGAACCACTTGCAGTCCCCAGAATATGACACATTCTTCCCATGCTTCTATATCTCTGCATATGCTGGCTCCTGCCCTGAAATGCTTCTCCAGGCTCTTCTGCCTGGCTGCTTCCTCACTATGGAGTTGCTGAGCATGTGGGACTCTGGGTAGACTACCAGAGTGTCAGTAAGAGCAGAGACAAAGAGATGCAGAGGTATCTACATGCCTATACATCTATGTGTATGTTCCTTGTAAGATGTTTCCTAAAAATGTGTCCTGCTGTTAATAAAAAAAAATAGAAATTGAAAATGACTGAATTAGACCATCAAAATCCAGTGCCATCAAACATTTGAATCATACAAATAACCATTAGTTCAAATTCCTCACAGCTCACCAAGCAACCTTTTGGTTTTAATGTGATTTAAATATTAACTACCTACAGGGAAAGTATAGTCCATGCTAAAATGAACATTCTTCTGTGTATATGGTCATATTTCTTATTTAAATGAATAAATTGCATTGTGATTTACATATCATTTCCCTGTATATTTGGTTGTCATATAGTAGTCTCCTCGAGTCCGATAACGCTGGTATACTTGGAGATCAAAGTTTTAAATCTGCAAAGCTAAGGACCATACATATCTTTGACTGCTGTGATGTCACCAAAGTAATGCCTTTCTTTCAGGTAATCAGCCAGTTGTTTTTTTTTTATGGTAAAAGTCCTTGTTATCCTTCTGTTTAAGATGCAGTGGTTCAGGCCCAACTAATTGTTGTTGATTTATTGATTTTTGCAGCTATGTTTTAAACACTACCTTTGGTATCCAAAGATGTTGCCAGTAACTGTCAGAAGGACATTTTTTTTGTGACTTACTTTTCTGTGAGTGCTTACACATGGAACTAAGCCATGAATATCTTATTCAGCTCCCCCTTTGACCTACATGTTTTTGAGACTGCCGACTAGACAGGCTGCACTGTTGAAAAGAATTCATCTTTGGGCAATATGCAAACTGGGTGATTCACACAGACTGACTCTGTGGCCTTACTGAACAAGTCAGCATAGACCCAATAGTTGAATCCTTGATTTAAGTAGGAGGATTCACCCTCTGGGGCTGAGGCATGGTCAGCCTTCCCTGATGCAGGAGGCCCAGGAAGGAAACACATTCCTGAAAGCAGCCAAAGTTCCAAAGAGGGAGGCGGAGTGGCTGATGGCTATGCAGCTAATGTCTATTAGAGATCATGTATGCTATGTCTTCTTTTAGAATTGTGTTTACAAAAACAAAAATTGACTTTATTATGTAGTGGTATTATTGAACTGCTGACAACCACATATACCTAAAGAGATGTATTCAAAATAAAGTTACTTCCAGTTTAAGGGATTAATACAAATAATGTAGATTTTAGATATTTTAAAAAATTGTTCTTTTTCTTTTGAAACCAGTCATTAAACCTCGTTATTGCTCACCACTAAAAGAAAGACCAAATTTGTGTACAAGAACTCTTGTTTAATGTTTGTAAATCTTTTTTTTTTAATTTGTAAATCTTTAACTATGTTGATTCATAATAGAAACACTGTCTTAATCTGCTTGTATGCTAACTCATATGTACTGGCCAACTCATATTCTAAATACTAATTTGGCCTTGAAAATTTATTCATACACTTTTGGAGTATACAAATGCTGCGCATTAATTAAACTTGACTTAGGGACATCTTATTGGCTTCATGTAGGTTCAAAATTTAGATGTTCTTTTTGATTATGGCTGTGGATTCCAATCGCTATTCATCTCAAGTTGTTGCAATTTAACCCCTTGTTTTGGTGTTTTAAAAACATTGATTATCTAGGAGAAGGAGAAAAGGAGACACTGGGGAATTGAAAGTGTACTAGCATTGGCGGGGGTAGGATATGTTTGGAAAAATTTCAACATCCTTTGCATATAAAATAAATATATTTTTAAATACCCATGTAAACAAGATGGGCTTGAAAGTTTTAAAAATTAGTATCTCCAGTCCAGTGGTCTGTTCTAAATGTTAGACTTATATTTCCTGCTCCCTGGTGTTTCCTTTCCATTGGCTTGCCAAGTACTGTAGTTTATTATTATTATTGATATAATTATTACTGTTATTACCTCCAACAACCTCAGTCCCCCACCCATCCCCACTCTGGTTCTGCATGGTCACCAGCTTGCCTAGTGCCAACACCATACCCATATAACAACACCATACCCATTTCAGAGTCTTCCCTGCCCCTTACAAAAAACAGCCATAATCAAAAAGAACATCTAAATTTTGAACCTACACGAACCTATATTTACCTATATCTTGGGCATTACACCTTCTAAATATCACTAAAATGATTTGTTCTCTGTAAGAGATATTTTCTACTGTGACCTGCTTTGTTTACTCTCAGTTTCCCTTTGGAGAAGCTTCTTTCCTGCTCTTAGTTCAAGTGTTGTGGGTAAGGCTCCAGAGGTGAACATGGAACCCAGCCTTGCCCAATTAGTGTATCCCATTTTCCTGTCCTCAGTGATAAGTCAGAGTGATAACACATCTCAAGTTCTTCCAATGCGATGAATACTCACCACTTTATTGGAAGTTCTGGGGCTGCTGATAGGATGGGATCTAAGCCTGGAGCTGCTTACTGGCTGTTGCAGAACCAAAGA
This sequence comes from Smutsia gigantea, assembly GCA_032199065.1. NCBI lineage: Eukaryota > Metazoa > Chordata > Mammalia > Pholidota > Manidae > Smutsia > Smutsia gigantea. Next base: position 168,881 of record JAVSCE010008842.1, read on the forward strand.
GAAGAAAGAGAGAGATACTGAGCCTTGGTGACATAATTTGAGTTCCAGGAGCCAGCCGTACCTGAAACCCAAAGCCTCTGTACTTTTTGGCTCACGTTGCATTTCTGTCAGCAGTAACTGAAAATGTTCTGATGTATAACCATTTTTCTATGTCCATGTCTCTCTCCTGAAGTAATCCTTCCTTTTTTCTATTTTGACAATTCCATTGTTTCTTTGAAACTCAGTGGAAGTATTATTTCATCAATGGACCCCTCTGTAACACTTCCCCTAATGGGAGGATAGACAATTCTGTGTTCTACAAAACTAAATTATGTACAAATCATGCTATAGTGTAATTGTCTATCTATTTGTTAGTCTGTGGCAGACACTACTTATTGCTAATCAATCCCTATTCTTTTTTTCCTTAAAGCAGAATCTCTATTTTGTTTAGAGTGGCAATATGACTAGTTTAAATACTTGTCTTTCCAGAATCCTTTGCAGATGGGGCAGCCTTGCTGCACAATTCTGGCCAGGAGACAAGAATGAATGTCTACAAGAGGTTTCTGGGAAAGATTTTGTTTTCCTGATTCAGGCAGATTTCTTTTTCTCCTCTTCATTCCTTCTCTTTCATCCTTGTTGGCAAGGAACATGAAACTAGAGGTAGAGCTGCTACATGGCAGTCTTGAGTGACAAGCCATATGTTAGTGATAGTGGAGCAGAAAGACACTTGGAAGAAAAGCCTGGATGACTCTAAATTGCTCACTGCTGGATCTAACTTTGGGAGGACTATAATCCTATTTAGTGAAGTTACTGTAACTGGATTTTCTATTTTGATGTTTTATTTGGATTGTATCCTAACTGATAGTATTTATCAAAACTACAATCTTAAAGACAGAGCCTAGGACTTTATTCTGAACCCTGGATATACCTAATGCTTGGTACATAGTAAATATTCACTCTAATGATAAAAATGGGTTTCCAGCTGATGCAGGGGTTCTTGCTCACAGAGTTGAAGAATGAATTTCGCAAATGCTCAAGGTAGGCAAGTAGGAAAAAAAGGCTTTTTATTTAGAGAAAGTGATAGCAGAGAACTCCAAGTGCACACTGGGAGGGGGCACGAGTGCCTGTGTCTGGGCTTGTGTCTAGGGGTATATATCTCAGACTTAGCTGAGTTGTCTAATTTCTGTTGGTTCCCACTGGAATGCTATTCCTTATTTTGACCAATCTTTTTTTTTTATTAAGGTATCATTGATATACAATCTTATGAAAGTTTCACATGAGCAACACTGTAGTCACTGCATTCACCCATATTATCGAGTCTCCCCCCCAACACTATCCATCAAGATGCTAGAGTCACCACTTGTTTTTGGCCAATCTTATTGAAAGTTGTCTGTTTCCAAAATTGGCATGCTCTTGTGACCTTTATTACTTGCAAAAAAAAAAAAAAAAAAACAGAACAAGGGCATTGCCACCACAGGCATTCTGTTCTTGAACATTCCTGAGGCCCCTCAGTAAGCTTCCTGCTTTTGTTCTTTCCCGAAGCCCCTTTATCCCATTCTAACTAGACAGGCGCTGCCTCTGTCTTCCCTGTCTCACAGCCTCAGATCCATTTCAATCCTGAGATTTTATGGTTTTATTCTGTAAACTACCTGTGAGGCCAGCTCTTACTCCAGCAAATACCCACCCACCATGCCCTGGCCATTCTTCTGAATGTTATTTTAAAGGAAACCCGCACCCAGGAAACTGAAGTTGGTCTCCACTTTTCTGTAATATGGGTTGCTGCTGATATTATCTTCCTTGCTTAATAAACTTCTAATCATTTATCTACATTTATTCATGTTTGCATTTTATACATGGGACCTGTAAAGACTTTTCAACATAAGATTGAAATTTCAGATTCTTTTGACTATGGTTTCACTCAGAAAATGCTTAAAACAATAATTCTGACTTAGGAATTCAATATATTAACAGCTGCCAGTTTTAGTAATCAAATATGGCTCCTTGAGAGGTTGCCCTGGGCCTCAGGTAAATTCTTGGCCATCCTAGATAAAAATGCATTTTCTTAGGCTCTGACTTGTGCCCCCCCAGAGGACTAATCAGCCTGATGGTGATGATTATTGTAATGAGCAGTAATTACTGTTGGCTGAACTCTGATTCCAGAATTTCTGAAGGAAAAAAAAAAAAGACAACCAATGGCCCCAAACCCCAGCTATTATAGCAGGAAAGAGAACTTTATTCCATAAAACATGTGCTTTTTAACTCCTACTAGTAGTAAAGGAAAATTATCCAAGTATATTTCTTATTTACCAATGGTATCAAATAATTTAAAATGGGCATCTCCTAATTAACTACTGAAAGCACAAATGGTGTAACCACTCAGGATGCAAAATTAGTTATATGCTTTTGTTAGAAGTTTAGTGAAAAACAGTCACTTCTTATATTAACTATGGAAGGGCTTTTACACTATGAGAAGTAAGGACCAGAGTAGTTAGATCATCACTAAAGTTGCTCCAAGTCATAGATGCTCATAGATAGGTTAAACATTTGTAAGAAAGACTAAAGAAGTCTCCTGAGTTGGTGGCTTCTTGCTGAGATAGAAAAACATGGAATATATGATCCAAATTGCTTTGGACCATATGACTTAGTCAAAGAACTTAGATTTTAGAGTTTGAGCTGAAATAATGATTATATTCACCAACTTCAAACCTCTCTAAAGGACATTTGAAAAAGCCAACAATGCCCACCTGTGCAATCCAGGCACTGCCCTTTAAGATGAGGTACTGTTTTTAGACTTCCTTAGAGTTCATCTCAACCAAAGGCTTTTCCTTATTAAACTAATCCCTGAATATCTTTAAAACTAGCTTCTACTCTTGAGCTGTCAACTAAAATCACTTCATTTGTTGAACGAGTGCCACGGGGAACCAGAGTAACAACAAAAAGGGGTGGGTTGGATGGTGGCTGCTTTAGAATGAATAGTCAGGGAGAGGAAGTGACTTTGGATCTGAGATAAGTTCTTTGTAGCTGGACAAGAAAAAGTCTGGGAGGCGAGAATTTTAGGCAGACCCAGCAAAAGTGAAGGTTTTGAGAATTTTTGGAGTAAAAGGTTATTGTTGAACATCCAAGAACTCCCTGTCTGGGAGCAAAGGTAGAAATGGCTGGGTGGAGTAATCTATGAGGTTTGGAGAGCAGGAACAGGCCAGGTCAGATGGGCCTTAGGAAGGAGTTTGAATTTATTCCAAGTGTAGTGGGAAGCTGTAGGATATGACCTGTTCTCATTTGTGTTTTTAAAAGACACACAGGTTGCTGTGTAGAAAATAGATGTTGTAAGGCAGAAGTGGAGATAGGAGACGGTCAAGAGGCTACTGGGTAAGTCCAAATGAAGAATGAAAGTGGTTACACTGAAGTGATAGGAAATAGTGAGAGGTGAATGGACTCCAGATGTATTTTGGAACAGCCAACAAAACCTTTTGATGGATTGTTCATAGGTATGAGAGGAGAGAAATCGAGGCTCAAACTCAATGGATGAAGTTGCTTCTGAGTGAAATGGGAAGATTGGAGAAAGAACAGATTGTTTTGTGGAGTTAGAAAAAAGAAATTCTTTGTGGTCATAATAAGTTTGAAGTTTCTTTTCGATATTCAAGAAAAGCTGTTGGGAAGGTGAGGCTGACCTTGATAATAGTGTTTTCCCTGGAGAATTGAGGAAATGGGGAGAGACACCAAAGACAAATCTTTTTAAGAAGTTTTAAAATGAAGAGAAGCAGAGAGATGGTGCAATAGCCAAGACAGTGTGGAGTTAAGGAACGTTTGTTTTGTTTTAAGATGGAAGATATTGAAGCAGATTTGTAAATCATGAGAAGAAATTGGCAATGCATTCCTATAAAGGGAAGAATGAAGTCCCTCAAAAGGCAAGAGGTGAAGAGATCAAAAGCGAAGATGGAGGGTTGATCTTTGAAGAGCAGGAACCCTTCATCCGTAGCCAGTAGAGGACGGCAAAGAGTGCGGATATAGGTAGGAAGGTTTCTGCAGATTTGCAGGTAGGAACATGAGGAATTACCTCTGGTATCTGTATTTTTCCCAATAAATTATGAGGCAATATCATCAGCCAAGAGTGGTGAGGAGAGGAAGGGAATATAGGAAATTTGGGAGAGAAAATAGAAGGTGTAATGTGGTAAACTGAAAATCTCAAAGCATAATGGGGGTTTGGGGCTGTGCTGTGTGCCCAAATGAGATTTGTGATCATGGATTTAAAGTTAAAACAACAAATACAGTTGGTTGTGTGTTTTTCCCTAGGAATCTTTGGGGGATCTAATCCAGGCATGGAGTAGTTGTGGCAGTGAGTTTAATGGTATTAGGGAGCTTTACTAGGGGAGCATAACAGTGAAGAGAGATTGAGCATTTGCACATTATTATAATTATAGACAATGGGAATCTAGATTCCAGGACCTTAGGATGTGATGAATGGTGAGAAAGCAATGGGGCCAATAGATCAGAGATCTCTATGAGGTCCAAGATTTATTGTGGAGAGAGCACTTGAGTAAGTAAATGGAAATCATCTGGGGAGCTATTAACATAGAGGGTTGTTCATGACCCACCCTCAAGGATTCTGATTCTCATAGCTGGGGGGTGTCTTGGGAATGAACAAGGGTTTCCTTCTCCCCTGATCAGTGTCCTTTATTTCAGTTTGGAGAAATAAATACCACCCTTGTATGTATATGGTCACAAGTGATAAAAGGAAGCAACAGCAAAGCAACCTAAAGTATAAATTCCCTATCACCCACTTCTACCCATTTTACAGATTAAAAACATGGCAAGGTGTCACTTATGGCCTGAGATAAAAATAATTTTCTTTGTACCAATCAACAAAAGTATTATGACAAAACAATTTCAGAAAAAGTCCTATAAGTAACAAAGTATGTTTGTGATATACAACACTAGTTCTTTGTCTTGCTGAATTTTGTACCCAGAAATTGCCAGGGGTCATCCCAGGAGCCAGGGGAAGGTCAGCTTCATGTGAGGTCTCATATGGATGGGCCTTTCTGCACTGGCTCCCTGTAGGCATAGGAATCAGAGAGATAAGCTCCTAGGTTATAGAATCAATGTTGGGCCTGGTCACAAAGTAACCAGGTATCAGAAAACAAATGTGAAATCAAAGGAAAATCAGGGAAAATGTCATGTAGTGTTCAGCTATGGCTGAATCTGAAAGTTATGAGTACCAAGTAAAGTCAAATGTGATCAAAAAACTTACAGAACTTTCTTAAGCAGGGCATTCCCTGCTTACTCCCATCACTGTGTGGGCAGCACGGTGAGCAGAAACTTAAAAAAAAAAAAAAGAAAAGAAATAAAGAAAAAGAGTATAGACATGTTTAAAAGAAAATAAACTGCAAGGGTTTAAAAATGCCTAAGGATGCTTTCTGTTGATTTTAGTCTAAAATGGAATTTATCAAAATGAGATGAAAATGATCAAACAGTGGCCAAAAGGGTAAACTTGAATGTAACCACAGTGAATATTCACTGGGACAATAATCCTAACTGTTAACATGACTTCATTTTCCTTGTTACAAACATGTGGCTTAACTTAATCCCCAGAATATATTACTGCCAAAAGGAATCTCATTGATAAGAGCTAATGCATTGGTTACTTTTAAAATGATCCCTTTTTAACTGTTGACTTACTGGTATTGTTCGTTGTGGAAAAGACTATTTGTATTATCATTGCCAACAATCTCAGTGAAGTTCAGAGATATTTGCTTGTGTTCACTACAGCTTATTCCTTTGTTGGTTAGAATCCACATGTGTGAATAAGAGGCCAGAGGTTCAGCTGATGCCACATTTTTATTGGCGGACAGTGTAACTGTGACTGGATCTGTTGAAAGTGTTTGGCTGAGCTTTCAATCCAGATTCTTTCAACTAAAGATAACAGGCAAGAAGAAGCAGAAACAAAATGCACAGTGAACTCATTAAAAATGTTTTTTATATATCACCCTTGTTTGGAAGTGCTGGGGGTCAGGTGGTACGCAGGGGCTCTCCAGTGCTTCCTTTCAGCTTCTCAGATATTCCCCAGACTCAGAATGGCAAGCATCTCACAACATCTCAGAACTACAAAGAAAACACAAATTACAAAGCATCGCCAGACTCCTTCGAATTGAGCATTTCAGTGAAATAATGTAACATGGTGGAAAGGTCTTTGACCAAAAAGAAATTCAGGAAATGTAGGTTGAGCCCCAGGTCTGTCATCAAACAGAAAAGTCATGTTGGCCAAGTCATTTTTGTCTGGGCCTTAGTTTCCTAATCCACAAAAGGAGAAAGGTCTTGTATATCAGTGGTTTGCAAACAGTGCTCCTCTGGGCCCTTCAGGAAAGGAGCAGATGGGGGACGCTACGAGGCATACTGTTTACTTTAGATACTGGGGACTTCTTTGAAGAAGAGTTGTGCCATCAAACAATTTCACAAACTACTAGATTACATGTTCTTGAAGGTCTCTTAAAGAATGAATACTTTGAATTCACAGCAGTGGTTTCCAAATATTCTGGACACACATACTAATCAGTAAAATATTTTTGCCATGTATTCCAAAAATAAATATTCATAAATGACATATGCATGTTATGTAAAATATCTGTTGTAAAACATTTGCCTCAGAAATGTCAAAATGGAGTAAAGGAAAACTTTTAAAGTAAATCATACATTTGTTTTTTTTAACAGTTAAAACCTTTCATTATCAATAATGATACTTTTATTATATAATATTATTAATATTAACATTAAGGTTTTAGTTAAATTAATTGCAATCTGAATTTGTCATATCTGACTGGTTGATTATTCTTAACATTACTAAATGGTAATGTGCGCAGCACTTGTTAATTTTTGCTACTACAGTAAGACTTACGGTAGAGTTTCAATATTACTAGTGCTCTCTGTCAGTATCTGCAAACAAAAATTAAATGAACAGCTATAGCCCTAGGATATTCAGAATGATTCATAGATAAATAAAATGTTGGAAGATGGTAAATTCTGTGATCTCAGTACCAGACAAAATAATCCACTCTGGCTAGTTTAAGTGGAAAAGTTTTATTAAAAGATAATAGGTAACCCAGGAATTCCACTCCTAGAAATTTACCCTAAGAATGCAGCAGCCCAGTTTGAAAAAGATATATGCACCCCATGTTTATCGCAGCACTATTTACAATAGCCAAGAAATGGAAGCAACCTAAGTGTCCATCAGTAGATGAATGGATAAAGAAGATGTGTTATATATACACAATGGAATATTATTCAGCCATAAGAAGAAAACAGATCCAGACATTTGCAACAACATGGATGAAGCTAGAGGGTATTATGTTCAGTGAAATAAACCAGGTGGAGAAAGACAAGTACCAAATGATTTCACTCATATGTGGAGTATAAGAACAAAGAAAAAACTGAAGGAAGAAAGCAGCAGATTCACAGAACCCAAGAATGGACTAACAGTTACCAAAGGGAAAGGGACTGCGGAAGATGGGTGGGAAGGGAGGGATAAGGGGGAAAAAGGGCTATTACAATTTGCACACATAATGTAGCACGGGTGGGGGCGGGGTGGGGGGATACGGGGAAGGCAGTATAACATAGAGAAGACAAGTAGTGATTCTATAACATCCTTCTACGCTGATGGACAGTGACTGCAATGGGGGTATGTGGTGGGGACTTGATAATAGGGGGAGTCTAGTAACCATAATGTTGCTCATGTAATTGTGTATTAATAATAGCAAAAAAAAAGATAATAGGTAGTTTACAGATTTCTGGGATGACCAAAGAACTAGGCTTAGGTATTTTACAAAACAAGTAGAAGAAATGCCCTCCCACAGCACAGGCTTGCCTAGCAAAACATGGTGGCTTTCTCTGCCTGCTTCCCAACACGATGTTTAGGACTGTATGCCAGTAACTCCTGCATAATTGCCCTAGGAGTTTTGGATACCTCTGCCTCTGGGATTGCCGCCTCCAATTGTCTCCTATTGACCACTGCCTCATATGCCCACTCCACATCCCTATCTCTGTAGGTATATGTGCTGTTAGGAGACCAGAGCAATCCTAATTGCAATCAACAGGATGGGTCTAGCCATGCTGTTCCCTACGAACTCCTAGTAAGGAGATGGCTTAAGAGTGAAGAAAGAATTATCCCCTTCTTAGGAGGGGCCAGAGTCCAAACTACCATGTCCGTGAAGGCAAAGCTTGGCTGATAATCCAGACTGGAATTGGTTTTTGGCCCTAAACAAGAGGGTAGAGTGGGCACCAGGGTTTCTGGGCAGCAGGAGGACTCAGCTTCCAGTGAGTGGCTTGGCTGCTGTAGGTTAGGTGGGCCTGTCAAGGTAAATAAGAGGGATGGGAGAGGCAAGTTCCAGCCCCAAGAAAGGTGAGTGGCAGTAATGAGTTGGGAGCTTACAGTTCTCAGTCAACCAGTTTGGTTCAGGCCTGGGCCAGAACAGAAGGTCAGTGAGATAGACTCAACGCACAGGGTGAAGACCAGATGCTCAAAACTATGTCCAGAAGCTGAAATCCACTTGAAGAACATTTTTTTAATTAAACTATCTTTGATAATATATAATCTTATGAAGGTTTCTCATGAAAAACATTGTGGTTTCAACATTCACCCATATTATTAAGTCCTCACTCCCCCCATTGCAGTTACTTTCTGTCAGCATAGTAAGATTTTATAGAGTCATTACTTTTCTTCCCCGTGTTGTTGTACTGCCTTCCCTGGGACCTACCTGTACTGTGACTGAGAATTATAGTTTTCCTTAATCCCCTTCACCCTCCCTCCCCACCCACTCTCTCCAAACCCTTCCCTTTGTTAACCTCTAGTCCCTTCTTGGTGTCTGTGAGTCCACTGCTATTTTGTTCCTTCACTTTGCTTTGTTGTTATACTCCACAAATGAGTGAAATCATCTGGTATTTGTCTTTCTCTGCCTGGCTTATTTCACTGAGAATAATACCCTCTAGATCCATCCATGTTGTTGCAAATTGGAGGATTTCTTTTCTTCTTATGGCTGAATAATATTCCATTCTGTGTATGTACCACTTCTTTATCCATTCATATATTGATGGACACTTAGGTTGCCTCCATATCTTGGCTATTGTAAATAGTGCAGTGATAAACAGGGTGCATATATATTTTTGAATTAGGGATCTTGTTTTCTTTGGGTAAATTCCTAGGAGTGCAATTACTGGGTCAAATGATATTTCTATTTTGAGTTTTTTGAGGAACCTCCATATTGCTTTCCACAATGGTTGAACTAATTTACATTCCCATCAACAGTGGGGGAGGGTTCCTCTTTCTCTGAATGTCCACCAGCATTTGTTGTTCCTTGTCTGTTGGATGTTGGCCATCAAAACTGGTGTGAGGTGCTATCTCATTGTGGTTTTAATTTGCATTTCCTGATGATTAACAATGTGGAGCATCTTTTTTTTTTCTTCAGATCAAATTTTTTATTATTTTTATTTTTTTATTGTGAAATGATTATCACAGTAAGTTTAGTTAACATCCTTCAACATACTTAGTTACAAATTATTTTTTCTTGCGATGTGAACTTTTGAGGTTTTTTCTCTTAACAGCTTTTCAATACACAAGACATTATTGCTCACCATGCAACGAACAAGTTCCAATACAGTGAACAAGCTTGTGGAGTATCTTTTCATGTACCTCTTGGCCACTTGAATTTCTTCTTTGGAGAAGTGTCTGTTCAGATCCTCTGCCCATTTTTTAATTGGATTATTTGTTTTTTGGGTGTTAAGGCATGTGAGTTATTTATATATTTTAGATATTAACCTCTTATTGGATAGGTCATTTATATGAATATACTCTCCAATATTGTAGCATGCCTTTTTGTTCTGCTGAGGTGTCCTTTGCTGTACAGAAGCTTTTTAGCTTGATGTAGTCCCATTTGTTCATTTTTTATTTTGTTTCCTTTGCCTGAGGAGATATGTTCAGGAAAAAGTTGCTCATGTTTATATTCAAGAGATTTTTGCTCATGTTTTCTTCTATGAGTTTTATGTTTTCATGACTAACATTCAGGTCTTTGATCCATTTCGAGTTTACTTTTGTGTATGGAGTTAGGCAATAATCCAGTTTCATTCTCTTACATGTAGCTGTCCAGATTTACTAACACAGCTGTTGAAGAGGCTGTCTTTTCTGCATTGTATATTCATGGCTCCTTTATCATATATTAATTGGCCATATATGTGTGGGTTTATATCTGGGCTCTCTAGTCTGTTCCACTGATCTATGGGTCTGTTCTTGTGCCAGTACAGACTCCATTTGTTTTGATTACTGTGGCTTTGTAGTAGAGCTTAACGTTATGGAGCATAATTCCCCCAGCTTTGTTCTTCCATCTCAGGATTGCTTTGACTATTCAGGGTTTTTGTGGTTCCATATGAATTTTAGAATTGTTTGTTCTAGTTCATTGAAAAATGCTGTTGGTATTTTGATAGGGATTGCATTGAATCTGTAGATTGCTTAAGGCAGGACAGTCATTTTGACAATATTAATTCTTCCTACCCAAGAGCATGGGATGTTATTTCCATTTATTGGTGTCTTCTTTAATTTCTCATGAGTGTCTTGTAGTTTTCAGAGTATAGGTCTTTCACCTCCTTGGTTAGGTTTGTTCCTTGGTATTTTATTCTTTTTGATGTGATTGTAAATCGAGGTGTTTTCCTAATTTCTCTTTCTGCTAACTTGTTGTTAATATATAGGAATGCAACAGATTTCTGTGTATTAATTTTGTATCCTGCAACTTTGCCGAATTCGGTTATTATTTCTAGTAGTTTTGGAGTGGATTCTTTAGGGTTTTTTATGTACAATATCATGTCATCTGCAAACAGTGACAGTTTAACTTCTTCCTTAAATTTGGATGCCTTCTATTTCTTTGTGTTGTCTGATTGCTGTGGCTAGTACCTCCAATTCTATGTTGAATAAAAGTGGTGAGAGTGGACATCCTTATCTTGTTCCTGATCTTACAGGAAAAGCTTTCAGCTTTTCACTGTTAAGTATAATGTTGGCTATGGGTTTGTTATATAGTGCCTTTATTATGTTGAGGTATGTATCCTCTGTACCCATTTTGTTGAGAATTTTTACATTGAATGGGTGTTGAATTCTGTCGAATGCTCTTTCGGCATCTATGGAGATGATTATGTGTTTTTTGTCCTCCTTTTTGTTGATGTGGTGTATGATGTTGATTGATTTTTGAATATTGTACTATCCTTGCATCCCTGAAATAAGTCCCACTTGATCATGATGGATGGTCTTTTTGATGTATTTTTTGAATTCAGTTTGCTAATATTTTGTTGAGTATTTTTGCATCTATTTTCATCAGGGATATTGGTCTGTAATTTTCTGTTTTTGTGGCATCTTTGTCTGGTTTTGGTATTGGAATGATTCTTACCTCATAGAATGAGTTTGGAAGTATTCCCTTTTCTTCTACTTTTTGGAACACTTTAAAGAGGATGGTATTAGCTCTTTAAATGTTTGATAAAATTGAGCCATGAAGCCATCTGGGTCAGAGATTTTATTCTTAGGTAGTTTTTTTTATTACCAATTAGATTTCATTGCTGGTAATTGTTTGTTCACATTTTTTGTTTCTTCCTGGGTCAGTCTTGGAAGAGGTTGTATTTTTCTAGACGGTTGTCCATTTATTCTAGGTTGTCCAATTTGTTGGCATATAATTTTTCATAGTATTCTCCAATTATTCTTTGTATTTCATGGTATCCATTGTGATTTTTCCTTTTTAATTTCTGATTCTGTTTGTGTGTACACTTTCTTTTTTTTCTTGATAAGTCTGGCTAGGGGTTTATCTATTTTGTTTATTTTCTCAAAGAACCAGCTCCTGGTTTCATTGATTCTTTCTATTGTTTTATTCTTCTTGATTTTATTTATTTCTGCTTTGATCTTTATTATGTCTCTCCTACTGATGATGGGCCTCATTTCTTCTTCTTTTTTTTAGTTTTATTAATTGTGGATTTAGACTATTCATTTGGGATTGTTCTTGTTTCTTGAGGTAAGCCTGTATTGCTATATACTTTCCTCTTTGAACTGCCTTCGCTGTGTCCCACAGGTTTTGGGTTGCTGAGTTGTTTTCATTTGTCTCCATATATTGCTTGATCTCTGTTTTTATTTGGTCGTTGATCCACTGATTATTTAGAAGCATGTTGTTAAGCCTCCGTGTGTTTGTGGGCTTTTTTGTTTTCTTTGCATAATTTATTTCTAGTTTCATACTTTTATGGTCTGAGAAACTGGTTGGCACAATTTCAGTAGTTTTGAATTTATTGAGGCTCTTTTTACGGTCTAGTATGTGATCTATTCTGGGAAAACATTCCATGTACACATGAGAAGAATGTGTATTCTGCTGCTTTTGGGTGGAGTGTTCTGAAGATGTCTGTTAGGTCCATCTGTTATAATGTGTTGTTCAGTGCCTCTGTATCCTTATTTATTTTCTGTCTGGTTGATCTGTCTTTTGGTATGATTGGTGTATTAAAGTCTCCTAAAATGAATGTATTGCATTCTATTTTCCCCTTTAATTCTGTGAGTATTTGTTTCACATATTTAGGTGTTCCTGTATTTAGTGAATAGATATTTGTAATGGTTATATCCTCTTGTTGGACTGACCTCTTTATCATTGAGTAATGACTTTGTCTCTTGTTACTTTCTTTGTTTTGATATCTATTTTGTCTGATATAAGTACTGCAACTCCTGCTTTTTTCTCCCTATTATTTGCATGAAATATCTTTTTCCATCCCTTCGCTTTTAGTCAGTGTATGTCTTTGGGTTTGAAATGAGTCTCTTGTAGGCAGCATATAGATCAGTTTTGTTATTTTATCCATCTGCAACTCTGTGTCTTTTGATTGGTGCATTCAGTCCATTTACATTTAGGGTGATAATCGATACATATGTACTTATTGCCATTGCAGGCTTTAGATTTGTGGTTACCAAAGGTTTAAGGGTAGCTTCCTTACTTTCTAACAGTCTATCTTAATTCACTTATTACTCTATTTCAAACACAATCTAAAGGTTCTTTTCTTCCCTCTCTCCTTCTTCTTCCTTTTCCACTCTTTGTATATTAGGTGTCACATTCTGTGTCCTTGGGTATCCCTTGACTAACTTTTTGAGTAGTTGATTCAATTTTGTATTTGCTTAGTAATTAATTAGTCTACTTCCTTTACTGTGGGTTTATTTTTTCTGGTGACAGCTTTTTAGCCTTAGGAGCATTTCCATTATAAGTGATCTTTTATGTCTCTCTGGCTGCTTTCAATACTCTCTTCTTGTCCTTGATCTTTGCCATTTTAATTATTATATGTCTTGGTGTTGTCTTCCTAGGGTTCCTTGTGTTGGGAGATATCTGCACTTCTATGACTTGAGAAACTATTTCCTTCCCCAGTCTGGGGAAGTTTTCAACAGTTATTTCCTCAAAGAGACTTTCTATCCCATTGTCTCTCTGTCATTCTTCTAGTACCCCTGAAATGTGAGTATTGTTCCATTTGGATTGGTCACACAGCTCTCTTATTATTCTTTCATTTTTAGAGATCCTTTTTTCTCTCTGTTCCTCAGCTTCTTTGTTTTCCTGTTCTCTAATTTCTATTTCATTTACCGTCTCCTCTGCCTCATCTAATCTACTTTTAAATCCCTCCATTGTAAGTTTCATATCAAATACTATATTTGTTGAAGTCCTCCCTGAGATCTTGAATAGTTTTCTGTAGCTCAGTGAGCATGTTTATGACTTTTATTTTGAAATGTTTATTGGTGATTTCAGTTTCACTAAGCCCTCTTTCTTGCATTTTTTCTTGAATTTTTTGTTTGTACCAAATTATTCTATCTTTTCTTTTTTTTTTTAGCATTTCTTATGGGATAACGGATTTGTGTAGGAGGCTCCCTCTAGTGCCCAGAAGCTCATTTTCCTGTCCAGGAGCCCCAGCTGTTGGTGTGCAGTGGGTGGAGCACCTTTCTGCCTTGCTCCTGGTGGTCTGATTTCAGATGGGCTATGTGGGCCACCAGCTGATCATGGGAGTGGGGAGAATACTCTCTGGAGTTGCCATGGGTGGAGATGCCTTCCCTCTGGCCTGTTGCAATTGTGGGGGTGCAGGCGAGTAGGACAAGTGCCTGACTGGAGGAAAGACCTCCCTGGGCTGGCCTGCACACGCGCACTGGGCTGTGGGGCTGGAGCTGCCCTCTGCCCCACCTGCTGCAGTGGTGGGGGCGCTGGCAAACAGGACTGGCACCTGCTGGTAGGAAAGAGCCCCTAGGGCTGGCTCTTGCATGCAGCTTCCCTGCTGGCCCAAAATAGGGCTGAGCAGACTGGGGGTTCTCCCACTTCCTACCTGGGAGTAATGTTTGAATTTACTGCCAGCTGGCAGTCCACATGGCACTGCGAGGAGTCTTTAGTCTGTGCTGCCAGTGAGGGGTATGGAGCGTCTGAAGCTCTTTAGGGTTCCCAACTTGTTGGGCTGAGGGTGGGCTGGGGAGTTATTGTTCACCTGACCTTTCTCCTAAACAGAGAGCACTATGCAATCCTGGCCCCTTTGGCACCCCTCTCACTGCTGGGAAGTCTTTCAGACTGCCCACTCTGCTTTCTTTCTGGGGGGCCAGTAAAGCATGCCTGTTCTCACCAGGCAGGTGGGATCTCAGCCTCCCCAAGTGTTCCACCCATCTCTGTTGTCCAGCCCCACTAATCACCAGAGCACCATGCAATGTGGGCTTATGTTCTCAGAGCAGATCTCCAGAGCCAGGTGTTCAGGGTCCTGGGCTCCTACTCCCTCCCTGCTCTGTTCTTCTTCCTCCTGCCTGTGAGCCTGGGTTGGGGGAGGGCTTGGGTCCCTTGGGAGGAATTACGGTTTTGTCACTTTACCCTTTTCTGTAAGGTCTTTTCTTCCTCGGATGTAGGTGGTCAGTTCTGCTGTCTTCTGGTTGACTTCAGGCTTAATTGTATTTGCTGCATTTTGATGTTCTATGTAATTTTGGGAGGAGGTTTTGTCTTGCCTCCCTGCATCACCAGCTTTTTTCCCCAGACACTTTGAAGCACATTTTTGATTCCTGATGTGGGAGCGGCCCATAGGAACAGTCACCCTTGCATAAAGCTAGGTCTCAAAGAGTTACACCCTCAGTGATAGGCTTGTCTAGAAAATCATCAGCTCACTAGAAAAAGATAACAAGGAAGCTCCTATCTCATCTGGCCTCTAGGTTAAAAAGAAGATAAGCCTTTCCTGACAATTCTTCCCAACAGACCTATTATCACTTATATCTGTATTTCTAATTATGCTTCCTCCATACTTTGGAAAACCCCAGGCTGCTAAATAAGTTTTAAAATTGGTGATATTTCTAGGTATCTGCTAATAGCAAATGTAAAACCACTCTGGAAGTATAAGTCTTCAGATAATTTTAAACATGATTCCTTTAAAGTCTAGCTGAAGGTGAACTAACAATCTAAAAATTCTAAAATATGGGAAAACAATTTATTTGAGCAATAGTCAGTAGACACAACAAATGGCAAAATTAGAGCTCTAGAAATTTCAGATAATAGAACTTTCAGATAAAGGAAATGTGTTTAAAACATTAAAAAACTTAACCTTGAGACCAAAAATAAGAAGACAAGATAAGTGTGAAAAGATAAAGGGCACATTTTTTAAAAGAACCAATATAAATTATAGAAATTAAAAAACATAACTGAGATGGAAAAAATCAACTGGTTAAATAGTTGTTGATTAGTCACAGCTAAAGAGAATCAGAGAAGATGGATATAGTTCTGAGGAAATTATTCAGAATTAAGCATAGAGAGATAAAGAGAAAGAATTTATGAAAGAGAGGCAAAGAAATACAGAAGATAATACAAAAATATCTAACATATCTAATCAGAAAGTGATAAGGAACAAGTTCAAACACTGACAGAGATGCAGTATTAAAAAATAATTGAAAAACAAAATCTTTACATTTTGTGAAGGAAGGTCCTCTAGTTCTTCATAAGATGTTTTTTAGCACTGGAGGACAAGAACTGTATACAAATACATGTATTTAGTCTATTAAGAAAGATCACAGAGGTACAAACAAAACCAACATGTAAGGAAGAGATTCCACAGGAGGTTGGTGATGGGAGAGATTGCTTCCAGCTGGGAGAAGCATATCAACAGTTTACTGGTTGAGGAGGTGATGTTTATATCAGACCTCAAAAGATGAGTAGACTGGACATGTGAAGAGGAGCTGTAATCCAATCACTACCTGCTTAATCTTCCTAAGACACAGTTCTTATAATGTCATCCCTTATCCAGAAATTTCAAGATCTCTCAATTATTTTCAAGATAAAGCCCCAAATTTTTGCTTTTTGTTCAGTCTCCCATGGCATGTGCCCAACCTATTTGTGCAAAGCTATTTCCCATAAAGTCTATTCTTGAGCCCCATAACACAGGCAAATTAAGAGTTTTACCCTTTCTGGTGCATGCTTCACACTTTCCCACTTCTCTGCTGTTTGCTCTATCTAGAAATCCTTTGAATTAAAGGCAAAATTTGAGGGCCTTATCTTGAAAATAAAGGATCTTGAAGATTCTGAGTAGGAGAATGATATTACCAGAATTGTGTTTTTGGAAGATGAATCAAGCAGTGGTGTGTAGGGTGGACTAGACGAGGACGCTTCTGGAGCTAAGGAGTCCATAGTCATGACTAACATGTTGTACCCCTCTGGGAGGCACAGTGAACACCAGATTGCCCATTCAGTGTGATGAAGATTCTGCATGATGATTCTGTAGACACTCTGGACACAAATGTTGCTAAAAGCTCAGCATAACATTAGAACACAGAAACAGATGCATCAAAATAATATTTACTACCTTGGCTTGTGTGTATTGGTACTTCCACTGCAGCCAGAAGTGAAGCTGTCTCCTAGAACCCTTAAGAATAATGCCAAATGTTCTGATGAGTTCAGTATACACAAATTTAGAGTTTCAGTTCAATGCCAACTAGCAAAGTAAAACCTGGATATGAGTTGATAGGTAATATTTTTGCCCATAGACTATGACTTTTAAATGGGTAAGCTTAGACCAATTTTAGAATTGTTTCAGTTTCTTTAGGCAATGGAAAATTCTTCCCTAGTTTTGGAAAGTATTTTTTTTAAGAGTGCTTATAGGGTTGATTTGAAAATTTCTCTACTGAAGCCCAGTACAAGAACATTGTATTTATAAAACATTTGAAGTCCAAATCCTAGCATATGTTAGACTTCTAGTACCTCTATATGATCCCTCAAAACAGATAATTCGCCAGATCAGTTCCAGCAGTTTCCTCTGTGTACAATTGATTCTCCGTACAGAAAATGTTTCTTTCCCAGCCTCAGAATGGTGGTATGGTTCCTTATCTGAACCTTTGAAAATGGACTGCTTATAAAATACTTGCTGCAGGACATACATCATCATTTTTAAAAATAGAGCTATACCTCCATTGGTATGTTTCTAGGAATAGTGAGTATAAATCAAATTTTCGTGAGTCAAATAATATTTTAAATGTCCTAGGGGAACTCATTATTTAATGGAGTAGCATGGAGCGAATAATCACATTGTGATGTGGCTTTCCATAAAGCAGGGCACACCTGTATCACACTGTCACAGCTATGAGACTTTACACTGTATAGCTGAGTTGGAGAGTAGCTAGGTCTGCCTTGGACCCAAGTCAAGTGGATTAAGTTACTGAGTACTGAGGATTTTGTTACAAGGTAGTCTGCTTTATAAACTGTCTCAGCATGGGTCCTACAGTTTGTACTTTAAAAAATTGTGGAAAATCTGCTATAAGTTTAATTGTACATTAAGCAAATTAACTTCCTTTGATGGTGTCTAATATTTTCTCATGGTAACTGTAATAATTTGAGTAAAGAATTTTAAAGTACTGTATGTGTAAATTTCACAAATCTTTTATTTCCTGGCAGGAATCTAGACTCAATCAGTAGTTTTATGTATTGAAAGTAAGGGTAACAATTAGATTCATGAAAAGTAAAATTTTTAAATGCTAAATTAAAAAAAGCAAAAATTAAAAAAATATTTTAGGAAAAGAAAGAGCACAAAATGCCACTAAGACCAATAGGATTAAAGATGGTGACGTGAGAGGTGAGACAGAGGCTTCTTCCTAAAACCTCATATAATACGAAAATATAACTAATATAACTAATCCTGAAAGAGCAACAGGAAAGAAGACTGTGCCAAACTGCATATACCTGGAAAAAAGAATAAACCTCATGGAACAGGGTAACATACCAAAGCTGTGGCCCAGTGGGACCCAAGCCCTTCCCTCACCCCAGCTCTCCGGGAGGAGGAAGAGAAACAGAGCGGGGGAGGAAGTGGAGGCCTGGGACTGCTGAATACCTAACTCGGAGATCTGATCTGGGACAACAAACCTACATTTCATGGTGTTTTAATGATACTCTTGTGATTAGGGGGTTGAAAAGCTAAGACAGGCAGAATACCTGGATAGACTGAGATTCCAGCCACTTGTGGAAAGTAGGGATCAATATCTGGCTGCTCTGGGACAAAAGAAAGGCAGGCAGTCTAAGAGACTTCCTAACAGCAAGAGGGCTGCTAAAGGGGCAAGGATTGCACAGAGCTTATTGCTCAGGAGAAAGGACAGGTAGATAAAAATGTCTGGCTGCCCTCTACCCAGCAGGTTGGGAACTTTCACGATCTGCAGGATCTCCAATTCCCTGGCTGGCTACATAGCTCCAAGGTCGCCCTCCGTGATATGCAGCCAACTGCGCTTTTCTCCCAGCCAGTCCTACCTGGCTTGCAAACCGGCAAACTCTACCCTGGTGTTAGGCTGGCCAGAGGGAAGCCCTGTCCACAGCAACCACAAACACAAAGCATAGAGGCTTATATCTGTGTGCTCAGCCCACTGGTTCTGGTAGTGCAGACAGGCACAGCAGCCGGGAAGCAGGAAACAGCTCTTTCCACCCCCCAGACACCAATACCACTACCCTGTGACCACCGACATTGCTTCAGGGGCTGAGCAACTCCAGAGAGTAGAGCTTCTGGGCACAAGAGAATGCCACATACAAATATGAAACACCAAAGGAACCTGTTTCAGAGTAAAATTATGAATATGAATACAACCCCTGAGAAGGATTCAAATGAAATTGACCTCATGAATCTGCCTTTAAGGGATTTCAAAATAAAAATCATTAACATGCTCATGGAGGTACAGAAAAATATTCAAGAACTCAGGGATGAATTCCGGTCGAGATCCAGTCCTTACAGAACACAGTATCAGAAATGAAACATACAATGGAAAGTTTTAAAGCAGATTAGATATGGTGGAGGACATGATGAATGAAATAGAAATTAGAGAAGAGGAATACAAAGAAGCTGGGGTACACAGAGAAAAAAGGATCTCTAAGAATGAAAGAATATTGAGAGAACAGTGTGACCAATCCAAACAGAACAATATTCACATTATAGGGGTACCAGAAGAAGACGAAGAGAGAAAAAGGGATAGAAAGTGTCTTTGAGGAGGTAATTGCTGAAAACCTCCCCAATCTGGGGGAGGAGATACTCTCTCAGGCCATGGAGGTGCACAGATCTCCCAACACAAGAGACCCAAGGAAGACAACACCCAGAAATATAGTAATTAATATGGCAAAGATCAAGGATAAGGACAGACTATTAAAAGCAGCCAGAGAGAGAAATAAGATCACATACAAAGGAAAGAAAGCCCATCAGGCTATCATCAGACATCTCAACAGAAATCTTACAGGCCAGAAGGGAGTGGCATGATGTATTTAATGCAATGAAGCAGAAGGGCCTCAAACCAAGAATACTTTATCCCGCAAGGTTATCCTTTAAATTTGAAGGGAGGATTAAACAATTTCCAGATAAGCAAAAGCTGAGAGAAATTACCTCCCACAAACCATATCTACAGTGTATTTTGGAGGGACTGCTATAGATGGAAGTGTTCCTAAGGTTTAATAGCTGTCACCAGAGGTAATAAAACAACAGTAAAGAAAGTAGAATAGTTAATTACTAAGCAACTGCAAAATTAAATCAACTATCCCCAAAGTCAATCAAGGGATTGACAAAGAGTACAGAATATGATACCTAATATATAAAGAATGGAGGAGGAAGAAAAAGGAGGAGAAATAAAAGAACCTTTAGATTGTGTTTGTAATAGCGAATTAAGTGAGTTAAGTTAGACTCTAAGATAGTAAGGAAGTTAACCTTGAACCTTTGGTAACCACGAATCTAAAGCCTGCAATGGCAATAAGTACATACTTATCGATAATCACCCTAAATGTAAATGGTCTGAATGTACCAATCAAAAGACATAGAGTCATTGAATGAATAAAGCAACAAGACCCATCAATATGCTGCCTACAAGAGACTCACTTTAAACCCAAAGACATACACAGACTAAAAGTGAAGGGATGGAAAAAGATATTTCATGCAACTAATAGGGAGAATAGAGCAGGAGTTGCAGTACTTGTATCACACAAAATAGACTTCAAAACAAAGAAAGTCACAAGAGACAAAGAAGGACATCACATAATGATAAAGGGGTCAATCCAACAAGAAGATATAACCGTTATAAATATCTATGCACCCAACACAGAAGCACCTACATATGTGAAACAAATACTAAAAGAATTAAAAGGGGAAATAAAATGCAATGCATTCAGTCTAGGAGACTTCAACATTCCACTCACTCCAAAGGACAGATCCACCAGACAGAAAATAAGTAAGGAGACAGAAGCACTGAACAACACATTAGAACAGATGGACCTAACAGACATCTACAGAACTCTACACCCAAAAGCAGCAGAATACACATTCTTCTCAAGTGCACATGGAACATTTTCAAGAATAGTTCATATACTAGGCCACAAAAAGAGCCTCGGTAAATTCAAAAATATTTAAATTGTACCAACCATTTTCTCAGACCACAAAGATATGAAACTAGAAATAAATTATGCAAAGAAAATGAAAAATCCCACAAACACATGGAGGCTTCACAACATGCTCCTAAATAACCAATGGATCAATGATCAAATAAAAACAGAGATCAAGCAATATATGGAGACAAATGACAACAATAATTCAACACCGCAAAATCTGTGGGATGCAGCGAAGGCCACACTAAGAGGAAAGTATATTGCAATACAGGCCTACCTCAGGAAAGAAGAACAATCCCATATGAACAGTCTAAACTCACAATTAAGGAAACTAGAAAAAGAAGAACAAATGAGGCCCAAAGTCAGTAGAAGGAGGGACATAATAAAGATGAGCAGAAATAAATAAAATCAAGAAGAATTAAACAATAGAAAGAATCAATGAAAGCAGGAGCTGGTTCTTCGAGAAAATAAACAAAAGAGATAAACCCCTAGCCAGATTTATCAAGAAAAAAAGAGAGTCTACACACATAACCAGAATTAGTAATGAGAAAGGAAAAATCACTATGGATGCCATAGAAATACAAAGAATTATTAGAGAATACTATGAAAAACTATATGCTAACAAACTGAACAACCTAGAAGAAATGGACAGCTTTCTGGAAAAATACAACCTTCTAAGGTGACCCAGAAAGAAACAGAAAATCTGAACAGATCAATTACCAGCAACAAAATTGAATTGGTAATCAAAAAACTACCTAAGAACAAAACTCCTGAACCAGATGGCTTTACTGCTGAATTTTATCAAACATTTAGTGAAGACCTAAAACCCATCCTCCTTAAAGTTTTCCAAAGAGTAGAAGAAGAGGGAATACTTCCAAACTCATTCTATGAGGCCAGCATCATTCTAATACCAAAACCAGGCAAAGACACTACAAAAAAGAAAATTACAGACCAATATCCCTTATGAACATAGATGCAAAAATACTCAACAAAATATTAGCAAACCGAATTCAAAAGTACGTCAAAAAGATCATCCATCATAATCAAGTAGGATTTATTCCAGGGATGCAAGGATGGTACAACATTCGAAAATCCATCAACATCATCCACCACATCAACAAAATGAGGGACAAAAACTACATGATCATCTCCAGAGATGCTGAAAAAGCAGTTGAGAAAATTCAACACTCATTCATCATAAAAACTCTCAACAAAATGGGTATAGAGGGCAAGTACCTCAACATAATAAAGGCCATATATGACAGACCCACAGCCAGCATTATACTTAACAGTGAGAAGTTGAAAGCTTTTCCTTTGAGATCAGGAACAAGACAAGGATGCCCACTCTCCCCACTTCTATTCAACATAGTACTGGAGGTCTTAGCCACAGCAATCAGAGAACACAAAGAAATAAAAGGCATCCAGATCGGCAAGGAAGAAGTTAAACTGTCTCTGTTTGCAGATGACATGGTATTGTACATGAAAGACCCTAAAGACTCCACTCCAAAACTACTAGATCTAATATCTGAATTCAGCAAAGTTGCAGGATACAAAATTAATATGCAGAAATCTGTGGCATTCCTATATACTAACAATGAACTAACAGAAAGAGAAATCAGGAAAACAATTCCATTCACAATTGCATCAAAAAGAATAAAATACCTAGGAATAAACCTAACCAAGGAAATGAAAGACCTATACTCTGAAAACTACAAGACACTCATGAGAGAAATTAAAAAAGACACCAATAAATGGAAACACATCGCGTGCTCATGGATAGGAAGAATTAATTTGTCAAAATGGCCATCCTGCCTAAAGCAATCTACAAATTTAATGCAATTCCTATCAAAATACCAACAGCATTCTTCAATGAACTAGAGCAAATAGTTCTAAAATTTATATGGAACCACAAAAGCCCCCAAATAGCCAAAGCAATCCTGAGAAGGAAGAATAAAGCTGGGGGGATTACACTCCCCAACTTCAAGCTCTACTACAAAGCTACCATAATCAAGACAATTTGGTACTGGCACAAGAACAGACCCATAGACCAATGGAACAGACTAGAGAGCTCTGATATAAACCCAACCATGTATGGTCAATTAATATATGATAAAGGAGCCTTGGATATACAAAATAGGGAGATGACAGCCTCTTCAGCAGCTTGTGTTGGCAGAACTGGACAGCTACATGTAAGAGAATGAAACTGGACTACTGCCTAACCCCATACACAAAAGTAAACTCAAAATGGATCAAAGTCCTGAATATAAGTCATGAAACCATAAAACTCTTAGAAAAAAACATAGGCAAAAATCTCTTGGACATATGAGCGACTTCTTCATGAACATATCTCCCCGGGCAAGGGAAAAAAAAGCAAAAATGAACAAGTGGGACTTTATCAAGCTGAAAAGCTTCTGTACAGCAAAGGACACCATCAACAGAATAAAAAGGCATCCTACAGTACAGGAGAATATATTTGTAAATGACATATCTGACGAGGGGTTAACATCCAAAATATATAAAGAACTCACGTGAGTCAACACCCAAAAAGCAAATAACCCTATTAAAAAATGGGCAGAGGATATGAAGAGACAATTCTCCAAAGAAGAAGTTCAGATGGCCAACGGACACATGAAAAGATGCTCCAAATCGCTAATCATCAGGGAAATGCAAATTAAAACCACAATGAGATATCACCTCACACCAGTAAGAATGGCCAGCATAGAAAAGACTAAGAACAACAAATGCTGGTGAGGATGCGGAGAAAGGGGAATCCTCCTACACTGCTGGTGGGAATGTAAGCTAGTTCAACCATTGTGGAAAGCAGTATGGAGGCTCCCCCCAAAATTAAACATAGAAATTCCATTTGACCTGGGAATCCCACTCAGAATTTACCCAAAGAATACAACTTCTCAGATTCAAAAAGACATATGCACCCCTATATTTATTGCAGCTCTTTTTACAATAGCCAAGATATGGAAGTAACCTAAGTGTCCATCAGCAGATGAATGGTTAAAGAAGAGGTGATACATATACACAATGGAATACTATTCAGCCATAAAAAGAAACAAATCCTACCATTTGCAACAACATGGATGGAGCTGGAGGATATTATGCTCAGTGAAATAAGCCAGGCAGAGAAAGACAAGTGCCAAATGATTTCCCTCATTTGTGGGGTATAACAACACAGCAAAATTGAAGGAACAAAATAGCAGTGGACTCACAGACTCCAAGAAGGGACTAGTGGTTACCTAAGGGGAGGGGTGTGGGAGGGAGGGTGAGGAGGGTGGGAGAAGGGGATTGAGTGGTCTTATGTTTAGTACACATGGTGTAGGGGGATCACGGGGAAAATTGTAGCACAGAGAAGGCAAACAGTGAATCTGTGGCATCTTACTACACTGATGGACAGTGACTGAATTGGGGTATGGGTAAAAGTAGTAACCACATTGTTTTTTCATGTGAAACCTTCATAAGAGTGTATATCAATAATACCTTAATAAAAAATTAAAAAAAGAAAGAAAAGAAAGAGCACTTACTAATTCTACTAGAAACCACTCTTTCCTTCAGTTGTCTATGTGGCTTCCATCTCAGGGAGAGAATATGGTAACATGGATACATTAGACATCTTCAAATTATGACTTTGTAGGTGTTGTTCAGAGAGACTTGCAATCAGATGGGCAGGGGATGAGCGAAGCTTCTAGAGTGAGTCTCAGTGGCCCTTGTCATGTGGCTCAGGTCCTAGTGCCTCAGGCTCTCTGGGAAATTATCAGGACCCTGCTTGTTTGTGATGAGCTGGGTATAACCCTGATTCATATTGAGAAAAGGCACAGTACATAAGAATCCCTTTAAAATATGTAGCTAAAATCCAATCACCCTCCAGCCCCCCACACAACCATTGATGCCCATTCAAACTGCAATGTTAAGATCTAATTGCACCAGCTAGTTTTATACATACTAAAGGCTTGAGGCTTCAGCTATTTGAGGGGACAGTCTGATGAGCAAAAAAAAAAAAAAAAAAAATACAGTGTGGGAGGGTGGGTGGGAGGGAGGGAGAAGGGGATTATGGAGTATTATGTTTAGTACACATGGTGTGGGGGAATCACTGGGACTGAATTGGGGTATGAGTGGGGACTTGATAATATGGGTAAATGTAGCAACCACATTGTTTTTTCATGTGAAACCTTCATAAGAGTGTATATCAATAATACCTTAATAAAAAAATTTTTTTTAATACTGCATTACAGATGGGAATATGAAGGGCAGTGTCCAAGACTCCTGACCACAACTTCCCTTCAAAACACACACACAAACATACACACAATGTAAGCCTTATCATTATGCCAAGGTACAGAAGGTTAAAGCTTGAAGTTCTAAATAGATGTTAGTTAAATTTCTACTATGCAGCAGGCACTACTACATACTAGGCATTTTGAATACAATATCTTTAACTTTCATAGTAATCCTGCAAGGTATACATAATTAGTCTTATCATACAGAAGAGAAAAGAGGGACTCAGAGGCATTCAGTAACATGCCTAAAATTGCACAACTAGTAAAAGGTAGAAGTGGGATTTGAACCACCAAAGGTTTGACTCTTAAGGTCCTTCAACTCTATCTTGCAGTCTCAGAGTTTACTAATGTATAATGGCCCTGAAATCAGAATACTGCTGTCTTTTCTGACATTGGCAACCATGGCTTCCAAAAGAATTCCAGGCTCTTTTGTTATTTTTGCAGATCCTGAAAAGGGCTCACTTAATTTTATTTTACAAACGCTAACTTTAACTTTGAAGATCCCAACTTTCACTCAGAATGATGACAGCTTCCAGGCTCCAGGACCAACTCTCTAAGTCACAAAATTAGAATATGCACATGTCACACAAGACCCCTGAATTCTTCCTATCCCAGATTAAAAACCTCTTCTGTACAGAATTTTACAGAGGAGAAAACTAGGAGCCAGGTATTCATACAGAGCTCTTAAAATTCAGCTGTTGTCTAGGTTCAGTATATTATGTGTGTGATGAGTTAAAAAAAACTTACAGAGAGAGACAACATACTAAGTGCCTAGTGATGTAAAGCATTGTGCTAGCCAATGGAAGGGAGCTGAGTGATGAGAAAAAGAGGTAAGTTACTTTAGTTGTATAGATCACAAAGCATATTTATACATTAATCCCATGCGGGAAGGAATGACCATTTCCATGCTGCAGTGAGAAAACAAAGCTTAGAGAATGTAAGGCATGGCCTTCTTCAAGAAGGCTATAGCTGAGAGGGGAAAGAAGATGTGGAAACAAAGAACTCTAACGTAAGGAGGGAGAAATAAATATCACAGACTTGACAGCAAAATACTGGGGGTAAGAGGGAAGTGGAGGGGGGTATCAACCTGACCAGAATCCAGAAAGGCCTCACGGGTGCCCAGTGGTCAATGTATGAAAGGGGCAGGAGTTCCTGCAATAGGCCAGAAAAGTTGTAACTTTTAAAGGGATACATTCATGGACTCCAACCTTGCCCATGACCAAGGCAGACAGCAGGATTTGAAATGAGGTTCAGTCATGCAGGTATCCTCATCTGAGACGAAAGAAAACGTGGTCGGGCACATTCTAGAGCAATGCCTCTCACACTTCAATGTTCAAGCGAATCACCTGTTAAAATGCCAATTTTGATTTAGTAGGTCTGTATTGGGACCTGAGATTCTGTATTTCTAATGAAGTCCAGGTAATGCTTGATGTTGCTGGTTCGCAGGCCACGCTTGGAGGAGCATCCACTTCACTTGGGAGCATGTTAGCAATGCCCAATGTTTTGTTTTCACTCCAGACTTAATCAGAATTCTCATTTAAACAAGATCCCCAAGGCGTTCACATACATATTTAACTTTTTAAGGTTTTCCTTTGTTCAGTAGAAGGGCCCCAAAGAGGTCCAAGCTTCCCTGGGAATCACATGCCAGTAGTCTGTTTTTTCTCCGGAGTTCTTGTTCCCACCGGCAGAGATTTGTGGCCCGTGAAGTTGCTCCTCCTGATCCTTAACCAGTAGCAACTACGGGAGTTGATCGCCTCATAATCCTCCTTGCTGGGTTCCTTTCCATCCCTACCCGCGATTCCCCGGGGCGCTCCAGCTGTTTCCCACCCCCACGCCCAGGCCGCTACTGTTCACAGCTGGAGCCCCGTGCAGCAGGCCTCCCGAAGCTGCCGCAGCTGGGTATGCCAGGCGGGGGCGCCGCAGGCTAGGCTGTGCGGGTGGAGGCTCAGCCAGCCCGGAGAGGACGGCTGTAGCGACAGGCGGGGGAACGCTAGCTTCGCCTCTGGTGCCAACCAGCGCTGCCCTGGCGCAGCCCCACATTCCCACATCGCGGGAGCGGCGGCTTGCTACCTGGGAGGCGGCGCGCTTCACCCCAACCTGTATTTCATAAACCCGTCGAGAAAGAGTGCCCAGCTTGGGGGACTAGTAATCAGCCCGACCTTCCCTCGAAATAACTGCTGATTACAATCCCCGAGAAGGGCGAGGGCCCCGGGGGCCTAGATTTTAAGTCGACTATTTAATATCATCATCATTATTAAAAGCCAGCCACAGAGTCCTCCTTGCCCCCTTTCCCTTATATACACTTCTGAAGTTGCGGGGGGTGGGGAGGAGGTGGCAGTGTTAAACAACCAGAGCAGGGCTGTAAAACCTAACGATTTGTTAAGAAATCCGGGACCGAAAACGCAATTTACAAAACGGCGAGTTTTACAAGGTAGAGAAGGTAACTGGGCGGAAAACGCACGGCTGCTGAACCCCCGCCGCGCGTGCTCACGCCAGCTGGCGGTCCCTGAGCGCGCCTCTCCAGGACCGCTCCGCCGGGGCAGCGCGAGGATTTCGCAGGAAGAGGAGGCTGTCTCGATGCCTCGGATCCCGGTGTCCGCGCGCTGCAGAGAGGGGCACCCCGCCGCGCTGTGTCCACTGCGGCCGGTGGCGTTGCCTGCCCGGCAGGTCGCGGAAGCCGAGGTTGCCCGCGCCTCGCAGTCCTCGCGCCCTCTCCTCGTGGGCATTCAAAGCGCGCACTTCACCGCGGGCTTCTCTTCAGGGCAAAGCGCAGCAGACCGCTCAAAGTTAACACCTTCTCGCAGCCACTGCTGTGGGGATGTGCTCGTTTCCCCTGAGAATGTGTATGAGTGTGTGTTTCCCCGAGAATGTCAGGTTAAATAGCCTTAACATTTATTAACGCCTATGTGTTCTGTCTCGAGGCTTATCAGGTTTGTTCAAACTTCTGTGTGTGCGCGCGTGTATTTGTGTGTGTGTGTGCGCGCGCGCGTGCGCGCGCGTCTCCACCCTCCTCTCGCCTCCTTACCCCCGCCCGTGCAGGGAGAAGTAGTCCTATATAGCGATGATAAATATCCCTGTTGATCACTTGATTGATTACCTCCCTGAAAGGTCACGCGGGCTCGCAGTAATTTCCTTTTGCCTAAGGCTTCCTTTTCACTTTTACTACGGCACGACAGCTCCGAGTACACGGGATCTTTATTTTTTATTTTAACCCCTAAATGCAACCCCTCCCGAAAACAATGCAGACAAGAAAAATCGAATAAAACCAACTCGAGACCTTTTAGCTCACTCGAAGCCGCCATTACCCCCCTCCGCCTTTCTTTCTTTTGGCCCCCGCCCCCTCCTACTCCGTCCCCTTCTCCCCACCTCAGATGAATTCTGGACGCTATTTAATAGATGAGAGTATTGCAAGTAAACGCAGGCGTCCCTTGGGTCTGCATTTTATGTCTGTGACTCTCTTTCTCTCCTGTGGACTAAAAATTCGGATTTAAACCACTAGACAAGCTATTAATTTAGCTAGACTACCCAGGGTCCTGAACCCAATTAATTTCTAATAATTATAGCCCAAGGGGGCTAGATAGATCTCCCTGCCTCTTTCTTTTATTGCCACTCCACGCCACCGAGGTCAGCGTATAATAATAAAGTGTATATTTTGAAAGCGATCTCCAGAACAGTGAGTTATTGCAATGAATGAAAATTGTTTCCATTTTGGCTAATTGAGCCCGTGGCCGAAAGCTAGAGCTCTGAGACTAAATAAAGAGGACTGTTTCCTTTCAACATGAAGAAACTCCTGCCTAGCTCTGGTCACCCAGTGAGAGTTTAATTTCTTAACAGCCAACCTGAAACCCAGCGTAGGGTAAACAGTATTAATAATTGCATTACAATGATTAAATTAATCTTGCTGGTAGCCATGAGAATATAGGTTGTGACTGAATAGCAAGATGTAAAGTTCACCGCACAAAGACAATAGGCCAAGAAATACCTCCATAAAGAATCCAAACTTTCTTCCAAAGATACTGTGGGTCTTGTTCAATTATAATGCGAAGAAAGGAAAATTTCCTGTTGCATGCAATGCATTTTAAATCAGTTATTTCCCGTTTCTAGCATTAATTAAAGAAACGTAGTTGGGGTAAGGGTAACTTGTCCTATTCTTCAATGACCTATCTTCCTTCCAACTTCCATTTCGATCTCTTGCTTCTGCTTAAAAAAGGCAAACCCGAAACAACAAAAATGATAGTAATAAAACAAATCCAAACAGACCCTAAGGTCATCGAATTTCCAAGGAGGCACTGCTTCCAGGATGCCCGTTTCCGTGGGAGGAAACACAAGAAAACGTTGGTACCCATGCTACTGCCCCTCAAGGAAACGAATTTCAGGAGAGGGAGAGGCGGGCGTTGAGGGAGCGGGCAGCCAACTTGTTGGAGGCCTCTTTTCTTCTGGGCCAGAGACAGCTTAGACGTCCCGTCAGAGCGTGTCGGGAACCCCAGGGGCCGCTGAACAGAAAGTCACCTGCTTGAGTCTCATGGCTGAGATTTAGGACAGGTGGAACTGACGGGGTCCAGGCATTCGAGAGTGAGAACCGGCCGGGGCGGCGCGCAAGGGCCGTGGCGCTGCAGGCGGCAAGCGCGGTCCTCTGCTGCTGGGCGTTTGCTCCATCAGGTTAAACACATTTGAACTAGCAACTTAGTTCTTTTATTAACACTCACTTAGGGCAGAAAGTAAATGATAGAGAGAGAGAGAGAGAGCGAAAGAAAGGAAGGAAGGAAGAGAAAAAGGAAAAATCCAGCTTTTAGATTTGAAAATAAAAGTGATGCTACTGTGAATACTTTATTAAACAAGAAGAATAATGCCTTGTCTTTTCACAATGCCTTGGCCCGAGGGCACAGAGGAGTTTGTGTTTATTATTTCAGTTAGAAGAGGTTGGATTCGCTCGTGTTCCGAAGCACTTAGAAAGACCAGACAAAAGACCCGTTGGTCGAAGCGACTGCTACCCTAGGGACTTTAAAAAGCAGAAGGGGAGAGTGCCCCAGCCGCATCTCACTACTCCCTACTCTTGCCCTCTAGAAAAGTTTAAAAGAGGGATCTTTATATTTGGGAGATTTTTTTTTGAGTCTTCCACATCCCACTCAGTTCCCTCTACAGCCCCCACACCACCCCTAGCTCTCCACGTGGTTTATAATTTCTCAGCAGAAACAATCACCACAGCTTCACATGTTAGTCTTTATTAATCTTGGGTTTGGTTCCATGGTACCTTCCTTTCCTAGAAAATTTCCCGGCGCTCCTCTTAACCTACTGCCCGCTTGGGGACTCGTATATAGGCCCCCTGGGGATGAGATGAAAGGAATTAACCAGAGCAGTGGAGGGGAGGAGAGTAACTTCTTTTATTTATTTTTTAAGCTCCCCGGGTTGAAAAAGTGGAATGAAATGTCCCTGGCAAAGCCCCCTCCTGTCCAGGGTGCTATTCGGCTCCTAGTGGACTCCACCGCCTCTCCTGGAGGCCAAGGTCCTCCAGGTTCTGACAGCTGGGAGGGCTCTGATCCTCGAGTGCTGCCCCTCTGTCCTCTGGCCTACGTGGGGACCCCCGAGCGTCCCTTAAACTGATCAGAAGCAGCTTCTATGAACTTCGTGCCTGCCAGCCTACTGTTTCTCTCTCTAGAAATTTTACTCCCTTTTCCAAGGCTTTCAATCCCCATTTCGCTTTTTCATTGAGGACATTTACTGGTCAGGGGGAAGGTACTCCTTCATCTAAACTGAGAGTAGCCAGTGAACTCACATTCACAGACACATGGGCACCCACACACAGAATGTTGAAGTGCCTGGGGCTTTTGCACCCTCTGAATGTACAAGCACAGAAGCACATGGTCTGCATGTGAAGGGCAACAGGAATTGCAGAACTGGAGAAAAACCTCACTTACCTCTTTATTTCAGAGGGATGATAAAGTTCTCTTGTGCCCTCATGTGTGGGCACCTGAGCCTTCTCTTTTGGAAGTTGTTTTACTTCTGCTCTGTGCAATTCGTTCCTTTGTCCTCTCTTCCCTTCCTCATATTTAAACATTATACATGTGTCCCCCTTGGAACCTGTACCTTGGTTCTCCAGGGACCCATATTTTATAGTCAAATGTCCCCAAATCACACAGCTCTGTAGAGAGAGAAATGGTGGGCATCCTTAGCCAGGGTGAAACATTTGAATTTTGATTTCTTTGAATAAAGATATTTGCAAGCTATTTATGGATGCCTTTGGGGTTGAATTTTACTAGTTGCTCACTCACACCCCCAGTGCTACTTCTGACAATAAATGACAACAGGTACAACCAGGCTTTCTCAATAATCTTTCTTCCACTCTCTTGCCTTTGCCAAACTCATGCCCAAGACCTGCTTTTCTATTCCATTTCCTTTAACTTGAACATCAAGGATGTATTGTTGTAGCGCAGAGACTGAAAAGATTGTAATTTTCTTTTATGGTGTCTGGCAGGATTTGCAACAGATATTAATGGGGACATAAATAGCTCATGGAAGGTATTGAACAAAACTGTTTAATGCAAGGAGGTTGTATCAAGAGAAAATCTATATGTAGTTGGGATTGATTCATACCTTGAACACAGCTAGCCCCTTAGGAGTTCCCCATATCTGTGTGCCCACTGCACTGGTAAGTCCTGTAATTAAAGCAAATTTCAACAATGTAGTTTTTAAGTGTTGGGGAGGCATTTCCCCCACCTCCTCTTACTTATGCCCCTGGAGGTTGTGGGTTTAAGCAGTGAGTGAAAATGGCAGGCAGGCTAAGCTGCAGCAGGAGGCGACAGGGGCAGCGGTGGGGGAGGCCGGAAGGTGACAGCCGACCTCAGCGAAGGCAGGAGGTCTTGGATGTCAAATGCCGGAGACTGGCCGGACCTGAGAATTAAGGGTGATTGTTACTACTTGGTGGAAATTGACCACTAAAATATTCCAAGGCTGGCAGCAAGCATTGGTATTACACCTAAAATCGAGAAAGACAGTTTTTTATTACGCTTTCAACTCTGAAAGCAGAAGCCGTAATAGCTTCAGTAGAAGTAGCCGCGGCGGCAGCAGATTTCCTGAAGTTCAGGATCATTCTCACTTTCTCCCAGCTCATTCTCCGAGAAGTCCAGTCCTTCTAGTTCTTCAGCATGGAAATGATTTTAAAAGTCTGCCCCCCGCTCCGTCCGGCTTTCCCCCATGGATGTAGAGAATTCCCTGCAATTTATTGCGGGGAAACAATAATGGCAACGATACAGTCTTATTAGTGATTCCAATGCGAAATCAATCTTCCGTCGGAGTCTTTTCAAATTCCTTTATTTGGGGAGGGGGGCCGCGGTGTCTGTTCCCCTCAGGCTCCCTGAGCACGGTCTCCTCCCCCCGCCGCCCTGCCCGTGGCTCCCTTTCTCCGCCTCCTCGGCGATTGCCATCTGACAAGATCTCCAAATCAAAGTGATAAATCGCTCCAAACTTTTTTTGGCGGCGCTGAGATGTTGGAGGGGCGTCTAGCGCGCATGTGCGAAGGTGTCCAAACTGACAATGCTGGAGAGATAGCGAGTGTGGATTGAGAGAAAGGGAGAGAGGGAGGGAGAGAGTGAAAGAGGGAAAGACAGAGTGAGTGTAAGTGTGTGTGTGTGTGTGAGAGAGAGAGAGAGAGAGAGAGAGAGAGAGAGAGAGAGAGAGAGAGAGAGAGAGAGAGAGAGAGAGAGAGAGAGGGAGGGAGCGAGAGGGAGAGCAAAAGAAGGAAAAGATCCAAGAAAAAAAAAACCCAACCACACACCAGCGGCTGCAGGACTGGGCACAGCATGAGATCCAAAGGCAGGGCAAGGAAACTGGCCACAAGTAGGTGCAATATCCCTTTTCTATTGGCTTTCCCCCTCTTCTGCCATCTTGCATATCTGTCTCTAGCGCTCCGGGAGGGAGCGTGGGGCTGCCTCTCGCGCCGAGAACCCGGGTGGAGGGCCGGCGCAGCGCAGCTCCAGCAACCTGCGGGTCTCAGCCTCGCGGCTCGGCCGCCGGCGCTCTCACTCCTGGTTTGGGCGCCACGGGAGCCGGGGCAGCCCTCCGCCCCGCACACCGACCAGCTGTGGCAACCCCAGGGTGGGGGTGGGGGTGGGGGCGGCAAAGACCTGGGTGGGAGGGAGGAGAGCGCGCGAGAGCGCGCGGGAAGGGGTGGGGTGGGGGGGGAGAGGAGTTGAGCGTCTCCCCCTCCCCTCCCCTTCACCCCAGGCGGAGGAGAGTTGCCTCTGGCCAACCAGCTAGTCCCGGGTGTGGGAGGGGGAGCGGGTGATGGGGGGGCGGGCTGGGGAAGGGAGCATTTTCAAGCCTGGGTTTGTTTCTGGGGTTTGGGGTGGGTGGCAGCTCCGAGGGAGCCACGGCGGCGGCGGCGGCGGCGGCGGCGGCGGCGGCGGCGGAGGGCAGCAGTGGTGGAGTTGGGAAAAGTTGCGAGGCGGCCGCTGGAAGTTGCGCGGGCTGGAGGGCTGCGCCGAGCTGCGGCTGCGGTAGTGGGCGCTGTGCGCTCGGCAGTGCTCTCCCTCGTGCGCGGCGCGCCTGGTGGACTGGGGCGGGGAGCCGGGAAGACGAAGGTGGGGCAGTCGCAGGGTGTGGGGGACCACGGGCAGAGCAAGACTTACTGGCTCCGCAAAGCCGCGATCAGGTGGAGAGAGAAGAGGCCCTGCGAGCGCGTGGAGAGCGGGGAATGGAGGGTACGCAATCAGCGGCTACAACCGCCGAGGCGAAGGAGGCCGAAAGGGCGTGCTCCCGCCCGCGAGCTCCAGGCTGGCTGGGCGCCGAGTGACCCCCAGGGGGCGGGCTGGCGGTACTTTGGGTTTCGGAGAGGGCGGCGGAGCCTCCTGCCCTTCTAGACTCAGCCGGGTCTGAGGTCACTAACCCTCCCCGGCGCCCCCTGCCTGCCCGGCGTGGAGCGGCCTTGGTCACGCGGGACCAGGGCGACTGGGTTCCGGGAGGGGGAGGCGGGACCCCCATCCCCCACTCTTCTTGCAGAAGTGTTGGGCGACTACGCCAGGCTTTGCTCTCCGAGTGACACTGTCTAGGAAGGCGGAAGGTTCAGGCGGGACTGTGGCCGACAGGACTGTATTTGTCCAAGTGCTTCTACCCCGAGTCTAAGGGGATTCCGGGGTGCCGAGCCGACCAAAGCGATCCTCCGAGAGGTGTCATCGCTAGGGGCTGGCGCAGCCTCGGGAGAGACAGGCCTCTGTTCGCTCTCTCACTAAATGAAAACAAATCTTTAATTACACTGCTCGTGGACCAGAGAAAGGAGAGATGGGGGTGGGTGGGTGTGATGCTTCTCCCTAGTGAAATCTCCAATCTTCCCCACTCCCCTTTTTGCATACTAGAACCATGTACGCCCGCCGCCTTCCAGCCTCCGGTGTCCCTGCAGGCGCGGCGCGGAAGGCAGCCGCACCTCGGCGGGCTGGGTTTCTTTGGCGGCCGCAGTCCGCGGTCTAGCCCAGGGAGATGCTGTTATCCTAGGCGCCTTTCCAGTGCTTCCTTCAGTCCTCACCCAAGCACTCCCTCACTTCCCAATACGTTTCCTTTAGTCCCCGTCCCAGGGATCAACCTAAATATAGGGGCCCTTTGGGTCTTCCGTCCATCTGTTTTTCTTCTGGATGCTGTTCTTTTCACTTAGCTGCGACAGTGTCAAAGCGCGCCCGTGGAACTCCTGTTTTTCCTGTTTGCTTTTAAATGCGGCCGATGTCTTTATTTTCATCTGAGGAGGAATAAATGTACATATGTTTGGAGGCCCGGGGGCTTCAATTCCAACTAAAGGTTAGGAGTCGTGTGTGTGTATGCGTGTGTGTGTGTGGCTGGGGGAACGGAAGGGAGAGGCGTTGGAGAGTCTATTTCAACCATGCTTAAGTTGTGAAATGGAAGCCGAAGGTTTCGCGCGCCTCATTGCCTGGCATCCAGCGAAGTGAAAGCAGAACGCAAAACCCTTCGAATTTTCTAGAGTGAATTATTCAATTATTTTAATTTCCAAGCTGTATGCTGCAGTTTTAAAATATTCCCCAACGCACAGCCCACTTAATATCCAGAAACCGAGCCTCGTTTGTGATCTGATGATACTCGTCATTCATCCAGTGGGAGACCCATTAATACATTGTCTCTAGTGTCTCTAAGGATGCCGCTGTCGCTTCGTGATAACTAAATACAAACTCTTAAAAACTTTTCTTGCTAAGCCCTCATGTTCCTACTCGGAGGTCCCCAGTTGTTACCAAGGCGCTGCGCTGCCTTTCTCAGACAGAAGCGCTGCTTTAAGCAATTCTTCAGTTACAATCTGGGTAATAAAAGAAATCATATTAAAACTACGGAATTTTGTATTTCAAAGCATTACTTCCTTCCCCCGCGTAGTGCATGAGTTTCGTAGCTCGTGGCAGAGATAGTCTGTGATCCCTGCGGTGCAATCCAAAGAAAACTTCTCCGCTCTGTCTGCACAGGTTTCTTTCTTTTTTCTGGGTTAGGAAGAAGTGGTGTGACAAGCAAGCTTTAAAATATAAACCTACCTTTATCGCTGCAAAAGTACACATTGCAATGGAAACTAGTCACATAGAAACAGTTGTTTTCTCGACTGCTTATTATTATTATTTTTTGTCTTTTGTAAATTTCTTTGGTGGCTGAGTTCTGTCACGGTCTTGGCTACAGTACAGGATCCCATGGACCTAGACCAGGCACCACAGACTCTGAAAGTACCCACTTAAGTTAAATCCAGGATGAAGGCTCACCCCATTTTTTTTTAACTTACAGGGCTTGTTTGTTTGTTTTTTACACAGTAGTTAAAACCAATAAAATCGTTGCATATTAGTTCGGAGAAATAAACCATTTAATAATAAAATAAAGAAAGGAAAAGCAAGAAGATGGACATTTGCACTGTCTAAAGCCCTTGGCTTTTATTTCCATCTTTAAGAAAAGAAAACTAAAAGCCAAGCAGACTCTGGCAGCTCCGGGAGGTTTCCCAGCCGGTTTTCTTGGACAGCTAGTAGGGCACCTGGGCCGTGCCAGAAATGCCAGTTGCAACTGTTTTTCTCCTGGTGATGGGAAAGGGGTTGGGTTGGGTCTGCTCACCACGTCTGGAGCTCGGAACACCAACGGAACCCCCACCCCACTTTCCTAAAGTGACACCAGCACAGTTTCAATCACAGCAATGAACGAGTTGCAACGAGTAACCCCTCTTAGCTACCAGCCCCCCAGAAGTCTCGTAAAGACCCAGAAGGCGATGCGATTAGCAAGACCCCGGCGAAGGGGGCACTTGTTACTTGAACACATGATCTCCGTTTAAAAGGAGGCTCTTAAAGTAGGTAAGGAAGACGACGACCTTCTATCCCGTGCTTAAACTCCTCACCTTAGCAGCCCAAACCTGTTAATAAAGGAAATGCGCGCCCTGGTTGCAGCCTGCACTCCCTGTATGCCCACCTACTTCAGTATTCCTTCATCCTTAAAGAAGCCTAGATTAAAACACAGAGCTTTGTTTTAAAAACGTATTTCATTTGTTTATTTCAGCTTGCTTTTGAGGAGGGAAAACGCTAGTCCGACAGAGGCAGAGGCCCCTTCTAGGAAGGTTTATTTGCCATTACTTGACCATTACCCCGGCTTAGGGCTTCTTTATTGCATTTGGCACTTGGAGCGCAGTCTTCCTGCAGCATTTCGATGTGTTTAGCCAAAAAAAAAAAAAAAAAGAAAAGAAAAAGAAAAAAAAAGAAAAAGAAAATCTGTGTTTAGGTGAAGGTTAATAACGCTTTTCACCCCCCCCATCCTAAACACTGTGGAAGGGGACGGTTCATTAGCTGCAAAGGCAGGAAGGCTGGAAAGAAAGGCTCCTTTTACAGATTTTTATTTGTAGGGACTGAGGAGTCGCAGGTCTTGGCAACGGTGTGCGTGTGTGTATAAGCGTGCGTGAGTATGTCTTCGCGGATAGCCCAGGTCTCAGACTTTCTGAGCCTAGGCCTCTCCTTTCTACCCTGGCCGGCCTCCTCTGCAGACCCACGTTCAACACGTAGGACTCTTATCGAATAGAAATTAACGCGTCATTCCACGAAATTTTTGCTTCTTTTTTTTTAAGTTGCAGGTAGTAACTCTGTAAACAGTTTCCCTTTAAACATCTTGTCTTTTGGGAGTTTATTTTGTTTTATTTTTGAAACTTGGGGCCAGGTTATCCGAGGCTGCAGACGTGGCCTGGGGCAGGAAGGCCGCAGCTGGGGACTCCTAGCTCTGTCCTCCCGGGGCCCGGAGGGCAGGACAGCAATGACTTGTTGCCAGCGGCACGCCTGTCTCGGTCCTCACTCCCCCCGCACCTCCTTCACTTTGCCTGTGCTGGAAGCGAGCCCTGAAGTGGAGAAACTTGACTTGTCATCTTCTGGCTAAAGGCTCTTACCTGCTCCTAAGGTATTCAGCGCCTGGCAGAGCCCTATTCCCGAGAGCTAAGTACACCCTCTCAACCCTTCAAACCGTCTCCGGCCGAGGAAGTGGCCCTGATAGGGAGCAGGGCTGGAGCTGGGGAGGCTCACCTAGGGCGGCCCCCCTTGCTCCCTCTAGCCGCTCCCAAGCGTAGGCCCAAACTCTTCCCTTTCCTTCCTTCCCAGGCGCGGCTGCCTGGCGCGGCGCTGCCCTCGGGGCCGGGTTTGCACCGACCGTATACACACACATGCACACATGCGCACTCACACACGCACTCCCACGTCCGGGGTTCGGAACACTCAAGTGAGGAGGGTAGGCACACCTTCATTCATTCCCTCGTCCCTGCAGGGTAGGCCCCTTCCCAGCCTCCTCTGCCGGGGATAGAGGGGCTGGGGGGAAATGGGGAGGGCGGAGACGGTCACACTATAATAGTGCCAGGCAGTTTTCTGGAGTGGCAGTTAACCCTTCCTTGACTGGAAGCCGCTGCTCTAGGAACTTTCTGAAAAGGTCTGTGGAGTTAGTTCGCTTTTCTTTGGGGCTGGGATGACCAGTATGAATCACTGGTTCCCTCCCCACTCCATTTGCCACAGTCCTCTTTCTAAAATTAGATTTCCCCTTTCCCACTCTTCTGGCCTTTTGAGTAAACCTGGGAGTTCTCAAGGAAACTGTGGAGTGAGAAGATGTGTGAGGAAGAGGATAAAAAGGAGACAAACAAATGGAACAGAAAACAAGAGGGAGAAAGGAAAAGAGAAGCAGTGTCCTTCCAGATCCCCAGTTTGCATTCGGATTGGTATTATTTTTCCCCCACTAAATAAAAAAACTATAATCCCTGTTAATTACCTTTGCTTACATGCCATGCAAGAAACTTCAGAGATGTTTCTACATAAGGAAGAAAATGTTTACAGAACTCTTTCAAAAGTGTGACATATTGCTCTAGTTCATCACTAAAAAGCTAAACACACTTGCCCTTCTTTGAAGTACCCTGGCTAGGGCAGCTTATTTGAGTGTGGTTCAGATATGGCTGTGGGTATAACTAATGGCCTTTACCTATTTAGCTCAAGTGGGAGGAGAGAAAGGCCTGAATTCCTTGTCCAATGGGTCCCTCTGGAGACTGGGTTCTGGCTTCTGGCCAGTTCTGTACAATGTCAACATTGAATATTTGAATTCCCAGACTCTATTTAACAAGTTTCTAAATAAATAAACTCATTGTGTGTCTGTGTTTAAAATTATTTCACCTCTTTCATAAAAGCTACAGCATCTTCTTACCTTGGTCTTGCAAGTTGATTTAAAAAAAAATAAACAAACAAACAGAGCTTAGGACATTTTAATAGGCAGACCTTCACAATATGTATGTTTTACAAAGACATTCTCTCATGTGTGGCTAGGTAGGCGCTATTTAGAAGGATCTTGGGCTGTTCTGTGTGACATGATGGTGAGTTATAATAAAAAACTAAGCTGAGTTCAGAAAATCAGTGAACTATTAATAACATCTAAAGGGAGGCCTGGCTGTATGACTGTAGTGTCTTTAGATACTTGAAAATATCTCTGTCCACTGGGTCCTACACTGTAGATTCCTCCAGTCGATAGGTACCAGTAGGTATAGAACTCTTCCTTAAAGGAGTTCTGTTTCTGGGCATTTTTTCTTTACCTGTGTCTTTTTTTGTAAGTTGGAAGGGGTAGACACACCCATGTTATCCCCATATTTCAGTTTGGTTTGGAAAAGGACGGCATGAATCCTACATTTTCACTAATCCCTGAGCATTTGAACATCCACAGCATTTTTATGCAGATAGGAACATACTTGTTCTAAGAAGTACACACTTAATCAAAAAAAGCGCAAGTTCTAGTCCTCTTGAAAGTGTGGACTCCATCTGGAGTTGTTAGGAAAGAAAGTGGAATTTATTCTAATTTATGTAGAAAGTACAACATTATTAAAAAGAATGGGATTTGAAAGGGCACATAGCAAAACCCATAACATTTAGTTGGTAACATGGAGAGCTCAAAGCCAAGAGAAAAATACCACCAGCCCATGCAAACCCTAAAATAGATTGCAATGACCTCAGCCATTTTCATTTTCAAAAATAATAGCCATGATTAAAAAGGGGGGAGTGTTTTACTTGGAACCATACTCTTTCTGCATTATTATAAAAGCTGTCTTGTGGTTAAAGAACTATTTCATTACAGAAAAAAAACGCAAGTGAATTTTTAATCAAATTCCTGATTCTTCAAATGCTCTTATTCTTGAATTCTTTTAATTTTGCTTTTAGTTATTATTCTTATCCATTAGCAAAGATGCTTTTGGTTTGTATATTCCTTGACTACTAACTTTTATAACAATTCTAAAGGAGAAATTTTATTTAGAAAAGAGATTTTATTAATTCCCTTAGTAAACACCTGCCTAGGGGTTCCTGTCCATATATAAGAACCAAAGCTTCCTTAATCTTGTTCAAGAACCTGCCCAAAGGAATTAGTTTTGTATGTTAATGTTGTTCATATTATGATATTTATGAAAGTCGTACATAGCACTTGGTGGACTTCGGCAATGGGCAGGCTATGAAACAAGTATCAGTGAGATCCTTGTGTGTGCATGGACAAGCCACGTCCCTGCTCTCAGAAACATTACAGATGTGGTCATCAGAGTTTGGATCTGGATATGGTACCTGACTGAATAGCTGTGTCATTTGCATGTTACTGAATGCTCAGAGCCCTACTATCTTTACTTGTAAAGTGGGAGTAATAATACCACCCTTCTTAGGCTGCTGTGAGGGTTAAATGGGGGTAATGCATGCAAAGTACCTAAGTCACAAGTCATTCAATAAATCTCAGTCACTTCCCTTCTGATATACCAGTAAAATATTCTGAAGAGGAAATTTTTAGACATTTCCCCCTGCTCCTGTTCTGTTTTTATCCACTCTCACTTTTGGAAGTACTTGCATGTATATAGTAAGCATTTTGTATGTCTTCTCAATAAATCACACCCTCAGGATGAACAGAAGTCATAGGTAAAATTTGGGCACATTGAAACTGTCTATACCAAGCCAAAATAGGCAGTAAATTCATTCTGAAAATTTGAGAATATTCCTTTGTCCTTTTTTTGGAGGGGGCATTATATGAATAAAATTATAGATATTTCAACCGTGCTCCATAAATGTTGGCATTGTATGCACACAGTTAGTGGTGTGAAGAGCATACTCTTCAGCTGTCTTTAGACCATAATCCCTGTGTATCAAATTTTACTTTAATAGAATAAAATTTTTAGGACACTGTGAACTAGCCGAGCTGCTCTTTTCTAAATGAGGATGTTGGACTAGAGCAGAGCTTGTAAACTCAAATACCTACAGGAATTTCCAGGCACAATAAATGAGTGAAGCAAGATGGTTATAAGCACCACGTTTTTCCCATTTTTATTTAAATTTGGACACAGCCTTGTGTTCTAGAACAAGGAGTGGTGCGGACCGTGGCAAACTGGGATTTCAAGGCCTCTCTGAAGGTGGCTGCTCCAGCTCAGTTCCAGCTTACTGCTGCCTTGCGGGCAAGGAGGCCAGGTGCTGCTAGGTCTTCCAGTTTTTAAGAGAAGGCACATATGTGGATTATTGTGTGAATTTTCTCTACTTTTGAATGTTGACTCAATTAAACCAAAAAAAAAAAAAAAAGCCCAACAACAAACAATACTCTTTACGACCAACCAAGCACCTCTGTCTGCCATGGACCCTGAGTTTGTAATGTCTGGATTAGATGATTTCTAGGGGTCCCTGAAAGTTTCGAATTTTTATGATATTCACAAGGCTCCCTGAATACTACCTTGTGTTTTTAAGATCTATATCTTTTCCCTCTACCCCAAAGTT
The DNA here is from genome assembly GCA_032199065.1 of Smutsia gigantea. Classification (NCBI taxonomy): domain Eukaryota; kingdom Metazoa; phylum Chordata; class Mammalia; order Pholidota; family Manidae; genus Smutsia; species Smutsia gigantea. The sequence goes on from JAVSCE010008842.1 coordinate 210,257, forward strand.
AACGTGTGTGTGTGTGTGTGTGTGTGTGTGTGTGTGTGTGTGTGTGTGTGTGTTTTGATAGGTGGAAGTACTTATTACAGAATCTGGTATCTGGCCATTTATCTGGAAAAATGAGTCTTTCACAGCCATGTTGTGCCTTTCTTTCCCTCTGTGTCCCTCTATCATTAATTGGCTTAAGAAAATAAACTGAAACACTCACTCCTCCATTCATAGCCACTGACCACCATTCTTTTTTATTTCTCACCCAACCCGGTTCTTTGATTTGTGGGCTGGGGGTTGGGCAGTAAATCATTAGGAGACAGTTTTCTACAGTGGGAGAAGTAATCTGGCTACTGTGGGCATAACAGAGGAAAAGGTTACTCCTGCCCCCTAGGAGGGTCCAGATGTCCCATCCTGTACATTTGTAACTAAAGAACCCAACGAATTTTTAAGAAAATGAGCCTAATATGGAGAAATGAGTTTTTAAGGGACAAATGTATTATTTGACAAGAGTGGCTGTCCTTGCAGAAAGGTTATGTATGTTTGAAAATAAATATATGTTGCTCTGTTTATTATGATGAATTGTCTTTCTAGCAGAAGTGGTAGGTGAATAACAGGTAAAATTAAATCCTGAGGACTAAATGGACAAGGTGTGGTGATGGAATAACAATAAAATGAATTTTCGCAAAAAAGTTTGGATTATGCACTTTATGATATTTAGATCACTACTGTGGTCGAGGGCCTGGTCCATAAGTGCTTGTTACTGTCAGTTAACATTGTTGGAAAAACATCAGACAATGCAAGGCTTGCTGAGGAGGATTTTGATGAACTGTGCTTACAAGCAGCATCAATGGGGTACTTACCAGATACTGAGCTTCCAATTTTTACACCTGACCCTGAAGCCTAAATTCCTTAGCCTGGCCATTGAGGGCCTCCCACTCTTGAGTCAGAAGAATGTGATGATTCTGAGCCCAGATTCTGAGTTAGACTGGCTTGGGTTCCAATCCTGTCTCCATCATTTACTGCTTGGGTGAAATGAAGGCAAGCCATTTAAACTTTCTGTGTGTCAGTTTGCTTACTTACAGACTAAAGAGTCCTACCTTGTGTGAGGATTTGATGAATTAATGCATTTAATGTGCCTTAACTAGAGTAAGAGCTCAATGAATGTTCATTATTATTTTATTAACTTTTCAGGCTTATTTGTTTCCCTACTCAAGACCGGACCATTCAGCCTAACTTGTTTACTCATTCTCTTCTTCGCACTCTCTTGCCAGCCTACCCTTCTATTTCCAGCTTCCAGCTTTCCGCCATGGTATTGCCATAGTCTGTAAGTCTACCCATACTGCACTTTGACTTTCAACATCTATATCCCTTTTTAAGATTTAATTTAAACCTTTCTGCTTCTTGAGGTTCACCCTTATCACTCTTGGAGAAATAGTTTCTCTATGTCTTTTCATTCCAATAGTATAGAATTATTTTTACCTACCATCATTTTGGCATTCTATTTTAAATTCTTTGCACTGTATGTATATCTGTATCTTATTTTCCTAGCTAAACTGTAAAACTCTTGGAAAGCCCTTTCTGTTCTGAACGTGCCCACTTCTTTGATTTGCATATGGCAGGTATCAGTACAATTAGGTGATGGTGGTTAGCGATGGGCTTTGGTAGATTACGAGAACCCCTTCAATGACTTTGCCTGGACAACCTGCACAGTCAGGTAATATCAGCACTAGAATTCTGGGATATCTGACACTTCAATTGCATACTAAATCCACAACTGGCCTATTTTGACAGTGATAAACCACCTGGAAAGCACATTTGGAAAATAGAGTATTATTCCTAATTCTCATCAATAATGCTCCTCATTTTGCCAGAACAGGTACAACCCATGGCTCCTCACTTAAATTACAAATTTTTACTGACCTACACTTGATCTTAAGGTTTATGGAAACTCTGTACTGGACGTGATTCTGGAGACTTTCAGTGGAGTCAAGATAGAGATGGTGAAACAGTTTATGGTCTCATGTAATTACTAGGGATTTGGGGTAGTCAGCTTTATAAAAGTGATCAGAAGCCAAGTTTTTACATAAATTCTAACCTCAATTTAGGCAATATTAACATAGAAAATAGTAACATGATTTTGCTATATATTTTAATATACCTTGATGATTAAAGGTTCTTTCAAACAATTTAAGGCTGACAGATAATGATGCGGCACTGAATTTTGTTTTGCTGTTTAAATTAATCCCACTCACCCAATGGAGTCCCCTTATTTCAAATGCAACCATGGCTTCCTCCTTCCCTGGAATCTCCACACCCCAGTCCCCATCTCCCCCATTTCACAAAACTCTCATTTTTATGGATAAAAGAGGGTTATTTGTGCCTTGGACAACTGTCTTCAAGTCCTGAATGATTGCAGGGTTTCTGTATCCATATAGAAGTTTTCTTGAGAAGTTTTTTTCCCCATGACCAACCAAGTGTGAATTTTTGTCCTGCTCTTAGAACTGCTCTTAAGGCATTGGGAGCCCCTCTCAGTGAGCACAGAGACTAAGAACCACAGATTTATACTCTAGTGCTGATTATAGACTTTACTTTTGGCAGGGACAATGAAATTAGGTAGCAATACAATGTTTCATGATAAAATGATAGTAAAAATGAAAGGAGGGATGGAACAATTACCTTGGTTTCTGCTAGGGTCATGGCTCATGACTCTCTTTTAGGTCTCAGATATCTGCAAGAATCTGACAAAAGGTATGGAGCCTCTCTCCAGAAAGTATAAATATACATAAAAGTTTTCATACAATTTCAGTGGCTAATGGACTTCTAAACTCCAGCCAGAGATATTATAGAAGTTCACCGATGTACTCTGACTTGATTCATCCTTGTATTTTATTGTGTAATGCCTTAAAGTCTATCAATTTTTTTCATTACTTTAGAAACATTTTTTCTGATCACAAAATTTATACATACTTATTCTAATAATTTAAAAACTGCAAGAATATATCACATATAAAATGAAAGTTCTTTGTAGTCCCCCCTCTTTCTTTGTCACACACTGCCTGCAGATGACCACTATTAGCCATTTAGTGGGTAGTCCTGCAGATTTTCCCTGCATGCATCTCTTAGCACATGCACACATATAGATTTATAACGTTGTACAGCAACTTGCTTTTTTCTTTTTTAAGACTTAATAATATACCTTGAATCTTTTATCCCATCAGCATGTATCAATCTAACCCATTCTTTTAAAGGTAGCAGATCTTCCATTGTTTGAATGTAACACATTTTATTGAACCAGTCCTCTATGAATGACATTTGGGTAATTTCCAGTTTTCAGAACTGACCAGAGAAGTTCCCCAAACCAGTATTCTAAGAGAAAATGAAAGTAAAGTGTACAATTAAAGGAAATTCACAGTTCAGGGTGAAGTGTGCTGGCCTCTGAGCCATGGACCCAGCAGGGCTTTGGGAAGGTCATAAAGGGTTGCCTCACCCTGTCAGGACAGATCAGATTTCCAAGCATCTTTACACCCCTGGAGGACGAAAGGTCGAAGTCCAGAGCTAAGGTACATCTTTGTAAAATTTACTGTTTGATATATCTGTGATATTTCAAGCTTACTGGATTGTTCTGGACCCCATATTTATGCATCATTTCCATTTTTTCCTGCTGCTCAGAAGGGGCTATAGCCAATTCAATTCATATAGTCCCAGCTGGATAAGGATAAATAACTTGTCAGGGTTTCAAGTCTCTAGTTTTTATTTATTTTATTGTGATTCCTTTGTTTGCGTGATATCACACTGCCTCTCCTTTTAAATACATCTTAAACCAAGTGATGTGACTAGATGCATGCAGAAGATTATCTGAAGTTGATTGAAAAAGTTTTGATGTTATTTAAGAAAAATTATCCACAATAATTTCTAACCTATGAATTGGAAAGATCATTTTAATAGGAAAAATTTTTCACCGAGTAACCAGGCTATGGGAAAATCTTATAATGGAAACTATATTTTACTTTTAACTATAGCATAAAAAATATGACAGTATAATGTTACACGAAAGCCCATCAGATGCAAAATTCCAGTTTTTGATTATATGTTATAAACCAGGACAGAGAGACTTCTGAAAAGTGGTTTTCTTTGGCAATGATGTTGTTGATTAAATGTAAAAAACTCAGAAAAAATTAGTTCAAGCCTTTCTTCTACACAGAAGGTTACAAAAATGGGATAGCTGGATTCTTGATTTGGTGGGAACAACTTTGCTTATTAAAACCGATTAGATTACATTAGATTAAAAACACACTAGGCATTTTATTTATTTATTTATTTGTTTGTTTGTTTTTATTTGCTTTTTTAAATTGATGTTTCACTGATATACAATCTTCTATTGGTTTCAAATATACAACACAGTGGTTCAACAGTTACTCATATTATTAAATCCTCACCCCAACTAGTGCATTACTACCTGTCAACATAGGAAGATGTTACAGAATCATTGGCTATATTCTCCATGCCATACTACTATCCCCATGACCAACTTATATTGTGACTGAGAATTTCTGTGCCTCTTTATCCCCCTCATACTCCCTATCCACCTACCTCAACCCCTCCCCCATGGGAACCACCAGTCACTTCTCAGGGTCTGTGAGTCTACTGCTATTTTGCTCATTTTTAAAATTAAAGTATCATTGGCATACAGTCTTGGTTTCAATTATACAACACAGTGGTTCAACAGTTACCCATATTATTAAATCCTCCCCTTTCTAATGTCACTATATATCAACAGAGTAAGATGCTACAGGATCATTAACTGTATTGTCCATGCTCTACTACCATCCCAGTGACCAACTTATATTGTGAATGTGAATTATTGTGCCCCTTTATCCCCTTCCTCCTCCCCTGTCCACCCACCCAACCCTCTCCCTTGATAACCACTAGTCCCTTCTTGGTGTCTATGAGTCTGCTGCTATTTTGTTCCTTCTGTTTTGCTTTGTTTTTATACTCCAAAAATAAGTGAGATCATTTGGTATTTGTCTTTCTCTACCTGGCTTATTTCACTGAGTGTAATACCTTCTAGAACTATCCATGTTGTTGCAAATGGCAGGATTTCTTTTCTTTTTATGGTTGAATAATATTCCCATTGTGTATGTATACCACATCTTCTTTATCCATTCATCTACTGATGGACACTTAGGTTGCTTCCATATCTTGGCTATTGTAAATAGTGCAGTGATAAACAGGGATGCATATATCTTTTTGAATTAGGGATCTTGTTTTCTTTGGGTAAATATTTAGGAGTACAATTATTGGGTCAAATGGTATTTCTATTTTTAGTTTTTCAAGGAAACTTCATATTGCTTTCCACAGTGGTTGCATGAATTTGCAGTTCCACCAACAATATAGGAGTGTTCCTATTTCTCCACATCCTCACCAACACTTGTTATTTCTTGTTTTTTGAATAGTAGCCATTCTAACCTGTGTAAGGTGATATCTTATTGTGGTTTTGAATTGCATTTCCCTGATGATTAGTGATGTGGAATACTTTTCATGTGCGTGTTGGCCATCTGTATTACTTTGGAGAAATGTCTGTTCAGATCCTCCACCCATTTTTTAATCAGGTTGTTTGTTTTTTTGGTGTTGAGGCATATGAGTTCTTTATATATTTTGGATGTTAAGCCCTTGTCGGATATGTTGTTTACAAATATATTCTCCCATACTGTAGGATGCATTTTTGTTCTGCTGATGGGTCCTTTGCTGTACAGAGTCTTTTTAACTTGATGTAGTCCCATTTGTTTATTTTTTATTTTGTTTTCCTTGCCCAAGGAGATGTGTTCAGGAGAAAGTTGCTCATGTTTATATTCAAGAGATTTTTGCCTATGTTTTCTTCTATGAGTTTTATGGTTTCATGACTCACATTTAGGCCTTTGATCCATTTCGAGTTTACTTTTGTGTATGGAGTTAGAAAATAATCCAGTTTCATTCTTTTCCATGTTGCTGTCCAGCTTTGCCAACACCAGTTGTTGAATAGGCTGTCTTTTCCCCATTGTATGTTCATGGCTCCCTGATCATGTATTAACTGACCACATATGCATGTGTTTATATCTGGACTCTCTATTCTGGTCCATTAAACAGAATGGGTCTGCCCTTATGCCAGTACCATACTATTTTGATTACCATAGCTTTATTACATTAAGCATTTCAGCTTGGACTGGAAAAAGTACCATTCAAGGAATTAAAATTTAGACATGTAAATCTTTTTAAGATTTAATTTGCTTTGCAATTTTGATTCCTTGTAGTATTTGTTCCAAATTCATGTTTTTTCATGGATGCATAAAGGTTGTTCCATGGGGCATTATTACTCTTGTTAACATTTTCAAAGCATATTTTAAATGAGATGAATCAATTCCAAATCAATAAATAGTTTTTGAGTACCTAGTATATATAAGGTATGATGAATGAAATCATAGAAACACTCATTTCCCTGAAAATATTGAACATTAGCATTTGACAGACATAAGTATGTCCTTGACAATGGTTTATTAACTGAGACAAAGATCACCATATGCCTGTTGCTGGTTATCAATGACTATGAAGTGGTTTTGTGAGCTTGGATTACTGAATCCTATGACTGACTCTTCTCCAAATATTTTGTTAACATTGTGAAGCTACAGACCCACCAAACTGCAGTGCCATTCCAAGTGCTTGGGGTCTTCATCTGAAAACAATACCGTACTTCATTTCTCTTAATACCTGTCAGGTGTGGAAGTTATTGCTCACCTCACTAAGTTACTTGTGTTTTAATACTGATATGGTTTTCATTCAAGATACTTGAAAACAAAGCCAGGCCTTTTATAAATACTTACTGTTGGTGTTGCTCACCCATCTGTGCCTTCAGCAGTTTATCAGTTGCTTACAATTCTAGGTGAAGGGAAGGTGGCAGCACACACACAGACAAGACCCTGCCCACGGGGAGCTGCCATTCTGGGGGATATAAATGTATGTTGCTATATACTTCCAGATGTTGGTTTATAGTATGAAGATAAAGCAGAAATAATTTGCTAGAGAGTATCCAGGGGCCTTATATTAGAAGGTTGGTCAGAGAAGACGTCTGTGAGAAGATAACATTTGAACAGAAAGCTGAATGAGGAGAATGTTTATTAAATTGTATTTTTGTTTCTTTGAAATAAAAATGCTGGGTAGATGGAGCTGAAGAGGATGGGAAATGTCAAGGTAAGAAGCATTATGCATCTAGGGCTTTCTTTCAAAGGGCCTCATGATCTGTATATCGGATCTCTTTTCCTGCCCTTGAGTGATGGTAATCTCAGGCACCAAGGTTTTATCCTCAATAAAAGAAAATACTGTGGTATCTAATATAATGAGCTGCATCTTAGGAAGCCATCCAAGGGAATCTGTGGTATTGGCCCAGACTCGTAGACTGCTACCAGGGCGTGTGGAAAGCGACCATTTGATTCCTTCTATCCCTCTTGGCGTGATTTGCCTGACCACATCATAACATCTCATTAGGTAGACTTGACAATTAGAAATAACTTTCCTTAGAGGAAAATGCTCTCAGCAGTGTTTTTAAAGCCCTATCTACCTTGGAAATAGGCTCTTGTTTTGTTCTTAGGTGTGAACATCTCACCAGCTCAGTATACTTTGTGCTCTGTGGGCATGTTTTCTGGTGGATGGTGCTGCCTGGGGAGTCAGGACATAGGGTGAGTCCCAACTTCGCTGCTCATCAACCTGGTGCCCCAGCTAGTAGTCTGAGCTCAACATCCTCAAGTATGAGGTTGGAACGATAAGTACCTCTGCTCTGGCTTCTTCAGATTAGTAATGTTAAAATAAGATGACATGTGTAAACTTTTGTAAGCTGTAAAAGCTGTGTAAATCTAATGTGTTATAAAAGGTTCTCAAGTTATAGAATACTAAAAATGTTAGAGAGGGATTAAGAGTGTAGACTCTGAAACCACATTTTTTAGGCTGCAGTCTTGGCTCTCCTTCTACCTACCTGTGTTGCCACAGACAAGCTACTTAGCCTCTCTGTGCCTCAGCTTCTCATCTGTAAAATGGAGATAATTTATAACAACCACAATGAGTAATAGGACTAATGAAGATCACTGAGTACTCATGCATTACAGAGGTTAGTTCTCACACCTCTGTGAGGGTTCATATTATTATCTTGGTTTAGAGATGAAGGTGCTGGAGACAAGTCAGTTATTTGTCCCAGGCCTCTCAATTCCAAGTGTAGAGCTGGGATCTAGCCTGTAACTTCTGTGCATGAAAGCCTAAGAACTTAATCTGAAAACTCAACTGCCTTATTTTTTTCATCCAGAAATAAAAGTGGAACATTACGTTGCCTGAGCATTCCAGAGCTCATAAGAGGTAGTAAGATTTTGGACAGAGGACACTTTAATTTAAAGAAATGATTTCATATGACTCTTAGTAAAGAGGAATTTTGCTGCAGTTTATATGAGTAATAGTCTCTATGACAAGGGCTGGGTGTCTCTTTGCCTTTTATTTTCTTCTCAGAGTTATCTGTAGTGTGGTTTTCCATCACTTTATGTTTTTAGTTTTATTTAGGGAGCTTTACAGATCTTTGCTGAATGAATGACATAGGAGAGACTTCATTACTTCATTGCCTGGAATCACAAGCTAATTATACCTTACAATTTAACAATGGATGATGAGGGAAGGCAGATTCCTATTTTCTGAACTATGCACTGTGACTGTAAACTAACCCAAAGTCACCATTATATTTTTAAGGCAAGGAAGTAAGTCACAACTTTCTAGGTCTTTCTTCAATGTACATCTGAAATCAAGTCCTGTTATCCATCCTCAACTTAAATGTCCACATTCCTGGGCCTTGCAACAAAGTATTTGGCTAATGACATAATTGAGTAATCTGTGGGATTTAAATAAGGGGAAGGCTAATGAGTTCTCAGTTCTGCTCCATTTTTGCTCATTTTTAAAGAGGATAATGGACAAGAGAAGTGGGGTGGGTGGTGAGAGGGTGGGGCACAGGCAGTGGGGAGTAGTGAGTCCTGGATATAAGAAACGGGGAAGAAGGAGGTCATTTTGACTAAAGAATTAGGAAGACAGAGATAGCAAAATGGCTCCAAATGCCACCTTTGGTGGTGATTCCAGGTTTATGTTTTAAGGTATGTGTTTCTTTAGCTTTCAGACGCATGGGGTTGGAAGCTGGAAATATTCTTTTAGCTGTTAGCTTCATGAATGGCTTTCTACCTATGATTTCTGGCCTTTGTGGTGGTACTAGGTGAGAGATTTCTGGTTGTGAAAGGCCATCGTTAGGGAGGCTTCATCACAGAGTGGATGATCTTTTAAGAGTCCAGGAGCTCTGACATCTTTTTGACTGTTTGACCTGGTTAAGGACATCATGTCTTTTAGATTAAAAAGCAACCACAAAAACAGAATCAGCAGCTGCTTTGTGAGAGAGTACTTTAGTATTGCTCATCACTTTCATCTCTTGGTTTCCTAGAATCCCAGACAGAAAAGTTTCTGACAACCTTTGCCATGCAGAGGGAGCATTCTCTTCTAGAGAGCGCATGTAGGGAAAACAGGAAAGGAATTGTAAAAAAATCAATGTTGATGTCTCTACCAAGAAATGTTAAAAAAAAAGCAGAAGAGTAGATTTCCAGGTTGGGATTATACTATATTTTAGGTAGTTTGGATGATGAGTGCCAATGGCCCTTATGCCTGGCTGATTTCAATCAATGCTATCAGTCATTTACTTCCTTATACATGAAAATTCATTCAATAAATATGTTTGATGTTGGACGGTCCGGTTATGTTCACTTGCACCTGAGTGCACATTTGCTCCATGTTCGCAGTGGTTCTGAGGTTTCACTGAGCTCAGTGGGATGGATACCAAACAGGCTGTGTTAAGGAGCACAGACGTTTGTGTGCACTGACGGTAAAGGAGAACGACTTTACTAAAAGACAGCAGTAAGCCAGTAAAAAGGCATCGGTGTGTATTTATAAAATCTGTGCTTGTGTATATCTTTGGATACTTGAGGGGCTCTCCTTCATTTTTAGTTTCAAGTTGTGTGTTTCAAAATTATTAACTGTGTTCTACAACGCTTCTGAGGAATTTCGTTTGGATCATGTAGTTTATTTCAATGATGTTTAACCTAATTACCCCTTTGATTTTTTTTTCCCTCAAAACGATCACTGGCATCTTATAAATTTTAGAGTTTTCTTCAAACCAGTTGTAAAAGGATCAGGTGGTTCAATTGTTTAAAAGAATGACTAAAGCCATGTTTTTCAAAGAGCTTGTGACAGTTTGTTTTGACTCGGTGAATATAAAATATAAGATGACGGGAACCAAGAGTATGATTTTCTAGCCTCAGGAGTCAGGGGAGACTCACATGTATTTGATATAATCTGGGTGTTTTAAGAGCATCCTAAGCTGCAGTACAGAGGAGTTTTGCAGCAAACCAGAGAAAATGGAATGATTCTATTCTGCATCTGAGGCTTGAAAGAAGAAAGACGAGGGTAACTTTTTCCAGGCCACCCATATGAGAGGGTGGAACTGGCAAGAGATTTCTTAGCTACTAGACTGTACACATCTGTTGCTATCAGAGGAAGTTTCATGACTTATTTTATGGGATTGGAGCATCTCTTGTAAAAGGGCATCTTTTTCACTATGCAGAAATTATTCATTTCATTCTCACAGTGGTAAATACTGTTTCTGCTATAGAGATCTTTAAATGCCATTGAGGTAAAACAATAAGTTGTGTTCTAAAAGATAGGCCCAGTTGAGAATCCCCTGGGGAAGAAGTCACAAGGCCAGGCCAGAGGGGTCATGGTGCCCTCCGTTAATGTTTCTGAAGCTTCCATTTGGCAAATGATTTTGTATGAAGGATTCTTTTAATAATTTGATATGTGACCTATTTCTCCCTCACACAGCTTCTGTTTTGACAGTAAGCATAAGGAAATAGGAGTAATAACAAAATCAGTTTTTTCTCATTCACACTTTTCTACCGTTTGGGTTTGGGAATAGTGAGGTGGGAGACAGGAGCAAGGATGTGGAAGAAAAACAGCCGTGTAGGAGAGAGGATGTGCACGGTGGAACAAGCTGCATGGGATTATAGGAGGGTCTGTTTAGGAAACACAGTACTGATAGTTTAATAGTTAAGCCTTTGTGTTTGGAGATTCACATATCTCTATTAGTATTTTTGTGAAAAAGAAACTTCATAAAATCAGATTGATGACTGTTGTAATTTAATTAGACTGGCTTGATGAAATGCAATGTTATTTGAACGAGAAGTTGAGTCTACATTTCCTGAGAAAAATGGCAATTTGGTTTGTTTCAGATTTGGTTGCAAACAATTCCACCCTGGTATATAAGTGGGTAAAATAAATTGGTAATTTAAAAATTAAAAGAAAGGCTAAATTTGGTGGACAAATTACACTAATTATTTGTAGATATTTCTTGCCTTCCTTTGCAGCTCTCTCTTTTCCAGTTTTGCTATCGTAGATATTTCTTTCTTGAACCATGCCTTCTGTAATAGCTTTGAGAGATGCTGTTAAGTTATGGCCCCCTGATAATTTCACACTGCCCTAAGTCCTTTGCATGGTGGCTTTACAAGCACATCCAAAGGAAACTATTAATACTTTATAACGATATTAAAATCAGTCAGTTGACCAAAGAGACCTACTGATTTTTTTGATAGGTCGGCAGGATGAGCTAGGGGAAGAGAGTATGAGGGTAATTTTCTTTTTGCTATTATTAATATACAACTACATGTGCAACATTATGGTTACTAGACTCCCCCTATTATCAAGTCCCCACCACATACCCCATTGCAGTCACTGTCCATCAACGCAGAAGGATGTTATAGAATCACTACTTGTCTTCTCCGTGTTATACTGCCTTCCCCGTATTCCCCCACCCCACCCCACCCCCGCTACATTATGTGTGCAAATTGTAATAGCCCTTTTTCCCCCTTATTCCTCCCTTCCCACCCATCTTCCCCAGTCCCTTTCCCTTTGGTAGCTATTAGTCCATTCTTGGGTTCTGTGAATCTGCTGCTGTTTTCTTCCTTCAATTTTTTCTTTGTTTTTATACTCCACATATGAGTGAAATCATTTGGTACTTGTCTTTCTCTGCCTGGCTTATTTCACTGAGCATAATACCCTCTAGCTCCATCCATGTTATTGCAAATGGTAGAATTTGTTTTCTTCTTAGGGCTGAATAATATTCCATTGTGTATATATACCACATCTTCTTTATCCATTCATCTACTGATGGACACTTAGGTTGCTTCCATTTCTTGGCAATTGTAAATAGTGCTGCAATAAACATAGGGGTGCATCTGTCCTTTTCAAATTGGCCTGCTGCATTCTTAGGGTAAATTCCTAGGAGTGGAATTCCTGGGTAAAATGATATTTCTTTTTGAGTTTTTTGAGGAACCTCCATACTGCTTTCCACAATGGTTGTGCTAATTTACATTCCCCCCGCAGTGTTGGAGGGTTCCCCTTTCTCCACATCCTTGCCAACATTTATTGTTGTTTGTCTTTTGGATGTTGGCCATCCTAACTGGTGTGAGGTGATATCTCATTGTGGTTTTAATTTGCATTTCTCTGATGATTAGTGATGTGGAGCATCTTTTCATGTACCTTTGGCCATCTGAATTTCTTCTTTGGAGAAGTGTCTATGTAGTTCCTCTGCCCATTTTTTAATTGGCTTGCCTTTTGTTTGTTGAGGTGCATGAGCTCTCTATATAATTTGGATGTCAAACCCTTACTGGATATGTCATTTATGAATATATTCTCCCATACTGTAGGATATCTTTTTGTTCTACTAATGGTATCCCTTGCTGTACAGAAGCTTTCTAGTTTGATATAGTCCCATTTGTTCATGTTTGCTTTTGTTTTCCTTGCCTGGGGAGACATGTTCATGAAGAAGTTGCTCATGTTTATGTCCAAGAGATTTTTGCCTATGTTTTTCTCTAAGAGTTTCATGGTTTCATGACTTACATTCAGGCCTTTGATCCATTTTGAGTTTACTTTTGTGTATGGGGTTAGACAGTAATCCAGTTTCATTCTCTTACATGTAGCAGTCCAGTTTTTCCAACACCAGCTGTTGAAGAGGCGTCATTTCCCCATTGTATATTCATGGCTCCTTTATCGTATATTAATTGACCATATATGTTTGGGTTTGTATATGGACTCTCTAGTCTGTTCCATTGGTCTATGGGTCTGTTCTTGTGCCAGTACCAAATTGTCTTGATTACTGTAGCTTTGTAGTAGAGCTTGAAGTCAGGGAGCATAATTCCCCCTGCTTTATTCTTCCTTCTCAGGATAGCTTTGGCTGTTCGGGGTCTTTTGTAGTTCCATATGAATTTTAGAACTATTTGCTCTAGTTCATTGAAGAATGCTGTTGGTATTTTGATAGGGATTGCATTGAATCTGTAGATGGCTTTAGGCAGGATGGCCATTTTGACAATATTAAATTTTCCTAGCCAAGAGCATGGGATGAATTTTCATTTATTAGTGTCCTCTTCTTAAGAGGGTCTTATAGTTTCCAGGGTATAGGTCTTTCACTTCCTTGATTAGGTTTATTCTAAGTATTTTATTCTTTTTGATGTGATTGTGAATGGAATTGTTTTCCTGATTTCTCTTTCTGCTAGTTCATCATTAGTGTAGGAATGCAACAGATTTCTGTGTATTAATTTTCTTTATAATTTATTTTAGTATCATTAATCTACAATTACATGTGCAATATTATGGTGATTAAACTACCCCCTTCATCAGGTCCCCCCCACCAACCGCATTACAGTCACTGTCCATCAGTGTAGTGGGATGCTATAGAGTCACTACTTGTCTTCTCTAAGTTGTACAGCCCTCCCCGTGCCCCCCCAACATTACATCTGCTAATCGTAATGCCCCTTTTTCCCCCTTGTCCCTCCCTTCCCACCCATCCTCACCAGTCCCTTTCTCTTTGGTAACTATTAGTCCTTTCTTGGGTTCTGTGAGTCTGCTGCTGTTTTGTTCCTTCAGTTTTTTTTTTCTTTGTTCTTATACTCCACATATGAGTGAAATCATTTGATACTTGTCTTTTTCAGCTTGGCTTATTTCACTGAGCATAATATTCTCTAGCTCCATCCATGTTGTTGCAAATGGTAGGATTTGTTTTCTTCTTATGGCTGTATAATATTCCACTGTGTATATGTACCAATTCTTCTTTATCCATTCATCTACTGATGGACACTTGGGTTGCTTCCATTTCTTGGCTATTGTAAATAGTGCTGCCACAAACATAGGGGTGCATCTGTCTTTTTCAAACTGCGCTGCTGCATTCTTAGGGTAAATTCCTAGGAGTGTAATTCCTGGGTCAAATGGTATTTCTATTTTGAGTTTTTTTGAGGAACCTCCATACTGCTTTCCACAATGGTTGAACTAATTTGCATTCCCACTGGCAGTGTAGGAGGGTTCCCTTTTCTCCACATCCTTGCCAACACTTGTTGTTGTTTGTATTTTGGATGTTGGCCATCCTCACTGGTGTGAGGTGATACCTCATTGTGGTTTTAATCTGCATTTCTCTGATGATTAGTGATGTGGAGCATCTTTTCATGTGCCTGTTGGCCATCTGAGTTTCTTATTTGGAGAAGTGTCCATTCATGTCCTCTGCCCATTTTTTAATTGGATTATTTACTTTATGTTTGTTGAGATGAGTGAGTTCTTTATATATTTTGGATGTCAACCCCTTATCGGATACGTTATTTATGAATATATTCTCCCGTACTGTAGGATGTCTTTTTGTTCTACTGATGGTGTCCTTTGCTGTACAGAAGCTTTTCAGCTTGATATAATCCCACTTGTTCATTTTTGCTTTTGTTTCCCTTGCTCGGGTAGATATGTTTATAAAGAAGTCGCTCATGTTTATGTCCAAGAAACTTTGCCTGTATTTTTTTCTAAGAGTTTTATGGTTTCATGACTTACATTCAGGTCTTTGATCCATTTTGAGTTGACTTTTGTGTATGGGGTTAGACAGTAGTCCAGTTTCATTCTTACATGTAGCTGTCCAGTTTTGCCAACGCCATCTGCTGAAGAGGCTGTCATTTCCCCATTGTATATCCAAGGATCCTTTATCAAATATTAATTGACTGTATATGTTTGGGTTAATGTTTGGATTTTCCTTTCTGTTCCACTGGTCTGTGGGTCTGTTTTTGTGCCAATACCAAATTGTCTTGATTGCTGTGGCTTTGTAGTAGAGCTTGAAGTCAGGGAGCGTAATTCCCCGTTTTATTCCTCCTTCTCAGGATTGCTTTGGCTATTCGGGGTCTTTTGTGGTTCCATATGAATTTTAGAATTATTTGTTCCAGTTCATTGAAGAAAGCTGTTGGTATTTTGATAGGGATTGCGTTGAATCTGTAGATTGCTTTAGGTGGTATAGCCATTTTGACAATATTTATTCTACCTAGCCAAAAGCATGGGATGGATTTCCATTTTTTAGTGTCCTCTTTAATTTCTCTTAGGAGTGTCTTGTAGTTTTCAGAGTATAGGCCTTTCACTTCCTTTGTTAGGTTTATTCCTAGATATTTTATTCTTTTTGATGCAATTGTGAATGGAATTGTTTCTGATTTCTCTTTCTGTTAGTTCATCGTTAGTGTATAGGAAAGCAACAGATTTCTGTGTGTTAATTTTGTATCCGACAACTTTGCTGAATTCAGATATTAGTTCTAGTAGTTTTGGAGTAGGAGTCTTTAGGGTTTTTTATGTACAGTATCATGTCATCTGCAAATAGTGACAATTTGACTTCTTCTTTACCAATCTGGATGCCTTGTATGTCTTTGTTTTGTCTGATTGCCGTGGCTAGGACCTCCAGTACTATGTTGAATAACAGTGGAGAGAGTGGACATCCTGTCTTGTTCCCGATCTTAGATGAAAAGCTTTCAGCTTCTTGCCGTTAAGTATGATGTTAGCTGTGGGTTTGTCATATATGGCCTTTATGATGTTGAGGTACTTGCCGTCTATACCCATTTTGTTGAGAGTTTTAATCATGAATGGATGCTGAATTTTGTCAAGTGCTTTTGCAGCATCTATGGAGATGATCATGTGGTTTTTGTTCTTCTTTTTGTTGATGTGGTGGATGATGTTGATGGATTTTTGAATGTTGTACCATCCTTGCATCCCTGGGATGAATCCCACTTGATCATGGTGTATGATCCTCTTGATGTATTTTTGAATTCGGTTTGCTAATATTTTGTTGAGTATTTTTGCATCTACGTTCATCAGGGATATTGGTCTGTAATTTTCTTTTTTGGTGAGGTCTTTGCCAGGTTTTGGTATTAGAGTGATGCTGGCTTCATAGAATGAGTCCGGAAGTATTCCCTCCTCTTCTATTTTTTGGAAAACGTTAAGGAGAATGGGTGTTATTTCTTCTCTATATGTCTGGTAGAACTCAGAGGTGAATCCATCTGGTCTGGGGGTTTTGTTCTTGGGTAGTTTTTTTGGTTACCGCTTCAATTTCATTGCTGGTGATTGGTCTGTTTAGTTTTTCTGTTTCTTGTTTGGTCAGTTTTGGAAGGTTTATTTTTCTAAGAAGTTGTCCATTTCTTCTATGTTTTCCAGCTTGTTAGCATATAGATTCTCATAATAGTCTCTTATAATTCTTTGTATTTTTGTGGGGTCTGTCAGTATTTTTCCTTTCTCATTTCTGATTCTGTTTATGTGTGTAGATTCTCTTTTTCTCTTAATGAGTCTGGCTAGGGGTTTATCTATATTGTTTATTTATTCAAAGAACCAGCTCTTGCTTTCATTGCTTTTTTCTATTGTTTCATTCTTCTCAATTTTATTTATTTCTTCTCTGATCTTTCTTATGTCCCTCCTTCTGGTGACTTTGGGTCTAATTTGTTCTTCTTTTTCCAATTTCAGTAATTGTGTCTTTAGACTATTCATTTGGGAATGTTCTTCCTTCTTTAAATAGGCCTGGATTGCAATATAGTTTCCTCTTAGAACTGCCTTTGCTGCATCCCACAGAAGTTCTCGCTTTTTGTTGTTGTCATTAATTTCCATATGTTCTTTGATTTGGTCGTTAACCCATTGATTAATTAGGAGGATGTTTTTGTGAGCCTTTTTGATTTCTTTCTAAAATTTATTTCTAGTTTTATACCTTTGTGATCTGAGAAGTTGGTTGGTAGAATTTCAATCTTTTTGAATTTACTGAGGTTCTTTTTGTGGGCTAGTATGCGGTCTATTCTGGAAAATGTTCCATGTGCACTTGAGAAGAATGTGTATACTGTTGCTTTTGGGTGTAGAGTTCTGTAGATGTCTGTTAGGTCCATCTGTTCTAGTGTGTTGTTCAGTGACTCTGTGTCTTTACTTATTTTCTGTCTGGTTGATCTGTCCTTTGGAGTGAGTGGTGTGTTGAAGTCTCCTAAAATGAATGCATTGCATTCTATTTCCTCCTTTAATTCTGTTAGTATTTGTTTCACATATGCCGGCGCTCCCGTGTTGGGTGCATATATGTTTATAATGGTTATATCCTCTTGTTGGATTGACCCATTTATCATTATGTAATGTCCTTCTTTATCTGTTGCTACTTTCTTCATTTTGAAGTCTATTTTGTCTGATACAAGTACTGCAACACCTGCTTTTTTCTCCTTGTTGTTTGCATGAAATATCTTTTTCCATCCCTTCACTTTTAGTCTGTTTATATCTTTGGGTTTGACGTGAGTTTCTTGTAGGCAGCATACACATGGGTCTTGCTTTTTTATCCATTCTGTTACTCTGTGTCTTTTGATTGGTGCATTCAGTCCATTTACATTTAGGGTGATTATTGATAGATATGTACTTATTGCCATTGCTGGCTTTAGATTCGTGGTTACCAAAGGTTCATGGGTTGCTTTTTTACTATCTAACAATCTAACCTAACTTGTTAAGTTATTGTAAACATTGTCTGATGTTTCTTTATTTCTCTCCCTTCTTATTCTTCCTCCTCCATTCTTTATATACTAGGTGTTTTATTCTTTGCCTTTAGTTAGTATTTGGATGGTCTGCTTTCTTTGCTATGATTTTATTATCTCTGGTGACATCTTTTGAGCCTTAGGAGTGCTTCCTTCTAGAGAAGTTCCTTTAAGATGTCCTGTAGAGGTGGTTTATGGGAGGCAAAATTTCTCAGCTTTCACTTGTCTGGAAATTGTTTAATCCCTCCATCATATTTAAATGATAATCGTGCTGGATACAATATTCTTGGTTCGAGGCCCTTCTGTTTCATCCCATTAAATATATCATGCCATTCTCTTCTGGCCTGCAGGGTTTCTGTTGAGAAGTCTGATGATAGTCTGATGGGTTTTCCTTTGTAGGTGATCTTTTTTCTCTCCCTAGCTGGCTTTAATACTCTGTCCTTTCTTTGATCTTTGCCATTTTAAGTATTATGTGCCTTGGTGGTGTCTTCCTTGGGTCCCTAGTGTTGGGAGATCTGTGGGCTTCCGTGGACTGCGAGACTATTTCCTTCCCCAGCATGGGAAAGTTTTCAGCAATTATTTCTTCAAAGACACTTTCTATCCCTTTTTCTCTCTCTTCTTCCTCTGGTACTCCTATAATGCGAATATTGTTCTGTTTGGATTCGTCACACGGTTCTCTTAATATTCTTTCATTCCTAGAGAACCTTTTATCTCTCTCTGCCTCAGCTGCTCTGTGTTCCTGTTCTCTGATTTCTATTGCATTAACAGTCTCTTGCATCTGGTCCAGTCTGCTGCTAAGCTCGTCAATGGCTTGTCTCATTTCTTCATTGTCTTTCCTGACTTCTCTCACTTCCTCCCTCAGCTCTTGGATATTTCTCTGTAGATCGTCAGCATGGTTATGACTTTTATTCTGAATTCTTTTTCAGGAAGATTATGCATTTCCATCCCTTCAGGCTCCCTCTCTGGTGTTGTCTGTGTGAGCTTTGTCTGTACCATATTCCTCTGTCTTTTCATGGTGATAGAAGTGGTCACTGGCAGGTGCCATGTATGTCAGCTGGTCTCTTTAAGACTGCCTCGCTGGGTGCCGAGTCATCTCAGGTGCAGATGCAGGCTGTGCGTTGTCCTGTGTATTCTGGTCTCTCTTTTAGGAATAGTTGTATTTGCTGTATTTTCATAGATATATATGGGTTTGGGAGGAGATTTCCGCCGCCCTGCTCATGCCGCCATCTTCCTGGAACTTGTGTATTAATTTTGTATCCTGCAACTTTGCTGAGTTGAGATATTAGATCTAATAGTTTTAGAGTGGATTCTTTTGGGTTTTTTATGTACAATATCATGTCATCTGCAAACAAGGACAGTTTGAATTCTTCCTTGCCGATATGGATGCCTTTTATTTCTTTGTGTTGTCTGATTGCCGTGGCTACGACTTTCAGTACTGTGTTGAATAAAAGTGAGGAGAGTGGGCATCCTTGTCTTGTTCCCGATCTTAAAGGACAAGCTTTCAGCTTCTCGCTGTTAAGCATAATGTTGGCTGTGGGTTTGTCATATATGGCCTTCATTATGTTGAGGTACTTGCTCTCTATACCTATTTTGTTGAGTGTATTTATCATGAATGGATGTTGAATTTTGTCACATGCTTTTCTAGCATCTATGGAGATGATCATGTAGTTTTTGTCCTTTTTGTTGATGTAGTGGATGATGTTGATGGATTTTCTAATGTTGTACCATCCTTGCATCCCTGGGATGAATCCCACTTGATCATGATGGATGATCTTTTTGATGTATTTTTGATTTCGGTTTGTTAATATTTTGTTGAGTATTTTTGCATCTATGATGATCAGGGATATTGGACTATCATTTTCTTTTTTTTGTGGTTTCTTTGCCTGGTTTTGGTATTACAGTGATATTGGCCTCGTAGAACGAGTTTGGGAGTATTCCCTCCTCTTCCACTTTTTTGAAAACTTTAATGAGGATGGGTATTAGGTCTTCACTAAATGTTTGATAAAAATCAGCAGGAGTTTTGTTCTTAGGTAGTTTTTGACTACCAAATCGATCTCTTTGCTGGTAATTGGTCTATTCAGATTTCTGTTTCTTTCTGGGTCAGCCTTAGAAGGTTGTATTTTTTAGAAAGTTGTCCATTTCTTCTAGGGTATCATGTTTGTTACCATATAATTTTTCGTAGTATTCTCTCATAATTGTTTGTATTTCTGTGGTATCCATAGTGATTTTTCCTTTTTTGTTTCTGATTCTGTTTATGTGGGTACACTGTCTTTTTTTCTTGACGAGTCTGGCTAAGGGTTTATCTATTTTGTTTATTTTCTCAAAGAACGAACTCCTGCTTTCATTGATTCTTTCTATTGTTTTATTCTTCTCAATTTTATTTATTTCTGCTTTAATCTTTATTATGTCCCTCCTTCTACTGACTTTGGGCCTCATTTGTTCTTCCTTTTCTAGTTTCATTAATTGTGAGTTTAGACTGTTCATATGGGATTGTTCTTCTTTCCGGAGGCATGCCTGTATTGCAATATATTTCCCTCTTAGCACAGCCTTTGCTGCATCCCACAGATTTTGTGTTGTTGAATTATTGTTGTCATTAGTCTCCATATATTGCTTGATCTGTTTTTATTTGGTCATTGATCCATTGATTACTTAGGAGCATGTTATTAAGCCTCCATGTGTTTGTGGGCATTTTTGTTTTCTTTGTGTAATTTATTTCTAGTTTGATACCTTTGTGATCTGAGAAGCTGGTTGGTACAATTTCAGTCTTTTTAAATTTACTGAGGTTCTTTTTGTGGCCTATTATATGATCTAGTCTTGAAAATGTTCCATGTGCACTTGAGAAGAATGTGTATCCTGTTGCTTTTGGATGAAGTGTTCTGTAATGTCCATTAGATCCATCTGTTCTAATATGTTGTTCAGTGCCTCCGTCGGTTTACTTATTTTCTATCTGGTTGATCTGTCCTTTGGAGTGAGTGGTGTTGAAGTCTCCTAAAATGAATGCATTGCATTCCATTTCCCCTTTAATTCTGTTACTATTTGTTTCACATATGTAGGTGATCCTGTGTTGGGTGCATAGATGTTTATAGTAGTTATATCCTCTTGTTGGACTGACCCATTTATCATTATGTAATGTCTTTCTTTGTCTCTTGTGACCTTCTTTGTTTTGAAGTCTATTTTGTCTGATACAAGTACTGCAACTCCTGCTTTTTTCTATTAGTTGCATGAAATATCTTTTTCCATCCCTTTTTGTTCAGTCTTTGTATGTCTTTGGGTTTGAAGTGAGTCTCGTGTAGGCAGCATATAGATGGGTCTTGTTGCTTTATTCATTCAGTGACTCTATGTCGTTTGATTAGTGCATTCAGACCATTTACATTTAGGGTGATTATTGATAGGTATATAGTTATTGCCATTGCAGGCTTTAGATTTGTGGTTACCAAAGGTTCAAGGGCAATTCTCTTACTATCTGTCTAATTTAACTGACTTCCTATACTATTAAAATCACAACCTAAAGGTTTTTTTTCCTCCTTTTTCTTCCTCCTCCATTTTTTGTATGTTATGAATCATATTCTGTACTCTTTATCTTCCCTTTGATGACATCTGTTTAGCCTTAGGAATACTTCCACCTATAGGAGTCCCTCCAAAATGCCCTGTACAGGTGGTTTGTGGGAGGTAAATTCTCTCAGGTTTTGCTTATCTGAAAATTGTTTAATCCCTCCTTCAAATTTAAATAATAACCTTGCCGGGTCGTATATTCTTGGTTCAAGGCCCTTGTGCTTCATTGCATTAAATATATCATGCCACTCCCTTCTGGCCTGTAAGGTTTCCACTGAGAAGTTTGATGATAGCCTGATGGGTTTTCCTTTGTATGTGACCTTTTTTCTCTCTCTAGCTGCTTTTAAAAGTCTGTCTTTATCCTTGATCTTTGCTATTTTAATTATTATGTGTCTTGATGTTGTCTTCCTTGGGTCCCTTGTTTTGGGAGATCTGTGCACCTCCATGGCTTCAGAGACTGTATCCTTCCCCATATTGGGGAAGTTTTCTGCAATTACCTCCTCAATGACATTTTCTGTCCCTTTTTCTCTCTCTTCTTCTTCTGGTACCCCTATAATGCGAATATTATTCCGTTTGGATTGGTCACACAGTTCTCTCAATATTCTTTCATTCTTAGAGATCCTTTTTTCTCTCTGTGCCCCAGCTTCTTTGTATTCCTCTTCTCTAATTTCTATTTCATTTATCATCTCCTCCACCATATCTAATGTGCTTTTAAAACTTTCCATTTTATGTTTCATTTCAGATATGGTATTTCTTAGTGATTGACTCTCCATCCTAAGTTCGTTCCTGAGGTCTTCAATATTTTTCTGTACCTCCATAAGCATATTTATAATTTTTATTTTGAACTCTCTTTCAGGAAGATTGTTCAGTTCGGTTTCATTTGGCCCTCTTCTGGGGTTTGTGAGATTTTGGTCTGAACCATATTCTTTTGACATTTCATTTTTCTGTGTGGTGCCCACTAGTATGAAGAAACTCCAGTCTCTGGAGCTGTTCAGCCCCTAGAGTGAGGTTGGGGGTCGTAGGGGAGCGGAGCTGGTGCCTTGGAGGGAGGAAAGATCTGTTCCTGCTTCCTGTCTGCGGTGCCTGTCTCCAGTGTCAGAGGCAGTGGGCCAAGCACACACTGGTAAACTGTGCTTTGCATCTCAGCTGTTGTAGGCGGGGCCTTCCTCTGGCTGGCCCAGCGCCTGTGCAGTGACTGTGGGTTTGCGTGCAGGTGCCTGCAGGTCAGTAGGAAGGCTCAGCAGGCTGTGTCACAGGGCTGTCAAAGCTGAGTAGGCAGTCAGGGGGATGGAGCACCTCAAGCTCCTCAAAGTTTCCAACCAGCTGGGCAGAACACGCCCAGCCTCCCCTGTCCAGCTCTCCCTTCTCCCACACAGCAAGCTCCATGCAAACCCTGCCCCTTCAGCAGCCCTCTCACTGCTAGGAAGCCTCTCCGACTCCCTGACTTTCCTCGGACACAGAGCAGCTGGGTGTGGATCCCCTCCTCCACAAACAGCGGGAATGTCAATTTTCTCAAGCACTCTGCCTGTCGGAGCTCCCCAACGCCCAGGGCACCACACAATAAGGGATTCTGCTCACAAAGCAGATGTCCAGGGCTAGGTGTCCAGCAGTCCCAGGCTTTCACCCGCTCCCGCGTTCCGTTTCTCTTCCTCCGGCCGTTGAGCTGGGGTGGGGGAAGGGCCTGGGTCCCCCCGGATTAAGGCTTTCGTACGTTACCCTGTTACTTGAGGTCTGCTCTGTTCCTGAGGTCTGTATGCAGTCTGGTTCAGCTTTCTTTCTTGTTGCTGTCTGAAGGTTAGTTGTATTCATTAACTACATTCTTGTATTGTTTGTGATTCTGGGAGGAGCTCTCTCACCTCTCACGCCGGCATCTTGGAACTCCTCTCTTGAGGGTGCTTTTTAAAAAACTTTTGTTTTGAATAAAACGCTGGCCAGGAGAAACACCTGAGACGGTGTGAACTGATAGGCTCACTCTCAGGTATTTTGGCAACTTGGAGCATGTTGGAGCCTCTCCATAGCCACGTGACTCTCCCAGCAGTCAGCCCTTTTCTCTTTTGTCTCCTCTGAGCTGCTCTTCACTTCTGGCCAACATTCTTTCCTTTTCACTTTTTTCGTTGTTAGTTGGCTCAGAAACATACCTTACAGTCGATGAATCTGCAGTTTTCTTAACATTTCATCAGTTATCTATTTTAAAATCCCATTTGCAAATATTTTCCTTCTCCCTTGTCTTCCTTTCACATTTGAAATGAAAAAAGCAGAAGCTGTATTTTCATGCCTACCTTCCCAGTCACCATCTGCACCATCCCTGTATTCTCCTGAAGCTATTCTGTTAGATTCTTTGCTGAAATGAAATATATTATTAATAAATGGGAAGGTCCTTACTGGTGATTGATAACTACTCTTAGAAACACCGTCATTTGCAATTCATTAAATGCCTTATTTGCCATTTATATTTACTGAAAATTGATACTCTGTGTATTAGTTCTTTCTCAATGACAGGTCACTGATAAATGTATAATTAAAAGAGAGCTTAATTCCAATTTGTCTTCATTTCTCCTTGAAATAATTTTACAGCTGTCATATGGACCTTCTTCTCCATTCCAGTGCATTCCTCTTTGCCAGTTCCCACAATTGTTCTCTCATTTCTGAATTTCTTTTCTCAGGGCAATGTGATATTGTCAGAAGTCCAAATTCAAATTCTGCCTTTGTTATTTGTTGGGAGACTTTGGACAAATAGTTAAGAGCCCCCGACCTCAGTGTTCTCACCTATAAAGTGCGAATGAGAATATTTATTTCACAGAATTGAGATGAGGTACAAATGAGATAATATATCAGAAAGTGTTAGCTGAAAACTGGCATGCACACTGGGATTGAGTTAGTCAACACGGTCCTCTAGTTCCTCTGAATAAAACATTTGTGATTATGTCTCATAATTGCAGGTTATAGACATATTACATGGAATAACTTGCAGTAGAAATGAAAGACCGGCAGCAGCGTGGAGTGAAAGCTCTGTGACCACTGCCAAATCTCCCCACTGCCCGGGAGCACAGGAGGTGCGGCCTTATCAGTGAGGAGCAGGTCCATGGGGCTGAAGCCGCCCAGGAGTGCTGACTCACCCAGATCTGCGCCCTACACCAATAAAGAGCAGTTAGTACAGTGACTGATTTCTTTTCAGACGGCCATGCCCTGAGATAACGCTAAGTGCCTTCCTGCTTCTCGTCACTGCTCTGGCTCCTGCCCATTCCCTCAGACCTCAGCAGCTGGCCTCCTGGCTCCTTAATCTTGCTCGGGTCTGGGATTTTCACCAAATGAGACTTTCTTGGTCCCTGTTTTATGCCTCCCTCCCATTTTCCTCAGTTTGCAACCCGCGGTGACGGCGGCCAGGCTTCTCTGCAGGAAGACTGTTGCTTGCCCGGTGCGGCTTCTCCCGGCTCGTGGGGGCCGGGAATGGGCTTCCGGTGGGCGTTCAAAAGCTTCATGGTCTCTGTAGGAGGGTGCAGTGACTCTTATGCTCCAAGGAGTGTCGAGTTCTTCCTGAGGGCTTGTCTTGGTTGGGCAAGGAGAGTGATGTAAACTTGGCATCACCTCCTCATCATTTGGTGAGGTTAGGTCCTGTCTTACGGGAGGTATAGGTTTGGGGCTTTTGTAGTAGCTCTGCGACGTGGACATTGACTTCACTTCTGTAAGAGAGATGAGACTGCCTGCCTCCTGGGTAGTCTCACATGATCATATTTACACTCTGCCTGGCACTTTGCGGTCCTCAGTAAAACCCTCTCTTCAGTCCTGTGCCCTCTGTAAAACTCTCACAGCTACCACCTCTCCTCATGAGTTCTAGAGGGCCCAATAATAAAACTAAATATTAGAATAGAGCAGACAGAGGGACATACTCCTGGAGATAGGTTTCTCCTCAACTTCCATTAAGGCATAAATATTTTTTCCTGTTCTGCCTTGTACTGCTCTGCACCTCAGTACTAATCATCAACATTTGAGAATAGAAAAAGACAATGTTTGGAGAAGAATTTTCAGTAACATTTTATTGATGGCCTGATTTCTTTCAATCTTGGTTGAACTTCCTTTCAGGTTCTGATCTGTGGGCCAATGAGTGGTAAGCTTGCCTGTTGATTATTCTTTAGGGTCTTAGTTATTCTTTTAATACATGGTGCATGGTTTACCAGCTTTAGGTACCGTGGCAGGCTTTTATTGTTCCAATAAAATATTTGAATAATTTTTTGAGTTAAAAATTTGAATAAAATATTTGACTATTGGTCAAAGTAAATATTCACTGTCTCTTCCTAGGAGAGAATTATGCTTCCCTGTCTTGTGACTACAGGATTTTCTCTGACCACTATACCTGAACAGACAGAAGTTTTTAAGATTCAGCATGTGGCTCACCTTGTTTTATTGTTTCTTTCTGTCACGAGATCAGGAATGTTCCAGGTAGAGGCTATTTTAGCAGCCTACCGCCCAGAGGAAATATAGACCTGAGGTGTAGTTAACCTAGAATGATACACATAGCCTAACATTAGCAAGAAGTAAACTTTTGTCATAAGCCACTGAGATCTTGGGGTTATTTGTTACTGCAGCATAACTCAACCTATTCTGACTGATGCAGGTATAAATATTTGTGAATTTTGATTAATGTTTTATTGATATACCAATTACATATTCTATATGTACCTGAAATTTTGTGAACTCTGAATTATATTTAATATTACAATTGATTTTCATTTATTTCTTATTTGGTTGTATTTTTACATTGGTTTTAGGAGTTTCATATATAACTAAGTATACCTGAAAGATACTAGTTGTTAATAAAGAAAAACAAATTTAAAGTGGCTTAAAAAATAAAAGAAATTTGTTAGCTTATGAAACTGCAAAATCTGTATGTAGATTATGCTTCAGGCAGTTTGATCAGCTATCTGATTTTTTCAATTAGCCTGTCTTTCCTTTGTATGTTAGCTTCATCCTCAGACTGTTGCAAAATGCTTTACTACATGCTTTCTTATTCATATTCAAAAGGAGAAAGTAGGCTTCTTTTCTCTAAAACTATGAAAAACAAATAACTTTTCCTTTAATTGGATTGACTTAGGCAGTGTCATGGCTAGAGGAGCCTGTGCAATGACTGACTCAGACCTGGATACGTGCCCATCCCTGGACCAAATCAGAGCCCATCCCTGGGGCTTAGAGGGATATTGTATTTAATATGGGAAAGAGAGCTGCTATCACAGATAAATTTCAAATTCTCTCCGGCTTAATACAATAAACATACTTATTTCTCAGTTATGTCATAGATTAATGTAAATGTTCCTAATACTAATGATTGGTTCACTTCCAAGAGGTCATTCAGGGATATTAGTATCTTTTTTTCTTTTTTTAAGTATCATTGATATACAATCTTATGATGGTTCTACATAAACAATACAGTGGTTTCAACATTCACCCATACTGTCAAGTCCTCACCTCCTCTATTGCAGTCACTGTCTATCAGTGTAGTAAAATGTTATGGAGTCATTAATTGTCTTCTGTGTGCTGTATTTCCTGCCCTGTTACCTACCTATATTGTGATTGCAAATTATAGTGCCTCTTAAACCACTCTTCTTCCCCACCAACCTTCTCCAACCCCTCCCCTTTGGTAACCTGTAGTCCCTTCTTGGTGTCTGTGAGTCCACTGTTATTTGGTTCCTTCAGTTTTGCTTTGTTTTTATACTCCACAAATGAGTGAAATCACTTCGTATTTGTCTTTCCCTGCCTGGCTTATTTCACTGAATATAATACCCTCTAACTCCATCCATGCTGTTGCAAATGGGAGGATTTCTTTTCTTATGGCAGAATAATATTCCACTATGTATATGTACCACATCTTCTTTATCCATTCATCTATTGATGGACACTTAGGTTGTATATCTTGGCTATTGTAAATAGTGCTGCGATAAACATAGGGGTGCATATATTTTTTCGAATCAGGGATCTTGTTTTCTTTGGGTAAATTTCTAGGAGTGCAATTACTGGGTCAAATGGTATTTCTATTTTTAGTTTTTTGAGGAACCTCCACATTGCTTTCCACAATGATTGAACCAATTTACATTCCCACCAACAGTGGGGGAGGGTTCCCCTTTCTCTGCATCCTTGCGAGCATTTGTTGTTTCTTGTCTGTTGGACTGGCCGTCCTAACTGGTGTGAGGTGATATCTCATTGTGGTTTTCATTTGCATTCTCTGATGATTAGCCCTGTGGAGCATCTTTTTATGTGCCTGCTGGCCAAGGGATATTAATATCTTAGAGTTCCTCCACTTTCAGCTGCCAAAGTTGTTGCAAAGGAAGAGACCTTAGGGAAGACATATACATGTATTAACTACTTTAGCCCAGAGGTGACACACACCACTTCGGTTCATATTCCTTTGGTGAGAACTAGTCAATGGCCCCTCTTAGGTCAAAAGGAGTATGAAATGTGGTCCTTGGCTGGGCATCTGCTTCCCAGCATGTACCCTACATTGTGGGAGGGAGCATGAATCTGGTGGCCAGCCAGCTGACTCTGCCACAGATGTTAATCCCACCCATGCAGCACAAAGGGAGAGGAGCACAGGGAATGTTGAGGAGGCAACTGACCATATCACCCACACCAGGGAACCTGGTCTTGATGTCAGGCAGGTGTTGATTTGTGCTGAAGCAGATGTGTGAGCCCTCCATTGCCTATTGGACTAAATCATGTGATCAAAAGTCCATATATCACTTAAAAATAACTTCAGAAAACCTTTTAAACAGGAAATAAATGATTTCTCCTAAGATGTCAGGTTCCTCTCTCTTGAGTAGTGCGTGAGGGCCAATGCTCAGGTGAGGTGGCAGGTAGGGTGTGCAGGGTCGTGGTGCACGGTCGCAGGGGACAGACACCGTCAGTCATGGGTGGCAGGGCTGCTGGAGATGAGGCAGGGGAGTGTGTGCATGAAGGGCACATAGAGGGTCTCTGTGAAGATCAAAAACAGAACTAAACTATGAAGGCTGCACTGAGGGGGTCTTGAGGAATAAGACAAAGCAGAATAGTGTGAAAAGGTGAGAAGTTAGTTGGGAGGAGGCTTTAAGACATTTCAGAAATGAGTCCAAGTGCCCGAAGAAGACTTTCAAGTGCTCTGAGAGCATAGGCAAGACAATGAAAGACATATAGTTCACTATAATTATCTCTTACATAAGAGTTTTAACTTTCAAGTCTTTTACCTATATAAAATACCTTGGGGCCATTTCTTATCCTTTAGGTGTCAGACTAAATATTTCTTCTCCAGAGATACTTTCCATGATCAAAATTCCTCCATCCTGTCATTGCTTCTTTATTACAGTACTCCAAGTTGAAGTGGTAATTATTTGTTTACTTGTTTAGAGTCTATCTTTCACACTGGATTGCAAGCTCCGTGGGCGTACAGGATATGTCTTCTTTGACCCTAATTGCATACCCCTTACCTTGCTTTGTGTGGGGGATAATTTCAAATGAATGACATTTTTAATATTTATGAGACTTTGGTTATAAACACCTATTTTTTTTTAATTTGAAGAGTAACTCCTCCAATACAGTTGAGACCCTAAAAGTTAGAGAAAGAAATTATTTCAAACAAAATGTAAAGATTACATATAATGAATCCACAATTTGTTGAAATTCTAGTTGCGTGTGTTTGAAGTAAAGTAAGATTTTGCTGTTGTATGATATTCTCCCACAGTCTCTAGGACATAGTGCCGGAGATTTCCATTCTTCTAGTTGATATTTATTTCAGAGTTTGGGATCAATCAGCTTTCCAATATCTGAGGCTCAAGTAAGTCCTTGGGACCCCGGCGTCATCTTTGGGATTTCTAGGCCTCAAATAAAGGAGATTCTGGCATCTGTAGTCTCCATCTTGGCGTCTGATTCCAGTTATCTATTTCCATGCAACAAACCCAACCCAAAAGTTAGTGGCGTACAACAGGTTTATTATTATTTCTTGCAGTTCTGGGTGTTGACTGAGTTTGTCTGGACGGTCTCACTTGGGGTCTCATGTTATGACTAGTTGGAACTGCAGCCATTAGATAACTACTGAACTGGATGTTCAGGATGGCTTGATCAAATGGTTGCTGCCGTTGGCAGTCAGAACTCAGCTATGGCTCTTGACTGGAGTGTTTGCATCTGGCTTCTCTGTTGCATGGATATCTCCTAGCACAGTGGTTAGACTGCTAGGAGCATCCCGAGACGTAAGGCTTCTTATGACCTGGTGCTGAAATCATGCTGTGTCACTTCTGCTGTTCCCTCTTGGTCAGATACAAGTCACAGGGCTAGCCCAAATTCAAGGGGAGGGGACTGTGGAAGGGCATAGTATTGGGGCTCATGGTTCACGGGGGAGCATTTGGGGAGACTAGCTATTACAGTCTATTTAGAAATGAACAGATCCTAGTCTAGGGTGTTAGGCCAGGCCTGGCCACGAGAGACTGCTGTATTCAGGGGTTGTCCATTTGCTTTGGATCATGGTGGGGGAAAATGCCTTTCTGCGTGGATAGAAGTCCTGAGGGAAGAATGTGGGATTGTTGTGATTAAAGTTTCTGAGCCGAGGAGATCTAAGTCTTCCTAGTCTGCTGCATGACTCTGTTATAATCTGAGAGGCCAACCAGGGGTAGGATTAAGAACCTTCAGAAAGTCTAAAGGTTTCGGGAGGTGTACTCACCTACCTGGCAGCTATAAATTGCTAAGGAGTGGCTACATTGTATTCAGAAGTTCATCTGACCCTCAGATTCAGCAAAAGAAATATATCCTAGTCTGGATGGGATTTACGGGCTTCTTCCCATCACTGAATTGTGAACCGTCCCTCTTGATCTCCCATTTCTTTTTTGTGTTCCTTTAAAAATGTATCCAGACATTGTTTTGGAGCATATAAAAGAGTGGTAAATGCTGGGAATCACCATAAGCTTTTACAGCAAAATAACCCCTTACTCTAAAAAAAATAATTCTTGCTAAGGGAATGGGGTAGACATTGAAAACCTTGGTTTTGGGAAAACATTCTATGAAGTTTCACTATGTCTTTGTGGATAAGGTCATGAAAGGGGGCTGGGTAAGTTAGACAGCTGATGAAATAACCATATCTCAAGGTCTGTGCATCTGTCAAGCTGAGGAGACTCTTTAGTTGATGGCTGCAATAATCTGTCCTTGTTCCTATATTATTTCACATTGATATCCATGACGCAGATAGAATGCTTTTCAGATGACTTCACTGGAAGATATAGGCAGTGCAAAAGATAACAAAGCATGTTTTGAATTATTTTGTCAAGTTGGAACTCCGCCCTGGATCCTGCAAGGTGCCACTCAGTAGACACAAAAGTAAAATTGTTCATTTAGGTTTTAAAAAACAGTAGCATAGTTATGGGAAGGCTTGATAGCAGATTCAAGTGAAGAATATCTAGTTGAACAGATGCTGTATATAAGTTAGGGGTATCATGCAGCTTCTAAAAAGCTGGCAGTATATCAGGGTGCAATAAAGACATAAATTAATTATAAAAACGATCCGCCCTTTTATACTCTGGATCAGTCAGAGCATCTGCAGAGTTATGCGTACAGTGTTGGTCGCTACTTTATAAGAAGGACATTGACAGTCAGTATAGAACAAGAAGAGGGTGAAAAGATTATGAAGGATTTGGAAGCCATGTCACAGGAGAAATAGAACTAACTAAGGAGATTGAATTTTACACATTCAATGAGTATTTGGACATTCAAGCTAAGAGAAAGTGCAGCATTGTGAACAGTCTTAAAAGATGGATCCATTTTTGATAGAAATGTGGAGAGAGGTGACAGCAAACTGAAGGAGCTCAGTTGAGGAACTGTGAACCATGTCTGGACAATGCAGAATCATTTCTTTTGTTTTAAGCACCTGGCGCATGGCAGGTAGTGGTGGGCCAGGAGCCTGACAGAGTAGGCTGGGGCTGATGGTTCAAGCGCTGAATGCCAGGCCAGAGTGTGTGTATTTACTTTGGTGGGCAAGGGCGAGTAACCCACCGCTTATGAACTAAGAATAATTACAGTAATAATAATGTTAATAGTAACAATAATAATAATCTAAGTTGATAAAGCACTATTCGAAGCTCTTACACACGTTCGCTCACTTAATTCTCACAATAGTCTATGCATCAGACGTTGCTATTATCCTCATTTTATAGATGAAAAAAACAGGGGTGAGGTTAAGTGACTTTCCGGAAGTCCCACCATTAGTGAGCAGCAGGGCAGCAGCCCGGCCCCGCTACGATGCCCTCCTCCGCTCCCAGGGCCGTGCGCTGTGAGCCTGCGTGGGCTGACCTGCCTGCTCCGCCGCTTCACTGCCTGTTGCAGCCTGGAGGACACCGGGGTCCGGCACGCAGTCCATCCTGGATGATTAGCATTTCATTTCTGACTTCTACTTGGAATTACTCAACAGAAAAACAAGGTGCTGGAGGAACCAGATGATTTTAAAAAGTGATTAAGAACCTGTATTTACTTTTTGGATTTTGAGGCCTTTCAAGTTTCAGGTTTGAACAGTGGGTCCTGGGCAGTGCATCCTGACTCTGGTTCACTGCCAAGAGTTGGGTGTGTCTAGTGCATAGGAGTGATTTAAGAGAAGTTTAAGCTTAAGTATTCCCAAATGAACATTACCCCAGGAGCATAAGGTTAAATTCTGGGTTTGCAAGGCCCCAAGCAGACATTTAAAAAAGAGATCCTGTGGCCCTTTGTTCAAATTCCACTGATGTCTGGCTGCCGCGCAATTCTGGTGCTGCCTGGGTGGCACTGACGTCTTGGAGAAAGCAGAAGGCTGACCGGAGCTAGGGCCTTTCTGCCCTCCACAGTTTGCCCTTATTTATACCCTTGCCAGCGGGGCTTGGTTAACATGATCAAGTTGGAGAGTTTAGCTATTTAAGTGAAAGTCTAGGTTAATAAGACAGGGGGTGTGGGCTTAATAGTGACTTTGATAAACTTACTTGCTAGCTCTTATAGGAACACCTTTGGTGAAAAGAAAACTTACAGGAGCATGACCTCAAAAACTCTGTAAATAAGGGATAAAACCTGTCCTATTAACACTAATAAACTTATTTGTCTTGTTGCCAGAGAAGGAGTGTGTGTGTGTGTGTGTGAAGACTTGGGAATATTTAGTATAATGACTAAAGCCTATTTGTTTTGGGGGGACCCAAAGTCAGTTCAGTTAGTAATGCAGTGTTTCTCCCCTGCAATAAAACTTAAAAAGTGTCTCCGAGTCCTCACTCCCACAGTCCTGGTGCTGCGGGTCCAGCAGACTCAGTGGGCCCCTCTTGCCCAGCGGGGTGGAGGCTCTAACTGGCAGCTGGATGTTGTGTGGACACCTAGCCACACCTTTTCTCAGCCTCAAGCTCTTTTTGCCCAGGGTCATGACTATTCACCTCCCTCTTTCCTTTACCTTTTTCCATCTTACTTTGTTTCCTCTCTGTTTACCCTCCCCTTGTCTTATTCTGTTTCTTCATGTCCCTTGTGTCCCTTCATCTTGACCTCCAATCTTAGCATCTTTTCCTGAGTTGGCTGACCTGCAGCACGGCCACTTTACGCCAGACACAGTGAGACCAGATCTGAAAAGGCAGAGGAAGGCCGCTGACATTGGATGTTGGGGTACTTTGGCGACTATCTTCTCAGTGGTAGGTTTCCACAGGGTGGGCGGGTGATATGTTCTGTGCTTGCCGTGGGGAACAAGCTGTGATTTGGCAGTGCCATCCCCTCAGCAGGAAGATAACCCATGTATGACGATGTCCCCACCCTCCACACACCTTTTGTTCCTTGAATCCCACTCCCGTGGGTTGAGAGAATAGTGAGAAGCCCAACTACCAGCATTTTTCTTCTTTCTAATTCATTTAACACACACACACACACACACACACATCTGTCTTGTGCTAAGATGTACAAGTACGAGATAAATGGGAACAGAAGGATCATATTGTACTTGAGTTATATCATTTCTGACTTCCTGAGAATCCAGAGGATGTTAACTAAATTGACAATGTGTTTCTCTGAGGTGGAAGTGAGCAAAAACATCTGCTTTTATAATAGTTGGCTTGCCTGGATAGGCATGTGCTGTTTTGTTGTTCCAGAAGACTTTCAAGCAAATATACTGGTGAATTTCAATGGCTTGGAACTTCCTGTTTTGTGATTTTTGAGAAAAAAAGACCTGTGGAGAATGGGTAATGTTCACAGAATTCTGTCTTGCTTTAAAGGTATTCTCAGCCCCCAGGTTATCACAGGAGATTGATTAGGAAGCTACATGGGACAGAAAGCGAATGATAGGCCCACTGCTTTTCTCCTTCAGTGTGTAGCATTTGTTGACACTGTTATGTAATACAATGAACCTAGTGTTAGAGACTCCAGGGCCAAGAAATACAGATTATCGGACAGACAAGCATCCTGCGAAATGTTCAGAAAGTACCTATGAGCTTTCTCCTTTTGATTTACAACCTTTGTTCAGATAGGGCTGCAGAAAACCAAACTAAACAAAATAAAGAGCTTTGGGATGAGCTAACTGAGATATGTTGCCATGAATTTCATGAAGCATTTGAGGGACATAATATTTAACAGGGAGTTTGGCAGAGAGGATAGCCTTTGTCGTGCATGCACGTGAGAGCTGTGACTCCGGCCAACCCAGTGTTTGACCCCAACGTTTAAGCCTGGAAGTCTGGAGTTTTAAATTCATCACCCCTTGTATACAGTCTTGGCCAATTGATTTCACCTCTTTGGACTTCGAGTTAGCCCATCAGTAAAATGGAGCTACAAATAGAACTTTTTCTTAAAAGGATTGCCTGATTGGTGGATGCTTGCTGGCTGTTGAGGCAATGGAATATTTTGCATTGAGAACGTGTCATTGAACTTTTTAGCCCATATTCTGAATGAATCCCAGGTAATCTATAAGAGGTTTCCACATGGCTTTATTCTGAATATCTCCTTGCCAGGCTGCTTCTAGGGAAGGGAAGGCGAAGGAGTAAGTGAGAAAAGATGACAGCCAGAAGCGTTTTCTTGCTCTCCGTTCAGGCTGTGTCTGTGCATGCCCCTCCACGCCAGCCCAGTGCTGGTACAGACAGAGTCCACCCAACGCAAGAAACTTGTGGAATTTGGGCTAAGCGCATGACAGAGCAAGTGTCACAATGCTGTTGATCTCCCCAGGGTGGGAAAATGAAAACCATACAACAAAACCAGACGAACAGCCTCGTCTTTCATATCCTTAGCGTGGAGGTTCCCGAAGTATGGGGCATCAACTTCAGTGCAGAATGGGGTGATTTTGGTGGTTCACAGGCTGAAAACTTGATAGCCCTGAACCAAGAAGGGAGAATCATTTTCTTTCACGCTCTCTTTTAGTGCCTCTCACAGCTACAAGAATAAATGCAGTCTAATAGGTGCTAATTTCTCTATTTAATAAAGGACAGAAGCTTAGTTGGGTAACAGAATTTAGCTAGAATTTAATGACGTTGTTTTGTTTTCCTTCTTTCTACCATTCCCTCTATTATAGCAGATGATACTGGTTTTCCACTTGAAATTGTTCTTTTAAAATCAATATAAGGGACAAAAAGTAAGTGCTTGAAGAAAACCATTAAGTAACTATT
The DNA here is from genome assembly GCA_032199065.1 of Smutsia gigantea. Lineage (NCBI taxonomy): Eukaryota > Metazoa > Chordata > Mammalia > Pholidota > Manidae > Smutsia > Smutsia gigantea. The sequence goes on from JAVSCE010008842.1 coordinate 245,295, forward strand.
GTCCAGGTGACATAAAGATAAGTGTGAAGGAGGTACTAGGAAAAGTTTGGGAACCACTTAAAAAATTTTTTTTAATTGGGGCATAATTGACATACAACATTATATTAATTTCAGGTGTACAGCATAGAGATTTGACATTTATATGTATTATGAAATGATCACCATAAGTCTAATTACCATCTGCCACCATACAAAGTTAATACAATATCATTGTTTATATTCTCCATGCTGTATATTACACCAGCATGACTTATTTATTTTATAACTGGAAGCTTGTAACTCTTGATCTCCTTCACCCATTTCGGCCACTCCCCCAACCCCTCCTTCCTTTGGCAACATCTGTTCTCTGTGTCTGTGAGTCTGGTTTTGTTTTATTTGTTTTGTTCTCTAGATTCTGTATATAAGTGGAATCAAACAGTTTTTGTCTTTCTCTGTCTGACTTTTTTCATTTAGTATAATCCCCTCAAGGTCCATCCATGTTGTTGCAAATGGTAAGATTTCATTCTTTTTTTATGGTTGAGTAGTATTCCATCATGTGCATATATACCACATCTTTATCTATTCATCTATTCATAGGTACTTAGGTTGTTTCCCTGTCTTGGCTACTGTGAATAATGCTGCAGTGAACATAAGACTCAGTGAGTGGTACATAGGGCGCCTTTATCTTTTCAAATTAGTGTTTTCATTTCCTTTGGATAAATACCCAGAAGTGGAATTGCTGGATCGTGTGGTAGCTGTATTTTTAATTTGCTGAGGAACTTCCACATTGTTTTACATAGTGGCTGCCCCAATTTACATTCCTACCAGCAGTGCACGAGGGTTCCTGTTTCTCTGCATTCTTGGCAACACTCATTGTTTCTTGTTTTTGTTTTTGTAAATTTTTTTTTATAAAAGCCATTCTGACAGGCATGAGGTGATATCTCACTGTGGTTCTGATTTGCATCTCGGTGATGATTAGTGGTGTCAAACATCTTTTCATGTGTCAGTTGACTATCTTTATCTTCTTTAGAAAAATGTCTATTCATGTCTTCTGCTCATTTTTAAATTGGATTGTTTGGTTTTTTGGTATTGCATTGTATGAGTTCTTTATATATTTTAGATATTAGCCCCTTATTAGATATATGATTTGCAAATATTTTCTCCCATTCAGTAGGTTGTATTTTCATTATGTTCGTGGTTTCCTTTGCTGTGCAGAAGCTTTTTAGTTTGATATAGTCCCATTTGTTTATTTTTGCTTTTGTTGCCCTTGCCTATGGAGTCAGGTCCAATAAAACATCACCAAGACTGGTATCAAGGAACTTATTGCCTGTTTTCTTCTAGGAGTTTTATTGTTTCATATCTTAAATTCTAGTCTTTAACCCATTTTAAGATAATTTTCATATATAATGTAAGTTAGTTTCAATCTTTTGCATGTAGCTTGCCAGTTTTCCTAGCACCAATTTATTGAAAAAGACTGTATTTTCCCTCATTGCATATTCTTGCCTTCTTTGTTGTAAATTAATTGGCCATTTATGCATGGGTTCATTTATGGGCTCTCTATTCTGTTCCATTCATCTATGTGTCTGTTTTTAGCCCAATACCATACTGTTTTGATTAGTATAGCTTTGCAGTATAGTTTGAAAGCTGAGCGTGTGGTACCTCTAGCTTTGTTTCTCTTTCTCAAAAATTTTCTGGCTGTTTGGAGTCTTCGGCGTTCCGTACAAATTTTAGGATTATTTGTTCTAGCTCTGTGAAAAATCCCATTGGTATTTTGATAGGGATTACATTGAGTCTGTAGATAGCTTTGGGTATTATCTTATTTTAACAATATTAATTCTTCCAATCTATGAGAATGGGATATCTATCCATTTATTTGTATCTTCTTTAATTTCTTCAATGTTTTATAGTCTTCAGGGTACAGGTCTTTCACTTCCTTGGTTAAATCTATTCCTAGGTATTTTATTCTTTTTGATGCAGTTGTGAGTGGGATTGTTTTCTTATTTTCTCTTTCTGACATTTCCTTAATGTCTTTGAGAGGCAAGGCTAGGATTTGAAGCCAGGGCACTGAATTCAAGCCTGGGGTCTATCCGTGGTGTGCCTGTACACCCCTGCAGAGCTGAGCACAGCTAAGCAGTTGGTGAAGGAGGGTGTCAATATGCTTCATAAGGACGAATTTGGGGGCAGAATTTACAGAACAGTGGGTTCTACCTCCTGACAATTTGTGAGGATTAAGGGGGAAAATGCCTCAAACTGTATCTCCCTCATGGATCACTAGAAACCAAGGCAAGTTTTTAGGGTAGCCACTCACTGAGGCTGGCCGACCCTGAGTCTGTTTTTCCAGAATTTTTTGCACATGTGCCATAAGCAAAGAGAGTTTTTAGCAGAGGTCATACTGTCCTGGCGTTTGGCTATCTCTCACCTTCAGGCGCACACTAGTTGCTGATGACTTTGAAATGGCATGGGGGTCATGACAGAAAGTTGTTGTGTGTTTTCCCTGCTAAAGAGAGAAGGCAGGTTCTTTCCACTGTGTGGAGGTGTCACAAGCCACTTTCACTCCCCATCTGCCATGCAGTTGTGTGGGGATTTGTGTAGATGGCCAATGGAGCAGTGGGCAGGGATCCTTCCTCGGCAGGGTTCCAAGGAAGGGCTGGTGGAGGTGCGCTGGAAGTGGGAGCTGGCATTCTGCTGTTCTCAGGGGGCCCTGCTTTGATGAATGGCCAGGCAGCCTGCACCACACAGACTGCACAGCAGAGGCCGAGGTGGTGAAGCGTGTCCCTGTTAACTCCACTCTAAGCAGTGAACTGAAGAGGGAGCAAAGCCCAGGAAATGGGCCTTCGAGGCAGTGGTGGGGGCTGAGTGACCAGCGGCAAAGCTCTCAGTTGTCCCTAACCTTTCAATAGTTTCAGAGGCAATGTGCTCAGAATCTTAGCAAAAGAAGCCTGAGAGGGAACAGGGGCCTTCTACAAAGGTGCCATCTACCTGCTTTTGTACACACATGGCCTTTGAATTTTATCCTTAAGAACACATATTCAACAAAAAATCTGGCTGTTTTAACAGGAGAATCTCTTGGCGGGGGAAGAGTTGTTAGTTACTAGTTTACTATTCAATGTTAACTGAGTGAAATTTAGAAAGCCATTCAGGGGAATACAGGGCTGGGGTGCATTTTGCCCTAGATTTATATTCATGAAGGGCCTCAAATTTAATCCTGTGAGAATTTCTCCAAATGAGTGTATACTACTGAAATAGAGATAAACAGAGGCTTGAACAAAGTCCATCACAAAATTTAAATTTGTGTTCCATTACAAAACTATACTGTGTACATGATACTATAATTCTAGCAAGTGTGTGAATCTTATATTTATACACACTTTTAAAATTCAAAAAGCATATATTTGTTACATGTAAGCATGGTAGGTATACCACAGTTTTTGTAATGGCATTTTTGTCCTCCTCCAATCATCTGGGGAAACTTAAAAAACAAAATTTCAAGCAGGTGTAAGGAAATGATAGGGACAGGGTGGTGTTTTTTTTATGGATGAATGCTCTGGGTTCTTTGGCAAGTAAAACATCATGGAAATCCACGGTGTTCTGCCTGTTACTTGAGATGTGTGCTAATAAGCCCAATTTTGCCTACCAATAGGATGTTCATCTAAGTAGAATGGCCAACAGTGAACGCCATGCACTTTTCCACTCTGCAGTCTGCTCCTGAGGGCCCAACAACCGGCTTTCTGGTCTGCAGGGACACCTGGGCTTTCCGGCCTTTGGGCCTTTGCACATGTTGTTTCTCTAGCATGGACCAGGAATGTTCTTCCCTCGGAGCCCCTGCTGGAGAACTCTGAATCATCCTTTAAGGCCTAGAGCTCTTGTCACCTCTTCTTTGAAACCTTGCTGGATTATCTTTTCAGGCACAAACCCTATGCTCCCACTGAACCGTGGAATGAATGGTGCCTCCCCTGAGATGCCTCAGTACCTTGACAATGGATATAGGTAGCTATCTTTGTCTCACAAGACCATGAGCTTCCTATATGGGGCCAAGTCTTAGTCATCTTTGAACCCTTAGCCAAGTAGCTTGCAAAGGAAAGGTGCTCCATAAATGTTAATGTAATTGACTCTTTTAATAAAATGATGAGTGTAACCTCTAACACGATAAAAATTAAACAAAAACCCTCAGAAGCAACAATGTGCACTAAAAATTAATTTGAAAATTTCCTTCCATATACAGTTAGCAAAGTACTTTACTTTTATAGGCCTCTTCTGTGCTATAAAATTTCTGAGTGTTCTAAAAATATTTTTAAAATAGGCATTTAGAACCTCTTTAATGAACTACTTCCAAATGTGGCTAAGATGTTTGAGGCTTTCCCCACAGCAGGTGTAAAACCAGCCGCTGGAGCTGAAGACCAGGAAGCTGGGTGCTCCAGACCCAGAGAGGAGAGGTGGCACAGGTGTCAGGTGACCCAGCACTTGACGGAGCCCCCAGGTTAAAGGGTTGGAGGCTCTCTCTGGGGGTGCTCTTTGGTATGGAAAGCTGCTTCCTGAGCTCTTGCCGAGTAGTTGACGCACCTTGAATCCAAGTCTGACTCCAGCTGTGTACGTGGGACAGTTGTGAGGCCTGCCGCTTCACCTGCCGTCTGGCCACAGTGCAGCTCAAGTCTGAATGTAAATTACGGCTTTCCTACCACCTCGTGGAAGTGTAAATTCATTCTTGTCCTGTCTCCTGAGTGTCTAATGGCTCTTGTTTCCAAGTGCTTTATGGTAAAGGGTGTTTGAGAAAGTCATTAGTCCATCTCACCAGTTAATGTTTGAAAGAACAAAGGCTGGTTGAAAATAGAGCAGAAAACAAACAAGCAAAAAAAGAGGGGTGTATGGACCAAAAAAGATGTATTAGTTGCTTTAGTTTCTAAAAGTTTATCTTAAAATGCTTACATTAAAAACATTGCTATTGGGATTTGAATAGCATACTTCAACTTCAATTGAAATTAAAATGCTTAATTTTTTTCTCATGTGAGGAGCAACAGTTTTATATTTTATTTGAAAAAAAGAACTTTTTCATCGTTGATTAAACTAAAACTTATGTACGAATCCATCTAAGTATTTTTCCTATGCCTGGCTTTTGCCACAGTGTATTCAGTGCAGCGTGGAAAAGCCTTAATTAAGCTGTTAGGTAACAGCACTCCGTGTCAGCTTCAGGTGTGGCCACGTGAGTAGCGAGACGGCTAATAGCTGTGCTTGCATCTTGGCAGCAGATGGCTTTGCACTCTTGCCTCACTTCTCAGAGGTTCTGCAAAGCCAACCACATAAAATGACTTCTGCATCTCCTTTCAAACCTCACAATGAAGTACCATTTCTGTTGGGCTGTGTACACCTGCTTTCACTAGATTTCAGTTCTCATAAAACTGTCAATGTATCCTTTCACAAGCACACATAAGCATTGTTTAAAGTCTTGTGCATCACTTTTTTGACTGTTGTAACTTGTTATAACAGAACTTAAAAGGGTTAATTGATTGGTCTTTCTTTAAGATAATATAAATGCGGACTGACATCAGCAATTTTAGTGACACATTAAACATCCTCATAACCCCCCTAGAGCATTGTGATGTGTGTGTGTGTCTGTGTGTCACAAGGGCAAGATGTCTATGGAGACATACTAAGAACTGAGAAAGGGAAAAATCCAATTTATTTGAGAGATTGGGAATGGGAGAAGTAGAGATAAGATGGAAGTGAAAAAAAAAAGAGGGAAGAAACCTTAAAATTCACATAGGATTGTTAAACGGCAGAGAAGAGACATCCAGAATCTTCTAGGTCCCCAACATTTCTGAGATAACCAGGTAAAAAATGGAACTCCAAAGCCTGTTTCTAGAAACCAGGTGTGTTTTACACGAAAAGGAAAACAACAGTTGCTTAATCCTTTAGAACTTGAAATCACTGCTATCCAGAGGGAGAGTAAGGTTGGCGTGGAGGGTTGGCACTGGGCAAACCTCTGAACTATCATTACTGAACAGTTTAGCTCAGGGACCTCACAAGAGCAGTCAAGGTCTTTTTTGTAGAGTGGGAGGGAGAGATAGAGCTATAGATGAGATATTTTCCAAGACTTTGTGAATTGCCAAACTCCATTAATTACTTGGAGGGTGAATATATGTTAAAGCAACAGGATATTCACTTGCCACACTCTCCCAACTATTGTTAACTTTTTAACTGGGCAGCTTATGCCAGGTATACATAGAGGAATCTATACTGAGTATACACAGTATCATGGCAGTTTTTCTAATACAGTATAATCAGTGAAAACAGAGATGGGTCTTGGGGAATAAGGATAAGCCACATAACTAATGAAAGAAGGTATAGCTAATATTATAATCATATTAGTCCTATGTCTTGCTTATTTGAATTCTTTCTAATACTCCAATTTTAATCCAAGGAAAAAAATTTCAGGAAAGTATTAGGAATATTTTTGCTCTTTGCAACCATTATTTATGTGCATCAACTTACAGATAAAATGAGCTTTTGGAAATAGAATCATAAATGGCTTTTACATACCAAATAATAGTTTAAGCTATTTTTTTTCCAATATGTTAGTTTTTGGCTGGGTAATTCCTTTAATAGTAAGTTTGAATTGTCTGACATGGGAAGTTTGTATTTCTCCTGTGCTCTGTGCTTCAGATTACCCCTCCAAATATGGGAATGACCTCTGATTGCTTGTCAATTATCTTGAGAGTCTCAGATGGAAATTAAATTCACACTGACAAATATTTTTACTGGATCTAATGACAGATCACCTGAGTGTATCCTTCCTTAACAATTAAGTTCAATTTAGAAGACATTTAGAGTCTTTTGGAAGACATTTAATACCAAGGAAAGTGATTTGTGGAAAGACTGTGATTTCAGTCTTTCAGATGAAAGATCATAATGGGATTGAAATCTCACCTTCTGATTTATTATTTGAGTTCCCATTTCTCATACAGTTAAACTTCATATTTTTCAGGGAAGTGAGTTTGCCTCAGCTCCATACCTGAGACAATTATTAGAGGGTTGGGTTTCTTTATAGGCCTTTGGTTAAGACTTTCAAAGCATTTAATATGCAATAAGTAAGGCTTAAGAGTCTGGTAAAAAAGAGAAAACTGTGTGACAACAGCTTTAACCAGGCAAAGGACAAGAGTGAGAAGGAGGAGCTAAATAGGATATGTACTTCGTCATCTCAGACTGGTGTCTTTTTGGAGGAGGTGTAAGAAAAAAATATTAGGTATTGAGCGCTCAGTTGGAAAACAATCCAGAAATTAGAAAAAATATCTAGGTGAAAACATTGCTTTTCTAGGAAATAACTCCAGTATTAATTTGTTACAATGCAAATGTTTGTAATTGCTTTCTGGTGACAGAGCTTGGGTGTTCGTTCATCACAGCCACGAAGAAACCCCAATACTGCTTCCTCAACATTGCCACAGTTCTCTTCGAGGTCGGACCTCCTCACCCATGATCTCTGGAGCGCAGTGAGGTTGGGAGCATTGGAGATGGTTGGAGAGTTCAATCTTGATGAGAAATTCCTTGTCAGCAACATGTTGCCATAAAACAGGGCAATTTTCCCAGAGGAGCTGGTAAAAATACACATGCATTAGTAAAGTAAAGCAAGGGAAGACACTGCCAGGTTAAGCAGTCCAGTCAGAAGCTGAAATGTTTGTGCACACCAGACAGTGTGTCTGGCTATCTCGCGGGAGGGTCCATGTTTGGTCTGGGAAAACAGTACCATGTTTGCCACCAGGGAAGGCCTTTGGGTGAATAACAATAACCAGGCCTCACCAGCCGGAAGAGGCTCCTTTATAAATGGCTATCTCATTAGGGTGAGTGGGGGTGTTTTCCAGCATGTGGCTTTGAGGCAGAGCAGCCTGAACAGCTGCTCCTGCCAGAGGGTAGCACAAGTCTGTGAACCCAGACACTTCCGTGCGTTTATGCAGCTTTGGAAGGCAGCCGCCCACTTGGTGGTGTTGCTGTGGCAATATTCGGTTGTCCTTTGGTTTCCTTTCTTTGGGTATTTGTAGGCGACTCTGCCAGTGAGGAGTGCTTGGCATATTCTAGAGGGCCACGCCATCGATTCGCACTTTCCAACCAAGGGCTCTTCGACACGCGCATCAGAGAGGGCAGTGTGTCTTACTGGCGGAGAGGCTCCAGTCATATAAAAGCCACTGCTGGTCAGCATGTGTGTGATTATTTATTTCAACTTTCTATAACAGGAGGGGCATTTTATTCAAGCAAGGCAGAAATCTGGCAGTTTCCCAGTTGTGAAATTCTATTAACAAAGGTGTTAAGCCAAGGGCAAGGTCATGTGGTCTGCTAGGCCCCTGTGCCCTCATCTCTGTGACCTGGGCATGTGTTCAGGCCCACACTGAACTGACCAGAATGACTTTGATTTGATGACTGTTAAAGGTCAGGAACAGAATGGGATCAGAGGTGTCAGTGGAGGTGAAGTGCATAGCATAATAGATTGATGGTGATTAAGTAGTCGTGTTTAATAAGAGTCATCAGAGTCAAAGGCAGTGTTGGCATGAGCAGCTCGGGAAAGGAATGAGAAGGCATGAAGAACGGAGGTGGGAAATATGTCACCAAATAATCTTTTTGTTACACAAAGAGGACGTGTGTGTGTGTGTGTGTGTGTGTGTGTGTGTGTGTTGTTGTGCACACACGTTTGTGTTTTTAGGAGACCCAGCATTTTTTCCTGCCTACAAACTGGTGTTTTGTTTTTAGATGATTTTTTTTAAAGGGCAAGGAGGACAGGTAGAGGGGAATTAAATTTTATGAACTTATAAATGGACCCAAATCATTCTAATTCAATGGATGTATGTCTTGGAAATGTAAACTACAAATGCTCCAGTAAAAACAGTTCAACAACTATTTCAAACTAACCTATAGTTCCTGTAATATGCAAATGTGGATTGTTGGTATTTGATTTTTATGTAAATCATAAAACTCATATTAATTGCTCATTCAATGAAAATACTGCAGTTTTAAAAAAATAATCATTCTTTAACAATACTTAAGCATATTGTTGTGAACCATTAGCATTTAGTAAGAGAGCACATTGAACTGGAGTATATGAATAGGGCAGTTTTTGAGTGTTGTAACTATCACACACTTTCAGTATTATTTTTGTCACTTCACATAAACCATCAGTGGTCACCTGGATTTATACATGGATTATCTAGGTTCAATATAGAATCATGAAGGGTGGAGAATACAAACAACTAATCAGGATTACCTTGACCACACCACCTAGTAGCCAAGAGACCAGGTAAGGAAGGGGCTTTATACCTGAACTGCACTGTGACTTGACTGGTCTCAGTGATCGATGCTTTATTCAGTTTCCTTTTCAGTTCTCTGCCACAAATATGTGTGAAGGAAGCATTCTGTATTTTAGGAGTTCTGACTTACTATTTTCATCTGGTCTTCGGCTCAATAAGTAATCTCCATCTGGAAGCAGAGCTGAATTGGGAAAGGATTGTGAAGTGAAATGTTTTTCATGAAGTACCTGCCATTCTTCCCTTTGGTGACCATGACCCAGGCAGTCTGACCCCAGAGACTGCTCTTAACTGCTCCCTTATACTGTCTGAGAGTCCTCAAGAGCATGGCTTGCTTTTATGGGCGTCTGATCTTATCTTTGAAACTCTGGAGTTAGTGCAGTGCCAGGCACACAATAGGAGCTCTATAAATGAGAGGTAATAGTCATTTAATCAAATTAACTAATTCCCACTGATATTTAGCTAGCTTACTCATTCTGACAAAAATGTCTCAAGGGTATGGTGATATAATCTTTGCACGTAAGTGGAAGTCGATATGTTTCATGAGATATACTGGGTGGGGGCCACAGATAGTATAGTATCAGGCACGGCACTGTCTGATTTTGCTTCATCTGCCAATATTCTCTTTGCAGCGTATGGCCCGCGGCTAAGCAGGGTCTTAGGTACAGAGTCGTGAGGCTGGAAGTTTGGGTAGTCCAGTCCCTTTCTTTTAAGAATGATGGGACTGTTGGCAGGAGCTATGGAGGCCCCTTCTGGGAGGTGGGGATCTGCTGTCATCTATGGGATAGCTCAAAATATTTAGTATGGAGAAAGAGAAAGAGGGGCTGGAGTGCTTGAAACATAAAATTGTCAGCTTTTAAACTTGATGGCCAATGTCCTACCTCTTGTCAGTCTTAAGCAGATTTCTTCTTTTCACTGGGTTTTGTTTTGTCTCTGTCTATGCCAGCAGGTCATGGCCCACAGTGACAGTGCAGATGGCACTGCAGATGTTCTAGGCACCTACTTAGAAGTGATTTGAAAGGTGCACAGTCAAAATCTCCTGCCTGAGCTTACTTTTCAAAAAACATTAATCAAATGAAACAAACAGCTATTTTACAACTACTACTGACTGCTAACATTTATGGGGTATTTACTATATGACAGGTGTAGCTCTAAACACTTACATGTATTAACATACTTAATTCTTGTAACAACTCAATGAATTAGGTGTTATTAATATGTCCTTTCTATAGGGTAGGAAACAGGTACTGGAACTTAAGTAAATTCTCAATTAAGAAGTTAAGAAATGTCAAATGGAGCAGGTTTCAAATTAACAGGAAAACTCCTCAATTCCATCCAATATACTGGACTATTTTATCTATTTTCATTCCTTGCAAGTCTGGGTATTTAGCGAGAGTGCATATCCTAGGATTTCTAAGCTGAAAAGGAATTTAGAAAGCAGCTAGACCACAGCATCAGTTCACTGATTTGGAATTTGAGGCTCAGAGAGGTGAGGTGACTTTCCCAAGATCACACAGCTTTTTGAATACAGACTTTAAGCCTTGCATCCTTTCTCCTGTATCAGACTGTGTTTTGCACATTTTTTATTTTCACAATAGCATAATCGTAGTGTTTAACCTCTATCTCCTTCCATTTTACAGAAGAGAAAACAAATGCACTTAAAAAACAAAACAAAACTAGATTTCATGTCCTTGTTAAGTCCTTGTTGCTGGCATTGGCTGCATTAGAATCTGTGGTGTTGGAGGCCTGGACCTTTGCTTGCTCACATGAACCTGGTGTCTGGCTGCACCTTATAAAGGTAATGATAGGTGTGATCAGCCTTTCATATTTTCCGGCACTAGGGTATTTTGGCTGTGGTTACTTTCTTAGCCCATGGAGACAACCTTGGCTGAATCACTTAAAACACATTTTAATCACAACAAAGCACCTTCTTCTACAAAAATAAGTCCTTTTAAAAGTGTCCCAGCTTGATCAACAGACAAGCATCAAACGGCGATAGAAAAGCTGGACGTATAGACTGCGTTTCATAATCAGACAGCCAAATTGAGAGAACAGAGTGATTTAGCAATGATCGAACATTCGGCAAAGAATTTTTTGTCAGGCTTCATCCCAACTCTTTCAGCAGAGAAGGGGAGAATCTTCTGAGAGCTGTTTGAAATGGTGGAACAGCAATTAAAGCCCTTGGTCATTCGCAGAGAGGAAGCAGAAATGAGTGCATTTGCCAAATACGGCACGATGGGCACTGGCGGCCGGAGGACTGCAATGGAAACAAACCTGTTGAAAACCAAGTAAGACGAACACTGGGAGCACAAGAGAAGGAAGGAAGAGGACCGTCACTCCAGCCCTCTGAGCCTTGTGTTAAAATGAAAATTTTGTCCCCCTTCTAAGAGTAAGTCTTCCAGTATTCACTTCAGGAAGTCCTGTTGCTTCAGCTTGGATGGCTAATACGGAAAACAAAGCCATTGTTTCTTGACACGTTATTCTAGCAGGTGCAGTTCTATTTTAAACAAGAAGCCGCTCTCGTTTTCAGGAATCATGTCGACGACTGTCTTAGAACCCGACGGGCTGGCTCTGCTGGGGTTGGGGCGGGGGGCACCAGGGCGCTGTTTTTCACTGTAGCCTTTGGGACCAATAGCTCTCTTCCTCTATGCATCTATGACTAGCGCCCCCTAGAGGTTTATACAGGTTTTAAAAGGAGAGCAAGTTTGTTTTTTAAAATAATAATAATAAAAAATCCCTCAAACCTGAGTCTCAGATTCCGAGGAAAATTCCTGGGCAGGAAGGGGCGAGCAGGGCTGTCAGGAAGTTTGGTCGGGGGGAGACACCTGGGCGGAGGGTGCCCTTGATTTGTCGCCTTTGGTTGGGGGAAGGTGACGCAAGGGCGAGGCTGAGTGGGCCAAGTAACAAGTGAGAGGTGACCCTGGCATTAGGGGCTGGTGGTGACCCGCCTCTGCTAAAAATCACCAGACACCTGATGCCCTGTCTCGTCCCCAGGGAAAATGAGGGAGGAGGGTGTGAAGGCAGCGGGCCAGTGCAAACTTTGGGGTGCTTCTGTGTTTCGCGAGCCCCGGGAGGGGCGGCCCCAGGCGGGCCAAAGGCATCCAGGTCTCTCCTTTTGTGCAGTGGTGACACACCGCCAGCCCTGCCTTGTTTGTGCGAAGTGGACCTGTGTGAAGCGCTGCGGGTGATTTATGGGCAGCGTGGAGCAGTAATTCCTCCCGGGCTCTCTCCTCGGCTTCCCCGCCAGAGGCACTAAATACCCAGCCCGACGGGGATGTGCCACCGCCGGGGGACTCCGGAGCGAGGGCTGTGTTGGCCTCGCAATTTACTTTTTATAAACCACGATAAATTGAGGCAGAAATGGCAGCAAAATTAACGGTGAAAATGCCACCGTATTTTGCAGGCTAGTGGCTCTTGTTGGTTCAACTCTGCATTGGCGTTTATTCTCTGAACTGGAGAAAGAGAGGACCTCTTTTTCCTTTTCTTTAATGTTTAGGTGAGAGAGGAGCAGCTTTAACAAAATGCTGCGACTGATTATTAGGCACGACTCTTGTTCCTAAAATGAGTGAGCCCACTGTATGTTTTGTGTTAGATTCCAGGGTCTTCGGTGAGAAATGCTTATTCATTTTTCATTACTAGTATTAACTGAACAAATAGTTAATCGATTTATGCTACACGTCTCACATGCCGTGGGGAAGCGAAACGTGAATTAATATTACTAAACCGGAATTACTCTGATATTTTGGGGTCAGTTATTCTCAGTGGGTGCAAGCCAAGTGGTAGTTTACTTATTAATTGGTTAAAAACAACCTAATGTTATCAGCTGTATTTATCCTTTCTATTTTTCATAATGTGAATTGAAGAGGTGACTGGTTAGGTCTGACAATATACCTGGGAGGCCAGTGGGCGGTCCTCTTGGCTCAGGTTGATGCCGTGTGTACAGAGACTCCTTCGCCCCATTAGAGGACAACGTGATGGACGGCAGTGTGGTGCTCAAGCCCGTGCTGCACACCGAGGAGGTCTCCCCACTCCTCCTTCAGTTTCCTGTCTTGCCTGCTTTTCCCCTCAGGCTGCCTGTGAAGCTGGTACAGACTCATCTGCAGGTCTCCAGTCACACCTTGTCCATGCAGCTGTACCTGAGGAGTGGTTGCTTTAGCCAAGACCTGAAGGGCTAGAGGGGGTCAATAAGACAATAGGAAGTGTGTGTGTGTGTGTGTGTGTGTGTGTGTGTGTGTGTTCAGATTGGTCTTGTCACCTATTTGCTGGCCCTTTTAGGAAAGTCACTTTTTGTTTTTACGTTGAGATTCATTTCTAAAATGCAATTAATAATCTGCTCTAGGCCTAGTATAAATATTACATGAGATGATAGGTACGAAATCATTTTCTCATTTTGATGGCACTGAACAGGAAGGAAAAAGAGTTTAAGAAGTGAGGAAGGAGAGCCCTGGTCTGTGTGGGAGCCACGGTGTAAGGAGTGCCCCGGAGGAGAGAGCTTGGGAAGAGCCCAGTGCAGTGGGGCTGAGGGGTGAGGAGCAAAGCCGCAGGGAATGAAAATCCATTCACCTTAGATGCGGGACAGCAGGCAGTCATTCCAGGAAGCAGCCTGGGGCCAGTCAGGGTTCAGCATTTCAGGGCTTGAAGCTTTGGGCATGGATCCGAATGGTCAGCCTAGACGTTGATGTCATGTGGGCTGCTCATTCCTCGGCTAGAACCATCATAGGCATGAAATTGGTTCCCTTCATAGTCTCGCTCCTCCTATTAGCCATTAGATTCCGGCCAGTATGAGGTAGAGGACGAGTCTTATCTTTATAGACCAAAGTTGTTTGAGAAAAATCAGTGACACCATAGCTCAAGTTCTAAAAGCTATTTAATCTTTTCTTGAAATCTCTCTTTGGTTGCTGTTGCTAGAATTTTGGCGTCAAGTTTATTAACCTGGCTTGGCATGGCAGGAGAGAAGGCACATGGTGTAGCTTTTAACCTGAGGAACCCACGCTCTTGCTATTCAAAGTGTTGTTCATGGACCAGTAACATGCACATCATTTGGAGCTTGTTAGAAATGCAGACTCTGGGCCCATCCCATACCTGCTGAACCAGAATCTTGTTCAATTTTTAACAAGATGCGCTGGTGATTTATGGAAGCATTGAAGTCAGGTCAAGAAGATACATCTCACTCTGTGCGCATGCACATACACAAATACGTACGTACTTAGTATACAAACAATTCACTTTCATCATAAAGATTATACAAAATACAGAAATACAAAAAAAAATTGCCCCTGGTATTGCCTCTGTTAACATTTTCCCTATTTGTCTTTGTCTTCTCATTGAAAAAGTCTGGACGTTTTTGTGACAGTTTGGGGAACCCATTCCTTTACAAGCCACTCTCCCATCTTCAAAAAATATATTGGGTTTGACTAATTGCTGCTAGTAATGGAGAAGGGGGATGAAAATAAAATTAAAATATAAACATAACTCTACTTTTTGTTGGATCATAGACCTCCAAACCTTATAAGGAATTGAAGAATAGAATTGATTATTAATTTCAAGTGGTTCTGTACTCACTTTAATTCTCAAATTTCATTGAATAGTGTCACAAACGGATTTGGTGTCCTGAATAGGCTCAGGGCTCTGTGTTATCTGAGATTCAACAAACGTATTTCATCTGTATGAGGAAATTGATGGGAAAACATGTGTCAGAGTTTTTCCTCTCCTTTGGGCAGTCTACCTAAAAAGAGTAATTGGCCCAACTCTAAAGGATGGCTTTGTAAATGACTTTTTTTCTAGTAGGGGTTAGGTAGTGTAGGTTGGAACAATATTTTCTTGTGTTGAAGCAGAATTCTTTGAACTTGAGAAGGGACTGATCTTGGTGCTGCTTTTCAGCTTCAAGGAATGAATTTCCTTCTCTAAGCCCCCTATCTCTTCTTTTCCAAACTTCCTAATAATTTAATTCACTGAACCAGGTTGACATGAAACATTCCTTGCTGCCTCTAAGGTCCCCGTGTACACTTTCAAGGTTTAGAGATTTCTTAGCAATTGGCATCCAACAGACAGCATGCTTCGGGTGTTGGCCTCAGGAGCAGGAGCTGCTCCGGGGGGAGCCAGCAAGGGTGCCCCAACGCTGAGTTCTTGGCTGACAGCAGCACCCCCTCCTTGCTCGCCCCCCTCCAGCTTCAAGGGCTCGCAGGCTGGGCCATTCTAGAAGATTTGGAAAGGAGCCATCAACAGGAATTATTGAACAATTGCTCTGTGAAACTTAAGATAACATTTTGTTCCACCACAGTGGAACTGCTATGTGACAGAAGGAAATTATCTGTTTAGTTCCTGATTAACATTTATGTGAGAAAAATAAAATTAAAGTTGATGGTATCTAGTTCAAGAAATGCTTGTATTTACTTTAAAGTACAAACAGTAACTCAGCATTTTTAGAGAGTACATGTAACCAACCTGGAAGGATTCGCTGAGTTGCAATGGGAAAAAAAAAACACCCCAATACAAAAAAACTAACATTATCTAAGTTGCCAGTTGAATGCTTCTTGGCTACCAAATTAAGTTCCCTGAAATCAGGAGTTCCACAAACAACTGGATTGTGAACATAATGGTATGAAATTGTCTATCCTTATGGATAATTGTGTGTGAGAAATGATTTTATAGATGTTCACTTATTTTTAACAAGTAGAAACCTGAATAAGGCTCACTGTGTTCACTATAAATTTCCCAATCAAATTAATAAGCCAAACATTTTACCACTAACGTATAAAACATCTCAATAGTTGCTGTGGTAAAAATGCTAGTAGAAATAACTTTTAATTCAGCCTTGAAATAAAGAATCAAATTCATGTGTTCATTCACCTAGCTCACATTATCACGGGATCCCCAATGTATAAGCACGATCTTGTGCCCAGTGGTAGATAACCAAGATGTAAGACAGGGTTCTTGTGTTAACAACTTTTTAGTTGGCTAGGGGAGACATGAACATGGTGAATACAAGGCATACTGAGAATGTTAAGCCAAGGTAACAGCTATTCCTAATATATCTCTAGTCTGCATTTCCTTTAAGTATAGTGTCAAATATTTTTGCAAGCCAATGTGTTTTATAAATACGTACTATACATAGTGCTATACTTGTGTAGTGCTTTCACTGTGGGCCAGAAACTTTCTAACAACTTTAGAGATATGAATTCATCTATGGTTATTAACCCACCATTTTACAGATAAGAAAATTGAGGCACTGTAGAGGTTTAATAACTTGCAAACTCAGTAGAGGAGAAAGACTTGAGCTTAGCAGCCCAGGTCCAGAGTCTTCCTAGGCACTGAGCTCTGCTATCTTTCCCGAGTGGTTGCACACATCAGTATAAGCTGAAAAGAGGCAGTGTGAAAAGCTCATTGCTTATTAGCTGCAGGTTTGTTTCTATCACTTAGGCCTTCATGGCTACAAAATACATGCTTGTACCTTTCTTCTCAAGCGGTGATATGTTCTTGAACTGTGGAAATCAAACCACTATAAACATTTAAAAAGAAACATGGGGAAGAGTTATCCAAAGGAATCCAACATTTGTAATGTGAAGACTATTTCACAAAATAAGCACCAAACCTTTTGTTTATCTGTTCTGAAATTTAGAGTTTCCTTTTTTTAAAAAAAAAAATGTTGGGCATTTGTTTATATCTACTTTACTGATTTGAAATTAATTCAGTGGTATTTATGCACATGGGTAGTTCCTAGCCTTGATTTTGGAGAAAGATTTACTACTAGAAGGAAAGCAAAACATACAGCTCCAGTTAAGTGAAGGAGGAATTTTGGACAGGTGTCCTCAATAATCTGGGGCTTCATTGAAACCATGGGAGATATATATCTCCATATATTTAGATTGAAGTCATTGTGAGTATCACATTCATCTGAAATTTCTGATGCTTTAGTTTGTGGGGTGGGGAGAGGGGAGGCAGCAGGGAAGGGAAGGGAAGCAAAGAATCTTATTGAGAAATGAGATGAATTAGTGGATATATGAGCTCATCAGGTTTTGTAAGTGAGAAAATCGCAAGTATCATTTAAAAAATTCCATTACACCCAAAAAGGAGGTAAGACCATCTTGTCTAATTACACTTAAAAGGATATTGTAACAAAGTGCTGAGCTTGGAGCTAGTTCTAGTTCCTCACCACCAGGCACTCTATTTTATTCCTTTTGTCCTCAGTGTGTAGGAGAGAGGCTGGCATAGAACAGACATCCAGAAAAATGTATGTAGAATGATTAAACTAGAGGCCCTGGCTTCTGAAGAAAGATCTGCAGACCTTCAGAGAAGAGACTCTCTGCTCACCTCGACTGCAGTCACTGGCAAGATGCCACATTGTCCTTGAAGTCAGGCTGCCCCACTGAACTCCCCAGCTTTGAAGCAGAGAGAGGCCTGTGCAGGAACCTGGTGGGAAACCTTGTGGCTGGGACCCAGCCCCTCTGGGTGGGGTGAGGAGATTAGAGTAGCCTTACTCCAAGGCCAGAGATACAAGCCCAGATTACTCAGGGTCACAGGTCCACATTCTTGTATACAACAGAAGCATTAATTAGTGACAATTACCTATTGGAAAAAAGAACTTGAGTCCTGAGTGCACCTTCCAAAAAACTTAAAAGACAGAAGGAAACTTCTAACAATGGGTCAGGGGCGATGCATTTCCGCCCTGATGTTAAAAACAAGGTACTGTCTACTTGATGAGTCGTAGGGGCTTGCGGAGACGCTTTGATGAGCCATCTCCTGCTTCCTGATATTGTGACCCCCTCAACAAACACTGACAAATAAAACCAGCATGCCTTCCGTATAAATGAGGGCACGTTATCCGAGAGATGCTTCATTCTCAGGATGTGGTTGAGATCCTGTTATGAATAAGGTTTACATCCTCGCCACTGAAATAATATTTTTGTACTGTGGAAATCAATGGTAAGGGGAAAAAAATGGACAGGTCATCTAATATGTAAACAAGTTAACTTTGATGTGATATCTTGTTTGCTGGATTTGGTCCTCGGGAAAGTCAAAGAACATGTTGCTTAGCTGATCTCTCTCTTTCCCTTTTTCTCTCATCGTCCCTTTTATCTTCTCTCCTTTTCTCTTACTTTGGATAGCATTTTGATGGTGAGTCCAGCTCAGAACTATTGTGTCAGAATTTCTTTTCAGCCTGATTGCTTTTTTTCTACCTCAAATAGGTATGTAGGATTTTGCTGTGATTTCAAACAGAACCAAGACAGATTTGGTCCAAGAGTAGGTGAGAGCATGTATTTTGTCAAGTTGCAAACTTGTGGAGAATTTGTGGGTTCTGTGTTTCAAACAGAACTTGAAATCTTTTGAGGCTCAAGTTCCATCTGCTCTTGGCAAGACACAATTTCCTGGTTCAAAAGAAAATAAGCACATAAAAAAGGGCCTGCAGGCTTCTTGGACATCAAAGTTTAGGAGATACTCATAAAACAGCATTTTGATGATTTTTAGATTATAGGAACCAGGAACATACAGATTAAAACTGCACTTGAAGTACCCTAAGTTAAAAAGAAAAATCCAAGGGCAAAGATATTGGCCAAGTACATTGCACTTTGGATGTTTTTGCCAAAAGTGACACATTTTTGTTAGTCTTCCTGCTCTTCCCCTAGTTGAATTTGTTCTGTAAAATCTCAGCTCTGTCAGATTCCATTCCAGCCTCTTTATGGTGTCCACTAGACTTAACAACTGAAATGGTAGACATGACCCTTTTGAATGAACAGCTTCTTTGAAAATTATGTTCATATTTTTGTTAAATGTTCAATCAACTTGATGGGTTAATATTTACCCTTGCCCCTAAGTACCAAATACTGGCCAACTTATCAGTTAGAAAAATACATTGTAATAAACAATCTCTCAGTATTAGTGGTTCTCTGCTTGAGGTGCTTTGGGTTCTGTTGGGGGGATTGGGTGCTATCTGGAGACATTTTTGAGTGCCTAACTCAGAACTGCAGCATGTGGTCACTCTTGGCATCTAGTGGCAGAGCCAGGGACGCTGCTCAACGATCTGTAAAGAGCAGGACCTCACCCACGACAAAGAATTATCTTGTCGAAATTCCAATAGTGCTAAGGCAGATTGTTTTTCTTTAATTGATTTTATATTTTACACAAAAATTTTGGTAAAAATTGAATAAAGTAAAGTGATTTTAAGCAGTAAATCCATCTTATCAACATAGCACAAGGCTGGCCGAAATCACAAGGCAGCCTGCTTTGGAATATTTACATGATAACAAATTAAACCTTGCAGGAAAACTTAACTGTCCTTACAACTGATCCTAGCACAGAGAGGCTAAAAGCAAAAAACAAAAACACCAGGAAAAAACAAATTATTTTCAATATATTCACATATACATTAAAATATAATGCAGATCATCAAGGTAAAGGGTCATGGAGGGGGATGCACATGGATCTGTGCGCTGACAGCACCACCAAGGAGACCCAGGTTTGAGAGTGGGGTCAGGTCTGGCCCAGGTCTTAGAGAAAAGCCTCTGCTGTCCTCTAACCACACCCCAACAGCTCACGACCAGGGATCACTTGTTGTAGATGGAGCTCATTTTTGTGGCTTTCAGCTGAAATCTGCAGGTGTGAATTCCCTAGGGTGATGTGTCATCAGTAGCACAGCCCTGACAGTGGGGTGGGGCAGAGAGGACTTGCAGGACTTCTCCCCAGAGTCTGTCCCACCTGTTCACCCGTCCTCCCACCCTGGCCCCGTAAGTCACTCTAATTCAGTGTCCTATTTGGGTTTGTAAACAGCCCCAAACTTCTGCATATACTTCTTAATGTACTCCTTGGTTTTGTGTTTCACATTCTCACTGCACTCCAGGTTCTCTGGGTTCTTACAGTACTTCAGCTCCTTATTCATAATGCTGTGAGTCAGCTTTCAGGCTAGGTGTTTGAAGTCTTCAGTTGTGGTAATTCTTCCCACTTTGCAGTCAGATTTCCAATAAGGGTTCAGGTACTGGACGATGAACTGGGACATCTCTTTTCTGAATACTTGTTTGCTTTTCTTAGCCAGCTCACTGGAAGTGCCTGCTTCTGCTGTCTTAGGCTCTTTTGAGGTCTTCATAGGGTTTTCATCATATGTTGGGGTTCCCAGGTCCATCTAGGCTCTATATTAGAGGCTGGCATCATCTCCTGGGCTTTCCCTGGTAGGAGGATCCCACTGAGTCTGCCTTGTGATCACATGATAGGAATAAATCTTCCCGTCTGGATCTCGGGCTGTCTTCCAGTTGGGAGGTAAGACAACGGTTTTTGGTTTGGGAGGAGATGGGGGTGGCAGATCCAGAAGATTATGTGTCACAACCGTTTCAGGTGGCCGTAAGGGCTGAGGCTGCCCTGGTGCAACCATTGTAGTCACGGCCGCCGTTGGCTGTACCATCACCCCTTGTGGGCGAGCTGTGAAAATGTGTTGTCCCTGGATGGACTGAAGACTTGGCTGGGTGTAACTCTGTACAATTGGTGGAGTTGTCTGTGCATAGGGTGATGTCACACCATAGACAGTCGGACAGGTCTGTCTTCTCCTTGCAGGAGAGTGCTGCCGTTGCACACCGACAGACTGTTGGTTTGAGTCCCAAACGCCGTGACTCTGTCCCCGGCCGGGGCCTGGGGCCGGCGCTGGCAAGACGGCGACGCTGGAGTCTTGGTATACCGCACCGCCACTCTGGGCCACATACTGGGGACTGGGCACTTCCACAGGGGCTGCTGCGTGTGGCGCCACCGGCACGGGTGGAGGGGCAGCAAGGGGCTCTGCAGAACGTCCTAGTAGGGGCTGAGAATGATCACAGGGAGCAGGAGAACACACCGGGTCCATGCTGGGTGTGGGGAGGGGCACCTTTCCAGCATGAGGGATCCACGTTGGCCTGCATGGGATACCCTGGTGGGGAACCAGCAAAGGGACGATGAGGGGCACTGTAGCCAAGAGGGTCATAGGGCAACGGAGACGTCACTCCCAGGTTCTGCATCCGCTGCTGTTGTTTCTGAGCCTCCCGCGGAGCCACCTCTTCCTCAAACAATTTGTACTTTCTTTTTAGAAGTTGGCGTGTCATATCTGTCATCTGGCCTTTTCGTTCCCCGCTCATGGGCAGAAGGAGGTGGTGAGAGGGAGCCCCTGCATTTCCTTTTCTCTTTATTTTGAGTTTGCTTGTCTGGGTTTCTCCCTCTTGACCTGTTAGGAGTCTTTGGGGCAGCTGTTTGATCTCTGAGGCCAATAGCATCCCTTCCTCTTTCAGTTATTGGAGTCTCCTTTTCAGTTTGACTTTTCTTTGGAATTTGACATACCTCCTTTAGGTCTTTCCGACTGCCCAGGAGCTTGGTGGCCAGATCACTTATATCTACTGTTTTATCCAGCTGTTCCTGGCTCCTCCCACTTTCCTCTTCATCTTGGGATGGTGTTTCCTCAGCAATAGTTTTGTGCCATTGCTCTCTTTGGGCTCTATTTCAGTGTGAGCCTCTCTGGTTCAGGTGTGGGTAGCTTACTGGCCTCCACAGTGATTTCACTGTCAACTTTAGATTCAGGCAGTTGCTGTGTAAGTAGCTGTTGTAACTGAAACTCTTCCTCTTCTTCCACAGGGATGTTTTCTAACTGGTCAAGGTCCTCTTTGACATCCATGCCTTCTAGCTCACTGGTAGCATCAGAGATTGCACTGTCCATGCTATTTTCACTAATAATTTTAAGTCTACCAAACACGAGCTTCTGGGGGGTGTCTGTGTCAGCTTCCGTGCTCAGCTTGGTGGAAGGATCAGGAGTGTTGAGTGGTGTATGAGCACGTGATGTATTCTCACTAGAATACCCATCTCCTTCACTCAGCTGAGGGATGGCAGTCTTGGTCTGAGACCAACGATGAATAATTGGATGTACTTTGCTTTCCTCCAACATATTTTTCGTAGGAATGGATAAGTGTTCCAAAGTCTTTATAATTTCCTCTTGAAGCTTCTGGTTGCTTTCCCAGCCATCGCCTAGTTCTGCCATCCAGATCCACAGTAAAGACAGCTCATGACGTTCCAGAAAAGACTTCAGGCAAGACTGGGAGTGTGTGTTCTGTATGAGCTTGAGACAGGTGAGTTTCTGCTCCAAAGTTTCGATTCTAACCATTAGTTGGGATAAGCTGAGCATCTGGTTTTTATCAGACAGGCTCTCCCCGTTGTCCATCAGAGCGTCCAGCTCTCCATCCACTGAATCTTTCTTACGAGATGGTCCCTTCTTCATTTTTCCTCCTGCTGCTCTGATACTGACTCTGTTCTCTCCTCCCAGGTAACTCCGGCAATTAGCTGACCCGCAGAAACATTTCTGAGCTTCTTTTCCGTATCTTTGGAACTGATAGTCAAATGTTAACTCTGAACTTGAAGGAACCAGTTTGGTGGTAAAAAGCCCAACCCTCAGTTGTCCATTCACAATCCATTTTTGAGCCTCACAGTTTGGTTCACAGCTGTGATTCATGAAGCAAGAGCAATTTCCTTTCTGAGTGGCATCTATTAGCTCATCATTCTGCAGGGCCATGAAATAGTAGTGGATGTTTTTGTTTTGTGCATACTCCTTTGCCCGGACTGTGAACTCTTTGTGATCAAGCACCTCTCCACAATATTCCAGGACAAAGGTGTTCGAAGGAAGGTCTTTGGCAGCTCTCAAGCCCCAGCCTTTCTTTTCTGTGAGTATGACTTCCACATCTGCATGCTGTTTTCTCTGGAACCGTCTATTGGAACAATAATCTCCATTTGGACACCGAGAAGAACATTCGATCATGAGGAGACGATTAACACAATCTTCCCCACATGCTATTTCACCTTGAGCTCTTTCATCTTTAGAAAGAGGTGTACATTCACACTGCATTCCCTTCATATCTCAAGATTTATTCTTCTTTCTTTTTGTTAAATAAACATTTTCTTCAATCAGATCAAAGTAACAAGGCATCTTCCCTTGCTTGGCACATTCCTTCCACCGCTGTGGGTCCCTGAAATTCTCCATGACACAGGAAGTCCCAGCCAGGGTTGTGCTTCGGGGTACTGCTGTCTCTCCCTGCTCTAACTCCTCTCTAACTTTCTTTCTGTCCTGAAGCTCACCTTCACTTTTAGAATCACTCTCCAATTCCTGCCTCCTTTTTTTAACAGGCCCTCCATCTTTCATATCATTTTTTTCTAAGTTTTTTGAAAGGTCTTTCTTTTCATTCACAGCTAAAGAGTCCTTGATGGAATTGCTGCTTATTTCAGGTGCTTGCACTGACCCCTTATCTTTCTGAAGGGATAGGAAAAATTTACTGGTCTGGCCTGAAAATTGAGCTCCTCATTGATCCCATTCTCCTCCTCTTCACGGTCATCTGTTAAGGAATCAGGTACCTGACCCTGAATTCGATCATATACAAGACAACCCCAGTTCCAGGAGGTCTACCTGCTGTCCCACCATACTGTTCTGTACTTTGCGGATACTTGTGCTTACCATAGGCTCCATAACTGCTTTCAGGTTGCTGATATGTGGTAGCAGGCTTTTCTTGTTGAGAGAAGTCCAACCCCAGGTTTCTGAGCTCTTCCGATGAATGGAAGCCACCTACACGGGAGCTCTCACAAGAAGAAAAACTCAACTCTGTTTTTCCCAGTCTACTATCTGGCCTATAAGGGAACATGGTCTGAGGCCAAGATTTGCTTGGGACATCTTCAAAATCATCAGAAGAATAAACTGGCAGCTCTTCTCATTGCCTAGGAACCATTATGACATCCTCGGAATTTGGATGACCTCGGTCAGGTCTCACATCTGCATGACTTGTACTATCAACTCCATCACTCTGAGGATGAGCAGTTTCAGGCAGGTGGTTATCTGTCTGTTTTCTGCTGGGCTGTGTGAAAGAAATTTCTGGTTTCTTCTCTGTTCCTTTATGAAAGAAGAACTTCTCAGTTTGAGGACAGGCTTTACTTGCTATATACTCTCAAATATTTCCTCATATGAATGTCTCCTTGACTCCAACCTCTCATCTTCCCAGTGGTCAGAATGGTGTCTGTAACTTTGACGGCTCCGAGAAGGACAAGGACCTGTTTCTTCCATAGGCAAAGTAGGATTCTTTGGCGCAACCACAACAGACTGAAGACGGTTTCTTGGAACACTGCTATCATCAGAGTCTGTGTCTTCTGGATCACTTTCATCACCTGAACTTTCAGAAGCACCAGAATAATCTTCATGGACAGTAGATACAATCTCTGAGGCATGACCACTACTGTCACATTTTCAGGTATGTTACACCATCATGGTCTTCCAGGTTAAATTCAAATACCTAGCTCTAGACTCTAAGAGAATTATAGATAGTATTTTCACTTACTTTTTCTCCCAAGCAAGATTGATGTTCTCTACTGATTTCTGGGCATAGATTGCCGAATTGGGAGAAGAGGAGAAACTAAGAATGAGAAAGAGAAAGGGAATGATACCTGTAAGGCTGAAGTAATCCTTCAGACCCAGAGGTCACAATATCTGTCCCAGTATAACTAAGGAAAATAATGTATTTTTTAAAAGGCAGATAAAGATTCTGAGGCCCAGAGGTAATTAGCTGTTATAAGAATGTTGTTCATGTCAGGAGGAAAGCAGTGGAAACAGGATGTGTTAATATATTTTGGTTGTCATCATTTGCATTTGTATGCTACTCCATGCAACCCCAAACTGAGGATTTTGAAACACTTCTGCTCTTCCCAACTGCCTGGCTTGCTCATTTTGCCCATGTTGGAATTTGTTCTGTTATTCACCCAGCAGACATTGATGCACCCAAAGAAAGTGCAGGAGTGGGGGAAGAAATGTTTGAAAGGAAGATTTCTCAAGCTTGACTGGGATCACAGAACCCCACAGAGAATCATCTGGGCCCCAACTCCTATGCAATCCAGCATAATGCACTGGTTTTCTGGAAGGATGGCGGCAGTGGCCAGAGACTGTTTCTCTTGGGGGAATTTGCAAATGTCTGTAACTGCCATGGAGGTGGTGTCCCAGGGGACAGAATGATACCCTTTGGTGAGGGTTTTCCAAGCCTAGAACCACTGACAGCATCTGTCCCAGACCAAGGCGGCACGTCAAGGAAAACAGATCCCTGGGCCTTACCTCCTGTGGTTGACTCAGAATCTCCAAGGACAAGGGATACTTATCAAGTGCCACAGTTGACTCTTATCATCAGGCAAGTTTGGGAAGCTCTCTCAGGGGACCAGTAAACCCTGGAACTTTCAGAGGGAGCCTTAGTTGAGAGTCCCATCTTTAGCCTTCCTGTTACCCCCAAAAGCTCATTCACGTCTTCATGCAACAAAGATACTTTGCACACCTTCTGT
The DNA here is from genome assembly GCA_032199065.1 of Smutsia gigantea. Taxonomy (NCBI): domain Eukaryota; kingdom Metazoa; phylum Chordata; class Mammalia; order Pholidota; family Manidae; genus Smutsia; species Smutsia gigantea. The sequence goes on from JAVSCE010008842.1 coordinate 270,851, forward strand.
TCCACTGTTCTAGAGGCTGAAAACGCCAACAAGACAGACTAGGTCCTCGCTCTTATAGAACTTATTTCAGGTTCATGAATGAGAACTGTGGAGTATTTTACCTGAGAAGTCCTTTCTCTATTGCAGATCAGAAAGACAGAAAGAAGCTTTGCATAATGGAGACCTATATAAGGACTTCCCTCTTAGGCACTTGTAATAGCAAATGCACTTCCAGTGTTGAGAAATATCTGTTGCACTATTTACATGAGCCTGGGAAAATTGCTAACTACTTCTGTGCTCCGCATCCCCATCTGTAAAACGAGGATTTGCATATGTATCTACCTCCCCCCCAGAGTTGTTGTGAGGGATAAATTGTGTTTACGCTTGTAAAGTTCTTAGGCTGGTGCATGCCACAGAGTAAACACACAATAAATGCGATTGGCTGTCATCACCCTCGGGCTCCGCTGCATCACTGCTGTCCCCACCGTTGTGTTCTGTCTCTCTCCCCTCAACCAGACCTCATGGGACCCAGTGCCACTGGTGAAGAAATCAATGTTTGGCAATGCTAGTAGATTATACTCCTTCATTGACTCAATTAACCAATCACAGATATGAGCTGAGAACTTGCCAAATCCAGGGCTTGGAACAAGGATGTGGGAAATATAAAAATAAGTTAGCCGTGGAGTCGCTAAGCTCAGTTCGCAAATACCTGGAGTTCAAGTGGGGTGGTTAAGAAAGTGTAGATAAAATGTTCTGAGGGTTCAGAATAGAAAGCGATTTCTTCTACCTGGGGGCATGTGGGAAGAGAGGAAATGGGGATATCCTTTGGGGAAACATTGTGACCAGTACCTTTTGGGAAAATATAGTAGGGGCTGAATAAACATATTGAATTGAGTTGAATTCAATAGATACACTCTTTCCTCCCTCCAAGCAGGGCCATAAAAGTAGAGTAGGAATACCAAATTTCAGAAACAACTGGGCTGAATAGGTTTTCATCGGCTAGCCTGGGAACCTAGCAGCAATCAATGATGAAATTTCTATGAGAAAACATGCTCTTGAATTCCAGACATCCATTACACATGTGATGTTTTGACTTGCTGCTTGTTTATAAGTGGGGGTTGGTCTGGCTTCACTGTTGACTTGAAAGGAAAATGACTAGTATTTTAAACTGTTTTTACATGGACTCTCATGTGTCACCTTTCTGCCAGCATATCTCAAATATACTAAGACCTTTTACAGAAGCTTAAACAATGCTGTACAGCTCTTGTTTTATTCCTTTCTCACCAATTCGCTTTTAGCTTATCTAGACTTTGGTATGTCATTTGGAAATTGGGCTGTGTTTTCCTTGCTTAAATTGAAAAAAAAGCAATGATTAACTGAAATAACACTGCACATTACTCAGATTTAATTACGTTTGTAATACATCACCCAGTGATATGGGGTAACTTCTTGCCGTTCACTTTCCATCATGCATTTCTTGTAACATATGGTCCTCGTGAAATAGTTTTGATTCAGAGTCCCCAGTAGCATATGGCAAAAAAAAAAGGCCCCTTAAGTCAATGCAAAGTAAAGGCCAGCCTCTTTACCCCAGAGGAGCCTCCATCGACTGCAAGCCTCCCGGCCCTGAATCTGAATTGGTGTCAGGGTTTCACTCATCACGAAGATTTTACTTTTAGTTTGGGACTTTGGAGCATGAGGTTCTGGATGTAAAAGTCAGAAGAGATATGGCTTTTGTAATGTCTGCAGAGATTCCTGTGTTGATAAGGTCAACAGAAAGTTAATAGATTTTTATCTTTTCATCACATGAACTTAATAAAGTGCAACTGTTTGGTGGGGGTGGGATGGTGGAATGGGATGTGAATCCCATCACGCTTCTCAGATTTTTCACAAAGGATGTTTTGGGTATGTAAGTGCATTTTTGCTTAAGCTTAAAAAAAAATCTCTCAATAGAATTTTAAAATAAGAACTTTGTTTAAAATGCTGTGTAACAATTCTGACTAAAAACAATTATAGAGCAGAACATGTTTTCCCTTTGTGCTGGTTATTCAATTACATATGAGTAGAAAAAGCTTGCGTTTATGGTGCTTTAACAGAATGTGAGCCAGTTCAATTTAAATGCCTTTAAGCAAATGCTCAGAGCCATAAGGCAGTTCCATTAGGACTGCTTCCTCCTTCCACCAGACTCTTAATGACTGCCATGTGCCTGCCCTGAAGGGAAGGCCCTTTTGCCAGGCCCTGGCACAGGCCTGGAAATTCCAACTGAGAGAGGGTGGTGTGTGTAAAGCCTGGCACCATGAGCAGCTTTCAGAGGAAATCTGGGGGTATCTGGGAGAAAAAACACCAGGCTGACTCCAGATGCCACCTTTGGAAATCTCTGGGCCTTATTTCTTTCACACCAACCTGCTGCCTTGATTTCTGCCCTCTGGCCTCTCTGACCAGCTGCCCGAATCGGCTTGAGAGAGGTTCCTGCAACCTGGGGATGCCCACTGTGGTACGCAGGCAAGCGGGAGCTGAAATGGAAGGGAAGTCCGTGGAGGGGCAGCACCGGGTCAGACCGACTAGCAAGCCTCAGCGATCAAACACGTCACACCTGTCTTGGCTACTGGTGCAGGTGTTCTAGGTCAGCTCTCACTGTGGTTATCAATCGCTGACAGTTGACAGTTTAATTTTACACCACAAGTACCTCATTACTTGTGTAGGCACTTGAAGAACATGTGGGCAGTGGATCGGATCAGTGATCAATGACAAAGGTTGCAGAGGGTGCAAGTGGTAGCAGCGAAAGTGAAGGTCTCCATGCATGAGTTGGCAGTGGTAGGGGTACATGACAAGGGGAGTTTAACTGACAAACAGTCTGTCAGGTTGAAAAGAATGGAGACTTGCCAGTGAGCTAGCTGTAGATTATAAAATATATCTCTTGATTTGAGGGGATGGAAGGGAGAAACCCCTAGCCTGAGCGGTGCCTTCCTTTCTTGGAAGAGCTTATGCAAATTTAGCGAATGTGCGGGACTGTAAAATTTTATTCTATGAGCATTTATCTCGGGACATAGAGCCATTCAGGTGTTTAGGAATTTAAGGTTAGTAGGATGCAGTGATGCTGTTTTATAAAGATATATATTTGTGTGTGTGTGTATCACACCAATTCCACCAAACCAGACCATCGCTGTTACAGATTGTCCCATGGCAGCCTATTGTGGATATTCAATAATAACAAAGTCATTCCATATGAGCCCTTCTATTCTTACCCAGATTATTCATGGTCAACACCACCAAAATAGATTGCCTTAGAGTGCTAGGGAAAGAAATCCATTCTTTCAAGTGTTCTTTATAATGGTCTTTTAGTAAATTCCTTGCAATTTTCCTCTCCTCTCAACTTACTTTCTAAAAAGGAGTTTCTGATATTCTTTGCCTTATGAAAATCTTCCTGTTGGTGTTATTTTCTTACAAGGCGTTGGCTTTAAGACAAAGGCCACATAGCATGAATTTTATTCCTTACTGTGTGCCTTGTCTGTTAGAGTAAGATTAGTCATGTGCAGGGACATAGTGTAGTAGAATGAAGATGGGTTTTGAGGCAGACAGACTTGAGTTGGAATCCCACCTCTGCAGCTTCCTGCTGTGGCACTTGGGCAGATTATTGACAGCCTCGGTTGTGTTGTTTATAAAGAAGTATTATAGGTTTGTGGAAAGGGCTAACTGAAGTAAAAGGACAGAGACTGCAAATTGCCTCCCAATATCTGTTCCACTCCTTCCTTGCCTTAGTAGCACAATCATTTGAACTTCAGCTAAGCATATGGCCTTTAGTTATATTTCCAGCCTCCCTTGGTTAGATATGGCTATGCCGTTAGGCTTCTGCCCCATGGAGTATGAACAGAACTCTATTTTAATTATCTGCAGTTTAAAAAAGATTGAGCTACATCTTTTCCCCCTTCCTAAGGGCAGGAAAGTGGATTGGTGGTAGGGAGTCAGCTCTGACCATATAGATGAGAACAATATCTTAAGAAATGGCAGAGCAATAAGCTAGGAGGGATCCGGAACCCTGGATGACCCTGCAGGTCAGAGCTGTCTACCTGCTTGGGACTGGCGGCCCCACTCTGGACTGTTACAGAGGAAAGAAACATACTTCTCTCTCATCTCAGCCGCTGTATTTTGGGCCCCTTTGTTATAGCGGCTGAGCCTGTACACCTAACACACCTAATATAAGAAAACCACCAAACATAGTAGGCTGGCATATAGTAACGCTTCACCATGTTTGTTGTTTAAAACAAATATATTGATTCATTTCTAACAAAGGCAGTAAATAGTACATGTAATAAATTAAATATTAACCAGAAGGCATCTGCTTAGTGGCTGGGTTAAATTATCATTCTTTTTGCCCCTCTAAACTAGTTCTTCTAGTCAACTGTCACCTGTTTGCAAAATGTTCATCTTTTCAGGTTGCTCTGATTTCTTTACAGAATCACCTCTCTCACTCTGATATTTCAGTGAAGAGCTGGGGGAGTGAATGAATTTCATGCTTCCTTGCAGCATCAGGTGCATTATGTCATTTAAAAGCCTCTTTTACCACAGTTACTTACTACATGCTATCCACAGCATCTGCTTTAACAAATCGGTAAACTTTAGAATAAGTGATACTTTCTAGGAAAAGAGGTGTGGAATTCCAGAATACCAATCAGTCCATTGAAAATTTAGAGCCCATAGGTGTCTCAAGGCAACCTGCACCGATTCTCGCCGGGCCTCCAGCTTCACCTGACTGCACGCCAGCCTTCTCGTTCTACTCCTCTTCCTTCCTTGTCACCCCCCTGCCCCCTGCCTGTGGGGACTTTTTCTGTCTTGCTCACTCCTACCGTCTAGCAAAAACTGGCGTCCTCTGGCATTGTCTGGTTTTAAATGCAGCACCCACAGCTAACAAGGCTACCCCTCCCCATTTCTGTGGTGCAGAGAAACTTTTGCTACTTCATCTCTCTTCTAGAGTTGATGTCTGTTACTCCCCACCTACAGAAAAAAGACTAAAAGCCAGCATGTATCCAAGTTTGAAAATATATAACTCTGCCTTTTTTTCTTTTGTATCGTTTCCTTTTAGTTCAAGGGACAGGATAGCTGCCGTAAAATAGCTGAAAGGGTTTGTTTTTTTGGAAATGGGACTAAACTTACTCTGTCTGGCACTCAAGGGTATGTCTGGGTCCACTGACTGGAAGTTACATGGGAGGCATTATATGTCATCTTCTTTCCTTGAATGGTACCTTTGTGTCTGGGAACCTGAGAGTCAGGTTGTCTTTTCGGCATTTCTGCAATTGGCTAAAGCCCTCACTCAGAGTGTCTGCCCTTCCATTCTTATCATGTTGCCTCTGGGAATTTATATGTGCCTCTCGATGGAATCTATAATTAAAGACGGGCATCTCTACTGTGCCCTTCAGATAATATAAAGCAGAAGGGGATACTAACTTTATTCTGTCATAAAGATGATTCATGCTGGGATGGGTACAGGGATGTGTACCCCAAAGAGTACTGTTATTATAGCCTGCATGTCCTGTGGCCTCATTTTCTGTCATCACACGTGCTCTGTTATATTTCAACTTCCTCTAGAGGGCAGCTCACTGAAGGATCCCCTGCAAGTTCCTCCTTAAAAAGTGTCTCTTAAAAAGCAGGGCCCTTCAGTGGACAGCTCTGTTGAGGAGCTTGCTTCTGGTGTCATGGGGAAGCAAGTCCTGGCTTGAACTGCTCCCTGGCTCCTTGCCAGGTTTGGAGAGGCAGGCCGGGGACCCTGACATCTCCTTGGCCTCCTGTGCCCTCAGCTGTGTGCCTCCTCCGCCCCACTGGTCTTCCCAGCAGACGCTCAGCTCTGAAGCCCAGTTTTCTGCCTGGCCACCTCCATAGGGCTCACGGGTACAGATGCAAAACAGTTCCAGCCCAACATTAACAAGGTATGACCTTGGGCCAGTCACTTAACCTCTCTATACCCCAGGTTTTTCATTTGTGAAATGAGAAGCATGAATTAAATTGGTGGTTTTCAAGCAGCGCTTCTCAGCATCCCCTCAGGGGAGCTAGAGTGTGTGTGTGTGTGTGTGTGTGTGTGTGTGAGTGAAAGAGAGAACAAGCAACAGAAAGATTTTTTCCCGTATCTCCCATATGTAAACCACTCAAAGCTCGGTTAATTTAAGCTGTGTTGCAGGGAAATCTTTCTTATTCTTACACGTAAATCCTCATTAACACGTTTCTTCTTACAGCTGCCCAACCCCTCAATATCATTCTCCTTTCCTTTCTCTAAAGGAAATTTGCCTGGAGATAAACGGCAATTGTACAGATTTCTTGAAGGTGGGATTTTATTTAGAGCAAAGCGTACATTTCATTTATTATTAGCAGTGGAGTTTTCTTTTGAGGCCAATGACCAATCATGGATAAGATCAGAAACAGATGGAAAGTTTTGCCCTGGTCAATAAATATAACCGTGTTGTAGGGTAGTTTTACCTTTAACCCACCTGTGGAATATTATCAATTAGATGTTGGAATGTGTGTGGCTTTAATTAGTATTATCTGTGTCTTTTGCATATTTCCAATTTAGAAAGTTCATGTGACCAAACACATGACTGGGTCTGGTGCATACTGTTGGGATGGGTGCTTTTTCAAGTCTTCTGGTTATGACAGGAGCCTGCAGGTGAAAAGTTGTGTGAATTTCTGGAAAGTTCCATCAGTTCATAGGCTCAGTGACAACACCTTTTCACCAGGGGCTTGACACCCAGGTCAAGGTGCCATGAGAGAGTTCAGCAGCAAAGCCCCATCATATCAAGGTGTTTTTCCTCATCTGGCGCAGGCCCATCCTGGAACTCAGTGGTGCTGCACGTCCAAAATTGCCATGTGGAAGGCCTGGTGAGTTATGCCTGACAATCCAGCCCTTGTGGTCCTTTGGTGTCTCTGCTGCCTTCCTCTTTTTATAAACCCTAAAGGTGTGAGGGACTGCTGTGGGGAGTAGTTTTATATTTGGCAGAACCACAAGATTTTTTTTTTTTGTGGTTTTGAAAGAAATGGTTTTAAGCCCTAACCTACTCATCAACTCAGTTCCCTGCAGAGCTTGGCCCTGGGCTAATTTCAGCTCGGGGTTGGCGCAGGGAACTGGGCTTGTAAACTCCAAGACTGGTTTGTGTTTGGGGTTTGTGGCTGCACGGAAGTGTAGGTGCCCTGCCACCGAGCTTTTAGCTCCATCCACAGAGTCTTCCTGGCTTCCAGAGTTTGTGTCATTTTGACCACTGATAACTTTAGAAAAGTCTAATGCTTGAGCCATTATTGTGTAAATCTCCAGATGCAGACATAGAGTTTTTGAAGTTTGATTGCATATTCCTAGCTGCAGTCCTAGGATCTTGAACCACTGAATGAAACTATTGCTAAAGAAAGCTTTAAAGCGGAAGTACTGTAGTGTTCCTCAGACTGGCCTTTCTACCTAACTTTCCAAATGAAGAAAATAATTAGTCCTTTTACCCTATTTAAACATTTAGCCATTGTGTCTTGGAGCCCAGCCAAAAATAATCACTTGAAATTTTGTTTATGATTTGTTCACAATAGCGGCCATACTTCTTAAAGTAGAGCAGAAAGAACATTTTAAGAATGTGTGAGCTCATTATGAACTCAATGTGTTTTAAAAACATTCAACTTGTAAACTCCTGAAATGCGGTTTATATTGGAAACACCAGCAGTTTCCTAGAGTGGGTCTGAGTCTACTAACTTCTGAACCTTTTATAGACCTTTTTTCCTCTTGCAGGGAGAAAGTTATCATGGCCTCTGGTAGCTGGTATTTCTTGTTTTCAGTCATCTAAATGATACTTAGTACATTTTAGGGATATGTACGTGTATGAAGAATTTGTAGAAATTATGCCTACCTTTCTGCCTTCCTGTTATTAACGTATTTAAGTCCTCTTCTTTCATTCAAAAACTACAGTTGAATAATTCTTTTCTTTCTCTGCTATTTTTGCTTGGTTTTTAATCCCTTGAGCAGCATGTATAATTTGCTATGAGTTTATGTTAAATCTCCATTTTAATTTTATTGTAAGTCAAGAGGTAGTCATGCAGAATGTTATATATATCTATAAGACTCTCAAGTGGCATTGTGTTAATTATGACTGTTTTTTAGTTGTCAGGTTTCTATATCCATAAGAGAGAGAAAAATCATAATGATATAGAGGCTTGGAAATTCCTGAACTTCTGTCTGAATGATCAGCGATGGCTAAATCATAATCAATGCATTTATCATGTTGTGGTGTCACGGGTGTTTAATTCATTCTTTTCTTTTTGCAAATTGTTAATTTACGTGTAGTGTAGCATCTGACCAACTAAGCCATTTCTCCCCCATTCCCAATGAAAGGATTGATTGTTTATGAAATGGAGCATCATGAAACTTGTTTGGGGAGCCAGCCTATTCCTGTTTAAAAGGTAAATATATAATAGCTTTTATTACCATGTATTTTTCCTAAGTCGGTTCCATGGGACCACCAACTATGGCTTCCCTGGATGCATGTAGGTTGTTCCACAATTGATTTTAGCTCACTTGTGTTTTATTTGGGTAAAATTACATTAAGGTGTGAGGACCAGGTTTAACAGTTTTTTTCAGTATCCTGAATGATGTAGAGCATGAATTAATATGTCCAGGTCCATCATGCCAAATGCAAGAATTTGATGTAGGCTTTTTTCTAAAGCTACATATGTTAAATCACCACTGACTTTATTAGGTAGTCACATACCGCATTCAGTAAGTCGCAGACTGAACTTTGGTGTTTCCAGAGTTCCTCTCTTTTCTTTCCTTTTGGCTTTCATCATTATGATGCCTAGTCCCAGACCTCCTTCCCCATCTGGCTCATTTGTATCTATTTTGTCTCCTATTTTCTGAAGGCCCTTCTCTTTGCTAGCTAATCTGATCCATTAACCATGATAATACTAACACCAATAGATAATACTTATTAGGAGTGTGTTATGCACCAGCTACTATGTGAATTGTTTTCCATACTATCCTCTGAAGAAGAACATCATTACCTTTCTCTTATGGATGAGGAACCTGCAATTCAGGATCCTGTGTTAGTTCAAGGTGGAAATAGATTTCAAAACTGTGCTTCTGTTTTTGATGAGAGGCTGTTTTGGCTGAGCTCTAGAAAGATACTTTTTAATTCCACCTCCATTACCTTCCTGCCCCTAATTGTCTTCTGATTTATATGAGATAGAACCTTTTTCACTTGTTTTACTGGCAGGTTAATATTTCTGAGAAATATTTAGACAGCATTATAACTTGCTGTTTATTTCATATGGTGGAAACTGCAGGAGAAAAAATGCCATTCCAGATAAAATTGCATCTAATGCTAATTTAAAATTAGCATCTAAATTTTAAGTTTATTCAAAGACCTTGTTTGGATACTTTTAAACACAAATTATATTCAAATTGGTAGCAGGACAATTAGAACTGGTGAAGGAGAAAAATAAGCTCTTTGTCCTTTTACCAAAAACTTTTTAATGTTTTTATCCTAGTGAAACCAACCAGGCAACCGTATTTTGAAGTTGTGGAAAGGTTAATACTGGGTGTTTTCCTCTTATTTATGGTTTCCTACAAGGGCAAGAACTTGGGCAACTCAGGCTAGAGCTAGAAACACCAATCATCTGATGACTTTGCTTGATTTCCAGACTCAGATTTTGTAGATATCCTGGATTGGATAAACAGTGGACGACCATCCATGTTTAGCAGGTATTTCTCTACTTAAAATTGCTAGCCTGTCTCTGTATGTCTCCAGGCTTCCTTCAATGATGACAGGCTCCTGTTTCATCATTCTGGGATTGGAACTTCATGGTGTTAAGGCTGTATGTGTAGACACAGCCTCCTGGACTGTTTTGCCAACTTCCCCAAGAACTCAGTTCAGAGTTGCTGCCAGTCAAAGGGGTCGTGTTTTGTGGGGTGGGATAAGTCATTCAGAATGGTCAGATGTCTGGGGATTAGTCAAATACTAGTGATGTAGTTTGAAATCGCAGACCATGTGTTTGCTTATTATATTTTTGGAAAGAAGAAACCCAACATGATTCTTTAAAGACATCTGGTCTGTACGGGATCGGACATTGCCTCAGTACGGTGGTCACGCCTTGCGCAGGGCAGGCATTGTCCCTTCTGCAGACCATGTGATTCAAAGTTCTCCATGGGTCCTGTGGACAAGGGGAAGCCTGTCTTCGTTGGTTTTCCCAAGCGGCTTTCCTTCACCTCCCTGGTGGTGTTGCACAAAGACCCTTTAGTCAGGCAATACTGGACTCTCCTCAAAATCTAAGTACTTTCAGGAAAAGACCTGGAAGTCTGTCTTCTCAGTTTCCACCCCTCTCTGCCCTCTGCTCTGTCATTTAGTGTGACTGGTTATTAAGCTCCCCATCCAGCTCCTTATCCAGTTTATTAGTGGGTCATTATTACTGTCTCTATCTTTCTAAACCTATGGTGAACATCTAACATGTCCCTATCTTCTATTTTACTTACTCTTACACTTTGATAAGAGGGAGATTTTCAGGGATGTTACTTTTCCACGTCAGGCTGAAGTTCGTCTTTCCTTTACCCTAGCTGAGACACCCCTGCCACCCGAAGCCCCAGTCCCTGACAGAACTTTCATTTTCCCAGGAAACATTTTAAACTAGTGTGATTTGATATGTTCTTCTTGAATAACAAAAAATGCTAATGTGTTTGACTAGTCCAATTTATATTCATAAAATACAGTCACAAAAGAAGAGGTATATTATTAAACTATGGTATCTGTATATAAAAAATTTATACTGGAAAGTTTGTATATAATATCAAAATACACTGTGGTCATTAATACTTGTTGCTAGGTGAAAACACTAATTACTTCGATTTAACAGTTGTCTTCGGTTTTCGATTTTTTGGGGCTTTTAATTTTCTGTCAAATGACATTTTAATTGTTTATGTGCTATAGGCTAAGCTGCTTGCATCTGTTTTGTGCGCTTTGCATGGTAATAAGCACAAAGATTCAGCGTCTCCGTAATACATACATTGAGATATAATCAGGTGTAAATGAAACACATTTTCTTGCTACACATTGTGAAGATACTTTACTCATTATGAATTCTGCTGAAAATAGTTTTCCAGGTAGAGATGCAATTATGTAGTGGTCTACATGGAGGAACTAAACAAGGGTTTCAATTAATAATGCACTCTCAGCCCTGAGAGATATTACATTCACCCAGATCAAGGGTTATCCATCACTGCCTGCGTCTCGCTTGTCTCTCCTTTCTGTGTCTGTGCACGAGCTCATCAGCATGCCTTAGGATGGTCACCTCTTGGCACATCAGTTTACACTGAAGTGCTTTTTTCCTAAGGCCAGTGACACTGTTTCTGAAGGCTTAACTTGCTCACTTTCAGAAGTATAATATTATGGAATTCCATGTAACATTTTAATGAATTAAAGTCATTCTGCTTTCTGAGGTAGTGGAGAAATTGTCAATAAGGTTTTCCATCTGCTTATTAAGATGGCTAGAATACCTGACTCAAACAATCCTTTCAATTGACTAGTTTTGTCAATTTATCTTGTATTACTTTTCAAAACAAACTGAAAAATAGAAACCAAACATTATATTATTATTATTCTTGGTGAGCTAGCATCCAATGGAAGTGACTATATGAATAAATGGGATCTATTTTGAATTTGGATTTGAAGTTTTCCTTCTTCAGTGTGCCAACAGTTATTTAAAATAATGTCTGTTTGTAAAAATATACCCTCTCTGGTTTTGGCATTTGTGTTTCATATTGAAGAATGGAGTCCCCATAGTATACGTATCCTTTAGCCAAGTAACTGCATTTATATTGTTATAAATTTTTGAGGTTGGAATCTCAAGTTTCTGTATTAAATGTAAGGTTGAATTTGATCAAAAATAAGAAAAGCATATATGACAACCCCTGTAAATGTTTAAATACTTTAGTTGTGTTTGTGAGCATTAAATTGTATTATAAGAAGCCAACATTGAGTATACTGGTTCCTCGGGGACACATTTGACTTTTGGGAGATAAAAAAATCTTGCATTAATGAAATTCTGCAAGTTTTTGATTTAGAAGACAATGTTTCCAGTATGTGTGAAGCAATTTTAAGGTGTATATGTGTATAATTGTAGAAACTGTTTAACTTTAATGGAGCATTTCTCAATCTCACAATAGGTAAACTAATGGCTTTAATTAAGATTTATGAAGCATAGGGGTAATATATTCTGCTAAATTAGGTAGCCATTGGTGGGTAGTGTGCTTTTAGAGATGAATTTTCTACATATACTTCACTTCCTTGTGCATTTTTTGGTTTAGAAATCTAACTCGTAACACTGGAATCCCTACATCCATTAACTTTAGAATACAAATACAACTTTTTAAAACCAGATTGTGTTCTGTTTGTTTGTTTGCCCTGCTGTGTTGCCTTGTTCTTTAATATGTTGGTGTGATCATCAATTGATACGTATAGAATATCAACTTGGATACTCAGGATAAGATTAGTTATAAGAGTCAATTGCGTGAAATACCTGCCGATGAATGGGTCAGGCAGAGAGCCTGGGTCCACCTTGCTGGGCAGCAACTCGCCTCCCCTATTTCCCCAAGGGGGGATCCGGCGTGAGAGAGGCTGGGGAAGCTCCTTTCCTGCCAGTGTTTCTTTCCCCCCGACTGCGCTCATCAAGCTTCAGTTTGCACCAGAATCTGCTGGAAGGTGGGTTAAAGAGTGCCGGGCCCCAGCCCAGAGGTTCAGATGCTGATGGGCGGTGCTGGGGCCGAGTTCCCAGGCTGCGCTGCTACTGCTGGTCCAGGGACATGTTTAGGGAAGAGAAATGGGAATTAAAAAGGGGCGGCAGCAGCGCTGCCCCCTGTAAGGGGAGAGGGGGGCGAAGGCCGCGGTGCCGCGCGGGCTCAGGGACTCGGTACCAGGCCATCGCCAGAAAGCCACCTCTGCTTCTTTTTTCCTTCAGTTTGAGCAAAAGACCAGCTATTTATAAGAGAGCTGTGTTTAACTGGTGGAGGGTCTTGAGGTACTTAGGTGAGAAGTGCTTTTTTTGAATGCAGAATTAGTAAAGAAAATTGGATTCCTTCGTTAAATCTCATGACCAATGACCAACTTCCAGTCTCCTCTCTTACTGGCTGCTTGGGGATGAGAATCCCAAGTGCAGTGAATCTGTGTAGCCTTTTATATCTGGTTCGACTGTCACCTTGGTATAGGACATAGCCAGTGGTTCTCAAACTGTCTTGCAGACACTCGGCTCGGGGAAATGCAGATTCCTGGGCCCAGGCCAGAGATTCAGGTTAAGTTGCTCTGGGTGACGCTGAGGAATCTGAATTGTGGCACTAACTCTGAAAGAGATTTGCATGCTGGTAGTTCGTGGGCCACAGTGAGCCATACCAGTTCGCAGGCAATCTGCAGCGTGCGGGGTATATTTGCCTCAGGAACCCCAAAGGGTTACTCTATTGGGAAATTTTCTCCTTCAGTATTCTTCTCTAGCTGCAGTCTCTTTCTGCCCCAATGGAAATCTTTATGCTGTCTTCCTGTGGAATTTATGATAAAATTTGATAGCTGCTTCTCAAACCTGATATCTTGTTTCTACCAAGTATAGTCTTGAAAAACTAATTTCCCTAAGCCTGATTTCCCCCTCTATAGAGTACAGGGTGAGGCTAGAATATTTCTGAGTTTTCTTTCCCTGACTTCAACGCTCTATGCTGGTCATTTGACAAATATTCAGTGACTATAAATAAATAAATGAATGCATACATAGATCATATTTTATACCTACCTATGCCATAAGTTTTGTATATGTACACACATACACCTTATTTTACATATACATATACCCCGTGATGTGTATGTGTTTATAAATACCTACTATGTGTATATTTCTATCATGTATATAATGAACCATATGTATGGATGTGTATGTATAATGTGTATATATACATATATTTATAATGTGAGAGAGAGAGACTGGGTACAGAGATGAGTAACACTTCATCCCTGCCTTGAAGATGGCAGCCTTCATTTTCATCCCTCGGGGACTGGTCCTGACATAATAAGGTGTGGTGGGTGCTCTAACGGGGTTAGCTCAGAAAGCTCTAGGAGCAAGAAGGGAAGGAATTAAATGGAGGAGGTAAGGGAGAGGTTTAGGGAAGAGATCCCCATGGTAGTGTTAGCCAGTAGACCCAGTAAATGCCATGCCTAGGAATGTTATGGCATACTTGCATTAATTAAAGTGAAATTTCCAAATAGATTTCTAGAATTAGTGTATATGTAACTGTGGAAAATGTTGGCAGTTGTTTGGTTTCAAGTACCCTGGTTGAGATGGAGGGTGTGCCAAGGAATTTTAAGACATGAACTATTAATCCAGATGAAAAGATAAGGCTATCACAAATGAAACAACTAGAGAAATTTAACTTCTGAATTCTGTGGGGCTAAGTGGTGAGAACTCTAGAATTCCAGGGCAGAAAGAAGCTACTGTGCTTGCATGGTTACCTGGTAAAGATCAGACCTAGATTGGGCACTGGGGAAGGATTCAAGGGAACTAGAGAGAGGACAGGGAGATGGGGACACCCCAGAGGGGAGAGGAGAGGCTGCGAGGAGAGGATGGACATCATAGAGCTGGACAGGGTGGGTGGGAGGAGGCAGCGGTTCAGGTGAAAGTGCGAGGATGGTAATGCTGGCTGAAGGGCTGCCGTTGGCTGAGGGGCGATGTGGAAGCCGGGAAGGAAGAGGCCTTCGGGACTGGAGCCACCCACCCTGGTCTTTAGGAACCGGGGCCAGCGCAGTACTGATGCCCAGAGTTTTGCTGGTGAGCTCGCAAGTTTCTGTGGGCAGCAGACAACCTGGGATTTTTTTTATCTTGTGTTTTGTTTGGGTTTCTAGTGGTGTGTTTGGGAGTTATTTGGGTTTGTTTCTGCCTGGGTGACACTGAAGTTTGCATTGTGAAGGGTGAGGACAGAGAATGGTTGAAAGCTAACTGCAGGCTGAATGGTAGAACAAAAGGGTCCGAGTCAAAGCCACTCCGCTTTCTCTTCTCCACCTGGAAGTGTAAACACCCGCATCATTTCGATTGCTTGGTTTCTAGAAAATGAAGGTGACCTGGGAAAGGAACAACAACAGCATTGGTTTTACAAGAGTATTTGTTACGGAAAGTTATTTTTTTATGCCACTGTTATGGGTCATCTGCTAGTGTGTAGAAAGTACTTGTTTTCAACGGAATTTTCCCTTTAGGAAAGAATTTTATACTGTTGCTGGAGAGCATGTTATTTGACCCATGGTTTTGAATCTTTGTACTAAGGAACCCTACATATTATAACAGGTTCCTCTTTTATTTTATTGTTTTTAGTATGAGATCATCTTCTCAAACCCACACATTGTTGTATTGGTTCATTCAAGTGAAATAGGCGGTTAGCACAGGTTAATGGCTGTGTGTCATAATAGTGTGACATAGCAGAAAGCATGTGGGCTTTGGACTTAGCCAATGAGGTCATTCGCTGTTCCTGTCTTATGTGTATGTGGGCGTGTCATGTGGAACAGAAAACCCAAAGGGAAGCAAACCTGCAGCAGCATTTTTCCTGTGCCCCTGACTTCCTTGGTCTACACTGTGCTTTAGACTCTTGACTGTGCGGTCACTCTGGGAGCCTCTGTCCATAGCGCACAAAATACCTGTAGCAGGTTACTTTCGGCTTTGTGAAGCCAACATTTCCTTGAGCCAGAATGACTAACCCTCGTTATAAATTGGAGTAATACAAAGTTTGCTACATGGTTAATTTAAGCATACTTACATATAACAAAGTAGTAAGTGATGTGCAGCGATTCTCCTATTTATTTCCAGCTACTCCCTACTAAAAAGTGAGAGGACCAAGAGGCTGCCACGGCCGTGGTGGGGGCTGGAGTTCTCTGATCCTTAATGGAGGAGTATCCCACGATGCTCTTGTCTGTTGCCATATTCGATGGGAGGAACTTGGCACTCTTGTATCAGATCTTTGTTAGCATAAAACTCCCCATCTGCACCGAGCAGTTCACTCAGTCTCACTTTGATTAGGGGACCTTTATCAGCCACAAACCCAATTGTTTTCTCTAACAAGCTTTGCGAAATTTCTGCTACTAGTTGTTGTCCTCGTTTCTTTTCTGCAGCGTGTTGTGCTGTGGAGGTGGCAGAGATGCTGTCTAATTTGCCATCTCTAATAGAAATAGTAACTTCCAGATCAGTATCTTAGCTAAAAACTCATTCCATGTTGGGCAGATGCACGAACACTTTGTCACTTCTGGTTTAATGCTACTAAATATTCTTTCTAGCTGCATCAGCTCAATAATTTCAGTGCATAATTATTTCACATCCGCTGTCAAGTGGCTGTGTGGTCTTTCAAAACTTCAGGTTTTCATTATGCACTAGGGGAATAATAAGAACCACACTGTTGATTTGTTGAGAAGATTCCATGAAATAAGGCATGTAAGAGTACCTAGCACATTGCCTGACACATGGTAGAGATTGAAAATAAAATTTTTTTCTCTTGTACCTACATGATGGGTCTGAGTCTCAGAGTAAAATATCTTTGCTACTTATTCTGACTTTTAGTTTTTTTGTCTTCTTAACAAGTTGGTCCCTGAAAACTACCTGGGGAAGGACATTCTGAACTAGCCATCCCCCTGTGGAAGCAGATTTTGCTAGGTGTGCTCACTCATTAATGTGCAGCAGGGACGCAGCAGCTCTTTCTAATGGGGAGCACATAGCTCTGATCTCTGCTGCTGCCTCTCTGGTCATTATGAAACCTAGGTTAGCTTCTTCATTCATCCTGGTATTTTTCCCACTGCTAGAACAGGCTTATCAACTTTCACACTTACTTATCAAACCAGTAGATGTTCTCCTAGAAATGTGGCACATTGGAAAGATAAATTGGGGAAATCTGGTGCTTACTTAGAGGTTTTTCTTTTTCTTTTTGCCCTTGCTTATATAAATACAAAAGAAAACCAAACTCCTCTTGAGTTTGTTCTTAATCTGTGGTTTATCTGCTTCTGGTCCAGGTACAGAACAAAATGGAAAATGTGGGGATGCATAGTCTGAGTCCAAAGATGCCAAGAAGGGAAAGTAGTGAATAAAAGAGGAGGTGATGAGGAAGTGTCCATGTCTATTCAACTAGGGGCTTGCAAGAAGGCTAAATTGGTATCTTTGGTGACACAACTGTTGTAGTGATTTCAAGGGCAGTCATGGGAATCAGCCTTAGGAACACTGATTTTTCTTCAGAAATTGCATGTTAACACAGATATGTTAAAGTAGGTAGACAGATCTGTAGGCGTATGGATGGATGGATAGATAAATTTTTTTGGTACGGGAATCAGAATTGCAGCAGTGATAAAGGTGGGAAATCTCTTGGTTTGCCTAATGCATGACAAGCCAGATTAAGCCCAGAGCTCACTGTACCAACTGGCTATTCGGCAATAAATCAGTAGAGGTTAGAGAGCTGGCAGAGTGGGGAATGGTGCCAGAGTGGGGAATATTGCATGGCATAAGACACAATCACAGAGTGCTAGAGCTGAGGGACCACTAGAGAATGTTTTTTCCATTCACATCATTTTCATTTTACAAATGAGGAAACAGAGGCGCCGAGAGGGGGTCTGGGTTGCCCAGGAGTCGCAGTGACCAGTGAAGCTGAGAGTAGAATCTAGTGCAGTATGGTGACTGCTTGGTCTTGAGAGATGTGTAGGGATATGGGATGGCCAACTTTGGCTGATTGCCAATCAGTGAGACTTTTGGTCACCTCTCAGAGCTAAGAGTGGTGGTGCTATTTATCTTTCTAGCTCTCATGCAGCCCTGTGTCTCTGTGGGAGGCTGACAGCCTTGGGGACCATCTGGAGGCTTTCCCCTCCATCTTAATTTAATATTTAGGAAAAGAGAAAACTGTCAATAAGTTAATAATACGGAGTCCCCTCTCCCCCCAACCAAACCTGGAGATTTGGGAGGAAGAGCAAAGAAGGTCATTCGTATTGGCAATTTTCAGGTGCTACCATACAGCTATTTCAGTAGAGTTTGTTTTCTGAATTTTCATGGTTGAGAGCACAAGGTATGGTGTATTGAAAAATCTAGGTATGTCACACTCATAATTTTTTCCTTTAATTGGGCATTGTAGTTCTTTTCTTGAAGAAAAAAAAGAAAAACTCATGCATTTAATTTACCTAAAAGATGCCAAAATTTACTTTTCTGTAGGGTATGTGCTACATTTTCCTACTCTGAGAGTCCAATGTTTTAAAATTTAAAGAAACTAATTCATATATAAATATCAAAGAATACCTTCTTTGACTCCATCCTTGCTTGCCAATGTGCCCTTTTATGAGATAGGGTCATTTGTCATGTGGGAAAATTAACTGTGGAAAATGTACCTAATATGGAAACTGTGAGTTCTAAAATGTTTCCACATAAAATACAGGAAAAGAAGTATAGATGAGTCTAGAAATCAATGTGACTTTTTTTTCTACAGAGGGCTAAAAAAAAAAACAAACCTCTCTCCATCACACAAATCGAACAGCCTATTATACACACAGTCTTCTCATATGTCTGACATAGAAACAAGGGAGGAATGTGCTTCATTTCCACATAAATTGTGCGGTTTTGAAATTCAGTTCTCTTCACCCCTGAACTCTGGTGAACATGTCACTTATGTGCCTAACAAGATGGCAGAACTTGTCATGGGAGGAATCACGGAAGGGGCGAGCCACATAATTTTGTAGCTCATGAAAGAATCAAAACAAAACAAAATGAAAATCTCCCACAAAATCTCTACAGAAAAATGAAAAAGAAAACATTCCAAAAGGAATTGCCAAAGAAAGGCCTATAAGCCACTGCAGCCTTTGGAAAGTTATCATCCAGGAACCAGCAAGCCAGTGTATGTTTTTATGTTGTTATTTTCATAAACACTGTTTGATAAAATGAGTGCTTCTGTCGAAACTGTGATATTACACAGAAGATACAGCAACTGCTTCAAAGATGAAACATACTCTGTATAGACAGGTGTCTCTATATATTTTGCTTAACAAAGGTAATAAAGATTCTTCTCTATTCATTTGTAATTTTTTCTGGTTTTTGCAACTACAGTATGGGGGAGAGAGCAACAATTTGAATTGTTATGCCAATTAAATTAACAAATTAATTTGTAAATGCATGGAGCTTATGTTTATCCCTGGCTTCTTCTGGAGCTGAACCTTAAGGCCGGCATTTAATTTTGGCTAAAGGGATTAATTTAAATGCGATATTTTTTCCTGGTAGGTGAATAACAGGACTTTGTAAACAAATAGAAAAGTGCATTTTTCAAAGATAAAGGACATGTAGATGGGACTGGAAAGCCTTTGTTCCGTGAAACATTATACTATGACAGTGTGCGACATAATTCTTTGTAACCAGATCAATACAGTCTCTGAGTGCCATTAGAAGTTTTATTTGTTGTATTTACACTTTCCTCCTCAATATTTTGTAGGCTTGAGGGTTAGGTCTTTGTGTGATTCCAGTACAGGATATTAGAAAGTAAAAAATGAGATTGAACAAATATTTGGATCTCCTCCCCTTTCCCTTTTTTGTTTTACAAGGTCTCAAATAACTGGGCTGAACTGATCTCCCACCTTCACTGCACTGACTAGTTGTTTGAACTGAGGAACTCAACAGGTGGTTGTCTGTATGCATGTGTACGTGGGTGGGGCCGGGGAGTTTACAGGTGATAATGAGTCACTGTGTGTCTATGCCATAGGTAATAATGTCAAGAAGGTGTTTTACTGTTTTCTCAGTATTTATTGTTTTAGGTAAGCAAAATGAGTATAGAAAGATTTGGGCACTTTCAAGTTTTTTGGGAAATGTTGCTGAGTCAAAATGCAGGACAGTCATTTCTCTATTTCAGGAAGTATTGGGCAGTCAAAGCATTGTAAAGTGTTGGGAAAAAAATAGGTGCTCAATAAACATTGGTCTCAGGCTGGGGAATACCAGTTCCACCTTTTATTAGCAGTGAGACTTGGGGCAATCATCTAACATCTTTTTGCGCCAGTTTCCATATCTGTAAAGTAGGGGGTAATAATTACACTTACAAGATGATTGCACAGGTTAAATGAGTTATTTAGAACAAGAAGTAGCATATAGTCCTCAATAAATATTGCTTGTCACTACCACTACTATGATTTCTTTCTATTGTTAGTACAGCAATGCCAACACCAATTCCCTAGTAAATGGGAAGCTGTTTTTAAAAGTCAGAGTGTAGAGAGCATTGTGAGATGGTGATGCTTTAAGATACCAGACTGAGTAATTTCACTTGATGCATTAGGTCAGATTGAGCTTGGTGTCATGTAGACATAGAGATCTATTAAAACAAACAGATAAACAAGGCCTCCTGCCTGGTTAAGAGAAGAATCTAAACTGAAATGGTATGTTCTTTGGGGATGTTACAAGGCAAATGTTTTTTTTGAGAAGCACAAGTAGACCTCCATATAACACTGAGTTGACAAATGGTAACTAAGACTTTCTTGCAGATGTGTTCTTCTTCAAGCCAGATTTTACTAGTCTGAGCCTTAATAATATCAGCATTTACCTATTCCTTAAGGAGTGTTGTGAAAATGAATGTCGGTTAAGAGTTTCCAGTATAATGACCATGCAAAATAGTATTATTATTTACATTACATTACATTGAATGTTTTTTGGGCTCCACTCCCAGTGTTCACCTGCAAGTTGGTGAGATGTTGGAACAACACTGTCCCTGATTCCTTGGGGGCCTGGGAAATCCCAAATAGTCAAAGGATGGAAGCCATGGCTGGTCCACAGCTCTGCCACTGGAGCAGTGTTTTCACAGCTACCAGCTCGCTCAGGAAGTGGGGTTTGGGATGAGCCCTTTGGGGCCTGCTGAGGCTGGCAGCTACACTGGGAGAGCAAACCCATGGTGGGGAGGGAGCCAGAGCTGGGCAGAGTTAATGGTAAGGGGAGAACAGTAATGGAGAAGAGGCAGTTGGAACTTAGGAAAGATCAAAGTAATGAAATTGCTCAGTTCACCCCAGACTGGGCTGACTGCTGCCCATTGCTGCCCCTCCGACACGTAAGTGACCTTCCAATGCCAGCCTCCAGAGGCACCCCAGGGGGCTGGCCATATGGTCACATTTAATTCAACATTTACCAAATGCCTACCCACACCTGGTCTTGTGCTAGGCCCCGGAGTTCCGAACCGAAGGGTGGTCCTACCCTCAAAGAGTTCCCACCCCGGCTCCGCTGCCCCACTGGGTGACCTCAGCGGCCACTTAGCCCAGCTGAGCTCCCTTTCTTCCTCTGTCCAACAGGGACAGTTATGTGTGCCTCATGGGGTGGTTGTAAGGATTGTATGAAGTGAAACACGTAAAGCCGGAGGAATGTAAAAAACGCTCAATACACATGCCCTTTGCTCCATCCGTTCCCCTGCATTTTCTTCAATATTCATTTCTAGCAGAATTCAGGTGCCTAAACAGAGGGGTCTTGGGGTGGAGTTTCTCCTGGACTGGGGGTGGGCTGCGTGCGTGTCCAGGTGTGATTTCCAATGTTGTTTTGGACACTTAAGTGCTAGGGTTATTAAACGAGGTAAAATTCTGATATAGTGAGTTTCTTAAATTAAACCTTACTATGTCAAACCTTTTAGTCTTCAGAGGAGAAAATGGAGTATTTGACAACTAATTTGAAAATTCAAATAGAAAACTTGTTTTGTTTGACTTACATGGACAATACTCTTTTTAATGTAAGAAGCTCTTGCTGAAAGCGTTTTTGGGAGGCACCTGAATTATTGTTATCTCCATTTGCCTAACCCAATACCTACCATAGAAAACTGGATTATGGGATTTATATATGTAATAGAATTTGGGAATGTATTGCTGACCTATGTTTTATGTCCCAGTCAGCATATGTGTGTTAGTTTTCTTTAACAGAGTTTTAACTACCTTTTTCCCTATTTTCTGATTCTTTACTCATTTTAAGAAGCATAGACCAGGAGAAGTAAGCTTTCTAATTTTCCTAATGTTTAACTCTCAAATATTGGTGAGTCTTGGCTGTTTTATGAACTTTTTGCTTTATGAACACATAGAAATCTTGTACACTTGGGTTACCTTAGCAATGGAAATCAGCTTTTTCCTTTTTAAAAAAAATTCAGTGCCCTATGGCTATCTATGGTCATTGAAATTTACTCTACAGCTTTTCTTCTTTCCTAGTGCTACGAGCTACTTCCCTTTACTGGAAAAGCTGCATTTCTTTTTTTTCTGAAATAACCGAATCGCTCATCTCTGATAAGTCACATTTTAGTGTATTATGACAACCAATTTTAAGTGAATAGCTTTAATTTTAGATGGAGCTTTTGGCCTCTCTATTGTTTTTCTGGGCCATTCCAGAGGGGAGGAAAGGAGGGAGACTGAAGGGGAGAAGCATTCTGAATGCTCAGAACGCACCTGCCCTTGACTTTGAATGACTTGAATGACTATGATAACTGTGAGTAATTCTGGTTAAACTTATGACAGGAGGACAGTTTGGAGGAATGACTCAACCTCCTTTTCTTTCATCCTAAAAACATCTGCAACTCTTAGAGGAATCTATGAATCACTGTGTCTGTTGTCCATGTATTGTCCTGTCCAGTACCCTTCACACCGGAACTAATCAACTGCCTGGAATGAAGCATGACGTGCAAGCTGAATTCTGAAAAGCTCCTGAAGTATTCAGGAAGGAGGGGGAACAATCCTTCAGTGTGATTTGCTCCACATTCCAGATGTGTCTCCAGATGCAGACTAGATGGCCAAGAGGTCAAACAACACACATTTTGGGATGATTTGTCTTGAATGTTTTTTGGGATACTTGTTCTCGAAAGAAGTTTTCAGGGGCATGGTAGATCAACATACGTAAATGTTCTATTATTCAGGTTGTTAGTCTAATGGATCAGCTGCTGCTTTACTCTTTGGAGACAGAGCAGGCCAGTGGCAGCTGCACAGAGCAGTGATGTTGTTCAGAATAAGTGGGGTTGGCATTGTGAGCCTGGTCGCCCACCATGCCTGTTGCCCAACTGCCAAAGCAGCCTGCCAGGGCAGAGGTGGCATGCCAGTGGTGTCTTCTCTGCTGGCTACCTTTGGATTCTGGCCTGTCTGATGGGGAGTCCTCTCTGCTGAAACAAAGAATAATTGTTACCTCCAAGAACAGGCAGAGATTTAGAATTTGGCCCCTTTCAAAGCAGTCAACAGGCTATCTCCCTTAACAGCAGGCTTGTGGGATAAGTGTATCTCTTAGAGTTTTGAAGGAGGCCTTTCTGGGACATTAAAGTCCCTAGTCCTCCCAACCACAGCTCTTTTCTGGATAGCTTGGGGTTTCTGGAAGCACTGATAGTCTCCAAGCCTATGTGGGTTGGACAAATCAGTATCTTCCCGGAAGCAGAGAGGTCAAGGTACCAGATTCATGTGGCTACACAGCTAAATAGCAATTCATTTGGCCAAAATACTTGAAATGCTTCATTAGTGTTCTTGAGAATGAACTACCCCACCATGGTAAACTGCAATCTTTTTTGGTAAGTTGTCCCCTCCTCAACTTCCCCAGCCAAGTACAAAGAAGCCTATTTCTAACATGCCCTACACCATGGAGCAAGTGGAAGCCGCACTTGAAAGACTGCAACTGAGTTAGCTGGACCATCCTCTATGGAGCCGAGCTATTTATTTAGTTTAGAGCCTAGATATTGAACCCTTGCAAGGCAATTCTCATTGTTTTGAAGAAGTCAGTTTTAGGTGCTCATTGCTTCTTCTTCACAATGCTTTATGTTAAATATTAAGCCAGAAAAAAAAAGACAAATGGACACTTATGTATCTACTAATATGCCGCCAGTTCTTTCTGATAATGCTTTGCTAATCTTGCTCCAAGTGTCTTTTTTTTTTGAAACATTACAAATTAGAATTGAGTTCCTCTGGAATATCAACACCAATCCCATTTGTTTTTCTTTCTCTGCAGGGTTCTCATTATCCTGAATTTGGTGTTTAGCTATCCCATGCACATTTTTATACTACTGCTACAATGTATGTAGCTGTAATAGAGCATTGTTTTGCATATTTAAAAAGTTTACTTAAATGGAACCACTGTTGATATTATGCTGAGCAACTTTCCCCCCTCAGCATGCTTTTGTGATTTATCTGTGATGTTTCATATAGGCCAAATTCATATATTTTTATTACTTTATAATATTCTAGCATATGAAAACAGCACAATTAATTTATTTCACCATTGATGGAAATGTAAGTTGTTTTTAATTTTTTGCTATTATGAACAGTGCTAAAATGAACATTATTTTAAGTTTTATATGCATGTCTGTAAAGTATACATGTCACATTTTCCAGTTTATTAAATGCTTCAGATTATTCTCAATGATTGTATCAATTTTTCCTCCTATCAGCTGTGTCTGAAGCTCCAATATTTATACACCCTCACAACAAAATGCATAAAACTTAAATTTTTGTTACTATTATGGTATAGAATTGTGTGCTGTGATTTTAACTTAAATTCCTTTATTAAAAATATTAAACATGTATTTCATGTTACTGCTATTTGGGCTTCCTTTTCTTAATTTTATGTACATATTTTTTTCCTTTTTTAAAATTAGAGTTATTTGTATTTTACTGATTTGTAGGAATTCTTCATAAAGCATTAGATGTCAGTTTTTAGAAAACCTCTTTTTATTATAAAAATGGTATACTCACAACAGAGAAAATTGGCAAATATAGAAAAGAAAGAAGTAACCATAATTCCACTATCCTTAACCAAATGTAGATTCATTTAGGCCCATTTACTGCTAGTCTGTTTTTTTTTCTTAATGATATTTTTATGTAGTTATAGTACACAGCTTATATTCAGTGTTTCTCAGTTAATGTATCATAAGCTTTTTTTATTTGCAGTTGTATGACTTCTGTAGTCAGTGTTTTAAATTGATGATATGTAGTTAAATCTATTCTCTCATTTTTGTACATTCAGATTGCTTTTTATATTTCCATTGTATAAATACATTGTGATGCAATAATTGTGCTTAAAAAGGTTTTGATATTTTAAGTTGTTTTCTTAGAATAGATTCACAGGAGTCAGGTTACTGGGCCAAAGAGGACATACATTTTTTTTCAAGTAAAATGCATTGCAAAAATATTGCTTAATCAGTGCTGGTAGTCTAAAGAAAACAAGGCTCAAGGAGACTCAGGGGAGGCAGGCAGAAGTCCAAGTGTCTGGATCACCTTCCTGGATGGAGAGAAAACTCACAAGACTTCGGTTTCTCCAGCTGCTTTTCTGGACCTAAAACACCATTCATTATAGACATTTTCTATCCTGCTTCTGCAACAATTTGGCTTTGAAAGAAAAAGAGAATTTTCCAGAGCTAAAGCATAATGCTTACAAGGATAATATTTACAAATGAGTTTTTATTCATTCTTAAACCCTGATAAAGGAAGGTGGTCTGTTTATTGTAGGACATGGAACTGGATATACTCTACAAGTAGAGGGAGTGTCTAAGGGTAGAAACGCTGCCTTGAGTAGTAGGGGACAGTCTTAGAGAAAAGGGGCATCTTAGTGTTGCTTGGCAGGGTTTTTATGTTTATATGATTTACTCTTTGGCAGTACGGGCAGAATGAAAGGTTCAGATTATCCTGTATGAAAAAACATTTATTTGGAAATGTGTAATACATGTAGTCTCTAATTTATAATCAGGTTATATTCCAAAAGGTCCTTAACAAGTCAGTTAATTGGAACTCAGAAAGCATTTTCCCTTAGAAGTAATATTATAAGTGGTAGTGTGGCTTCCAGGTTGATGAACAAAAGCCCATTTAATCTGTCGTATATCGTAGTACAGCCACTCTGGGTTTCTTGGGGCACTCATGTTACTTAAATCCCTAGTCTGTAAGATGAGGAAAGGGGCTTCTGTGACGATTACCTGAGATAATGCATATGAAAATGTTTCATGAAATATAAAATGCTGTATGAAAGTAGCAGATATATTGTTTTTACCCACCAGACAAATAAATATTAAGGGCAGAACAATGGCGTATTACTGGGATTTCAGAGCGGGGAGTGTGCACCCCAGGATGGGTGTAGGTGATCTGTTGGGGCAGGCAAATACGAGAATGCCTCTGTATATTATTTCTCATCCCAATTTTTATTTTTGAGTACATATCACAGTAGAATATCTATATTGCTGTCTATACCTATACATCTACATCTATATCAATGATGGCTGTGCTCGTAATTTAAAAAAGCTTATTGTTGGACCAAAACAATTTGGAGACTATTAGTCTATTCATATATGGAACAGGGCATATCATATGGAAGGGGATGTGAGTTAAACAGATAAACTGAATTTATAAATCTTCACTTATAACATTATTCATATAAAAAATGTACCTCATGCAACTTCAGCTTAGAAATACAATGTCTTTTTGCCTCCCAGCTTAGCCCCTGCTGATGGGATGTTGGCTTTCCTAGCTTTGGAGGCTTTAGATAATATGTATACGTGTTTGTGTATGTATGCATGTGTGTATGGGGAGAGAGAAAGAGAGAGCGAGCGAGATGCTGTGTTTTGGAAAGAGGGTTATAAGATACTGATACCTCTCTACACTGGCATAAAAAATGACTAGGTCTGTCATTCCCCATTTTGTTTTTTTTTCTGGAAGTTTAGGGTTGAGGAGGAATACTAGATGCTTTTATCCCCCTAGGGTTTAAACTTTGGCAAGTTGCATACTTCTTACAGGTGATTCCTAAGGTTCCTAAGGATGAGAGGAGGAGGATGAAGAGAATTTGTGGCAGCTGTTTCCTAGTAGTTGATGACTTCAGGTTCCTGAATTAGGAAAAGTATACAATTAAAGCATCCATTAATCAAAGCAGTATGTTGAAAACTGTCAAAGGGCCTCATTGTTATTTCCTGTAAGTCAGCTTTCTGCGCTGGGACCCAGAATGGCTAAGTGGGTGTTGACATACTTACTGAATAGATTTAATGATACAAAACTAATGCAACAAAGGAGATTTCTGCCAATTATTTCCAGAATGAAGAGCCAATGAAATACTTTAATTTTATCACACGTATCCATTTTGGCAGTGGGCACTTCCTTAGAGTTTTATGTGAAATGGTAAGCTGCGCCTTGAGATCCAGAAGAAAGTAGGCGTCTGGTGGTGAGGGTTCTGTGATATGGAAAACACGCAAGAAAAACAGGAGAATGGACGTGAATTATAACAGGCTGACATAAATGAGCAAAACTAAATAAGTTTTGAAACCAGTGGCCCATTCAGTTATTTCTTCTATTTTTCATATTTTTTCTTGACTCTGCAAAATAATAAGAAACAAAAGAAAAATCTGCTGAATGCCTAGTCATAGTTTATTGGAGCAGGAAAATAAGCCATTTTGAACCATTTTCTGATTTGCTTTGAGTGGCAGAATCATTCACCGTGGTGAGTCATAGCAGGGAGAACCACATGGAGTGATTATTTTCTGATGTTAAATTGCAAATGGCCCATGTGGAATCAACAAAGGTATGAATTATTTTTAAAAATCTTTAAAAAAATCCTATTATTGAAAATGTGTATTTGTATGACCAGCTATGACTTCATTTCACAATAGCCAACCCATGCTTTAAGTGTATGTCTCTTTGCTTTTACAGTTGACTAATTGAAAGCTTTCCTAGTTAATATTTTTATGTCAAAAATAGTATATTGTTCCAGAAGCTGCATGATGGTAATGATGACAGGGAATATACATATATATAAGCATTTGGTACAACCAACAAGATTGAAAAAAACATCTGAGTTTTCTGCATTTTACTTCAGTGAGTAGGGAACCTGTTGGCTGTTAAACAAACAAAATAAACTGAGGGATTAACCCTACTTGGATGAAATTTGTTAAGGACATGCAAATAGTTTATCATTAATATAATAATAGGCATTATTTAGTGCTACTCCTGTGAGAATCCCTGATGGTAAGGACAATATGCTTGATGTTCAGGATGAAATATCATCTGCTTCCAGTAATCTGGTGTCTGGTTTGGTTGAAAAGCTTCAGGTTGCTTGGCCCTTTAAGGCAAATCTCTGGAATTCAAATTGGTGAAGTAGAAAGATATTTTGTGCTCCGGTGCCTGCTTTGTGAGAGCACTTCATGTCAGGAGAGCCGAGTGGAATGCTTCTATTTGAACTTAGGGGGAACTGCAGGGAGGATGACTACATCTGATGAAGTCGTCCTTCATTATGGGAGACGTCACATTCTAGCTGGGATTGGGATTCAATGGTTGGCCTTAATTTTTAGTGGTCTTGACATTTGTCTTTGACTAAGGAACTGGTTGGTTTTAGTTTCTGGCAGGTAGCAGAGTGGTCCTGGCTCAGGGTCTCCCCTGAGTTTGCAGTCCAGAATTTGCCCTTGGGCTGCAGTTGTCTGAAGGTGGGGTGGGAGGAGGAGAGCATCTGCTTACAAGCTCCTCACAGGAGACTGGTGGCCGGAGCCTTCCCGTCCTTGCTCCATAGTGATCACCTTAGGACTGCCCACCCTTGGCTGCTGGCTGCCCCAGACGGAGTGATGGGGGTGGCACACACTGCCCTTTACAACCCTGTCCCTGACTCGCACACTGTCACTTCTCCTCATTCTTCTTGTTAGAAGTGAGTCACTGGTTCCAGCTCACACTCAGCCAACAGGAGGGGATTACATGAAGGTGTGATATCAGGAGGTAGGGATCACTGGGGCCACCTTCCGTCCCTTTCATGACACTAATTTGTTTTGATTATCCCCTGACTTTGGAGATTCTGGAGATCTGCTTGGACTGTTGTCATGATGGGAACTTTGGTTCACCTTCAGTTCACCTCCAATAAAGTCACTCAAGCCTCTGTCCCAGCTCAAATCTGGGAGATCAGCAGAGGGTCTTATTTGAAACACCATCATCACTACCACCCCCCAATGCATTGGGCTGTGAGCCCTGAGCCAGCCTAGGGAGGAAATAAAATCATTCAGCTGAATTACATGAAATTAATGTGTTGGCTTTAGTCCAGTTCCCACTGGATACATGTCCTTGTCATGGGAAAAAATACCAGTAGCTTTGATTGACCATCTGAGGAAGGTGACAAGGAGAAAAAGACATTCATGAACATGTCATTCTCAATCTGGGACCTGGAGACTCCTCTGAAGGGAGTTTGAAGAACTTGTCATTTCACTAACCAAAAAGAATTACACATCTAATCCTCATTTTCCCAATTATAAATGATCCTTGCTTTAAGTAAGCTGAGTTAAAAGAATAAAAAAAAGGCAAAAAGTATAGATGGTTTAGGCCATTGATATTCATGACTTAGTCTCACATTTTATTTTCTTTTAAAAAAAAACTTATTGTTTTCATTGGTCATTCAAGTACCACTGGATGTAAAATACCTATCCACCAGGGTGAAGATGGCTGTGTAGTTGGGAGAAGATAAATGGAAGATTGTTTCCATACAATGTGGTCCCACAGGCATGGAAGTGTATTCATGGAGACTGGGATCCGATATCCTGAAAGTGGGGCCATACTAATGGATTTGTGTTTTTGCACTTTAGTGAGAATCTTGGGAGCAGATTTACCTGGAGTAAGCTGGAGGTAACCAGAGAAAAATGGTGCCTCAGAAACCTGGGGGACACTTTCTTAGGAAATGAAACTGGGTCAGAAGTCAGTATAAGTCGCTGTTTTCAGGTTTGTCCCAGGGGCAGCAGCAGAGCTCCGCCTCGTTCTGCTCGCTTAGGTGCTCAGGGTACAAAGCCCAGCAGCAAGTCGGGCAGTGCTGGCCTGCATCCTGGAGTCAGTACCAGGACAGAGGCAGGAGACCAGCTCAGGCGGGAGGTGCAGATGCCGGCACTTCCTCCTATGACTCCAGGGTTTGATTTTCCCTCGTGCTACTGAGTTTGCAGTGCAGTTATTTTGCATTGTTAAAACTCTTGTTTGGATAGAATCTTTCTCTTAAAACAAAGTGTAGATGAGTTATATGTAGTAGAGAATTATTTAGAAGTCTTGTCAATATTTTTATTTACACACCCATTTTCCATTGGCGAGAGTTAATCGTTCCATTCTCTACCCTTCAAGAGTACCTTGCTATAATGCCAATATAACAATGATAACATTTTTATTTGTACTTTCCCTCTGAGTCCCTCCTCCATAGCCAAGGTTGTGAGATCCCTGAGGAATATCAGTAGTCCATGTATCTCTAGTCCTTAGCAGAGTCCAGCACTTTTTAGGCATGAACGATAATGTTGAATGAATGAATGAAGGAAGGCATGAATAGGCAGGCTGCTGATGGTGCTTCATTGCCCAACCTCTGAGTTATGTTCCTGAGGTCCTAAAAGAAAATTCAGACATGCTAGAATTGGTCAGGTGTAGCCGTTACTGATATAAATGCTGTAAAATTGTCCTATTTTTTTCTAGGAAACTCAGAAGTTAAAGGTCTGGCCACCTGCATTAGCAGCTCGGAGGAGAAGTCTAGACTGGCATTTAGATTAGCTGCTCGGTTATTCAGTTACTTCACATGCCTGTTCAAGGGCACTGGAGTCAAACAATGTTTATTTTTGGATTCCCCATTGCTCTTGGGATCACTGCAGCAAAGAATGGTCCCCCCGCCACCCCATTACCTCCTTCACCTTGTTTGTTGCTCCTGGTTGGGGAGGCCTGCAGCCAGATTTGGCCTGGCGAGCTACTCCTTGGTGCCCAGTTATTTTTAACATCTGAACCACAGCAGCCGTTGGTAATTCTGAGTTGGCCCATAAAGGCCAGGCTTTTGTGAGGTTGAAACTGGGGGTTTAATAATGTTGAGAGTCTCCAGTTTCTATATCTTTGTATTATCTCATGATAAATGGTATGTTTAAGACCTCAGTCTGTGATGTGCAAATGTGTTACAGCGAAAACATGCTTTCAGAGGCCTCAGCTTGGCTGTGGGCTCTGTATTTCAGGACAACGGTAAAGGAATTAGGAAGAGAGGAGCACAGAGTGATTGAGGTCGTAGACCTGTGAGGAAATACTTGAAAAAGAAGACTCTTCAGCTTGAACATCACAAGTTCATGAGGAAGGACTAGAGAGACTTGGAGGTGTGATGGAGGTTATCGTGGTTAAGACAGGCTAACTGCTGTAATAAATGAATCTTGGCAAACATTTATTTTCTCTCCCATGAGTGTCCAATGTATACCTCTGTCCGTGATGTGGGGGGAGACTGGGCTCCACCATTTTCAGGAACTCAGGCTCCTGGAGGCTTTCCCGTCCTCACCCTGCAGCTGTCAGAGTCACCCTGGGGGGCCGTAGCCTGGCAGCGGGCGGGGAGTGGTGTGGAGGATTGTGTGTGGGTTTGGGGATCAGGCCAGGAAGTGGCGCATGCTACTTGTGCTCAGATTCCCCTGGAGCTACGGGACTGGCTCCTACCCAACCTCCAGCACGGCTCGGAAGTGTACTGCTCTGGATGAAACCGTGTCCTTCCCAACTGATAGGTTGAAGTTCTAACTACCCCCCACACCCCTGCACCTCAGAGGGTGACTGTTTTGAAGAGAGGGTCCTTCTGAATTAAGTTACAGTGAGGCTGTTAGGGCAGACCCTCATTCAGCCTGACTGTGTGCTTACAAAAAGAGGAGATTAGTATATAAAGGGAGAGCAGGTCTGTGCGGGTACAGAGGCGAGGCCACGGGAGGCTGCAGGAGGAAGGTGGCCATCTGTAGGCCACGGAGAGAAGCCTCAAGAGAAACTAAACCTGCTGATATCTTGACTCTGGACCTCTCGCCTCCAGCACTGTGGGAAGATAAATGCCTGTTAAGCCACCCAGTCTGAGCTATTTTGCTATAGTAGTGCCCGGAACTAATACATACAGTCTGGTGAGGAGCCTAGAACAGAGTAGCAACTGCTGGGTGATTAGCTAGTGGTCTCTGCCGCAGTGCGGAGGACACCATTTACTCATCATGTGTTCATTTATCCATTCAATATTTATTGAGTGTTCTTCCAGGCACCTGGGATAAAGTAAACAAAATAGAACAAAATCTCTGCTCTACTGTAGCTTAGGTTTTATCAGGTATTAAGGCAACCGATTACCATCAGGTCACCTGCTTTATTTGCTTCTTAGCCCTTATTGCCGTCTGAAATGATCATTTATTGATTTGCTGACTGGCTCTTTACCTCCCACCTCCCCTTCAAAAATGAGGTGGAGCCCTTTTTTGTCTTATTTCTTATTGTATCCTTAGTGCCTCAAAAATGCCTGAAACACAGGAAGCTTTCAGTATTTATTTGTTGAGGAGTGAATGAAATATTGGGTATTAGATTCCAGGAGGCAAAAAATACATAATGAATGATTACTTGGTTATAAGGGAGAGTGAACAGAATTTCTTTTTTTTTATATTAAAAAAAAATGCCTGATAGCCAATCATGTCCTTTAGCCCTGAGGCCTTTTCAGCCATTTGATTCTAAAATTTCTAGTTGTTTTCTATAAAATATTATAAGTTCAAAGTTCCTGATGTACACAATAGGCTAACTATAGACTATCTGCCTCTGAATATTTCTTGGTTTGCCACTGACTTAGAGTCACAGAGGTTCAGACTTAGCGATGGTGCTGCCCCGTACCTCACTTTAGAGAACAGGAGAAGCGGACCAGGGAGGCCCAGGCTTGCAGAAATTGCCTGTGAAAAACTTAGACCAAATCTCTAGGTTAGGCCCTGCGGTGACACATCCGACCCTCTTTCTACTATGCGGATCCTTTTCCTATTTCCAGGGACGGTGGAACTGAGTGGTGGTCAGCACTGCCAGCTCTAAACCAGGCTGCCTGGGCCGGGGTCCTGGCTCCGCTAGTGACTGACTGTGACCTTGGATGAGCTCTCTGTGCCTCAGTTTCCTACATAAAATGGAGATAAGAATAGCGCTCACCTTATAGAGTTGTTTTTTTAAACTCTTTTCAGAGTTAATACCTGTAAAGTACTCAGAAGAGTGATTGGTACATAGTAAGCATTCAGCAAATGTTAGTCATTGTTATTATTGTTATTTTAATGTGCTTAATTACACAGTATAACATGTGTTTAAAGAACTTTCAGGTTTCTTTTATAAGTATTTGGAGAATTCCAGTTAATTTTCTAATATTTGAGACAAAGAAAATGCATGGAGTATTACATCTATCATGTATATTCCACATATATGGAATAAAATGCTTCTTTGCACCTGAAGAACTAAACATGAATCCTAATTATAGTTTCTTCACCAGAGTTTTCCCAAATATTTTTTATTAAGTTATAGTTGACATATAAAATTCACTCCTTTAAATTATACAGCTCAGTGGTTTTTAGCATATTTACAAAGTCGTACAACCATCACCACTATCTGGTTCCAGAACATTTTCATCTCCCAAAAAGAAACCCACACCCATTAGAATCATTCCCATTCTCCATACTCTCAGCTCAGATACTTTCTAACACTATGGATTTGCCTATTCTAGACATTTAAGATAAATGGAATCATACAGTAAGTGATCTTGGGCTATACAGTGTGTGGAATCATACAGTATGGGAGTCTAATTTCTTTTACTTAGCATGGTGCTTTAATGGTTCATATATACTGTGGCATGTACCAGAACTTCATTCCTTTTTATGGCTGAATAATTTTCCATTGCATGGGTATACCACATTTTGTTTATCCCTTCATCAGTCAATGGGCATTTAGGTTGTTTCCATTTGTTGGCTACTAGAAATAATGCTGCTATGAACATTTATGAACAAATTTTATGTGGGCATGTGTTTTCAGTTCTCTTGGCTGTGTACCCTGGGAGTGGATCATATAGTACTGTGTACTGTTGGGTCATATAGTAACTCTAGGTTTAACTTTTTGAAAAACTAGCAAATTCTTTTCCAAAGTGACTACACCATCTCCAAATATTTAAGGTACAATTTTTGATGATTAATTTGATCTTATTTAGTAGAAAGAGAAAGAGGAATCGTTTGAACTCAATATTCACAGTAAGGGCTTGCAGTTGCTCACAAACAGCTGCTCTGAGGGGCACTGCCTAAACCAAGATAAATGAGACACAATTTCTGATTTTGAGAAGTTGATAGAAATGTTTGGCATTTCAAAGTTACCCCCAACTCCCGTTTAACATTACGGATGGTTGTTTTCCTTTTCTATTACTTTTTTCTCTTCTGGCCATCACTCTCAACCTGTTAGGGAGGACACTTACTGGGTACTACATGTGTCAGGACCAGAGGGTCAGAAGGAGGAGAATGGCAAAGTGGATGTTGGGTGGGAAGCCACGATCCACAGGACCAAGGGACTCTCCAATCAGGATGACTTGGGTCTACCCGTTGTCAACTAGTTCCATGACTGGCAGTGGCCTTCCACCCCATCAGAGTCATCATAATAATGATAAAAAAAGAAAGAATGCTATCTCTCAGTTGTAGAGGCAACATTTGCTTTCTAAGCCAAGAAGTGGGGGGAATTTTCATCTTCATAGAATTGCCCCTTTGTTTTGGTTGGGGGTCTACATAGTCATAATTTTGTGAGCTGTGGCAAATTGTACATATGATTGTATCCACAGATCTATGGCTTCAGAAACAAACTTCCAAGGATTTTGTTCAGTTGCTGCTTACTGAAATGTGTATTTCTTAAGAACAAGCAGATGCACTTTCCTATGCAAACTGTGGAAGTTTACCAGGACCCCTCATGAGCTGCCTGTCTGGGCAGCTTGGTTCTGTCCCTCGCTGAGGGGCCTAATGTCCTTACTCTGCCAGCAGCTTCCCACCGCTGTTTCACTTCAGTGAAATGGGTGACAAGGACATTTCATCCTGAAGCAAAAGGTTGTTTATCCTCTGTGTGAACAGCTGTGAAAACTAGGCAAATGTATTTGTGGGAAGTAATGTGAGCCTCTAACAGTCCCATATCAGAACTTTTCTTCTCAGGAGTCTGTCAAGGGGGAGGTGAGTTAAATATACAATAGAAACAGAGAGTTTTGGCCTGGAAAAGACTGGTAGTGACAACTCTGATTTTACTGGTTTGGTATTTCCTTCTTTGCCCTCCACTGTGCTAATTTTTTGCTCTGTTTTAATTACCAGCTGTCCTCCCCAACCCTACTTCTCTCCTTGCCCAAATCTCTTTCGTCAGCCTTCAAGGTCCATCTAAAGCCAACCCCTCTCTCTCATTCCCACTCCCTACCCCAATCTCTCCAGCTTATATAGACTTGACTTCTCTCCTGACAGACTTATTGTCAGATGGTTAAGAGTTCAGTTACTTCCCAACAGATTGCTGTGTCTGCGCACTGGGCCACAGGCTTTCTAAAGGCAAAGGTATTTCTTACACTAGTTTGGAATCTGCTTCAGGACCATGCCCCGCCTAAGGGGCTTCCTTAGTAAATACCCACTGGTTGGATTAATAAGCCTGCAAGAGTCAAGAGACCAATACGGAAGCTGTTGATTCTCATGAAAACACTTAGGTTTGGGAAAGCCATGTTGGAAACCTTCTAGGCTATACTGACCTTAAAAACTTCATGTAATCTTTTCTGTGCGCTTTCCCTTCCAATACAAGGTGGGCCTCAAGCAATTGAAGAACAGAGGTTACACAGAAAACCCTGGGTAAACTGTGGCACTGGGGAGTGTGGTCATCCTCCAGAACAATTTAATGGAGCCCACACCTGCTGCTTCGTGACTAGGGTTTCAAAGCTTTCAGAGCTGGTGTACGCAAAGCTTGTCTTTTGGTATCAGGATAAGTTTCAGTGGATTTATATTGTGTTGTAATAAGATTTAAGCTCAGGGAGCTTTCTTCCTGTACAGTTGACCCTTGAACAACATGGGTTTGAAGTGTGTGGGTCCACTTATACAAAGAGTTTTTTCAATAAATGCATTGGAAAATTTATTTGAGATTTGCGCCAATTTGAAAAAGCTTGCAGACAAACCGAGTAGCCTAGAAATATTGAAAAAATTAGGAAAACGGTATGTCATGAATGCATAAAATGTATATAGATACTAGTCTATTTTAACACAATAGTAGTTGTATTAGTCTATTTAAATACTAGTCTATTTAAAATCAGCAGTAGGCTATTGGTAGTTAAGTTTTCGAGGAGTCAGAAGTTATAGGCATATTTTCTACTGCATGGGGTTCAATGACCCATGCCCTGTGTTGTTCAAGGGTCAACTGTATTTAAGTGAAGCTACCTATCTTTAAGGCTGTTTGGTCACCTAAATGTAGACAACCATGTCCAGTTTTTTGGTCATTCCTGAATGCTTTCTTCCAGAGTAGTTCTCCATATGGGAGTGCAGAATTATGAGGAGGCAGGTGTCAGTTTTATTTATCACCCAACTATGGCTGGCCCACATCACTTAAGGTTTCTAAGGCTCAGTTACCATTTGTAAAATGGGCATAATAACGCCTACCCGTTAGAGTTCTCGTGCAGATCCAATGCTGTAACACATGTAAAGCACCTACAATAGAGCATGGGATAAAATCATGTCTGGTGAGTAGCTTCCTCTCTCGCCTCCTTTCCTTTGGGTTTGGGTGCTGAAGGCCGTCTGTATTTGCGCTACAGGGAGTTCTCCTGCCAGAAGAATATAAAGCTGGCTCCTCCTGCATCCGCATGCCTGCATATGAAGGGAGTACTGCTTGGTTTACCTCTTTGTACTAAGGTTTTCAAGTTATCAAGCTATCTACCTGAATCAAGGGAAGAGCAAGGAAGAGGGTGGAGGAGGTTTCTTTCTGCAACAGGGACAATTAAGCTTTTAACCTACCTTAATATTTAGAGCTTGTCTTCTAAGGAACTAAAAATGCTTTGCCTTTGTTGTATCTAATAATTGCATTCCAATGAATTAAGTATATATATGAAATATATGTGAAATGTGTATTTTGAATATGACATAAGTTATATATATGTGCAGCTGTATTTATATACATTTATATAACTGGGGCTTTTCTTCACTTTGCAGATGGGGGGTTAAGGCGAAGGGAGGAAATGACGGCCATCAAGCAATTTGTCTGTGTTTACTTGTACACACAGAAGTCCTTACCTGATTAATTAGAGAAAAAGGTGGAATTCTAAAAATTGACTTCAAATTAGGGTTTCAAACCACAAAATCAATTTCACAGTATTTAAGAAGCATTTTCCATTTGTTTTTTTTTGTCTTGCTTTGGTTTGTAGATACATCGTTAGTTAATAGTCCATCTATGTCTTGAATAAGGTCTGATTCCTTATTTTTCTTTCCATTAGATTATGCGTCTTCCAGAGGAAATAGAAATGAAAAAAAAAGGGATTAAAAATAAGTGCTGTATCTTGTCTAAAAGGAGAAAAGAAGATAATGAAATTGGGTTAGAAAGGCTTTAAATACATTGGTATTGCCCTCCCAAAGAAAATAAACCCAAAGGGAAAGGGATACTAAATCTGTGGGATCTTCTGAGTTATGTGTCAGGCCACAGAAGGAACTGTAGTGGTCACCCAGAGAGACAGCAATGAGCTGGGCCTATAAGACCCAGTGTCCTGCTGCTCAGCTCAGCCAGACCAGACCAGCCTCTCTGTTGAGCCAGTTGTCTCCATCAGCAGCTTAGTAGGCAAGGGCACCACGAGGTGAGGCCAGGCAGGCAGATAAGGAAAAGCCCACACCAAACAGGCTGGCACCAAGATGCTTGCAGGGAGAGGCCCTGGCATTTCCCAGCAGGAGGAATGGTGGAAGGCCCCAGAGTGGATGTGCTAGAGCTGCAGACCTATAAGGATGATCCTGGCCAGCCTGAATTCACACCAGGAGAAACCTACAGCCTACCCATCTCACTGCCCAGAAAGCTAAAGGGGGAATAAAAGAGCTAGGTTTTAAAGAACAGGCATTGTGTTAGCTGCTTTGCAGTCACCGTATTTGATCTTCATAGCAACTCTGAGTAAATCTGAATGTGAATGTCTTAGTTTCCTAGGACTGCCATTACAAATTACCACAAATTTAGTGGCTTAAAATGACAGAGACTTATTCTTTCAGAGTTCTAGAGGCCAAATTGTGGTGTTTGTAGGATTGGTTCCGTCTGGAGGCTCTGAGATAGACTGCTCTGTGCCTCTCTCTGAGCTTCTGCTGGCTGCAGGCAAATCTTGATTTCTCTTTCTGTTAGCTCATCATTAGTGTATAGGAAAGCAACAGATTTCTGTGTATTAATTTTGTGTCCGCAACTTTGCTGAATTCAGATATTAGTTCTAGTAGTTTTGGAGGGAAGTCGTTAGGGTTTTTTATGTACAATATCATGTCATTTGCAAATAGTGACAGTTTGACATCTTCTTTACCAATCTGGATGCCTTGTGTTTCTTTGTTTTGTCTGATTGACATGGCTAGGACCTACAGCACTATGTTGAATAACAGTGGGGAGAGTGGACATCCCTGTCTTGTTCCCGATCTTAGGTGAAAAGCTTTCAGCTTCTCGCTGTTAAGTATGATGTTGGCTGTGGGTTTGTCATATATGGCCTTTATGATGTTGAGGTATTTGCCCTCTATACCCATTTTGTTAAGAGTTTTTATCATGAATGGATGTTGAATTTTGTAAAATGCTTTTTCAGCATCTATGGAGATGATCATGTGGTTTTTGTCCTTCTTTTTGTTGATGTGGTGGATGATGTTGATGGATTTTCGAATGTTGTACCATCCTTGCATCCCTGAGATGAATCCCACTTGATCATGGTGTACGATCCTCTTGATGTAGTTTTGAATTTGGTTTGCTAATATTTTGTTGAGTATTTTTGCATCTATGTTCATCAGGGATATTGGTCTGAAATTTTCTTTTTTGGTGGGGTCTTTGCCTGGTTGTGGTATTAGAGTGATGCTGGCTTCTTGGAATGAGTTTGGAAGTATTCCCTCCTCTTCTTTTTTTTGGAAAACTTTAATGAAAATGGGTATTATGTCTTCTCTATGTCGGATAAAATTCAGCGGTGAATCCATCTGGCCCAGGGGTTTTGTTTTTGGGTAGTTTTTTGATTACCAATTCAATTTCATTGCTGGTAATTGGTCCGTTTAGATTTTCTGTTTCTTGCTTGGTCAGTCTTCGAAGGTTGTATTTTTCTAAGAAGTTGTCCATTTCTTCTAGGTTTTCCAGCTTTTTAGCATATAGATTTTCATAGTATTCTCTAATAATTCTTTGTATTTCTGTGGTGTCCATCATGATTTTTCCTTTTTCATTCTGTTTTGTGTGGATTCTCTTTTTCTCTTAATAAGTCTGGCTAGTTGTTTATCTATTTTGTTTATATTTTTCAAAGAACCAGCTCTTAGTTTCATTGATTTTTTTCTATTGTTTTATTCTTCTCAATTTTATTTATTTCTTCTCTAATCTTTATTATGTCCCTCCTTCTGGTGATTTTGGGCCTCATTTGTTCTTCTTTTTCCAATTTCAATAATTGTGACTTTAGACTACTCATTTGGGATTGTTCTTCCTTCTTTAAATAGGCCTGGATTGCAATATATTTTCCTCTTAGAACTGCCTTTGGTGCATCCCACAGAAGTTGGGGCTTTGGGCTGTTGTCATTTGTCTCCATATATTGCTTGATCTGTGTTTTAATTTGTGTATCCTGCTGCTTTGGGGTGTAGAGTTCTGTAGATGTCTGTTGGGTCCATCTGTTCTAGTGTGTTGTTCAGTGCCTCTGTGTCCTTACTTATTTTCTGTCTGGTTGATCTGTCCTTTGGAGTGAGTGGTGTGTTGAAGTCTCCTAAAATGAATGCACTGCATTCTATTTCCTCCTTTAACTCTGTTAGTATTTGTTTCACATATGTCAGTGCTGCTGTGTTGGGTGCCTATATATTTATAATGGTTATATCCTCTTGTTGGATTTTCCCCTTTATCATTATGTCTCTTGCTCCTTTCTTTGTTTTGAAGTCTATTTTGTCTGATAAAGTACTGCAACACCTGCTTTTTTTCTCCCTGTTGTTTGCATGAAATATCTTTTTCCATCCCTTCACTCTTAGTCTGTGTATATCTTTAGTTTGAGGTGAGTCTCTTGTAAGCAGCATATAGATGGGTCTTGCTTTTTTATCCATTCTATTATTCTGTGTCTTTTGATTGGTGCATTCAGTCCATTTACATTTAGGGTGATTATTGATAGATATGTACTTATTGCCATTGTAGGCTTTGGATTCGTGGTTACCAAAGGTTCAAGGGTAGCTTCTTTACTATCTAACAGTCTAACTTAACTCCCTTAGTAAGGTATTATAAACACAGTCTGATGATTCTTTATTTCTCTCCCTTCTTATTATTCCTCCTCCATGCTTTATATGTTAGGTGTTTTCTTCTTTTTTTGTTTCCTTTGACTGTTTTTTTGGATAGTTGGTTTTATTTTTTGCCTTTAGTTAGTATTTGTATGGTCTTCTCTCTTTGCTATGATTTTATTTTCTCTGGTGACATCTATTTAGCCTTAGGAGTGCTTCTATCTAGAGCAGTCCCTTTAAAATATCCTGTAGAGGTGGTTTGTGGGAGGCAAATTCCCTCAACTTTTGCTTGTCTGGGAATTGTTTAATCCCTCCCTCAAATTTAAATGATAATCATGCTGGATACAGTATTCTTGGTTCAAGACCCTTCTATTCCATTGCGTTAAATATATCATGCCATTCTCTTCTGGCAAGGTTTCTGTTGAGAAGTCTGATGATAGCCTGATGGGTTTTCCTTTGTAGGTGATCTTTTTTCTCTC
This sequence comes from Smutsia gigantea, assembly GCA_032199065.1. Taxonomy (NCBI): domain Eukaryota; kingdom Metazoa; phylum Chordata; class Mammalia; order Pholidota; family Manidae; genus Smutsia; species Smutsia gigantea. Next base: position 311,435 of record JAVSCE010008842.1, read on the forward strand.
TCTCTGGCTGCCTTTAATACTGTGTCCTTGTCTTTGATCTTTGCCATTTTAATTATTATGTGTCTTGGTGTTGTCCTCCTTGGGTCCCTTCTGTTGGGACATCTGTGGGCTTCCATGGTCTGAGAGACTATTTCCTTCCGCATCTTGGGGAAGTTTTTAGCAATTATTTCTTCAAAGACACTTTCTATCCCTTTTTCTCTCTCTTCTTCTTCTGGTACTCGTATAATACGAATATTGTTCCGTTTGGATTGGTCACACAGGCCTCTTAATAGTCTTTCATTCCTAGTGATCCTTTTATCTCTCTCTGCCTCAGCTGCTCTGTGTTCCTGTTCTCTGATTTCTATTGCATTAACAGTCTCTTGCAACTCGACCAGTCTGCTGCTGAGCCTGTCGATGGCTTGTCTCATTTCTGCATTGTCTTTCGTGACTTCCCTCACTTCCTCCCTTAGCTCTTGCATATTTTTCTGGATGTCCATCAGCATGGTTATGACTTTTATTTTGAATTCTTTTTCAGGAAGATTTTAAAAATCTGTCCCACCAGGCCCTCTCTCTGGAGTTGTCTGGGTGATTTTTGACGGGACGAGATTCTTCTGTCTTTTCATGGCGATAAAAGTGGTCATAGGCAGGTGGCACGTGTGTCAGCTGGGAGAACAAAGTCCCTTCTTGCTTGTTGTTCGCCTTGACCTTCTCCTCAGCCTGTACCGGTTACCCGCACACCGGGAGGCCGTCTCTGGGATGATCCCATGAGCTGTGGTGGGCAGGGCGACCGTCAGGCTAGCCTAGAGCACTGCGGGGGGGGTGGCAGCCATGCCGGGTGCGTTCTACTGCAAGGATGGATGGCCCCCCTTTGTGCCTTCTGGACCTTGCTCCGGCTTCCGCTGCCCATCCGGTTAGCTGCGCGCTGGGAGGAGGCTCTGTGTGGTTGCTGTGGGCGGGGCTGCTCTCTGGCTGCTCCGCAGTTGGGGCGGGTCAGCCGGTCCATTTGCGCCACCGGCAAGGGGGAACGAATGGCAGGGTGCTTATCACTGTGAGGGGCTTCAGGGCTGCTTTACCCGGCAGGGTGTTAGGTGCTTGAAATTCCTCAAGATTCGTAGCTGAGTGCGCTGGGACGATTTTGTTCAGCTGTTGGGCCCTTGTCCCTTTAAGACTTTTAAAAAAGCACCCGGTTTTCTTTTGTCCCAGGGGAGCTGGCTGTGGGGACCCACTCGCAGTCTCCGTCTCGGATCCTGCCCTTCCGTTTCTCTAATATCTAGTACACCATGCAATGTGTGTCTGTGCTCCCGGTGCAGATCACCAGGGCTGGTTATTTAGCAGGCCTGTGCTTCCACTCCCTCCCCACTCTGATTCTTTTCCTCCCGCCTGTGAGCTGGGGTAGGGGAAGTGCTCGGGTCCCTCCGGGTCATGGTTTTGTATCTTACCCTCTTCGTGAGATGCTGAGTTCTTGCAGATGTAGATGTAGCCTGGCTGTTGTACTGTATCTTCTGTTCTCTCTTTTAGGAATAGTTGTATTTTAAAAAATATGTATAGTTTTGGGAGGAGATTTCTACTGCCCTGCCCACGCTGCCATGTTCTGAGACCGAGGTGATACAACTATTCTTAATGTATATTTTTCTGGAACAATTATCTTCTAATCTCATTATATGACTCTTGTTCTTTTATCTTTGCTTTAATGGTATAACCATCTATGTGCGTTCTGTTACAACTGAACTAAAACTCTTTCTGGAAATCAGTGGAGATCAAAATGATGAATAAAAGTTGAGTATCTTTCAAGGATGTTAAGATTTTATAAAGCAGCACTACTGTAGGTGTCATGTTACTGGATCCTCTCTGCAGCCTGGAACATAGGCAGGGCCGGCATTTTTATTTCCCGTTTACACACAAGGAGAATGAAGCTCACAAACCCTTAATGGACTCACCCCTTGGAGCTTAGCCAGACATCAGCGGCAGGTCACCGACTCCCCGGCCCGTTGTGTGGCTTGGGTCCCACCGGCCGCTAGGCAAACTCCCTTTGGGAGGTTGATCCAAGGAACAGGAATCCAAAAGAAAAGAAAAAGAACATTATTAACAAAAGAAGCATGTTAATAGCACATAGGCACAGTGTCCTGGTAACTTGGAATTAATGCACAATCAGCAAATAATCAACAACTCCTACAGTCAAATCAATGCAGAAAAAGGGTGGAAGAATAAAAGAAAAAAATAGGAATCAGCCATTGCTTTTTTATTGTTTTTATTTTTCCTTGTTAAAGACATCTCAGTGGAAGCTTGTGAGCAGGTAAGGAGGCACTGCTTAATCTGTGACTGTTGTAGAGTGAAGAGTGTGTTCAGCAGCCTCAGTCAGTTCAGCACCTGCTGGACAAAGGCAGCAGGTCAGAGCATTTCTAGACCCAACTCCCTTAGTGGTATCAAAAATCCTATTTTTGATGGCAGCAGAAAATCAGTGGTGCTCCAGAAATCCTCCTCCTCAGAATTTCGGTCACGGTGTGAAGACAAATCCAAATCCACGGCCGCTGGCGCAGCTGGAAATGACAGAGGAATTCTGGGTTGCTTTTGTCCGACTTGCTAGAATCCATGGGAGAGGTTAGCAAACACTGTCATCACCAAACACAAGCAGGTGAGGCTGTGTGTTAACATGTGAAGCACTGGTCTTCCTGGGTGTTGCTGTCTTGGCATAATTTCGTGACAAATTCCAACAGCTTCCTGCCTTTTCCAGTGTTTCTGGGTGCTTTCGGAACAAGTGCGTACACACACTGATCTAGATCAGGGAGGGTGTTGGGGTGCTTTTGGGGAAGAAACACTTTAACCTCGCACCTCGGCCAGGACTGGAGCAGAGAAGGCAACCCCAAACCGTACTCTAAAGACGAGAAGGCAAGGGCAGAGGCCCGTTGCTGCTCATATGTAGTGGAGCGCCTTCTCCAGACCTGGGGACCAAGGGCACAGTCTAGTTTTCCACATTTCCTGAGAATTCGAAAAGAAGACTGAAGAAAACAGACAACTGAAGAAGTGTTACCTCTGCCCCTTGGACCTCACATTTGTCATGTCTTGCCAATTTAGGCCACCCGATGATGACACAAGACCCCAGCAACTCTTCCGCTAGAGAGAGGAAGCGTCTGAATTGTCCTTGGTGATTTCTGGCCTCCCTAAGGCCCTGCCTCACCCTGGCTCAGCCCCAGGTGCCTCAGGGTCTCTTCTTCCTTCCTCCTCTCTTGCCACCCTTTTAGGGGCAGCATTCTCATTCAGTCTTGATTCTCTGGGCCCCAGCATTCCCTGCTGAGGGCTACTAGGGACGCTGCTTTCCGCTGCTTCTTCGCAGGCACCCATGAAATTCCCCTCTTGCCAGGCCCACCCTCAGCCACTGCCCTGCCCCCGCACCGCAGCGATCCTAATGTTGCATCTTTCCCGTGTATTTTATATTCATTCCTATCCACATGTGCACATCCAAAACACGTATAGCTTTATGTTACATCTAATGTCTTTACATATATTGTCCTATTCGATGCATGCAAGGAAGAGTGCCACACAAGTAGCTGCTGATCATGTGAAAAGATCCTTAAACCCATTTAGGAGATTGGTTGGAAACAAATAAAAAAATGACATCCTTTTTTATTTATCAGCTTGGCAAAGATTAAAAGATCAATACTCCACTGATGGCAAAGAATCAGGGAAATGGACACTATTACTACGATTTTAAATTGTCAAAGCCTTTTTTGGTATGCACTTTTCAGAGAATAAGAAGTGTAAAATATTTCAAATGTTCCATTTGGAGCCAACAGTTCCAGTTCTACAAGCTAGAATTATAAATAAGTAAGTTCTAAATATATGACACGTGCAGAAAAAAATATTCATTGTAATATTATCAATAAAAAGGAGTATTTAAAACAGCCCAAATGTTCAATAATTTAATGGATAAATATGGCATACTCCTACTACTACTCAGCCATTAAAAACAACAAGGAGGACATATACAATTGCCAAGATTTACTCTCGTGTGAAAAAAGAAAATTGCTGAACAGTGCACAGTCATATTCTAAAATGAAAAATGTATGTATTTGTATGTGTGTCAAGGTCTCAATTATGGAAAACAGAATTGTGCTTGTAGCAGGGTCAGGTATAGCAGATTGCTTTGTGGGCACCTTATCTATACCATAATTCAGTGCAAAGATAAATGTTATTAAAATGTCAGTATAACTTAATAACCTAAAAACTCTGTGGTACTATTCTAAATAAATGTCAAATGATGCTGAATTTAAACAATGCTGAAATTAAAAGCAGTGCCTTTTATGGATACCTTGTCCTTCTGCTATGTAGCAATTCTCCATCAACAATTTTTCATGGAGTCTAGCATCGAGAGAGACTATGGAAAGCGATTTTATTGCCTTCATTTTATAGGTGAGGAGTCAGAAATCCAAAAGAAGGGATTTGTCCAGGTTCACCTGAGTTGTTGGCAGAGCCAAAACATCCCCCAAAGTGGTGGTACTCATTTTTATCTCTTCTCTTAGTCAAAAACTCTAAACTTGACTCCACTCAAACTTATTTCTACTTTCACAGTTTTATTTACATGGTTTATTCTGTAACTTGACTTCCTCTCCAAACTCGCTCTTGTTGTAAAACAGATGATCATTTCTTCAACAATATAAAAGAGAATATTTACAATATATTCATTCCTTTACTAATTCTCACAACAGTTGTTTATTGAATGTCTGTGTGTGGAAGTTGAAAACCACTTAGACCCAGACCTTCCTTCATGGAGGATATACTGAACAACTAACCTCTCAGTTACTCTGTGATCACTCAGTGCTCTGAAGAAAGAGGAAAGTGGTGGGGGGCTCATGGCCCTCATTGGGGAGGGGATTCCAGGAAGGCTTTCTGGAGGAAGTAATATCCAAGCTTCCATCTAAGGGGAGGTATCACTCAAGCAGATAAATGGGGTTGGAGGACAAGCTTTCTAGAAAGAGGATAGATACAAAGTGCCACATTTGGTTGTGCAGAAGTAGTATGGTGCTTTCGGGCATCTATTTGCAGGAAGCTACAAAGGGGAAAAAGATAAAAGATGAGGCTCGGGTACCAAGCCAGAATCGTCTGGAGGGCCTTAGGGAGCCATGTTGAGACTGACATTTATTTTGGGGGCTGTAGGAAGCCACTGACATATGTAGTCCTGGAAGTGACATGATGGGATTGGTATTTTGGAAATGATCTTTAGGGTTGTATTTTTTGAGAATGGTTTGGGGTGGAAAGAGCTGGTGGTGGGAGCAGGCCAGAAGGGAAGTAGGGGAGGCGCCCAGGAGGCTGGTACAAAGGCCTGCAGTGCAGAGCCAATGAGTGGAGAGATTCAGGAGCTGTAATGCACAGAACCTGTTATTAGTTGGTTATATTAAGGTAGTAACATATAATGAGTTAAGGAATACAGAAAGAGAAATGTGCATTTTCTCCCCCTGAACTTTTCATTTTGAAAAATGTCAAACCTACAGAAATATTGAAAGTAGAAAGATGAGTACGGCATATACTCCTACCCTGCCCATCCAGATTTGATAATAATTAACATTTGGCTACATTTATTTTATCTTTCTTTCTCTCTCTATACGCATGGTATTTTAGTCTTTTGAGGCAGCTATAACAAAATACCACAGACTGGGTAGCTTATATATGGAAACAACATAAGTTTCTCATAGGTAGGGAGGCAGGAAGTCAGGTGCCAGCACAGCTGAGTGACGACCCGATTCCAGGCTGCAGACTACTTATGTCCCCACGTGGTGGAAGGGTGACGGTGTTCTCTGAGATCTCTTTATTCAGAGCGCAGATCCCATCCATGAGGGCTTGACCCTCGTGATCCACCACTTCCCAGAGGCCCCCTCGTACCAGCACCACACTGGGCGTTAGGATTCCGTCATGGGAGTATGGGGAGGACACATCCAGACCATGGGCATGGTTTGCTGCGATTATTTAAAAGTAAGTTCAGGCATAATGATATTTTACCCATAGTTAGCTTAAAATCTATCTCCTAGCAACAAGGGCATTCTTTTAAATACCCATAATGAAATGATCATACCCGGGAAATTTGAGTGACATTTAAATGGTGACTTTAAATGCTATCGATGCTCATTTATTTTCCATACAACATTCTTCTGTAAGAAAGAAGTTTATTCTTTCACACTCCTTTTTCTCTTCCTCCCATTCTCTCTTTCTCTCTGTATCTTGAGTATTACTACAGACTCATGGATTCATGTATTTTACTCAATGTATTATTATCTATTACCATCATTTTTCTTTCTGATACTGAAATTGTCCCAAATTTGGCCAGTGTGAGCCCCTTCAAGCCAGCCACTGCATCCTTTTGACATGTTTCCATCCATCTGTTATCATGTCCTTGCTTTCTGGCCTCTGAGGATATTCCTACCCAGATCAGCCATTTCTCTAGCGACCCCAGCTCCTTGTACTGGAGAATGGTATTCAGGAAAACAGGGTGGGTTAGTAGTGTGCTCATCGCTACTGAGTATCTCAGCTTCTAAGCTCTTTCAGTTGACAGAGCTCGAATATTCCTATCAATGTTGATACCTGTCTATCATCTATCTATATTTTTAAAATAATGAATTAGTACGAATACCCCCAGTTCAATTCCAGCACCACATGGTTCTTTCCCATCCTCTGCCATTCCATATTTGTACCATTTGTATTTTTGTTCTCTCACATTTAGAACCTTTCTTTCAGTACATCAACATATTTCCTCACATGCTCTATTCCACAATACATAGAAAATAGTTTAAGAATTATTATATCAATACTAATCCAAAGAAAAAAATTCAAATTCAAGATTTCTTTCAGGTTTTGTTAATTTACATTATATTTCACTAAGGGTATGTTATCAGAAAATGGGTGTAAAGTTACTCAAGTTAATTTCTTTCACTATTTAGTTACGTTACCAGCTTCTTAGTATGTGTTAAATTTTAGGTTTTAAGAAAGTCCTTGTTTGAATTTCATTTCATAGATTATTGAAATATTTATAGTTAAAGAGTCAAAACTGTTTAAAAATGTGTACTTAGATAATTCTTACTCTCCTCCCTACCCTTTTCTCACCATCCTCTTGTCCATTATAAACATTTTCATTAGCTGCTGAATTTTCTTTCATGTGGCTTTGTTTTTAAATACACATTGCATATGTGTCCATGTGTATATGTTAAAATTCCTCTTCTTTCTCATATAAGATAGTGATGCCGGAGTTCTTGTTCTCGAAGCCAAAGAATGGGCTTCACAAACACCCAAGGTAGGAGGGCAAGGTACAGGCTTTTATTTAGAGATAAAGTGAGAGGACAGAGTTCCTGGCTCACACCAGGAGGGGACCAAAGAGCCTGCTGTGGTGCATTGTCTAGGGGATTTTTATAGGCAGATGAGATTTTTCAAGAACATGAAAAAAAAAGGCTTAGGGGAGTGGACCTGCTAAGTGGTGTCTGAACACCGGAATTAACTTAACACAAGGAATTTCCTGCCCTGATCTCTCTCTGGGATACTGGCATCTTGGTCTAGGAGCATATCAAAAGGTGGCCTACCCAGCCCCCAAGATGGGCTGAGGTATTGTCTGTTTGCTAAAGAGTAAGTTAAGAATCTTGCTTCTTAAACTTCCTGGGGGTTAAAATGCAATCTTATCTTTAAGGTGGAATCTTTCCTGCCTTTTAGTATGTTGTTTACAGCTGGGTGTCCATGCTAAATTAGTTGCCCAGTTTGCAAAACCACCCCATCAGATCTGAAAGGGGAAAGACAGCACATAGGCCTGGGCCTTTTAGCATGCTAAAGTCAATCTTACACATGATTACAAATGATTAGCATAATAAAAACATGTGCTACTCTTTTTTGTCTGGGGAACATTAACTGATCTTATTGAAGAATGACCCTAGAGCTTAATGTTTAACAGAGTTTTGGTAGGGGTTTCCTTGCATGTAGTTACATTGCTCTGACTGCAAATATTCTGCCTTGCTTTTTCCGGAGGCCCTCCCCCTACTCTGACTACACCCGCAGTCCCTGTCTCATTAGCAGGGCCCTCTGAATGTTTTTTTCTCCCAAATTTTAATTCTGAAAAGATTCAAACCTCCTCTTCCACCTCCATCACTGACATGCTATCCAAACTGAGGAAGACTTAGATGGACACTCAGGGCCACAGGAGAAAAGACCACAGCACATCAGTAAGCGCAGGACACTGGGGGGCCGGGGACAGTGCTGGTGCCGTGCGTCACCACAGAATCAGCTTCAAGAAACACACTCAGGTTCCTTTGAGAAAGGTGGTTTTGAGACAGGCACCGTGGGTGTAGTTAGAGTAGGGTGAGGGCCTCCAGAAAAAGCAAGGCAGGATATTTTCAGTCAGCAATGTAACTACATGCAAGGAAACCCCCTACCAAAACTCTGTGTTAAACATTAAGCTCTAGGGTCATCGTCATTGAGATCAGTTAATGTTCCCCAGATAAAGAGGAGTAGCACATGTTTTTATTACGCTAATTATGTGTAAGATTCACTTTAGCATGCTAAAAGGCCCAGGCCTATGTGCTGCCTTTCCTCTTTCAGATCTGATGGAGTGGTTTTGCAAACTGGGCAACTAATTTAGCCTGCAGACCCAGCTGTAAACAACATAATAAAAGGCAAGAAAGATTCCACCTTAAAGATAAGATTGCACTTAACTTACTCTTTAGCAAACAATGCCCCAGCCCACCTTGGGGTCAGGCTGAGCAGGTGGCCTTGTTTCATTTGCCCCCAGACCAAGATGGTGGTTATCTCAGGGAGAAATCAACAGAGCAGGAGGTTACTTGTATCAACTTACTTGTAAATATTCTAGGACCACTTAGTAAGTACACACCCCTAAGCTTTTTTCATGTTCTCAAAAAATCCTCACCTGCCTGTAAAATCCCCTAGACAATGCACCGCACCGGGCTTCTTGTCCCCTCCTGGCGTGAGCTGGGAGCTCTGTCCTTTCACTTTATCTCTAAATAAAAGCCTGTACCTTGCTCTCCTACCTTGGGTGTTTGCTAAGCTCATTCTTTGGCTTCGTGCACAAGAACCCTGGCATCATCTTGAGGTATTTCCATTAAAGAGGAACTAGAGGTTCTAACCAATTGTCAGCCCCGAGGAATCATGGGTCTCGTTAAGTGAAGAGATGCTTGTAAATGCTGCTAAAAACAAGTCTGGAGCTACTGCCATCAGTGATGTGGTGTGATCAGATGACCATAAGGTTCTGGAGAAGAGAAACTCCCCAAACAGCCTCAAGGCCAAAGTCTTCAGCCCCAGAGCTAAGGAGGAGATTAAGGGTGTGTGTGTATGTAGAGGGCTGCATCCTGGTGGTTTGACACGGAGCGAGGTTCATTAAATGCTATTAAGTGTTCAAAAAAAAAACAACTATATCTATTATGTATTAAATTTTAGCTGTATTGCCTGTGGGATTTTCTTTAGTGGCTTTTTAATGCATGTCACCCTCTGCCATCTTGCTGTGTCCCATCCTGTCCACCTCCCCTTTCTGACGCTATTCTCTTCTCTTCTCATGTGTCATGTGGGTAAAGTGGGGTTCGTATGGCCAGGATCCTCATTGAACTTAAACCACCTGATGATGTGACTGGCCTGTTGCTATGCTACCGCTTCCACACCTTTAGGCAATAAGCCATGATTATGTTAATATAAAGAATTCCGCCCAGTGCTCTGTGCGCGATGGGGCGGCAAGGCTTCAGGAGAGCAGAACAGAGGCTGGAGTGGTGGCAGCGCCAAGGACAGAGGCCCAGAGGACGGCTGTGAGGGACGGCAGCGCAGAGAGGCCCAGAGGACGGCTGTGCGGGACAAGTGTGCAGACAGAGGGGCCCAGAGGCAGAGACCAGTTTGCTGCATACAGACTCACTCTGGGTGAACAGGATTTTAATGACTGACCTGCCACCTGGAAATAAAGTTGGGTATAACCCTTTCACACCAAGAACCCTTTGCTGTAAATTTCTTTGGTCACAGTGAATCTATAGCGAACGTGCCTGGGGCTGAAACTCATTTGCAAGACAGTCAATAAAACAACAAAGCCAAATCTATAAAAATGAATACCAAATTTTCTCTTTTAGGGCAGCTTGAACTGTTTTCTTTCTTGATTGATGTTGTACATGTACCTCAGGTTTTACTTTCCAATGAAATGGGAATCTCAAGCATTAAACAAAGATATTTTGGGGCCAAATATTAACTTCGTCCATTTTTCACCTTTTAAGAACGGGAAGAAATCCACTGAAAGATTTAGCTACATATTTAATCTTCTTGGTACAAATAGCTTCAGTGGAGGGAAAGGGAGAGAAGCTGGATTGCAAAAGGCCGAGTAACTTGGGGGAGGAAAATTGAAATGATGTATGAACATGATTCTTTCTAAGGGAAATTAGTTAAAAGCAGGCAGTACTGTCAAGAGGAGTTTTTAACGATTTAAGTGACTTGATTATGTTTAAATGCTGATGAAAAGGAGTCAGTGGAGAGCAAGAGGATGCTGACAGATTCCCCGAGGAGCGAGAGGATGTATCCGCGAGACAGGAGAACGGTTGCTCTCACAGGAAGGAGGGAGATGGCTACAGATGCACGTCAGTCTGTGTGTGCAGAAGCTGAGGGAGTTCCCATCTGATTGGTGTCTCCTCCTCCTTTTCATTCTCCTTCTTCTACTTCATTTCTGTGAATTAGGAGTCAAACTTCTCTATTAGGAATGGAAAGGGAAATGATGAAATAGAAGTTTGAAGAAAGTAGAGGATAAGAGTTCAGCAAGAAAACGTGGTAGAGTCCCTGGTAGTGTAGAGGGACCTTTTGGGATTGGAGATCCCATATTTTATTGCAGTAGCACCATTCTGCCCATTTCTGTTTGACTCGTCCTTCAGCGCTCAGCAGCGTGGATGTAGGCTTGGAGAAGTTGCTTTTCCAGGGCTAGCATTTTGCTTGATACCCGGTTGAGAGGATGACAGTTCAAAGGAAGGAATATAATGGCCAGAGACTGGCTGAAGTATTGGATCATTGGTTGGAGATGGATACAAGAGCAGGAAGCAGCTGGTAATGATTTTGGTTGAAAAGATTTTCTCTTAGAACTGCAGTTAGAACCTTTTTGACTTTTTAGTCATTTCATGCTTACTTTATTGATTCAGATTTCATGTGTAAATGTGAAGAATATCATCATAAAGATCTAGGGTTTTAAATAAGCAATTTTTATCAAAACTGCATGGACCATTTGGGTATACACATTCTAACCTCCTATTTTTCTGGTTTGTTGATAGACATATTATACTAGAGAGAATCAGGTATTGCTGAAGTCAACATATTTGTGGGGTGGCAAAAGTGGTTAGGAATTGGAAATCCTTGGTTCTAGGCCTATTTCTGCCACGAGTGAGCTCTGTGACCTCAGAGATGTCTTCGTGATCCTCTGGGCCTCAGTTTCTTCCTTTTAAATGAAGGGTTTGGTGTAAGTTCTGTAAACTTCCTTCCAGCTCTAACGTGCATAAAACACATGGATGCAGGAAATTCTATGACCCAATTTACAATCTCTGGTTTCCAATGAAGCGACAGCAATAGTTTTTAAAAATAATTTTTAAAAACAATTAAAATTGTTTTTAAGAGCATTATATGTTTATCCTGCTATAGCAATATTTCCAAATAAAGATTAATGAAACTCAGTTGTCTCTTGGCTACACCATTCCAGTAGTCGGGCTCATCCCAAGTTGCTAGCTTAGGCAAAGCAGGTGACAGGGATAAACATTTGGGTCTATAACAGGAAATTGCAGACGTCCACTGAGCTAGAAAAAAATGCTATGGACAATTACATATCTCAGGAAATTGCAGACGTCCACTGAGCTAGAAAAAAATGCTATGGACAATTACATATCTCAGGAGTTATGATAATTTTTATTTAAAAGAGAAAGATAAATTTATTGATTATTTTATCTTACAGCTGCAATTCATTTTTAATTCACTGGTTGAACTGGAAATCTAACTTGAATTTTTAGCTCAGGAGAGTTTAGTTCCAAAAATTCAGCACAGGGATTTCAAGGCCTCTGTCCTTTGTTATCACAAAATTTTAACTCTATTAGATTGGTGATCTTTTGAATCATTGATATCGTAGTATAAATTAAAATTAAAACCAACTAAAATCCACTAAAGCAAGAAAAAGGGCCAGTATGAACCTTGGCAGGCAGACAAGTCTCTCCTGTTCAATCTCTCATGAAAGTTCGCTGGTAGGTGGAAACTGCAGATTTACATTGATGCATCTGTTTTGAAATAACGTATCTATTCTTCTGCTCCAGAAGATGTTCACAGGGTCCGACAGCACACCCTAATGCATATTCATGACCAATATGCTTTGTAACCAGGGGAAATTGAGGCAAGTGCAACAGAACAAAGCATGAAAAAACAGCATGTTAATTTTAAATTTAATTATGGAGACAGGGGAAAAGGATGCATTTTGATAACATATACTCATTCAGCTGTCGTGGAACATTACCCCAGAATCATGCCAAATATTTGAAAGAAGAAGTATTATTTTTGGTGAAGTGATTAATAAAATGAGCAGGTTCTGGGGAAAACAAGATTCTGAGATCCTATTAGAAACCATTTTTCTATGTAGAGAAAAGCAGTTTTGCGGAATTCTAATGATCTGAAGTAGAAATAAAAAAGCTTTCGAAGTAAGGAAAAGTTTCTGGTTCATGCAAGATTTCTGTTTATGAAATGTTTTGACGTGCTTAAATGCTAAATTCAGTTTGAGATTAGGAAAAACAATAATGAGTGTGTTTCTTGTGATCTGAACCTGGTAACCTGGTTACCATGTGTCATTCATTGTGAACAGCACGCTCAGGCTTCTCCTGATGTGTAAGCATATGAAGAGGATAGACTTTGTCTGTCTTGCTCATTCCTGTTGCTGAGTCCTCAGGATAGCATTGGCATAAAGCAGGCACTTAATACCTATTTTCTGAATGAATGAAATAAACCTACCCTTGCTACGTTTTATGGTGTACATGCTTATGTACATGCTCAATATATATTAATGAATAGATCAATGGATGGATGAATGGGCAGATGGATGATGGATGGATGGAAGGATTTATCTAAGTGGCTTATAGCTCATCGTTTGACATTAATTTTTAGGATCTGGAAGTAAATACCAATGGATGAGGGCAGTGAACCTTGGGTCAGTGACATGTTACGCACTGTCAGCCTAGACAGTAGTAAATACCTAGATTCCTGACCAAATTGGATTGTGTTTCTCCATAGTTTTTAACTGGGACTTGTATTCTTGTCTTAGACATGTCTTCATTTCAGAGTAGAAGAAAAGAAGACATTTTTTCTTTCCTCATCTCATTTTACAATATTGCTAGAGAAAAAGTTAAGGAAAAACAAACGTGAACATTATTTCTGAGTTGGCAGATTTTGAAAGAATTAAGTGTCTGATTTGGGATGTATTGCTTTGTTTTGCCAGCAAAGTATGTACATTTTTAGGTTTTCTAGAACTATTTTTTAGCAACTGATTGGCAGATCTTAAGAAGAATGAGAGTATGTCAGTGTGGTGAGGGTCTTGGGTGTAGGCATTCTCATACTTTGTTGAAGGAAATGTAAATTTGTTCAAACTTTTGGAGGAGGATTTATCAAAATGTGTCAAAAACTTTAAGAATGTGCCAATTCTTTGACTCAGCACTTATGCTTCCTGGGAATTTCCCTCAGGAAATAATTGGCCAACTGAGGACGGATAAAGGGATGCGTGTTGCAGGGCTGTTTACTTAAAACAGAAAAGCACTGGGAACAATTGAAATTTTTAATAAAATGTAAATTATATGTCTTCTCCATAGAATATTACTCAGCCATTAAAAATGATAGAGACTAATATATATTGTACAAACTATAGCTCATGGTATGATCTTAAGTGGAAAAAGCAGCATACAAAGTTATCTATATCGTGATACCACTTGGTAAATAATACTCACAGGTACTTCTATTTCTGCCTAGAAAAAATTCTGAAAAGCTGATAGCATTATGGAGGATTTTAATTTTTGGCTTATCTATATTTCATATTTTTTATGGTGAACAAGGGTTATTTTGTGCAAAAAATCATTTTTCAAATGTGTCGGCCCACTTTCATATTGCTAATTGAAAGCTCACAATCTCTTCTTAATGAAAAAAAGACTGTCAGCTTTTTACAAAGGGTATTTTCTTGGAGGTTTGCACTTAGGTTTTAATGCTTGATTTTCTTATAAGTTACAGTAAAATCCAAACCTACAAAGCTCAAAGGCTGAAGGGAATTTTACAGTGTTCATGCTTTTTTTTTTTTTAAGACAGTTCACGATAACTGACTCGTTGCAGAAAATGCTTTCTGGCAAAAGGAAATGATTTTCAGACTATTCTTTGAAAGGGATTCAGGAAGACAGAAAGATTTTTCTAAAGGTCTAAAGTTGTTCCTACTGAGTTAATCAACCAGACATTCTGAGTATGTTAGCTTTCTTGCAAGAACAATTGGGACTAATACTGGTTATTTTCTTGCTCAATAGTTAAATAGACATAGCAAAATAAATTTACAAATAATATCTTAGGAAAGATGATTGAGCATATGTTTTCTAATGTGTCATACAGTTTTCACTTTTATCAGAAGAGAAGTTCTAAGAAAAGCAGGGGCACTAATTTTTACTGCAAAAAGACCAGACAGAATCTTGACTAATGTAAGTGAAAAGACCCACTTTAAAACACTATCAAGGAGTCTTTACTTGGAAGGTCTGTTTTCAGATTGGAACAAATTGTCTATGGGAAGAAAGTTTTATTAAAGCCATATTAATTAAATTTTCAGTTAGGGACTAAGAATTAATCATTTGATGCTTAATGTTTTACAATGAAGTCAGATTTCCTAAATTTTTAATATTTCCCTAGCTGTCCTAAATATGTGCTTGTGAATTTAACTTGATCTAGAAGTGTCTTCAACAATAATAACAGATGTAATAGAATTGGAATGTGAAGATACTATATACAGATTATCATACTGGACCCTCATGGAAATCCTAAGAAAGGTGAGGACTGGCTTCTGCTCACACAAATATTATGTAGCAAAGTCAGGCATAAAACCCAGATGCTAACTAAATTAGCACTAATTTAAACATATATATCTCTAAAGATGGCTCAAATACAAATTGTTTGGCCACTCAGTACTGAGGCTAATATAGATAGAGCATTTTTGACAACTAAATCATGGCATTTGCAAGCTTGTTGTTAGATTGAATGATTATCTTACCTTCCTTTCTGAGGAGTTACTTTCTGGGGAAGTACCGAGAAACCTCTGGCTGTACCGTAGAGTAGCAGTCCAAGTGGCTCAAGACAAGGTAGAAACTACAATTACTCACAATGATGAAATGTCAGTTTTCTATGTATGAAATGGGCTTGGTTTCTGGGAAGAAGTAAATTTTACTTTCACTAGGCTCACTTAGGATGGTTTTATATTTGTGCCTCTGAGGACGAGCTGCTGAAACAGTATGTAGAGTTGTTGTTCGATTTTAAGTCACAACCAGCATCTGTCATAACAGCAAATGGTTATAGACACTGAGGGCTTCAGATAATCCTGTTAGTAGAATCTCCTACACATTCTTTGACCCATTGAGATGTCTCTTAGAAGTGTCTAGTTAGCAGCTAGCCACCTGATAGATGGGAGCAGTTTCCCAGGATTAGTAATTATGTACATCTCCAAAGCCTTTCATACACATACACACCCCTAGAAATGAATTTAGCTAAATCCTCAGAGTGGAGTCATTGCTGGCATGATGACTTAATTGACAGTCCTTCTGTTTTTTAAACCTTTCAGCAGGGGATTAACATTTATTGAGCATAAATGTGCTATAATCACATTAAATTTTCCCATCAGGTATACATAATGTTTTCAACTAATCCTGATAACAGCCCTAAGAGTTAGTTGTTATAGCTATTTAGAGGGTCCAAGAACTGAGCCTGAGGCTTGGAGCTCCAACTGAACAACTACATGACTTCCCTACCACAGTAGGTGGTATGTATAAAATTATGGGAAAAAAATGACTAAACTGTAGTCCCAGAACGTAAGTGAGAGCCACTGGTAAAATAAGAATTAATTGTGTGATTAAAGTGTATTTGTTCTTTTAAGCTTCTATAAGGTCACAGAACTTTAATTGCACATTTGATTTATTAAAGCTGGCATATAATAGAGTTAAACACAAAACACATACTAATCAAGGCATAATGATTCTTGAAACAAGCTGGGATTTTTTGTGTAAAGACAAATTCTTAACTTCTTAGTCAAAGATATAGCTTTAGTTTCAAGCTTCAAAAAAAAAAAAAAAGCTGATGAGTGAACAGTCAGTAACAGACCTGTCAGGTATATCATGCAATTTACTTTTCTGTCAAATTTCATAAATTGGGAGTATTCCTCAGATCTCCTCATACATATTGGCATTATCAAAGCATAGAAAATTATGAAGTTGATTGTCTATGTTACTTAGTGGAAGACTTTTTTTTGTTTTGTTTTGTTTATGATCTGTTTGCAATTCCATATTTTAGAATATAAAATAGAAATTCTTTTGGTGTTTATCAGCCAGAAGAATCTATTTTTCTTAGAAATAAAAATAAATTACCAGGAATTCAAGATGGTGGTGTGAGAGGTGAGATGGAGAGCTCCTCCCAAAACCACAACAGTACAAAAATATAGTTAATTAATACAACTAACCTTAAGATAGCAAGAAGAAATAAGGCTGAACCAGACTGCATACACACCTCACGAACAGAGCAGACCTCACGAAACAGGGTAAGGTATGAAAGCCTTAATCCAGCAGGACCCAATCCCTTCCCCCACCCCAGCTCAATGGCGGGAGGAAGAGAAAGGGAGCAGGGGGGAGGTGGAATCCTGGGACTGCTGAACACCTAGCCCTGGAGATGTCCTTTGTGAGTAGAAACCTATAGTGTGTGGTGCCCTGGACGTAGGGAAGCTAAGTCAGGTGGAGTGCTTGAGAAACTGACATTCCGGCTATTTGTGGAGGATGGGATCCACACCCGGCTGCTCTGTGTCAGAGGAAAGGCAGGGAGCCTGAGAGGCTTCCTAGCAGTGAGAGGGCTGCTGAAGGGGCGGGGTTTGCATGGAGCTTGCTGTGCGGGAGAAGGAGAGCTGGACAAGGTTGTCTGGGTGTGCTCTGCCCAGCTGGTTGGGAACTTTGAGGAGCTTCAGGTGCTCCATCACCCTGGCAGCCAACTCAGCTCCAAGGACCCCCCCATTGTGACATGCAGCCTTCTGCACCTTCCTTCTAGCCTGCTGGTACCAGTTCACAAACTGGAACTCACTGTGTTGACGTCAGGCCAGCCAGAGGGAGGCCCCACCAGAACATCTAGAGATGCAAAGCACAGAGGTGTACACGCGTGTGCTTGGCCCACTGGCTCAGACACTGGACACAAGCACTGCAGACGGGAATCAGGAAACAGATCATTCCTTCCCCCAGGCTCCAGCTCTGCTCCACTATGACCCCCAACCTCACTGTAGGGGCTGAGCTGCTCCAGAGACTGGAGCTTCCATGCACTAGTGGGCACCACACAAAAATATGAAGTGTCAAAAGAACATGGTTCAGACCAAAATCTCACAAACCCCAGAAAGAGGGCCAAATGAAACCAAACTCACCAATCTTCCTGAAAGAGAATTCAAAATATAAAAATTATAAACATGCTTATGGAGGTACAGAAAAATATTCAAGGACTCAGGAATTAATTTAAGTTGAGGTTCAATCATTAAGAAATTCCATGTCTGAAATGAAACATACAATGGAGGGATTTAAAAGCAGATTAGATGTAGTAGAAGAGACACTAAATGGATTAGAAATTAGAGAAGAGGAATATAAGGAAGCTGCGGCATAAAGAGAAAATAGAATCTCTAAGAATGAATGAATATTGAGAGAACTGTGTGACCAATCCAAATGGAACAATATTCACATAACAGGGGTACCAGAAGAAGAAGAGAGAGAAAAAGGGATAGAAAGTGTGATTGAGGAGGTAATTGCTGAAAAGTTCCCCAATATGGGGAAGGAGGCAGTCTCTCAAGCCATAGAGGTGCACAGATTTCCCAACACAAGGTACACAAGGAAAACAACACCAAGACATATAGTAATTAAAATAGCAAAGACCAAGGATAAGGAAAGACTATTAAAGCAGCCAGAGAGAGAAAAAGATCACATACAAAGGAAAACCCATCAGGCTATAAACAGATTTCTCAACAGAAACCTTATAGGGCAGAAGTGAGTGGCATGATATATTTAATGTAATGAAGCAGAAGGGCCTTGAGCCAAGAATACTTTACCTGGCAATGTTATCATTTAAATTTGAAGGAGGGATTAAACAATTTTCAGATAAGCAAAAGCTGAGAGAATTTACCTCTCACAAACCACCTCTACAGTGCATTTTGGAGGGACTCCTACAGAGGGAAGTATTCCAAAGGCTAAATAGATATCACCAAAGGGGAGTCAAAGAGTACAAATATGATTCATAGCATACAAAGATTGGAGGAGGAAGAAAAAGGAGGGAAAAAAAGAACCTTTAGGTTGTGTTTGTAATAGCATACGAAGTAAGTTAAATTAGACTGTTAGATAGTAAGGGAATCACCCTTGAACCTTTGGTAAACACAAATCTAAAGCCTGCAATGGCAATAAGTACATACCTACCAATAATCACCCTAAATGTAAATGGTCTGAATGCACCAATCAAAAGAAAAAGAGTTACTGAATGGATACAAAAGCAAGACCCATCTATATACTGCCTACAAGAGACTCACTTCAAACCGAAAGACATTCACAGGCTGAAATTAAAAGGATGGAAAAAGATATTCCATGCAACTAATAGTGAGAAGAAAGCCGGAGTTGCAGTACTTGTATGAGACAAAATAGACTTCAAAACAAAGAAAATCACAAGAGACAAAGAAGGACATTACATAATGATAAAAGGGTCAGTCCAACAAAAGGATATAACTATTATAAATATCTATGCACCCAACACAGGATCACCTACATATGTGAAACAAATACTAACAGAATTAAAGGGGGAAATAGAATGCAATGCATTCATTTTAGGAGACTTCAACACACCACTCACTCCAAAGGACAGAAAATAAGTAAAGAGGCAGAGGCACTGAACAACACATTAGAACAGATGGACCTAATGGACATCTAAAGAATACTCCATCCAAAAGTAACAGGATACGCATTCTTCTCAAGTGCACATGGAACATTTTCAAGAATAGATCATATATTAGGCCACAAAAAGAACCTCAGTAAATTCAAAAGATTGAAATTGTACCAACCAGCTTCTCAGATCACAAAGGTATGAAACTAGAAATAAATTACACAAAGAAAATGAAAAAGCCCACAAACACATGGAGGCTTAATAACATGCTCCTAAATAATCAATGGGTCAATGGCCAAATAAAAACAGAGATCAAGCAATATATGGAGACAAATGACAACAATAATTCAACACCACAAAATCTGTGGGACTCAGTGAAGGCCGTGCTAAGAGGGAAATGTATAGCTATACAGGCCTACCTCAGGAAAGAAGAACATTCCCAAATGAAGAGTCTTAGCTCACAATTAATGAAACTAGAAAAGGAAGAATGAGGCCCAAAGTCAGTAGAAGGAGGGACATAATAAAGATTAAAACAGAATTGAATAAAATTGAGAAGAATAAAACAATAGAAAGAATCAATGAAAGCAGGAGCTGGTTCTTCGAGAAAATAATCAAAATAGATAAACCCCTAGCCAGACTTCTCTAGAAAAAAAGAGAGTCTACACACATTAACAGAATTAGAAATGAGAAAGGAAAAATCACTGTGGACACCACAGAAATACAAAGAATCATGAGAGAATACTATGAAAAATTATATGGTAACAAACTGTATAACCTAGAAGAAATGGAAAACTTTCTAGAAAAATACAAACTTCCAAGGCTGACCCAGGAAGAAACAGAAATCTGCATTGACCAATTACCATAAAAGAAATTGAATTGTTAATCATAAAACTACCTAAGTACAAAACCCTGGACCAGATGGTTTCACTGCTGAATTTTATCAAACATTTAGTGAAGACATAATACTCATTCTCCTTAAAGTTTTCCAAAAAGTAGAAGAGGGAATACTCCCAAACTCATTCTACGAGGCCAACATCAGTCTAATACCAAAACCAGGCAAAGACACCTCAAAAAAGAAAATTACAAACCTATATCCCTGATGAACATAGATGCAAAAGTATTCAACAAAATATTAGGAAACCGAATTAAAAATACATCAAAAACATCATCCATCTTGATCAAGTGGGGTTAATTCCAGGGACGCAAGGATGGTACAACATTCGAAAATCCATCATCATCCACTACATCAACAAAAAGAAGGACAAAAACCACATGATCATCTCCATAGATGCTGAAAAAGCATTTGAGAAAGTTCAACATCCATTCATGATAAAAACTCTCAACAACATGGGTATAGAGGGCAAGTACCTCAACATAATAAAGGCCATATATGACAAACCCATAGCCAACATTATACTTAACAGCGAGAAGCTGAAAGCTTTTCCTTTAAGATCGGGAACAAGACAAGGATGCCCACTCTCTGCACTTTTATTCAACATAATTCTGGAGTTCCTAGCCATGGCAATCAGACAACACAAAGAAATAAAAGACATCCAGATTGGCAAGGAAGAAGTCAAACTCTGCCTGTTTGCAGATGACATGATGTTGTATCTAAAAAACCCTAAAGAATCCACTCCAAAACTACTAGAACTAATATCTGAATTCTGCAAAGTTGCAGGATACAAAATTAACACACAGAAATCTGTTACATTCCTATACACTAATGATGAACTAGCAGAAAGAGAAATCAGGAAAACAATTCCATTCACAATTGCATCAAAAAGAATAAAACACCTAGGAATACACCTAACCAAGGAAGTGAAGGACCTATACCCTGAAAACTACAAGACACTCTTAAGAGAAATTAAAGTGGACACTAAGAAATGGAAATTCATCCCTGCTCATGTCTAGGAAGAATTAATATTGTCAAAATGGCAATCCTGCCTAAAGCAATCTACAGATTCAATGCAATCCCTATTAAAATACCTATAGCACTCTTCAATGAACTAGAGCAAATAGTTCTAAAATTCATATGGAACCACAAAAGTCCCCAAATAGCCAAAGCAATCCTTAGAAGGAAAAATAAAATGGGGGGAATTACGCTCCCTGATCAAGCTCTACTACAAAGCCACAGTAATCAAGACAATTTGGTACTGGCACAAGAACAGGCCCACAGAACAGTGGAACAGAATAGCGAGCCGAGATATAAACCCAAGCATGTATGGTCAATTAATATATGATAAAGGAGCCAGGATATGCAATGGGGCAATGACAGCCTCTTCAACAGCTGGTGTTGGCAAAACTGGAGAGCTACATGTAAGAGAATGAAACTGATTACTGTCTAACCCCATATACAAAGTAAACTCAAAATGGATTAAAGACCTAAATGTAAGTCATGAAACCATAAAGCTCTTAGAAAAAGTCATAGGCAAAATCTCTTGGATATAAACATGAACAACTGCTTCATAAATATATCTCCCCGGGAAAGGGAAACAAAAGCAAAAGTGAACAAATTGGACTATATGAAACTAAAAAGCTTCTGTACAGCAAAGATACCATCAGCAGAACAAAAAGACTTCCTACAGTATGGGAGAATATATTCATAAATGTCATATCCGGTAAGGGGTTGACATCCAAATTATATAAAGAGATCACGCACCTCAACAAACAAAAAGCCAATAAGCCAATTAAAAAATGGGCACATTAGCTGAATGGACACTTCTCCAAAGAAGAAATTCAGATGGCCAACATGCACATGAAAAGATGCTCCACATCGCTAGTCATCAGAGAAATGCAAATTAAAACCACAATGAGATATCACCTCATACCAGTTAGGATGGCCGCCATCCAAAAGACATACAACAACAAATGTTGATGAGGATGTGGAGAAAAGGGAACCCTCCTACACTGCTGGTTGGAAGGTAAATTTGTACTTGGTGCTCTACATTCTATTGGTTTGCACAAATGTGTAATGACATGTATCCATCGTTATCATACAGAGTAGTTTCACCTCCCTGAAAATCTGTGCTCTCTGCCTATTCATCCCTCCCACCAGTTCCTCTAATTCCTGGCAACTGCTGATCTTTCTATTCTCTGCATAATTTTGCCTTTTCCAGAGTGTCATGTAGTTGGAATCATAGAGTATATAACATTTTCAGATTGGCTGTTTTTCACTTAGTAATGTGTGTTTAAGATTCCTCCAGGAATTTTTATGGCTTAATAGCTTATTTCTTTTTAGCACTGAATAATATTCTATTCTCTGAATGTACCACAGTTTATTCCTCCATTCTCTTACTGAAGGACATCTTGGTTGCTCCTAAGTCTTGGCAGTTATAATTAAAGCTGCTATAAACTTCCATCCATGTGAGGCTTTTGTGTGCACAGAAATTTTCAGTTCTTTTGAGAAGATACTGAGGAGCATGATTGCTGGATCTACATATGGTAAGCGTACATTTGTTTAGTTTTGTAAGAAACCACCAAACTGTTCCTAAAGTAGTTGTATGATTTTGCATTTCCATCAGCAAAGTATGAGAGTCCCTGTTACTCTACAGCCTTGTTGGCATTTGCTGTTGTCAGTGTTCCAGATTTTGGCCATTCTAGTAAGTGTGTATTCTCATTCTTGTTTTAATTTGCATTTCCCTGATGACATATGAAATGAGGCATCTTTTCATAGACTTATTTGCCATCTGTGTATCTTCTTGGTGAGGTATCTTTTAAGGTCTTTGGTGCGTTTTTTATTGGATTGTTTGTTTTCTATTGTTTAATTTTAGGAATTTTTTTGTATATTTTTGGTAAGTTCTTTATCAGATGTGTCTTTTGAAAATATTTTCTCCTAGTCTCTTCTAGCTTTTTTTTTCTCATTCTCTCATTGTATTTCACAGAGCTTTAAAATTTTAAGGACGTCCAAATTTAATGAATTCTTTCTTGGATTGTGACTTTGGTGTTGCATCTAAAAAGTCATCACCAAACTCAAGGTCATCTAGGTTTGTTTCTATGTCATCAGCTAGGAGTTTTATGATTTTGTGGTTTATATTTAAGATTGTGATCCATTTGAGCTAATTTCTGTGAAGAGTGTAACATCTGTAGCTAGATTCATTTTTTACAATGTGGTTTTTCAGTTATTTTGAGTTGTTATTTATTCCATTTATGAATAAATGTTAAAAATATCTTTTCTCCATCGTATTTGATCCTTTGTGAAAGATTAGTCTATTTCTGGGGTCTCTTTTCTATTCCATTGGTCTCTTTGTGTATTCTTATACCAATACCATGTTGTCTTGGTTACTATAGCTTTATAAGTTTTGAAGTTGAATTGAGTCAGTCTTCCAACTTGTTCTTGTTCATCAATATTGTGTTTCCTCATCTGGGTCTTTGGCCTCTTCATATTGACTTTAGAATTAGTGTGTGTATATCCACAAAAGAACTTTTCGGGATTTTGATTGGAATTGCATGGAATCTATAGATTATCTTGGGAAACAGGTATTGGCAGTATTGTTTTCTTATCTATGAACATGGGATATTTTTCCATTTAATTCTTGATTTTGTTGACTGGCATTTGGTAGTTTTCCTCGTATAGCTCCTATACGTATTTTGTAATATTTAGATGTAAGTATTTCATTTTTGTGGCTGCTAATATAAATGGTATTGTGATCATGTCATCTGTGTACAAAGACAGATTTATTTCTTCCTTCTCAATCTTTATGCCTTTTATTTCCTTTTCTTACTTTATTGCATTAGGTAGAGATTCCAGTATGACATTGCAAAGCAAGAGTGAAAGGGAACATCTTTGCTTTGTACATGATCTTAGTATGAAAACTTCAAGTTTCTCATCATTAAATATGACATTAGCTGTACCTTTTTTGTAGATATATTCTTTATCAATTTGAGTAAGTTTCCTTTTATTCTTAGTTTACTAAGAGTTTTTATAATGAAGTGTGTTGCATTTTGTCAATTGCTTTTTCTGTATCTATTGATATGACAGTTAATCTTCATATGACAAGTCAATTTTCTTGTGACTGATATTGCTATATCCACTTTACAGATGGGGAAATTAAGGCTTAGCAGTGAAGTAACTTTCCAGTATTTCCTACAATTACTGGTGGAACCAGGATTAAACCTATAAACGTTTAATCTTCTCTACAATATGCTGCCTTCTTGTGTTTACTGTCAATCTTGACTTATTGGCCTGAGGTAGTAGGAAAAAATAGACTCTCTCATTATGAATCTCATCAGACTAAACAGCCTATCAGTATTAAGCTGTATACTTATTCAAAATACAGATGATTCTCATTATTCACAGATTCTGTATTTGTAAACTTGCCTACTTGCTAAAATTTATTTGTAACCCCCAAATCAATACTGAAGGCACTTTTCTTGGTCATTCACAGACATGTGCAGAGCAGGAAAAATTTTCAGTCATTCAGTGTGTGTATTCCAGGTCTACATCAACCAAGGTGACATTTTGCTTTATTATTCTATCTCTCATACTATTTGTGGTCTACTTTGTGCCAACATTTTTTGCATTTTGTGCTTTCTTTTTGGTGAATTCACTGCTTAAAATGGCCCCCCAATATAGTGGTAAAGTTCTGTTGTTGTTCCTAAGTACAAGGAGGCCTTAACAGTATTATTGGCCATGAATTCAGTGTTAATGAATTAGCAATATGTATTAAATAAAGTATCTTTTGGTAGAAACATACATGAAATAGAATTATGAATTCATCACTTGATGAAAATATTGTGACCAGAGGCTCACAGTAACCGAACCCTGTATTTCCTCTGAGAACAATTTTTCAGTATCTGCTGATTTAGTGTTTGAAGAGATTTTATAGGACATAATTACCAAGAATAACAAAAACCAACTATATATGGTTTCACTGTTCTTTGTAATGGTGTTTTTTCAGAAGCGGATTTCTTGCTCTTGGATTAAAATTTTGCTGTGTTATAATTTTACTAGCTGTACCAAGTTCTCTTCAGGGATTCGTTCACTTTCTGTAAACCACTGTATTAGTTTCTTATGATGCTTTAACAAGTTACCCCAAACTTAGTATTTAAAACAGACAAGTTTATTTTTTTACCGTTTTGGAGATCAGAAGTCCAAAATGGGTTTTATAGGGCTAAAATCAAGGTGCTGTCAGGATTGCCTTCCTTCTGGAGGCTCTAGGGGGAAATCCTTTCCGGATTCTAGAGGAGGCCTGCATTCTTTGTTTCATAGGCCTGCATCACTACAACTTCTGCTTGTGTCGTCATGTTAAATCTCTGATTCTCCTGTCTCCCTCTTCCAGTTACAGGGATGTTTGTGATTGAGGACATCAGCTTGTGGCCCTGTAAATTATTTGCTCCCTAGTTCAAATTCATTTAAGTATAGTACAGCTTAAAGTAAAAGACATTTTTTTCTTTGCATCTTGGAAGAATTGCTGATTATATTCCATGTATGGGTAAGCACAATATTGTGGCACTTACGATGCTGTCACTGTTGTCTTGTTTTGATTCCTGTTTCTAGTCCCCCGAGCTGAGTCGGACCATTTGTATGTCCAGAGAAGAGTTTATGCAGAGGATGGCAGAGATTGTTGGCTGGGGCACAGAGGAAGAATATGGGGAACTCTTTGACAAAGTGGATGTGGCCCAAGATGGCTTTATTAATTGGGACAAGCTGACTTCATTTATGCTGCTAATTCTTTATGAGAAAGATGAACAAGAGAAGGCGACTGTGGTTCCCCGGTGGAAAGACCTTGAGTTCCTCCCAGTGAAACACAAGGACACCATTCAAAAAGTAATTTTCTTAAAAAGTTCAAGTCGTTATCTGACCATCAGTAAGGAAGGCTTATTAGGAATCTGGAGAGAGAATTTAAAGCTGCAAGAAACACTTCCCATCACTTCAGATGCCACCAAGCTTAAACACCTGTGGGTGACAAGTCTGGTTTCTCTGGAAAATGTAAACAAGGTACCAAGGCTTTATACTTGTAAAAGGGGATAAAATGATGGGGCAGGGCTCCTGATTAAGATCAAGTATGACACTAGCAGTAACAGAGAATTGCATTACTCTTCTGTGCCTCTCACATGACCTGGAGGGAGTGCAAGTAAAGCCAAGTGAGCTACTTGATTTTCCAAGCTGTTCTCTCGGGTGTCTTTAAGTGACATGGCTGATAGTGACTCAAATTCTTGGATCTGTCCCAAATGTGACCATGCTGCTTTACTAGCCAATAAGACCTTTATGACTCTAGTTTATAGCAGAATGGACCTGTATGCAGAGCTGAGAGGCTGTGACCGCTAGCACAGATCCATGCAGTTACAGGCAACTGCCTACTGGATTCTGACCACTGTACTAGTCACTTTCTTAATTCTGATGGGTAGGGTCCAGTCAGTCCAAATATCTTCCTATAACTCTACCTATGAGCAAAATAACATACTGGAAGGAAAATCAGTTTGCAAGGGAAGGATGCAGCTTAAAGGATTCATATTTTCTAAATCAAATATTACATTAAGTATTTTATGTTAAGCCGATGTTAAATTTTACAATGAAAAATTTTAAGCACATGTATAAGCAGTGATAATAGTATTAAGAACTGATATCCACCCTTAACCATTTCCAGTTCACGGCCAATCTTGTTTCATCTATATCTCCTCTTTCTTGAAATTCAAACATCCAATCATTTTATCTTTATATATCTCAGTATTTCCGAAGTATATATATGTATTTTTAGCATAACCATAATACCCCTGTCACAGTATCAATAGCAATGGTTCCTTAACATCAAATATGCAATCATGTACATATTTCTTTGTCTTACTATTTTTTAAGATTGTTAATTGTTTGTTTGATAGTGTCTATGAATCAAGATTTGAACAAGGCTCAGACACTGAATAGTTGACATGTCTCTTTTGATCTACATTTTCCTCCAATCCATCTCTAGTTTATCCTTGAATTTTGTTGTTGTTTTACTGTTGTTGTTTTTGTTAAAGAAACTAGGTGTTTGTCCCTTAGAGTTTCCAATAGTCTGTATTTTGCAGATTGTATTTACATGGGGTGGTTTAATATGTCCACTTGTTCCCTGTGTTTTTGGTAAACTGGTAGTCACGTCTAAAGCCTTGATCAGTTTCAGGTTGGTTTGTTGTGGAATAGGAGTTCCCCAAGGCGGCATGAACTGCCTGGCTGTCTCTCTCTTGGAATGTTAACACTTATTGCTGTTTATTTCTAGATCCATCAGTTGATTAGGGGCTTCAAGAGGATGACATTCTAATTTCCTCTTCCTTTATAAATTGGAATACCTCTATAAAAAGAAATTACCCTTGTCAATTATTTAGCTACCGTGTAGTACAAAACTGTCAACAAAGGCAGGATAAATGCCCAATTCTTTACTTTTATTTACCAGTACTCAAAAAAATGCGCTGGTTTTCTAATATCCTCTGAAGATGAAAAATGAATCCTACTACCATTATTGTTATCAATATCATTACAAACTCATGAGCTTAAACAAGTTTGATTTATTTCTGTCCCCAAAGTTATTATCCCATCCCCCAAATTGTACCGTCTTTGGACAGAGGAACTAATACAAGTCAGCTTCTGAGTCTCTTTTAGTAGAATCCTCACAGTTTTTGAAAGCCTCATTGTTTCATGGTATGACAAGATATTCCAGGGTCATCTTGTATATTTATTATGCCAAACCCCAAATCAGCCATTTCTCCAAACAGCCAGGTTCTTTTTAGTGGGAAATTGTATCCTCTACTGCCTGGAGCCATAAGAATCATCCTCACCATCATTAGTTTTCCATGGACACACCCTGTTCTGTTAATCCTCTCAAGATCAACCTGAAGATATTATTCCCACTTTTAGAATGAGAAACTAGGTGATCTGCCCTAGGTCACACAAGATGTAATCAGTGTTGCAAGATTTGATTTCAAAACCCATGCTTCCAAACCCTTGCTGTTTCCATAGAGGCAGCTGATGTCATATCCAGTTCCTTCTAGCTAAGAATCTGGTGTTAATGCTTAACTGGCATGGATTAAAAGGTAGTTCTAATCCAACTGTGTTTTTAATCTGGGTATAGCATTCTGTTATCATGTATTATTTGTGTTGTTATATTATGAAATGATTATGTTGCTTTTTCTTTCCAGGACTGATAACTAAATCTTAGCTTTCCCTCTGTGATTAGTCAACACAAAAATTTAAATAATGTGACTTTTTCTACTTTCCCTAAAAAGAAGCTTTGTTGAGATTAAAGTGTACAAAATACACTGCACATATTAAAAGCATCCGAGTTAATAGATTTTAATATATGTATATACTTGTGAAAAATTAGCAGTACCGTGAGAATAATGAACATATTCATCACCCTCAAAACTTTCCTTGTGCCCTGTTGTAATCCCCATCCAACCCCTCCCATCCCTTCTCATTAAGTAACCCCTCATGAGCTCTGTCACTCCAGATTAGTTTGCATTTTCTAGACTTTTATACAGTTGACATCACACAGTGTATACTTTTTTTGTTTGACTTTTTAAACTTGGCGTAACTGAGATACATCCATGTTGTTGGATATATAATAATTTATCTTTTAATTGTTGTGTAATATTCCATTGTGTGGATACAGCACATCCTCACCAACACTTGGTATGATCAGAATTTTTTCCTTAATTTTAGCCATCTTATAGGTTTGTATTTTTTTCTTATTGTGGTTTTTATTCATGTTTCCCTAATGACTAACAATGTTAAGCATATTTTCATGTATTGATTTGCTACTTGTATTTCTTTTTTGGTGAAGTCTTAGTTCAAAGCTTTTGCTCCTTTTTTATTGGGTTTATTTTGCTATCATTGAGTTTTGAGAGTTCTTTATATATTCTGGGTATATACATTTATTGGAAGGACAATTTACAAATATCGTATCCCAGTCCATGTTTTGTCTTTTCATTCTCAACACTGCCTTTGTAATTTCATTTTCAGATTGTTATTGCTAGTGTATAGAAATAGAGTAGATTTTTAAAAAATGATCTTATATCCTGCAACTTTGCTGAGCTTGTTTACTAGTTCTAGTCATTTTTTTTGTTTCTCTTGATTCTTTAGGATTTCCTATATATAAGATCATATCATTTACTAATAGAAATAGTTTAACTTCTTCCTTTCCAATCTTGTTGCTTTTAGTTCTTTTTGTCTAATATACCTGACTGGAAACCGCAGTACAGTGTTGAATAGAAGTGGGGGGAGTGAACATCCTCAGGTTTTTCCTGATCTTGGGGAGAATAAATTCAGTTTTTTTACAACTAAATATTATATCAGTTGTGGGTTTTTGTTTTTGTATGTGCTCCTTATTGGGTTGAAGAATTCCTTTCTATTCCTGCTTTGTTGAGAATACTTTTTATCATGAGAATGTGTTGGATTTTGTCAAATGCTTTTGTTATATCTGCTGAGGACATCCTATAGATTTTGTCCTTTATTCTATTAGTATGCTGTATTACATTGATTTATATGTGTATATTAAACTAACCTTGCATTCCTGGCATAAGTATCATTTAGTATAAGTGTAATTAATCTTTTTTATGTTTCTGGGTTCCTTGTGCTAATATTTAGTTGAAGACTTTTGCATCTATATTCATTAGGGATATTCATCTTTTGTTTTATTTTCTTATGATGTCTTTGTGTGGTTTTGGTATTAGGATAATAATGACCTAATAAAGTGATTTGGGAGTGTTCCCTCCACTTCTTTTTTTTTTTTTGGAAAAGTTTTAAAAGTATTGGTGTTAATTCTTTAAACATTTTGTCAAATTTATTAGTGAAGCCTGGTATTTTCTTTGTGGGAGTTTTTTTTTTATCAATTCATTTTTTTTTACTTGTCATATGTCTGCTGAGAATTTCTATTTGTTCATTGGTTAGTTTAGGTTGTTTTTGTGTTTCTAGGAATTTGTCCATTTAATCTAGGTTATCCAGTTTGTTGGCACACAATTATTGATGGTATTCTCTTATAATCCTTTTTTATGTCTATGACATTGAGAGTAATGTCCACTTTTTCATTTCTGATTTTAGTAATGTGTATCTTCTCTCTTTTTTGCTTGGGTAAGTCTAGCTAAAGTTTTAGCAATTTTATTGGCAAATTTATTTACCCTTTTAAAAATAGCTTTCAGGCTTTTATCTGACTTAGGAAAGGTACTTACAGTTTTTAATCAATTGATTTTTGTGACAGCTTCTGCTTGCTAGTTTCTGGTGTGACTGTGTGTGGCAGCTGTCTGTGCCTTTGTCCTGTGTGATGAGTCATCTAGTCTCCCGTGGATGGAAGCATTTGGTGGATATGTGAAGTGGGGATAGGGAGAAAGCATTTTCAAATGGCTTTAATGAGAAGAACTTTTTCTTAGCTTGGGTCCACAGTTAGAATAAAACACCTTTGTGCCACCATGCTCTACCTCTGTAATACTGTCACTACTGTATATCCTCAGGGATTTGCTGTCTGATTTGGTGCTAAGATTTGCATGTCTGCTTACCATATTGATTTCGCTAAACCCATCAGACTTTCTGATTCTCTACTTTGCTACTTTAGATAGCAGTAGCTTTTACAAGTAAGGAGATTTGTTTCTATGACCTGCTGTCCAAAGAAGAATTTCCTTGTCAATATAAACTCCAAGGCCTGAAAGCAACACCAGTTTGCATGGATTATTGGTATGACCCTCTTGATGCCAATGAATCAATCCTTTCTTTTGGGGACATAACTGGAAAGGTAAGTGAAGAAAAGAAAGATTGAATACTATGATTTAAGCATCAAACTGTAGCTCAGTATAGAACTAGAATACAATGAGCATGACCACCTAACTGAACTAT
Organism: Smutsia gigantea; assembly: GCA_032199065.1. Taxonomy (NCBI): domain Eukaryota; kingdom Metazoa; phylum Chordata; class Mammalia; order Pholidota; family Manidae; genus Smutsia; species Smutsia gigantea. The sequence goes on from JAVSCE010008842.1 coordinate 342,342, forward strand.
ATTATACATTATAAGGCCACACAAGATGGACATAGAAAAGATGGATTACATTTCCTTTTCCTGCTTATGAAAACCAATATTCATTGTGGTTTTCTTGCCTATGTATAGGCTCATTTTCCTTATTTAGAAATAAAATTGCTAACTTTTTTATTATAGGATGCTTACTCTATTAGATCCCAATGTTAAAAAGCATAAAATAATAAATGTCTAAAGTTATAACTTTCAAATGAATTATTCTGATTTTTGTTCAAAAGGTTTCAGGCTTCTCTGTACCAGCCTCTTGGGAAGTGCCTATTTCCTGTATCATGTAACAAAGGGACGGGCATTAGAGAGGGCTGCATGAAAACACAGACATTGGATACAATGATTTTTGTCTTCCTATCAAATTCCACCTGATCTCTGAAAAATTATTACTTACTGAGTGACACTAGAGTATGTCTGTGAACTCTGAAGTAGTCTAATTTGAACAGTTTCTTTCATAACTGAAAGCTTTTCATTCTTACTGTTTTTAATGACACGTGTATCATAAAAGCAAAAAATATACTGCTCTTGCAATTGCTTTACAAACCTTATAGTTCTGTCTTTTAATATAACTGCCTGCATCCTTTAAATAATATTGAATAAGTTTTTATTAATTCAATATCTATTCCTTGTTAATCTTAAAGAACATAGGATTTTTTTTCGCAACAGTTATCCTGTCCATGCTCACCTTCCTTTCAATGTCTCTCTGAAGGTTCGAGCACTTGCTTTCACTGCGGCCTCGATTTCCCTGTTTGAACGTCCTGTGGGTGCCCGTGAAGACGAAGAAGCCGCTGTGACCATTAACTGGGCAGAAGTGCTCTCTGGATCTCAGAAATGTTGTCACGTATTACAGCATAAACTTCATCATGGAGATTGGGTCAGGCAAGGTACTGAATTGGAACAGTAATGAAAGAAATGGTCATCTCTGACTTCTACATTTATATTCTTTGATGAAAATGTTTTACACAAAATGTTCAAGTCTAGAAACCAGTAACTAGTTCTCTGGAGATTTTGGCCTGGACTCTCTGCTATCTCCAGAACGCTAGCAGGAATTCTTTCTTTCTTTTCTTTCCTTCTAAAATTTATGCCTCATACAATTAATTCAGGTGAACTGTGCACTCAAGAAATCTCAAGAGAAGGGAGAAAGTTGTTACAGAATCCATTTAACTTCAACCCAACTCTGATCCTAACTAATCTCATTTAGTCCCATTTTAGGCTGCTTAATAAAATAATTTAACAAGGTCCCTCAAAACCACTCCTTTGTTTTCTTTATATTCTCATAGAAAATGTATTAGTTTGATGGCCTTCAAAATGAAATATTCTCAATTTTCTTTTCTTTTTTTCTCTTTTTTGACATGATGACTGAGTTCCTCTGATATAATGTAGTTGAGTGGCAGTTCTCTGTGATAGTATTATGTTATAAGACAGCAACCAGAGAAAGCCAGAACTTTCTTGGAACCTAGCTGTCAATGAGTTTATTATATTATTATTATATGTTTTTCATAATATGCCTAATTTTCATAAAATTTGCCTCTGATGGCTTAAGATCCAAATGTGCAATATAAGCTCTAATACCTCCTTTGGTCCAGACACTAAGGACTATGATAATTTTCTCACTTCTAAATTGCTACATTAAATAATGCCCACTGAAATTAACAATCTCACTGACTGTTACATCGTAGGTATAGTCCTAATACACTTTGAAGAAGAGACAGTCAGAATGGACCCAGCTGTTGACTTTTATGGTAGTTTTACCTTTTTGGGGGTTTTAGGAGGTTGGAACTAATTCTATGATGTATGACCCAAAATAATAATATCCCACATGATGAACTATGGGTTCTACATTTCTTTCTTCAATATGAATCATACCATGTGTTTGATACCTTCTATCCATCCTTTAATTCTGGCCTGATATTAACTGGAAAAACAAAAGGTGTTTTTTTTGGTCAGTGTATGTGACAGACACAAAATTATGTGTTATGTTTTCACAACATGGAAACAAGAATCACAGTACTCGGATCTGAAGAGAGCTTTTGCAGGTGCTTCCAAACAAGTATGGTATTTTAATGCAAAACCAAAGACTAGATAAAATATAGTAATAAAATAATAGTTCTTGAAATCTTCTTGAAGTAGGTTCCCTGAAGCTTAGTGTATTGTTTGAATTCTATGACCTTAATTTGAAGTGGATAAATACAGAGAACTGCCAAATACAATCCTGCTTTTGAAAGGTTGGAGATATATATAGTAAGTAAGGTTTTAAAACTGATACTGTTTTTTTTCTGAATGTGAATAATGTATAAATACTCTTTTTAGACTCAGGAAAAGAATAACAAGTTCTCACATTAGATTCTATCACAATTTCATTTAAACCTCTCAAAAACCAGCCCTACTGGTGGAGATACCTGCTGAGGACACTTGTCTGTTAAGTTGTAGGACAAGGATCTGTCTCTAGATCAGTGTGAATCCATTGCTCATTGTGTTTCCAACATACCATTCTTATTTGTGGTTCCCTCATCTACTGACAAGATAACTTAGGAACTTTTTAATATTGGCAGTAGAGATTCACGTCTATGACCTAAGGAATCCAACTTTGGAGTCTGGCCTCTAGAACACGGCAAGTAGAAATTGGTTACAAAAAAGTTCTATATATAAAAAAAATTAGGGCTCTTTGCTATTTTAATTTGGATTACATGTTTTTTAGGCCTTTGAATCAAACTAATGTAATCAATTGGATAATCTTGGGAAGAATGGTTGAAAAATTTACCTTAGTCAGTTTATTTAAATTGTAGACTTGGTGTGTCAATCAATCAACAATTACTTATTTATCTTTATGTGCTTTAAAATTGCCTGAAGCATTGGAGACTGTAGAAGAAAGATTAATTATAGGCTTAACCCTCAAGACACTTAATATATGAAAAATAATTAAAGATTAATATAAAATAGTTTATTAGAACATTGTATTGACACTGAAATTTAACTATTAAACTGTATAAATGAGATTTGGAATTCTAGCATAATTCTTAAGGAGGAAAAGCCATGAGAGAAAGCTTTCAAGGTGGATGGTAATATTTGATGGATAGGGGGGGGAAAAAGAGCATGGTAAACATGAGTAAAGGTAGATAAGCAGGTGTAACAATGATGGAGGGAGGCATGGACATGAATAGATTAGAGACTGAATATTGAGAAAATAAAAGTGAATAGGCCTTACGGGGACATATGTTGGAAAGTCTTGGCAATCAGGCCAAGTTCACATTTGATAGAAATGAAACAGGAAGCACTGAAGGTGCTTGTCTTCTCTGTGCTACATTGTCTTCCCCGTGACCCCCCGCAACACCATGTGTAACAATCTTAATGCCCCTCAATCCCCTTCTCCTCCCTCCCCACCTGCCCTCCCCTACCCCTCCCCTTTGGTAACCACTAGTCCGTTCTCGGAGTCTGTGAGTCTGCTGCTGTTTTGTTCCTTCAGTTTTGCTTCATTGTTATACTCCACAAATGAGGAAAATCACTTGGTACTTATCTTTCTCTGCCTGGCTTATTTCACTGAGCATAATACCGTCTAGCTCAATCCATGTTGTTGCAAATGGTAGGATTTGTTTTCTTTTTATGGCTGAATAATATTCCATTGTGTATGTGTACCACCTCTTCTTTATCCATTCGTCTATTGATGGACACTTAGGTTGCTTCCATCTCTTGGCTATTGTAAATAGTGCTGCAGTAAACATAGGGGTGCATATGTCTTTTTGAATCTGAGATCTTGTTTTCTTTGGGTAAATTCCTAGGAGTGGAGCACTGAAGGTTTTTGAAGAAACTTGGACAGTCCTTATGCAGACAGCATTTAGGAAAAGTTTATTTGGCAGTTTGTCCAGCATAGGTTGGAGGACAAAGAAAGAAACTGAAATCAGACTGAAAAGTTAGAAGGCTTTTGATGATGAGAAATGGAAATGATAAAGCAAAGAGAAACCAGCAACTCTCTGACACAAGAATCTTTAGGACTTCAACCCTGAAAATGTGGAATAATGAGCCATTTTAGAATGTCCTACAAAGACTTCAGTTTCCAGGGAAATTTCTGTTTGCAGATCACAGATGCCCTCATGGGCCCAGTGCTGACTCTTCCCAGCATGCCTTATCAATGTTGACTACTCCTGAAGGATTTTTTATCCTGAGATACTCCAGATCCTGCCACTTAAGAAGAGTCTTTCTTGCAATATTGTTCCTGAAACTTCCCTTCCCTTTGCCAAGCTCCTTATTTTGCCTCTTCATTGTCTAATTTGATGGACTCCTCCTTGCATGATTTATAGGGTTCTCCATTTTGGCTTTGCTCCTGGGTTTTTCTTTAAAAACTTGTTTTCAGATACTGCTTAATCTGTGAACCAATCCTAAAGATTTCTAAACCTGCATCAGAATTTTGGTCCTGCCTATCAGAACCCTTTCAATCCCAGAAGGAAATCTGGTTGCCTCCCATGCAAATCATATTTATACAAATACTGAAAATTAAAACAGTTTTCTTATTCTCCTTAGTGTCTACTACAACAGTACGATGTTTTGTCAGATTTTCTCTTTCTCATTGATTTTAAGCAATTTGATTGATATGTGCCTCAGTTTTCTTTGTGCTTGTGTATGTGTTTATGCTGCTTGGAATTCATTGAAATTCTTGGGTATGTAGATCTACAGCTTTCATTAAATTTGGAAATTGTTCTATTATTATTTTTTCCAAATTTTTCTGCTTACCTTTTTTTTTTTTCCTGGGACTCCAATTATGTGTGCTTGATATTGCTCTACACATTAAGGAGGCTTTATTCACTTTTATTCATTCTTTTAGAAAAATATGACAGTGGTTCAGTTTAGTTAGATTCTATTTTTATGTCTTTAAGTTCCTGGTCTTTCCCTTTGTGATACTGCACAGAAGTTTCAAAGGACGGGGCTGCCTGTCTTTTGGTGGCCAGACTGCCAGTGTGATGTCTCAGGGAGGGGGCCTTACAGACATCCGAGTGGTGTGGACTGTACCCAGTGGGGCAAGGATACTGGCGGGGCCTCTTCAGAGGGCGGCCGCATGGGGGTGGGTGCACTGCCCTGGCATGGACAGCAGCCCACTGAGCCAGGGGGTGACAAGGCCATGCCCATTGGTTTGGAAAGCAGGACATCACACAAAAGAGGATCATGCTTGAGCTCTCAGTTTAGTGAGTTTTCCCTGTTAGCGTTTGTGTTTATGTAGTCCCTACTCCTGCCCCTTTCTTCTTTCCTATTTCTCTCTTTTGGAATGGGAATGCACTTCATAGGCCGTCCCACCATTGAATTTTGGAAGCACGTGACTTGTTTGGTTTCACAAATTCACAGCACAGAAAGGAATTTGCCTCAGGATGAATTATGTCTGGAGTCTTACCCATAGCTGATTTAGATGATATTTAGATGAGACTTTGAACTTAGACTTTAGGGTTGATGCTGAAATGAGTTAAGACTTTGGGGACTTTTGAAATGTATTTTGGGTATTTTGCATTTGAGAGGGCATGCATTTGAAGGGCCAGGTGCAGAAAGTTATGGATTGGGTATTTGTGTGTCTCCCAAATTCATATGTTGAAATCCTAACCCCTCAGTAAGGTCATGCTTTTGGGAGGTGGTTAGATCTTGAGGGTGTATCTCTCATCAGTGGAATTTGTGCTCTTATAAAAGAGACCCCGGTGAGGACACATCAAGAAGTAGGCCGTCTGTGACCAGGAGGAGGAGGGTGCTTCTCAGATGCTGAATCTGTCAGTGCCATCAGCTTGGATTTCCCAGTCTCCAAAACTGTGAAAAATAAATGTTTGTTTTTTAAGCCACCCATCCTGTGTATTTCATTAGAGCGGCCTGAACAGATGGAGACATTGGGTAAACGTTATTGCAAAGTATTTCAAAAGAGAGATACCAAAAAAAATCTTGCTATTTGTAGTTTTTCTTTTTTGAAAAGTAGGCATTATTTATGTTTAAAAGAAAGAAAAATACTTTTACAGATAATGTATAGTTTAATACTATGTGAATGGATGTTGAGGAAAAAGAAGTAGAGGAGAAGGTAATGCAAAAAGGAGAGTAGAGAATAGAAAGGTGAAGTATCTGTCTAAGATTCTCTCTTACTTCAAATTTTAGATTTGAAGCTCACAGGTACCTCTGAAAGGAGGACCTACTTAGTCACAACCGATGAATGAATGCCTTTCCCCAGATTTAGCAATGGAGATGCAGAAGCTTAAACACAAGATTTTTTTGTTGGTTTGCAGTTCAGTTATTTTCACCCAAGAAGAAGGGAGGAAACGCTGAAATGAGGAGGAGCAGGAAGGCAGGCGGGAGTCGAACATTGGATAGAGGACTCAATAATGAATATGTTCTTTGGTCAGTAACACTTTCTCTCTCAGGTTAAGCACCCAATGGCTGCTTTCACTTGATGCTCTTTTTACCCTGGCAATATGAGTTGATATTCTCAGAACTCCTCAGAAAATATTTTTGCGAATTTTCTTCTCAGTGTGAGAGAGGAATATACAATTAAGGAAAGAAAGAAACACATGAACAAGTATGGTAATCATGCTTCACTGAAGCTAAGGATAGAGTATCTATAAAATTGTAATGTCAAAGGAAAAACAGTTTCAGACCGAAGAGTATTGTTAGCTTACTTCTTTAAGGTAAGGTTCATATTTCTTATTTAAGCCTTTGAAGGAGAACTGTTTTCATCTTGTCTAAGTGGTTCTATGTCATATTTTAATGGGAAAAAAATTACATTCTGGAATGCGTAAAGTAAGTATGGAGATTTGGGGCAAGAGTGGCAAAACACAAATATCTCGTATCTCAGAGAATTTCCCTTTTTGTGGCCTAAATGCCTTCTCACACAGACAATATTACTGGACGTCTTGGAAACTGTAGCCTAAAAGTTCAGTTCTGGAAGAGTAAACACTAAATAGCCAACAAAAAAAATCATTGATTCTTTTTCTTTTTTTTAATTTGAAAGGTATTTTGTCCTCTTTGTTTGACCACGTCCAGGACAAGGGCCAAAGCATGTCGAATTGAGACACAGTATCACTAATTGCTGAGCTAATTAGCGGAGCTATGCCAGAGAATTTAAAATACAGACACCAAGTTGCATTTCCTTAGGGAGAACTTGATAATTGTTAGGGACCAAGTCTTGTGTCCTACCTGTGCCTTGTTCTACCTTTCTGCATCTAAATGGGTTCAGATGAAAAGATGGCACATCACAGAGTGAGCGAGAACAGGCGGCCCTTCCTTGCTAGTACCCTTGTTGTGTTTAAAGCAATTGAAATAAGCTGTGAGTCAGTGGTCTAGGTTTGAAGAAAGAGTCTCTTCCTACAGCTTGATAGCACGGGGGAAGGCAAGACCCATTTGTATCATGAACATGGGTCTAATCAGTATTTTGAAAAATTATTAATTAAATTAATTGCATTATTATTTTTTAATATGCCTAACAGTGAGGAATTAGATGCATCTTGATTTTTAAAAATGGAATGGAGAGGGTTGTTCTTTCTATCTTTCTTCTTTGACGTGGTAGTTGCTCAGAATATAAAGATACTTGTGTTGGTCTCAGACAATGTGACTACAACCTCAAAATAAGAAATGCAGCTGAAAATCAACTCCCTCAAATAAGAAAGCATCAAAGAAAGTTCAGGGTGAAGTGCTTTCCTGACACACACAACTGTTAAAGTAAAAGGCTGGAAAATGATAAGAAATCCTACTTAGAAATAGCCCAATTTTCTACCCTGCTACAATTCCTATCTGTTGGAAAATGATGACTCTTGTTTATTCCAAGTGCATGCAATAGTATTACTTAGTTCTTAGGTATCACTTTTCATTTTCAAGTTACTGTTCCACATTAACTAATTGGTGTTGCCCAGGGTCATTTAATTGATAGCACAGTTGAGGACAAGGGTGGATGGCAGTTTCCCTTAATGCCTTTTTATGACTAAGTGGCAAGAGAGTGGAAGAGTTGCAAGTGAGCATCTTAATGCACAGACATGATCAATTTGTCTTTTCTCCCTCAAAATATTATCTAAAAGTAATTTAAAAAATATTTTCCTCTACCAATCCCCCAAATCACCTAGAATATTGTTACATTTATCCCATTCCCTAGCTTGATATTAAAAATTTTTTTCATCATAACCTATCATCTCCTTTCCTGCCTTCAAGAAGTAGGGAAAACATCTTTATTTATCAGCTAATTTGATTTTAAAGAAATGACTTTGCTCTCAGTTTTTAGTCAGCCTTCTCAGGAGCTCTGGCATTCTCCAACTTAATCAGAAACAAGTTATATCTGGGTTTAGGAATAAAGTGTGGATGGTTGAGCCTCCAATATGCAACATGACAGGCCCTTTAATGTCACTTGGTAACCTGCAGATTCAAATCTTACAGCAATATTTTGAATACCAGAGCAAAATGTGCTTCTTAATATATCTTTCTTCATAGACTCAAAATTAAAGATGATACTTGGATATAAGGTGGGAACATAAGAAAAAATAATTTTCTGGGTAGAAAATTGTATTTTATTTGGATTGTGCTGTTATGGTATTATGGAATATCCAGGATTTGAAGATATGATTATACTGTTTGTTGTATACTTTAGATCTTACAATATTGCTTCACCAAGTTGAGTTAGAATTTTAGTTGAAACTTAACATTTTCTATAAACAAAGGGAAAGTTTTCAGCCAGGTTGCTTCCTAACAAAAGAACAATTTTCATCAGGGCTTGTACTGTTGGCATTCCTGCGAAGTAGCAGCAATAATCCAGCCCTAGTGAGGCTCGTAGGGCTCAGCTTCATAAGAACCGATCACTTCTTGCATCCCTCCTTCCCTCTGTCCTTCTTTCCTTCCTTTCTTCCTTCTTTTCCCTCTTTTCTGTCTTCCCTCCCTTTCTCCTCTTTCTATCTCTGTCCCTATTTTTTTTTTAGAAGGAAAGACAGTAGATGAGAGAAAAGGATGGAGAGAGAATGAAACAGAGGAATACTGCTCCTCAGGGGCTAAGTGGCATAGAAAAGTGAGACCAGGAGAGGGAAGATTCAAGGCGAAGTGGGGGGTTGGTCTGCGACTGAGAGGATGGCTACTTAAATGTAGGTGTCAAGAGAGACAACATCAGATTGGGACCTGGCAGGCACATGGCAGTGAAACTTAGTAGAAAAGGCAGTGATTAGTTCCATAAGAAGTGCAGGAATCCTGGTGACCCATTGGGAATTGTCATTCAACATTGCCACCTCCTGGTTCTATATAATAAGCAGATCAGAAATACTTCCAAGAGCCATTTTATTGAAGCTATACAAAGTTACAACATCCCCCTTTGTGTGAGGCATTCCTTAAGGTCAAATCGGAAATCCTTCAACTCTAGGACACAGATCATTGAGCAAAATGCTAAGAGAATGTCCACCTAACCGTGCGTATAGTGGCTTGAAGTTGGTGGAAGAGCAGCTGTGGCTCTTGCCTTTGGCCCATGTGAGTCTGACAGGAGTGGGAAGGTCCTCCTGACAAAAGGCAGGATCACTTTTCGTGCACGGGAAATGGGGTTTTCTCAACAGCATCTGGTGTGGGGTCACCGGAAACGCAGGAAGAGCCTTTTGCCCAAGTCTCTAGCTGTGTTTTGTGAATCTTGGAAGGGTATTGAATCCCGGTCATCCCACTCTCAAACATTCTAGACCAGTAGTAATTTAAATAAACCACGATTTATGCACAAGCTGGACTTCTGAAAGCACCAGATGACTGCTAAGCTCCTGTCTGCTGGCTTCAGTTTCCAGGAGGAAAAATCCAAATTTGGCCAATTACTCATTCTACATCTCCAGGATCCCATATAATTATTCTGATTAATGTTCTTTCCTGCCATGTGTTCCAATTAAAAACACTTTTTTCAAGGTATTCATAGATTGGGTAAAAAATCCAAAGGCAGATTTTGCTGTAACTTCTCTCTGTAAGTTCTTTTTTTTAATATAATTTATTTTGGTATCATTAACTACAATTACATGTGCAATATTATGGTTATTAAACTACCCCCTTCATCAGGTCCCCCCCACCAACCCCAATACAGTCACTGTCCACTAGCATAGTGAGATGCTACAGAATCACTACTTGTCTTCTCTAAGTTGTACAGCCCTCCCCATGCCCCCCCAACATTACATCTGCTAATCGTAATGCCCCTTTTCCCCCCTTATCCCTCTCTTCCCACCCATCCTCCCCAGTCCCTTTCCCGTTGGTAACTATTAGTCTGTTCTTGGGTTCCGTGAGTCTGCTGCTGTTTTGTTGCTTCAGTTTTTTCTTTGTTCTTATACTCCACATATGAGTGAAATCATTTGGTACTTGTCTTTTTTGGCTTGGCTTATTTCACTGAGCATAATACCCTCTAGCTCCATCCATGTTGTTGCAAATGGTAGGATTTGTTTTCTTCTTAAGGCTGTATAATATTCCATTGTGTATATGTACCACATCTTCTTTATCCATTCATCTACTACTGGACACTTAGGTTGCTTCCATTTCTTGGCTATTGTAAATAGTGCTGTGATAAACATAGGGGTGCATATGTCTTTTTCAAACTGCGCTGCTGCATTCTTAGGGTAAATTCCTAGGAGTGGAATTCCTGGGTCAAATGGTATTTCTATTATGAGTTTTTTGAGGGACCTCCATACTGCTTTCCACAATGGTTGAACTAATTTGCAGTCCCACCAGCAGTGTAGGAGGGTTCCCTTTTCTCCACATTCTCGCCAACATTTGTTGTTGTTTGTGTTTTGGATGTTGGCCATCCTCATTGGTGTGAGGTGATATCTTATTGTGGTTTTAATCTGCATTGCTCTGATGATTAATGATGTGGAGCATCTTTTCATGTGCCTGTTGGCCACCTGAGTTTCTTCTTTGGAGAAGTGTCTATTCATGTCCTCTGCCCACTACTTAACTGAATTATTTACCTTATGTTTGTTGAGGTGCGTGAGTTCTTTATATATTTTGGATGTCAACCCCTTATTGGATATGTCATTTATGAATATATTCTCCCATATTGTAGGATGTCTTTTTGTTCTACTGATGGTGTCCTTTGCTGTAAAGAAGCTTTTCAGCTTGATATAGTCCCACTTGTTCATTTTTGCTTTTGTTTCCCTTGCTCGGGGAGATATGTTCATAAGGAATTTGCTCATGTTTATGTCCAAGAAATTTTTGTCTATGTCTTTTTCTAAGAATTTTATGGTTTCATTACTTACATTCAGGTCTTTGATCCATTTTGAGTTGACTTTTGTGTATGGGGCTAGACAGTAGTCCAGATTCATTCTCTTACATGCAGCTGTCCAGTTTTTCCAACACCAGCTGCTGAAGAGGCTGTCACCTACACATTGTATATCCAAGGCTCCTTTATCAAGTATTAATTGACTGTATATGTTTGGGTTAATGTTTGGATTTTCTATTCTGTTCCACTGGTATGTGGGTCTGTTTTTGTGCCAATACCAAATTGTCTTGATTACTGTGGCTTTGTAATAGAGCTTGAAGTCAGGGAGCGTAATTCCCCCTGTTTTATTCCTCCTTCTCAGGATTGCTTTGGCTATTTGGGGTCTTTTGTGGTTCCATATGAAGTTTAGAATTATTTGTTCCAGTTCATTGAGAAAGCTGTTGGTAGTTTGATAGGGATTGCATTGAATCAATAGATTGCTTTAGATAGTATAGCCATTTTGACAATATTTATTCCACCTAGCCAAGAGCATGGGATGAATTTCATTTGTTAGTGTCTTCTTTAATTTCTCTTAGGAGTGTCCTGTAGTTTTCAGAGTACAGGTGTTTCACTTCCTTCGTTAGGTTTATTCCTAGGTATTTTATTCTTTTTGATGCAATTGTGAATGGAATTGTTTTTCTGATTTCTCTTTCTGTTAGTTCATCATTAGTGAATAGGAAAGAAACAGATTTCTGTGTGTTAATTTTGTATCCTGCAAATTTGCTGAGTTCAGATATTAGTTCTAGTAGTTTTGGAGTGGCGTCTTTAGGGTTTTTTATGTACAATATCATGTCATCTGCAAATAGTGAAAATTTGACTTCTTCTTTACCCATCTGGATGCCTTGTATTTCTTTGTTATGTCTGATTGCCATGGCTAGGACCTCCAGTAGTATGTTGAATAACAGTGGAGAGAGTGGGCATCCCTGTCTTGTTCCCAATCTTAGGTGAAAAGCTTTCAGCTACTCGCCGTTAAGTATGATGTTAGCTGTGGGTTTGTCATATATGGCCTTTACGATGTTGAGGTACTTGCCCTCTATGCCCATTTTGTTGAGAGTTTTAATCATGAATGGATGCTGAATTTTGTCAAATGCTTTTTCAGCATTGATGGAGATGATCATGTGGGTTTTGTTCTTTTTGTTGATGTGGTGGATGATGTTGATGGATTTTCAAATGTTGTACCATCCTTGCATCCCTGGGATGAATCCCACTTGATCATGGTGTATGATCCTCTTGATGTATTTTTGAATTCGGTTTGCTAATATTTTGTTGAGTATTTTTGCATCTATGTTCATCAGGGATATTGGTCTGTAATTTTCTTTTTTGGTGAAACTTCATAGAATGAGTTTGGAAGCATTCCCTCCTCTTCTATTTTTTGGAAAACTTTAAGGAGAATGGGTGTTATTTCTTCTCTATATGTCTGGTAGAATTCGGAGGTGAATCCATCACGTCCGCGGGTTTTGTTCTTGGGTAGTTTTTTGAATACGATTGAATTTCATTGCTGGTGATTGGTCTGTTTAGTTTTTCTGTTTCTTGCTTGGTCAGTTTTGGAAGGTTGTATTTTTCTAAGAAGTTGTCCATTTCTTCTACATTTTCCAGCTTGTTACCATATCGAGTCTCATAATATTCTCTTACAATTCTTTGTATTTCTTTGGAGTCTGTCGTTATTTTTCCTTTCTCATTTCTGATTCTGTTTTTTGTACATTCTCTTTTTCTCTCATTAAGTCTGGCTAGGGATTATCTATTTTGTTTATTTTTCTAAAGAACCACTTCTTGGTTTCATTGATTTTTTTCTATTGTTTTATTCTTCTCAATTTTATTTATTTCTTCTCTGATCTTTATTATGTCCCTCCTTCTGGTGACTTTGGGCCTCATTTGTTCTTCTTTTTCCAATTTCAGTAATTGTGTCTTTAGATTATTTATTTGGGAATGTTCTTCCTTCTTTAAATAGGCCTGGATTGCAATATACTTTCCTCTTAGAAATGCCTTTGCTGCGTCCCACAGAAGTTGTGGCTTTGTGTTGTTGTTGTCATTAGTTTCCATATATTCTTTGATCTCTATTTTAATTCCGTCGTTAACCCATTGATTAATTAGGAGAATGTTTTTAAGTCTCCATGTATTTGTGAGCCTTTTTGTTTTCTTTCTAAAATTTATTTCTAGTTTTATACCTTTGTGATCTGAGAAGTTGGTTGGTAGAATTTCAATATTTTTGAATTTACGGTGGTTCTTTTTGTGGCCTAGTATGTCGTCTATTCTGGAAAATGTTCCATGTGCACTTGAGAAGAATGTGTATCCTGTTGCTTTTGGGTGTAGAGTTCTGTAGATGTCTGTTAGGTCCATCTGTTCTAGTGTGTTGTTCAGTGCCTCTGTGTCTTTACTTATTTTCTGTCTGGTTGATCTGTCCTTTGGAGTGAGTGGTGTGTTGAAGTCTCCTAAAATGAATGCATTGCTGTCTATTTCCTCCTTTAATTCTGTTAGTATTTGTTTCACATATGCCAGCACTCCTGTGTTGGGTGCATGTATATTTATAATGGTTATTCTCTTGTTGGATTGACCCCTTTATCATTATGCACTGTCCTTCTTTATCTCTTGCTTCTTTCTTTGTTTTGAAGTCTATTTTGTCTGATACAAGTACTGTACCAACTGCTTTTTTCTCCTTGTTGTTTGCATGAAATATCTTTTTCCATCCCTTCACTTTTTGTGTGTGTATATCTTTGGGTTTGAGGTGAGTCTCTTGTAAGCAGCATATAGATGGGTCTTGCTTTTTTATCCATTCTATTACTCTGTGTCTTTTGATTGGTGCATTCAGTCCATTTACATTTAGGGTGATTATCAATAGATATGTACTTATTGCTATTGCTGGCTTTAGATTCGTGGTTACCAAAGGTTCAAGGGTAGCTTCTTTACTATCTAACAGTCTAACTTAATTTTCTTGTTGAGTTATTGGAAACACAGTCTGATGTTTCTTTATTTCTCTCCCTTCTTGTTCTTCCTCCTCCATTCTTTATATACTAGGTGTTTTATTCTTTGTCTTTAGTTAGTATTTGGATTGTCCGCTTTCTTTGCTATGATTTTATTTTCTCTGGTAACATCTTTTTAGCCTTAGGAGTGCTTCCCTCTAGAGCAGTTCCTTTAAGATGTCCTGTAGAGATGGTTTATGGGAGGCAAATTCTCTCAGCTTTAGTTTGTCTGGAAATTGTTTAATCTCTCCATCATGTTTAAATGGTAATCGTGCTAGATACAATATTCTTGGTTCGAGGCCCTTCTGTTTCATTACTTTAAATATATCATGCCATTCTCTTCTGGCCTGTAAGGTTTCTGTTGAGAAGTCTGATGATAGTCTGATGGGTTTTCCTTTGTAGGTGATCTTTTTTCTCTCTCTAGCTGCCTTTAATACTCTGTCCTTATCTTTGATCTTTGCCATTTTAATTATTATGTGTCTTGGTGTTTTCTTCCTTGGGTCCCTTGTGTTGGGAGACCTGTGGGCTTCCGTGGACTGCAAGACTATTTCCTTCCCCAGCTTGGGGAAGTTTTCGGCAATTATTTCTTCAAAGACACTTTCTATCCCTTCTTCTCTCTCTTCTTCCTCTGGTACTCCTATAATACGAATATTGTTCTGTTTGAATTGGTCACACAGTTCTCTTAATATTCTTTCATTCCTAGAGATCCTTTTATCTCTCTCTGCCTCAGCTGCTCTGTATTCCTGTTCTCTGATTTCTATTCCATTAACAGTCTCTTGCATCTCATCCAGTCTGCTGTTAAGCCCGTCGATGGCTTGTCTGATTTCTGCATTGTCTTTCCTCACTTCCCTCACTTCCTCCCTCAGCTCTTGCATATTTCTCTGTAGATCCATCACCATGGTGGTTATGACTTTTGTTCTGAATTCTTTTTCAGGAAGATTGTGCATTTCCATCCCTTCAGGCTCCCTCTCTGGGGTTGTCTGGTTGATCTTAGTCTGGACCATATTCCTCTGTCTTTATGGTGATAGAAGTGGTCGCTGGTAGGTTACACGTATGTCTGCTGGGCTCTTTAAGACTGCCTCACGGGGTGCCAAGTCCTCTCAGGTGCAGATATAGGCTGTGGGCTGTCTTGTATACTCTGGTCTCTCTTTTAGGAGTAGTTGTATTTGCTGTATTTTCATAGATATATATGGTTTTGGGAGTAGATTTCCTCCATCTTGCTCATGCTGCCATCTTCCTGGAACTCTCTGTTCAACTGGCTATTCTTGGAAGGCCTTAAAAGCAGATTGGAGATGGCGGAAGACGCAGTAATCTGTGACCCCGGTGGCACCTCTGCTCAGTCGCCGCTAAGGGGGAATCCGAAAACAGATCTCTGTAAGTTCTTTAATAGGAAGTGGGAGAAGGTATCAGTGAGGAATTTTCTGTGTCAGATTGTGTCATCATAATCTGAGTTTAATTTTCAACTTCCTATATTTCAACAGTCAATTCTGGTCATTTCTTTCGAGAAATCACCTAATGATCGTTTTCCTTTTTTTATCAGTTACTTACAATGCATCTTTAGATGCACTCATTTCCAGTACAACCAGCAATACAAACACTATGGTGCTAGCATGGAGAGAGAAATCAGAAAAGCATCTTAAGATGACATCCTTCAACATTGCCCAGGGCATTCATGCTTTTGATTACCACTCTCGGCTCAATTTAATTGGTATGTAAAATAAATCATGGTTACTATGAGGGCCTCATAAACAGTCTGGGATGCATATTTGTATGCATGGAGACTCTCCACCTTGTTGCTTTACGGCCAGAGAGACCAACTTGAGCAGCTCACATTTTATTGCCTGAGAATGTCTAATAATGATTGGCATTATGATGGGCAGCGTATATGAACTACATTGGAGTGAAAATATGAGGAAGCACCCCAATGCTTTAATTAGTGTTTTTATTAGAATTGGTGGGAGATGTAAAATGACACAGAGAAATAAGACAGTTTGTGCAGCGTCTGCTATTCTGCCATCTTTCTAACACCAGCAAATGCTCCACTCAAATACATCATTTTCCCTGCTTCTACATACACATGTATGCACACGTACACACACAAACACACCCGCACACACATGCAAGACCTGCCAAACATAGAACATTTTCACCTTTTGAGTACACCTCTAATGCTTTTTGAAAAATTTCAGATTATCCTAAAGATTTAGTTTACTATATAAGAGTTATTATTTTTTTATGTAAAAGAGTACATTTTAGCTGAGGAAATGAACCATAAAGATTTTCAGGCATTAATCATTTAAATAAAATATTTAGACATTTTGAAAGCTGATGATTTGATATGTATGATATTAGTTCAAGCGTTGTAAAAAATGATATCATTAAAAAATTGATAGGGTTGTTACACAGAATGAACATACATGGTGGAGTGGGTCATATTAACCCTCATTCAATAATTATTCTTTATAGAAACAGTAGTGATATCAATGAGAGGGCTGAGTCTCTGAAATTCCTAACAATTAAAGCTGCTACTCATGGTAAAAGATAATTTGACTATGAGTCTGGGAATACGGCAACATCAAACTTTCAAGGAATTTTGTGGATTTATTAGAGGAGGCTGAGGTGTTAGGAAATTGACTTTGGGACTTATTAGTGACCATTTCATCCATTCATTGATTACTTGTTTCAACACCATTATGCTGACCACTAATTTGTGCCTGGCAGAGTGTTGGAAATACAAGGGTGAATAAAGGTGGCCCCAGAGTCAGCCCCAAAGAAGGGAGCAGTGAAGAGGGCTCTGCTGAGTTTCCACGGCCCTGAAGAAGCACTGTGCCTCTGCTCTTGATATGCCCCCTAGACACAACCAATTCATGTGCAAGAATACCTTATTCTCCCAAAAGAGCAGGTCAACCTGCTGCTTGCTTGCTTGCAAATATACTAGATGGTGTACATGAAAGTGAAAATCATTTGTTTCCCTGTACTTTTTCATTAATTTAGAAACTTAAAATATTATTTTAGTTCTTTCTTGCTCCTGGGATAACTTTCACACGGTCTACATTCCTAGGCTCTGCTGGCTGGAGAGGGGAACTACCAGGACTGGGTAGCAGGTCTTTGTGCCCTCCTAGTTGGGCTGCTGTTGCCTCCTAGATGGGACTGTATTGTCCTTTCACCTCAGGCACACTCCTCCATCCTCCCTCCATTTCAGCTATTTCCAGTGAGAGAACTCATGCCCTGTTACCCTGGGCAATGACAAGCTTCTAACCTCCTTCAAGGAAGGCTACTTTAGTGCTTAGAAGGCATTTATCAGCCTACAGATATGTGATATACTCATTTCAAAAAAATGCTATGTGTTATTCATGTTATGAAAATCATCATTTTCTTTCTGATTTCTAATTAGCAACTGCTGGCATTAACAATAAAGTTTGCCTTTGGAACCCCTATGTTGTCTCTAAGCCAGTTGGTGTCCTTTGGGGTCACTCAGCCAGTGTAATAGCTGTCCAGTTCTTTGCTGCAAGAAAACAACTTTTCAGCTTCTCCAGCGATAAAGTAAGTAACATGGTGCATTTATTTATTTAATTTATTTAAATCTGCTTCACCAGTCCCTACCCAAATCTATCTTTGGTCCTGAATTCTTCTGAGAGATGGCATGGATTTTAAAAATATACTGACTAACTACAAGGTCTTTGGAATTTGATATTTGGAAAAGATATTGAATGGCAACTTAAGTTGCCTGGCAACTGTACAAAGTTTTTCATTAAATGTTTTTTAAAACCATGTACTCATAGATTTAATTTTATTGGGCACTCAATAGGTCACATCTTGAGATTTTCCAAAGTTCTCACTAATTCAATAGAAAAAAACCGAAATGGGATGAGGAAACGTTGTTTTGGTAAATCATAATTGACACAGCCAATTAGGTTTTGTTGTTGTGATACTGAAGAGACTCAGTAAGTTGTAAATCAAAGTTAATATAAAGAATTTCAAGTACATTAAGAACATCTAAAGTATATCAGTTTGTTTCTGTATGATGATAATGGGATACGTTAAATACAGTGGAAAAAATGTAGCACTAGAACCACACAGTCCACGTTGAATCCTGACCAGATTATTTACTACTCATATTCTTTTAGGAAAAATTTCTTAATCTCTAGTAATCTTGTCACTGGTTTCTTGGTGAAACTTCCATTTTATATAATGCCTGACTTATTGATCTATTTAACATGTAACAGATTTCTAGACACTTGGTTGTGAAGAGAAGGGGGGTAATAGACTTATTGGGGCAGCCTGCTGAGACTTTCAGTGAATCCTGCTTATTATTTTGTTCTAAAGTGATATGTGTATAAGTAAAAATTAAATAGAAATTCACCTTCAACTCTTTAGCTTCACCCCATCTGTAAATCCTGCCAAACTTGCTTATTTTATTGTATTATCATGTAAATCTCCCTTTCCTTTAAACTTCACCAATCAACTACCAATTCTGGATGATTCTACCATCAATATACAATTATCAGCTTCACCTCTCCTTGTTAGCTGTCATTGTTCTAATTCAAAATCTCATCTTCTCTTGCCCAAAATATTGCAAAGGTTTCATGGCTTGTCTCCCTACTTTCACACTGGTCTGACTCCACCCTGCCCTCTACTGCTAATTAAGTGGTTTGTAGGAAAAAATCTTCAATATATCATCTTGCCCTTAGTCTAAATATCAAGTCTAAAATTCCCAAGTTTTTATACAGAGCCCTTCCCCCGTCTCCCTATCCCACTCCACTTCCTGCTTTTTCTTCCGTCCATCTAGCGCTCCCGCCTCCCCAGACCTTTGGCTGTGCCTCCTGGGCTGCCTCACGACTCTGCAGCCTGCTCTCCTTCTGCCTTCAATTCCCTTTCCTCCATGATCAATTGGCAAATGCCTAATTATCCTCAACATTTCAGACTTTTTGGAGTCTTTCATGCAGACCTGGGTGTTTCTTTCTCTGCACTCCTGCTGCACCGTGTCCCTCATTAGAGCATGAATCTGTTGTGCTAAAATTGTTAATGTGCTTCTTCAAGCAGAGTCAGTTTCCTTTCACCCTGTATACTTGGTATCCATCAAAGTGCTTGGCATCTTGTAATGTTTGTTCAATGATTATTTTGTTAGCAACTTGAAGAGAAGACATATTATTGTGATTCTAAAGTACCAAAGGAACTCAGAGTGAGACCTTTATTGATGCCCAGGTCATATTTAGTTGTTCTATTTTTTGAGATCTTTTAGTGCTTTGTTCTAATTTCTATTATTGAATTTAAATAATCTCACTTGTTTACTCAAGGGTTGTATATGTACACTGTATCTTATACTAGATTATGAGTGTTTAAAGGCAAAGATAATTTGTTGCATTTGTTTTTGTGTTTCCCAGGACCTAGCAAATATTAATGTATCTGTTGAATGTAACCTATAGAATAGTGTACTAAGAGGACACACATGAAGATTCATAACTGTCATTTTTGGATTGTGCCGTACTCATAGTAGGTCCTCAACAAATCTTAGTTAAATGAATAAATCCTTATCAAGCATAAATATGAAAGGAATAACAGGCATTTTATCATTACAGAATTTCCTGGAAGGTTTTAGAACTTTAAAAGCAAAGGAAAAAAAGTGCCTTAGAGTCAGAACTGATTGTGTACAGCTATCATCAATGTTGATACTCACTGAACTCTTGCGAAGCCATTTTATCATTCTATTTTTGCTTTGACTTTAAATCATTACATTATAATAAAGCCTGTCATGCTGCCTTTCACATTAGTCTAAATCCATTCCACTTTGATAAATGCACAATAATTTCAGTGTGTATGTCTTTACAACAAACAGCAGGGCTTTCTGCTTCCAGGTTAAACCTTTGCTTTATTACCGTAAAATTTGTGATCTACAGGGTAAAGTTAGGGAACAGGGAACATGGAAGAAAGCATGCTGTTTTTCAAAGAGCCTTTGATTGAGCCATGTTTTAGTTACTGGGCTGCTAAATTAGATGATCTTCACACCAAAACAACTTAGATCTAAATAATTTCCTCCAAAAATGATCCAAGACCAGTTCTTTTTTTGAAGATTGCTCTATTACCACTTTCCAGTGATAATTAAAAAATAAGTTTATCCCTATAGAATTTGGTATCATAACTAAATAATGGTTCAATTGCATTTTGCTTTGGACTCCTAAACTGTCTTCTAAAATGGCAGTCACTGATGGCAAGGCCTTGCTGAGAAGCAGTAACTTGGTCATTTGAGGAGGAATCACCATGGAAAATAAAAAGATTTTCAAAGCCTTGGGGACATCTCTCTGCTGGGGTTGGCATTACAACTAGTGAGCCTGATTCAGCTTGTCTATTGCTCCTAACTCTTCTCTCCTGGGCTACTCATTCTGATGAGTACAAGATCCGATGGTTATTTAATCCTTTGTTTGAGGTTCTGATTTTTCTCAGAGCCTGGTTCCTATATTGTAGACCCAGGGTTGGTAAAGGAGACACAAAGTCAGACTTTTATGCTGGTAACTACATCTTTTCTGCTTGTCTTCCTTTCCGTTCTGCATACCTTCCTTCCACAATTTCCGCCTATCCATCCAGAAACAAACCCAGTTTCATTTTGTTAAATAACACAAGTAAATGGATCCATGCCCTTAAGTAAAAATTATAAAGGACAAAGCATACAGTACAAATAGTGAATATTCCTCTTGCTCACTTCCGCTTCCGATCAATTCCTCTCCCAAAACATAGCTATTAACACTTGATGTGTATCTTCTCATGTTTTTATTATATACTTAATATATTACATATTATAATATGTTATAATAATATGTAGGATTATAATATTATATGTCACCCTATGTGTGTGTGCAAATATAAGGTAGTATTATTAGTTTTTAAGTAAACGGTTTCACAGTAGACATAATTTTTTGCAACTTGCTTTTCTTTAAACAGTTTCTCCTGGAGATCTTTCTGTTAGTACACATAGATATGAATTTTTACCTGCTATTAGTAATTCATAGTATGGATGGTCATAACTTAATTATTCAGTTACCTACTGATTATAAGAGATCTCGTTTCAAAATTTTTACTGTTATAAACTAACATATCACACACACACACACACATCTTTAAGACTACATAAGTTGATTTCTTTGTGAAAAGTTCCTAGAGGTAAGTGCCCAGAAGTGATCCTATTGACCCAACAGGGATGCTCTTCATAAAGGATTTTTGTAAATATTGCTGCTTTAGAGCCAGAAACATTGTACAATTGGTATACTCGTTAGAGGTGACAGAGATGCCTGTTTTCCCACAGTTTGGTCAATAATGGATACTATTAATGTGTTCAAATTTTTTTGTGAATCTACAGTCAAAATTTAGGATGAATTTATTTTTCAGATTTATTGGTGTTTTGTATTTCTTGTTTGTGCATTATCCAATTATGCCTTTTAACTGATTGACTGGACTGTCTTTTTCTTATTGATATGTAGTAGTTTCAGCAGTACTTTGATTATCCTTTTCAACATATGGTACAAATATTTTATCTGTTTCAGCCATGTATCTTTCATTTCTCTAATTCAAAAGTTTTTAACTTTTAAGAAATTGAGTTTAAAATGATTTTCTTTATGGCTCTGAATAATATCTAACAGGAATGTTTTCCATGCTTATAAATATTCTCCTTTATTTTCTGCTATTCCTTTTTCTATTGTTGCATATTTGTTGCATTTAACTTGCAGTTTATTTAAACAAATTTTTTTTCTGCAAATGGATAGCCAAGATTATTTTTTTTGTATAGTTTGTCTCACTCGTTTGAAATGCCACTGTTATCATTTGAATTACCATATACACATGAGTTTGTTCTGGATGCTTTATTCTCTGCTTTTGTCTACTTGTCTTTTCCTACATTACTATACCATTGTTTAACCTGCATAGTTTTATTGTATATTTATTTATTTATTTATTTATTTTTATTAAGGTATTATTGATATACACTCTTACGAAGGTTTCACATAAAAAAACAATGTGGTTACTACGTTCACCCATATTATCGAGTCCCCCCTACCCCGTACCCCACTGCAGTCACTGTCCATCAGTGTAGTAAGATGCCATGGATTCACTATTTGACTTCTCTGTGCTACACTGTCTTCCCCGTGACCCCCTCACACACCATGTGTTCTAAACATAATACCTCTCAACCCCTTTGCCGCCCCACAACTCTCCCCTTTGGTAACCTCTAGTCCGTTCTTGGGTTCTGTGAGTCTCCTGCTGTTTTGTTCCTTCAGTTTTGCTTCGTTGTTATACTCCACAAATGAGGGAAATCATTTGGTACTTGTCTTTCTCCAGCTGGCTTATTTCACTGAGCATAATATCCTCCAGCCCAATCCATGTTGTTGCAAATGGTAGGATTTGTTTCTTTCTTATGGCTGACTAGTATTCCATTGTGTATATGTCCCACTTTTTCTTTATCCATTCATCTACTGATGGACACTTAGGTTGCTTCCATATCTTGGCTATTGTAAATAGTGCTGCAATAAACATAGGGGTGCACATGTCTTTTTGAATCTAACAACTTGTGTTCTTTGGGTAAATTACTAGGAGTGGAATTGATGGGTCAAATAGTATTTCTATTTTTAGTTTTGAGGAACCTCCATATTACTTTCCACAATGGTTGAACTAGCTTACATTCCCACCAGCAGTGTAGGAGGGTTCCCCTTTCTCCACATCCTCACCAGCCTTTGTTGTTCTTAGTCTTTTCGATGATGGCCATCCTTACTGGTGTGAGGTGATATCTCATTGTGCTTGTTATTTGCATTTCCCTGATAATTAGTGATGTGGAGCATCTTTTCATGTGCCTGTTGGCTATCTGAATTTCCTCTTTGGAGAATTGTCTCTTCATATCCTCTGCCCATTTTTAAATCAGGTTACTTGATTTTTGGTTGTTGAGGTGTGTGAGTTCTTTATATATTTTGGGTGTTAACACCTTGTCATTTACAAATATATTCTTCCATACTGTAGAATGCCTTTTTATTCTCTTGATGGTATCCTTTGATATACAGAAGCTTTTTAGTTTGATGTAGTCCCATGTGTTCATTTTTGCTTTTGCTTCCCTTGCTTGAGAAGATGTGTTCAGGAAGAAGTTGCTCATGTTTATATTCAGGAGTTTTTTGCCTATATTGTCTTGTAAAAGTTTTATGGTTTCATGACTTACATTCAGGTCTTTGATCCTTTCGACTTTCCTTTTGTGCATGGGGTTTAACAATAATCCAGTTTCATTCTCTTGCATGTAGCTGTCCAGTTTTGCCAACATCATTGTTGAAGAGGCTGTCATTTTCCCATTGAATGTCCGTGGCTCCTTTATCGTATATTAATTGACCATATATAGTTGGGTTTATATCTGGGCTCTCTATTCTGTTCCACTGGTCTATTGTTCTGTTTTTGTGCCAGTACCAAATTGTCTTGATTACTGTGGCTTTATAGTAGTGCTTGAGGTCAGGGAACGTAATCCCCCCAGCTTTATTCTTCCTTCTCAGGATTGCTTTGGCTATTCGGAGTCTTTTGTAGATACATATGAATTTTAGAACGATTTTCTCTATTTCATTGAAGAATGATGTTGGTATATTGGTAGGAATTGCATTGAATCTGTAGATTGCTTTAGGCAGGACGGTCATTTTGACAATATTAATTCTTCCTATTCATGAGCACAGGATGTGTTTCCATTTATTGGTATCTTCTTTAATTTCTCTCATGAGTGTCCTATAGTTTTCAGAGTATAGGTCATTTCACTTCCCTGGTTAGGTTTATTCCTAAGTATTTTATTCTTTTTGATGCAATTGTGAATGGAATTTTTTTCCTGATTTCTCTTTCTGCTAGTTCATCATTAGTGTATAGGAATGCAACAGATTTCTGTGTATTAATATTGTATTCTGCAACTTTGCTGAATTCAAATATTAGATCTAGTAGTTTTGGAGTGGATTCTTTAGGATTTTTTATGTACAAGATCATGTCATCTGCAGACAGTGACAGTTTTACTTCTTCTTTATTAATCTGGATGCCTTTTATTTTTTTGTGTTGTCTGATTGCCATGGCGAGGACCTCCAGAACTATGCTGAGTAAAAGTGGAGAGAGTAGACATCCTTGTCTTGTTCCCGATCTTAAAGGAAAGGCTTTCAGCATCTCGCTGTTATGTATGATGTTGGCTGTGGGTTTGTCATATATGGCCTTTATGATGTTGTGGTACTTGCCCTCTATACCCATTTTGTTGAGAGTTTTTATCATGAATGAATGTTGAATTTTGTCGAATGCTTTTTTGGCATCTGTGGAGATGGTCATGTGGTTTTTGTCCTTCTTTTTGTTGATGTGGTGAATGCTGTTGATGGATTTTCGAATGTTGTACCATCCTTGCATCCCTGGAAGAAATCTTACTTGATCATGATGGATGATCTTTTTGATGTATTTTTGAATTCAGTTTGCTAGTATTTTTTTTGTTTATTTTTGCATCTATGTTCATCAGGGATATTAGTCTGTAATTTTCTTTTTTTGTGGTGTCTTTGCCTGGTTTTGGTATTAGAGTGATTGTGGCCTCATAGAATGAGTTTGGAAGTATTCCCTCTTCTACTTTTTGGAAAACCTTAAGGATGATGGTTATTAGGTCTTCACTAAATGTTTTATGAAATTCAGCGGTGAAGCCATCTGGTTCAGGTATTTTGTTCTTAGGTAGTTTTTGATTACCAATTCAATTTTGTGGCTGGTAATTGGTCTGTTCTATTTCTATTTGCTATTTCTTTCTGGGTCAGCCTTGGAAGGCTGTATATTTCTAGAAAGTTGTCCATTTCTTTTAGGTTATCCTGTTTGTTAGCATATAATTTTTCATAGTATTCTCTAATAATTCTTTGTCTTTTTGTGTTGTCCATAGTGATTTTTCCTTTCTCATATCTGATTCTGTTTATGTGTGTAGACTCTCTTTTTTTCTTGTGAAGTCTGGCTAGAGATTTATCTATTTTGTTTATTTTCTCAAAGAACCAGCTCTTGCTTTCATTGATTCTTTCTATTGTTTTATTCTACTTGATTTTATTTATTTATGCTCTAATCTTTATTATGTCCTTCCTTCTGACTTTGGGCCTCATTTATTCTTCTTTTCCTAGTTTCGTTAATTGTGAGTTTAGAGTGTTCATATGGGATTGTTCTTCTTTTCTGAGGTAGGCCCATATTGCAATAAACTTTCCTCTTAGCACAGCCTTTGCTGTGTTCTACAGATTTTGCAGTGTTGAATTATTGCTGTCATTTGTCTCCGGGTATTACTGATCTCTCTTTTAATTTGGTCATTAATCCAATGGTTATTCAGGAGCATGTTGTGAAGCCTGTATGTGTTTGTGGGATTTTTCGTTTTCTTTGCCTAATTTATTTCTAGTTTCATACCTTCGTGATCTGAGACACTGGTTGGTACAATTTCAATCTTTTTGAATTTACCAAGGCTTTTTTGTGGCCTAGTATATGATCTGTTCTTGAAAATGTTCCATGTGCACTTGAGAAGAATATGTATTCTGCTGCTTTTGGGTGTAGAGCTCTGTAGATGTCTGTTAGATCTATCTGTTCTAATGTGTTGTTCAGTTCCTCTCTCTCCTTACTTATTTTATGTCTGGTTGATCTGTCCTTCAGAATGAGTGGAGTGTTGAAGTCTCCTAGAATGAATGCATTGCATTCTATTTCCCTCTTTAATTCTGTTAGTATTTATTTCACATATGTAGGTGCTCCTGTGTTGGGTGCATAGATATTTATAATGGTTATCCTCTTTTTGGATTGACCCCTTTATCATTATGTAATGTCCTTATTTGTCTCTTGTGACTTTCTTTGTTTTGAAGTCTATTTTGTCTGATACAAGTACTGAAACTTCTGCTTTTTTTCTCAGTATTAGTTGCATGAAATATCTCTTTCCATCCCTTCGCTTTT
Source organism: Smutsia gigantea (assembly GCA_032199065.1). NCBI lineage: Eukaryota > Metazoa > Chordata > Mammalia > Pholidota > Manidae > Smutsia > Smutsia gigantea. The sequence continues at coordinate 368,445 of JAVSCE010008842.1, forward strand.
AGTCTGTGTATGTCTTTGGGTTTGAAGTGTGTCTCTTGTAGGCAGCATATAGATGGGTCTTCTTTTTTTATCCATTCGGTGACTCTGTCTTTTGATTGTTGCATTGAGACCATTTATTTACATTTAGGGTGATTATCGATAGGTATGTACTTATTTCCATTGTAGGCTTTAGATTCATGGTTACCAAATGTTCAAGGTTAACTTCCCTACTGTCTAAGAGTCTAACTTAACTCATTTAGTATGCTATTACAAACACAATCCAAAGGTTCTTTTTTTTTACTCCTCCTTTTTCTTTCTCCTCCATTCTTTATATATTAGGTATCATAGTCTGTACTCTTTGTCTATCCCTTGATTGACTTTGGGGATAGTTGCTTTAATTTTGCATTTGCTTAATAATTAATTGTTAGACTTTCTTACTGTGGTTTTATTACCCGTGGTGACAGCTGTTTGGCCTCAGGAACACTTCCTTCTATAGCAGTCTCTCCAAAATACACTGTAGAGATGGTTTGTGGGATGTAAATTCTTTCAGCTTTTGCTTTTCTGGAAATTGTTTTATCGCTCCTTCAAATTCAAATGATAATCTTGTCGGATAGAATATTCTTAGTTTGAGGCCCTTCTGCTTCATTGCATTAAATATATCATGCCACTCCCTTCTGGCCTGTAAAGTTTCTGCTGAGAAGTCTGATGAAAGCCTGATGGGTTTTCCTTTGTATGTGATCTTATTTCTCTCTCTGGCTGCTTTTAATAGTCTGTCCTTATCCTTGCTTGATCTTTGCCATTTTAATTATTATATGTCTTGGTTTTGTCTTCCTTGGGTCCCTTGTGTTGGGAGATCTGTTCTCCTCCATGGCCTGAGAGACTATCTTTCTCCAGACTGGGAAGTTTTCAGCAATTACTTCCTCAAAGATACTTTCTATCCCCTTTTCTCTCTCTTTTCTTCTTCTGGTACCCCTAAAATGCAAATATTGTTCCATTTGGATTAATCACACATTTCTCTCAATATTATTTCAACCTTAGAGATTTTTTTTCTCTCTGTGCCTCAGCTTCTTTTTATTCCTCTTCTCTAATTTCTATTTCATTTATCATCTCCTCCACCGTATGTAGTCTTCTTTTAAAACCCTCCATTGTATTCCTTTATGATTGGATCTCTGATTGGAATTTGTTCTTGAGTTCTTGAATATTTTTCTGTACCTCCATGAGCATGTTTATGATTTTTGTTTTAAAATCTCTTTCTGGAAGATTGATGAGATCAGTTTCATTTGATTCTTTTTTTGGTCTTTTTAGGATTTTGCTTTGAACCAGGTTCCTTTGACATTTCATATTTGTGTGTGGCGCCCTCTAGTGTGCAGAAGCTCTACTTTCTGGAGGTGCTGCTCAGTCCCTGGATCGATGTTGCGGGTCACAGGGGAGTGGCGCTGGTGCGTCGGGGGAAGAAAGAGCTGTTTCCTGCTTCCCAGCTGCTATGTCTGTCTCCACTGCCAGAACCAGTGGTCCAAACACACATGTGTAAGCCACTATGCTTTGTGATTGTAGTTGCTGTAGGCGGGGCTTCCCTCCAGCTGGCCTGATGCCAGGGCAGGGCTGCCAGTTTGTGAGCCTGGGGTGGACTGGCCGGGAGGAAGGCACAGCAGGCTGCATATCACAGAGCGGGGCCTTGGAGCTGTGTATCCACCCAGGGGGATGGAGCACTTGAAGCTCCTGAAAGTTCCCAACCTGCTGGTCAGAGTGCGCTTGGACAATTTTGTCTACCTGTACTTTCTCCCAAGCAGTAAGCTCTGGGCAATCCTTGCCCTTTAGCAGCCCTCTGGCTGTGAGGAAGTCTCTCTTAATGCCTGCCTTTCTTTTGCAGCTGGATATTGATCCCTGTTTTCCACAAGCAGCTGGAAATCTCATTCTTTTCAGGTATTCCACCTGTCTTAGCTTTGCAACCCCACTAATCACCAGAGCACCATGTAATGTAGGTTCTTGTTCTCAGAGCAGATCTCCAGGGCTAGGTGTTCAGCAGTCCCAGGCCTGCATTCCCTCCCTGCTCCATTTCTCTTCCTCCTGCCAGTGAGCTGGGGTTGGGGAAGGGCTTGGGTCCTGCCAGATCACGGTTTTGGTACGTTACCCTCTTCTGTGATGTCTGTTCTTTTCTCCAAGTGTATGCCTTCTGATGCAGCCTCTTTCCTGTTGGTCTTTCAGGATTTGTTGTATTAATTATATTTTTGTATTATATGTGTTTAGGAGGAGGTTTCTGTTTCACCTCTCACATTGCCGTCCTTAATCCTCCTGAGTTTTATTGTATATTTAGATACCTGTCAGGGAAATTCCTACTTTTTATTTTTCTTCTTCAATTTCACATATCTTATGATATTGTATCCTTTCAAGTAAATTTTAGGATCAATATTCATGTTCCATGAAAAATAATATTAGTATTTTGATTGGGATTTCATTGAATATGATTCTTGACATCTTTAAAATACTGAGAAAGCATACCCTGCCTTTCTCCATTTATTCATTCTTTAGCTAACTTTAGGATAAATATTATGCATAGATTTCTTTCCATTCCTTCTTCAGGTTTTCCTTCATACTTTTAAAGCCACCCTTGTCATATTCTTGACTCTAACTGGGGGTGTGCTCACTTTCTATATAACTCATTCATTGAGTTTTTAATTTTAATATAGATTTGTTTCTAAAACATTTTTTTAAATTTCCTGGTACTATTGGAGGGTCTTTTGATGTTTGTTCATTCTGAGGGGAGTTGACGTCTAGCTCTTCAATTTTATATTAGTTTTTGTATATTCTTACCTGACAGACCTAGAATCTGGACTCTTTGGTGATCAAAATCTGATTTTGCTATAGTAGGTATTTTCTCTCATAGTGATTTGTTTCCTTTTTATGTTTGGTTATCTTTATTGTTACTTCATTTGTTGCTGTTGCTAAATTATACACATTCCAAGGAGCTAAACTGAAGGTGCTTTCCTCTAGAGAAGACTTGTATTTACTTCTGCAGGGTGGAAATGAGGAAAACAGCTGTACTGAGGCTACTGTATTTTCCTTCTCTATGCCCCTTTAATTGAACAGCCTTGCCTCGGTGCCTCTCGCCTGATGCTGGTCGAAGGCTTAGGCTCCTTGTTGTAGCCTATTTGTTTATGCCTGTTGTTCACTGTTTCCATCTTAAGTTTCTTTCTCTTACTTTCTTTCTTCTTTTGGACCTGCAGAGATTGTCCCTACTCACTAAAGGCCCAGCAATGCAGCAGAAATTATGTTTTATTCAAAGTTGTGTTTTTTTTTAAAGCAGGATTGCCCCTATTAAAACCTGGTCTGCAGTGATACTTGAACCAGAGTTCCCTGGTCCTAGCTGGTTTTCACTTATTTCCTTCAATGCTGTTATGAGTATAATTATTAAGTGAGTAAAAAAAATATATTGTAAAGTGTTAAAGTTTACTTTGTAAAATAGAAGAGGAACAGTGATCTTTGAAAGGCAAAGTCAGGAAACTTTTTTTTAAAGACTGGGAAAAATTCTGTTATGATTTTCAGTGTGACATGAGTAATGATAATGGCAAAAAATCAATTTAATTGAAATTAAAAAAATATCCAAATGAACTTTTGTTCTGAAAAAGGAAAGCATTGCAATAAAAAGTTGGTATTAATTAAATTTATTGCCAAACTTGAACTGGAAAATCAGTGGGATTTTTGTAGAACTATTTATAGTGTTAGAAAATGTTTTGATCTTTTCAAGGTCAGTGAGAGAATGCACAGACACGTGATAGAAATTGGAGTCAATGCTGTATGTCTTCTCTCAGTTTTGCTGAAAGAATGGAAAAAAAGAGAAGATATGGTTATGGTAACAATTTAAAGGTGACTAGCACAAGAGGAGATTTAAATTTCTGACTAATATTATCAGTTTGACTTTATTCCTGGAGGAAAAAATGATAAAAATATTTTTAAAGGAAGATCTGGTATATGATTTTAAGATACAAACATTAGCTGAGGTACTCAGGATAATTTAGCCAGCATATATCATGTCAAACAAAATTTCCTGTAAGCATGCACTGATTATGCAAGATTATCCAAAGGTTTAAATTCTAAATAAATACATTTGTTCATACATAAGGGTACATTCAGGAGAGCCAAGGTCCTCAGTTCCTGTTATCCTGTTATCTGCAAATAGGCTGTTCATTTTTGTGGATTACCTCAGAGACATGAGCTGCTGCACTGCTGTCTTCAAAATCCCCTCATGATACACACTCGCTTTTTCTTTCTTATTGTTAATTTTTTTTATCTATTCCCTACAGGATGACAGGAGTTTGTAGTAAATGTATGATGAAATCAAACAAGTCTCCTTTAGATAGAGGCATCCATCTGTTTCTACTTTTCCCTCATTTTTATATCATTATTTGGAAACAGAATCTTTTTTTCTCCTACTTTGACTCAAACGTGGACATGTTACCAATATGTAAATAATGCTGATTGGGTTTTAAAAAGTGTGCTGAAGGCAGATTGTCTACCCATCTGTACATCTATTCATACACCCACCTGTCTATGAAGTTCCCCATTTATAAATGTAATATTTATAGGACAAAGGAAATGTTTTATTTATTTATTTACTTATTTATAATAACTCTTTTTACCATATTTTTGTTTTGCTATTATTAATATACAATTACATGAGCAACATTATGGTTACTAGACTCCCCCTATTATCAAGTCCCCACCACATACCCCATTGCAGTCACTGTCCATCAGCGTAGAAGGATGTTATAGAATCCCTACTTGCCTTCTGTGTGATATACTGCCTTCCCCGTACCCCACACGCCACCCCCTCAAACTCTGCATTATGTGTGCTAATTGTAATAGCCCTTCTTCCCCATTATCCCTCCCTTCCCACCCATCTTCCCCAATCCCTTTCCCTTTGGTATCTGTTAGACCATTCTTGGGTTCTGTGGGCCTGCTGCTGTTGTGTTCCTTCAGTATTTCTTTGTTCTTATACTTCACAGATAAGTGAAATCATTTGGTACTTGTCTTTCTCCGTCTGGCTTATTTCACTGAACATAATACCCTCTAGCTCCATCCATGTTGTTGCAAAGGGTAGGGTTTGTTTTCTTCTTATGGCTGAATAATATTCCATTGTGTATATGTACCACCTCTTCTTTATCCATTCATCTACTGATGGACACTTAGGTTGCTTCCATTTCTTGGCTATTGTAAATAGTGCTGCAATAAACATAGGGGTGCATATGTCTTTTTCAAACTGGGCTGCTGCATTCTTAGGGTAAATTCCTAGGAGTGGAATTCCTGGGTCAAATGGTATTTCTATTTTGAGTTTTGAGGAACCTCCATACTGCTTTCCACAATGGTTGAACTAATTTGCAGTCCCACCAGCAGTGTAGGAGGGTTCCCTTTTCTCCACATCCTCGCCAACATTTGTTGTTGTTTGTGTTTTGGATGTTGGCCATCCTCACTGGTGTGAGGTGATATATCATTGTGGTTTTAATCTGCATTTCTCTGATGATTAGCGATGTGGAGCATCTTTTCATGTGCCTGTTGGCCATCTGAATTTCTTCTTCGGAGAAGTGTCTATTCATGTCCTCTGCCCATTTCTTAATTGGATTATTTGCTTTTTTGTTTGTTGAGGTGCATGAGTTCTTTATATATTTTGGATGTCAACCCCTTATCGGATACGTCATTTATGAATATATTCTCCCATACTGTAGGATGTCTTTTTGTTCTACTGATGGTGTCCTTTGCTGTACAGAAGCTTTTCAGCTTGATATAGTCCCACTTGTTCATTTTTGCTTTTGTTTCCCTTGCCCGGGGAGATATGTTCATGAAGAAGTCGCTCATGTTTATATCTAAGAGATTTTTGCCTATATTTTTTTCTAAGAGTTTTATGGTTTCATGACTTACATTCAGGTCTTTGATCCATTTGAGTTTACTTTGTGTATGGGGTAAGACAGTAATCCAGTTTCATTCTCTTACATGTAGCTGTCCAGTTTTGCCAAAACCAGCTGTTAAAGAGGCTGTCATTTCCCCATTGTATATCCATGGCTCCTTTATAGTATATTAATTGACCATATATGCTTGGGTTTATATCTGGGCTCTCTGTTCTGTTCCACTGGTCTATGGGTCTGTTCTTGTGCCAGTACCACATTGTCTTGATTATTGTCGTTTGTTGTAGTGCTTGAAGTCCGGGATCGTAATCCCCCCTGCTTTATTCTTCCTTCTCAGGATTGCTTTGGCTATTTGGGGTCTTTTGTGGTTCCATATGAATTTTAGAACTGTTTGCTCTAGTTCACTGAAGAACGCTGTTGGTAATTTGATAGGGATTGCACTGAATCTGTAGATTGCTTTAGGCAGGATGGCAGTTTTGACAATATTAATTCTTCCTAGCCAAGATTGTGGGATGAATTTCCATTTATTAGTGTCCTCTTTAATTTCTCTGAAGAGTGTCTTGTAGTTTTCAGGGTATAGGTCTTTCACATCCTTGGTTAGGTTTATTCCTAGGTATTTTATTCTTTTTGATGCAATTGTGAATGGAATTGTTTTCCTGATTTCTCATTCTACTATTTCATCGTTAGTGTATAGGAATGCAACAGATTTCTGTGTATTGATTTTGTAACCTGCAACTTTGCTGAATTCAGATATTAGATCTAATAATTTTGGAGTGGATTCTTTAGGATTTTTTATGTACAATATCATGTCATCGGCAAACAAGGACAGTTTGAGTTCTTCCTTGCTGATCTCGATGCATTTTATTTTTTTGTGTTGTCTGATTTTGCTGTGGCTAGGACCTCCAGTACTATGTTGAATAAAAGCGGGGAGAGTGGGCATCCTTGTCTTGTTCCCGATCTTAAAGGAAAAGCTTTCAGCTTCTTGCTGTTAAGTATGATGTTGGCTGTGGGTTTGTTATATATGGCCTTTGTTATGTTGAGGTACTTGCCCTCTATACCCATTTTGTTGAGAGTTTTAATCATGAATGGATGCTGAATTTTGTCAAATGCTTTTTCAGCATCTATGGAGATGATCATGTGGTTTTTGTCCTTCCTTTTGTTGATGTGGTAAATGATGTTAATGGATTTTCGAATGTTGTATCATCCTTGAATCCCTGGGATGAATCCCACTTGATCATGATGGATGATCTTTTTGGTGTATTTTTGAATTCGGTTTGCTCATATTTTGTTGAGTATTTTTGCATCTGTGCTCATCAGGGATATTGGTCTGTAATTTTCTTTTTTTGTGGTGTCTTTGCCTGGTTTTGGTATTAGAGTGATGTTGGTCTCGTAGAATTAGTTTGGGAGTATTCCCTACTCTTCTACTTTTTGGAAAACTTTAATGAGGATGGGTATTAGGTCTTCACTAAATGTTTGATAAAATTCAGCAGTGAAACTACCTGGTTCAGGCATTTTGTTCTTAGGTAGTTTTTTGATCACCGATTCAATTTCTTTGCTAGTACTTGGTCTATTCAGATTTTCTGTTTCTTCCTGGGTCAGCCTTGGAAGGTTGTATTTTTCTAGAAAGTTGTCCAATTCTTCTAGGTTATACAGTTTCTTAGAATATAATTTTTCACAGTATTCTCTCATAATTCTTTGTATTTCTGTGGTATCCGTAGTGATTTTTCCTTTCTCATTTCCGATTCTGTTTATGTGTGTAGACTCTTTTTTTTTCTTGATAAGTCTGGCTAGGGGTTTTTCTATTTTCTTTATTTTCTCAAAGAACCAGCTTCTGCTTTCATTGATTCTATTGTTTTATTCTTCTCAATTTTATTTATTTCTGCTTTAATCTTTATTGTGTCCCCCCTTCTATTGACTTTGGGCCTCATCTGTTCTTCCTTTTCTAGTTTCATTAATTGTGAGTTTAGATTGTTCATTTGGGATTGTTCTTCTTTCCTGAGGTAGGCCTGTATATTTCCCTCTTAGCAAGGCTTTCACTGCTTCCCACAGATTTTGTGGTGTTGAATTATTGTTGTCATTTGTCTCCATATATTGCTTGATCTCTGTTTTTATTTGGTCATTGATCCATTGATTACTTAGGAGCATGTTATTAAACCTTCATGTGTTTGTGGGCTTTTTTGTTTTCTTTGTGCAATTTATTTCTAGTTTCATACCTTTGTGATCTGAGACACTGGTTAGTACAATTTCAATCTTTTTGAATTTACTGAGGTTCTTTTGAATTTACTGATGATACAATATATGATCTGTTTTTGGATTTGTTCCATGTGCACTTGAGAAGAATGTGTATCCTGTTGCTTTTGGATGGATTGTTGTGTAGATGTCCATTAGTTCCATCTGTTCTAATATGTTGTTAAGTGCCTCTGTCTCTTTAGTTATTTTCTGTTTGGTTGATCTGTCCTTTGGAGTGAGTGGTGTGTTGAAGTCTCCTAAAATGAATGCATTGCATTCTATTTCCCTCTTTAATTCTGTTAGTATTTGTTTCACATATGTAGTTGATCCTGTGTTGGGTGCATAGATATTTATAATAGTTATATCCTCTTGTTGGACTGACCCTTTTATCATCATGTAATGTCCTTCTTTGTCTCTTGTGGCTTTCTTTGTTTTGAAGTCTATTTTGTCTGATACAAGTACTGCAACTCCTGCCTTTTTCTCTTTATTAGTTGCATGAAATATCTTTTTCCATCCCTTCACTTTCAGTCTGTGTATGTCTTTGGGTTAGAAGTGAGTCTCTTGTAGGCAGCATATAGATGGGTCTTGTTTTTTTATCCATTCAGTAAATCTATGTCTTTTGATTGGTACATTCAGACCATTTACATTTAGGGCGATTATCGAGAAGTTTGTACTTATTGCCATTGCAGGCTTAAATTTGTGGTTACCAAAGGTTCAAGGGTAATTCCCTTACTATCTAACAGTCTAATTTAACTTATTTTGTACACTATTACAAACTCAACCTAAATGTTTTTTTTTCCTCCTTTTTCTTCCTCTTTTGTTTGTATGTCATGAATCATATTCTGTACTCTTTGTCTTTTCTTGAATGATATCTGTTTAGCCTTAGGAATACTTTCATCTATAGGAGTCCCTCCAGAATGCCCTGTAGAGGTGGTTTGTGGGAGGTAAATTCTCTCAGCTTTTGCTTTCTGAAAATTGTTTAATCACTCCTTCAAATTTTAATGATAACCTTTCCGGGTAGATTTTTCTTGGTTCAAGCCGCTTCTGCTTAATTACATTAAATATATCATGCCACTCTCTTCTGGCCTGTAAGGTTTCTGTTGAGATGTCTGATGATAGCCTGATGGGTTTTCCTTTCTTTGTGATCTTTTCTCTCTCTTTAGCTGATTTTAAAAGTCTGTCTTTATCCTTGATCTTTGCCATTTTAATTATTATATGTCCTGATGTCTTCCTTGGGTCCCTTGTGTTGGGAGATTTGTGCACCTCCATGGCCTGAGAGACTATCTCTTTCCCCAGATTGGGGAAGTTTTCAGCAATTACCTCCTCAATGACACTTTCTATCTCTTTTTTTTCTCTCTTCTTCTTCTGGTATGCCTGAAATGCGAATATTGTTCTGTTTGGATAGGTCACACTGTTCTCTCAATATTCTTTCATTCTTAGAGATCCTTTTTTCTTTCTGTGCCTCAGCTTCTTTGTATTCCTTTTCTCTAATTTCTGTTCCATTTTTCGTCTCTTCTACTACGTCTAATCTGCTTTTAAATCCCTCCATTGTATGTTGCATTTCAGATACGGTATTTCTTAATGATTGAATCTCCATCTTAAATTCGTTCCTGAGGTCTTGAATATTTTTCTGTACCTCCATAAGCATGTTTATAATTTTTATTTTGAACTCTCTTTCTGGAAGACTTGTGAGTTCGGTTTCATTTGACCCTCTTTCTGGGTTTTTTGAGGTTTTGTTTTGAACCATGTTTTGACGTTTCGTATTTCTGTGTGGTGCCCACTAGTGTGCAAAAACTCCAGTCTCTGGAGCTGCTCAGACCCTAGAGTGAGGTTGGGGGTCGTAGGGGAGTGGAGCTGGTGCCTGGGGGGAGGAAAGATCTGTTCCTGCTTCCTGTCTGCAGGGCCTGCCTCCAGTGTCTGAGGCAGTGGGCCAAGCACACACGGGTAATCATCTGTGCTTTGCGTCTCAGCTATTGTAGGCGGGGCCTCCCTCTGGCTGGCCCGGCGCCTGCGCAGTGACAGTATGAAGGCTCAGCAGGCGGTGTGTCACAGTGGGGGGCCTCGGAGCTGAGTAGGCAGTCGGGGGATGGAGCACCTCAAGCTCCTCAAAGTTCCCAACCAGCTGGGCTGAGCGCACCCAGGCAACCTTGTCCAGCTCCCTCTTCTCCCGCACAGCAGGCTCTGTGCAAACCCCGTCCCTTCAGCAGCCCTCTCACTGCTAGGAAGCCTCTCAGACTCCCTGCCTTTCCTCTGACACAGAGCGGCTGGATGTGGATCCCCTCCTCCACAAATGGCCAGAATGTCAATTTTCTCAAGCACTCCACCTGTCCGAGCTCCCCAACGCCCAGGGCACCACACAATAAGGGATTCTGCTCACAACACAGATGTCCAGGGCTAGGTGTCCAGCAGTCCCAGGCTTCCACCCCCTCCTGCCCTCCGTTTCTCTTCCTCCCATAGGTGAGCTGGGGTGGGCGAAGGGCTTGGGTCCCGCAGGATTAAGGCTTTCGTACGTTACCCTGTTTCTTGAGGTCTGCTCTGCTCGTGAGGTCTGTATGCAGTCTGGTTCAGCCTTCTTTCTTGTTGCTGTCTGAAGGTTAGTTGTGTTTATTAAGTATGTTTTTGTACTCTTTGTAGTTTTGGGAAGAGCTCTCCATCTCACCTCTCATGCTGCCATCTTGAATCTCTCTATTTATTATAATTTTATTATGCCTATGTGAAATGATTCTGTCTCTGGCAGGGAGCAGGGAGAAATATTTCAGCAAAATTAGACTGAAAGCATGGTGATGTCCTACATTTCTTTAGTGCAGTCTTCACAATAGCTGTTTTTGAATTTATCTGAATTGTTATTTTAGAACCTGTAGGTAACGGATTGAGCAATTTTTGTACATTCCAGACAAAATTTCAGACCTGGCCCCTTCAATAGAAAGGTGAAGAAATGGGGAGGTAAAATCACCTACCTAAGCTGACACACTTGAGTAGTATTAAAACTAAGATCTGGGTATCTGGAGTCTCAGTCTGCTGGTTTCTAGTTCTGGTGTATATGAATAATACAGTATTTGCTTTTCTAATCCTGCATTATTAAATGGCTAGCAGATGAAACAAGATAAAGATTAAGGAGAAAAATATGTCATCATTACATGAATATAAAATCATCAGCTTAGATACTTCATATAAAATCATATAAAAAATATAAAACCATCATATAAATCATCATGAGCTTCATAAAAAATCATCAGCTTAGATAGTGATTCATCCTAATGTAAAAATGGAGATGAAATAGACAGCCCCCAAAGATGCCATTTCAAGGACTAGACTCGGTAAGGCTCAGTTTGGACACACCACAAGTTCTCAGTTATTGTAATGAACATAGAGAGTACAGTTTAGATGAAATTTTGTGGAAAAGTAAAACACGAACTGATAATTCAGTTCTACTTTTTAAGCTTCAGTGTTTGTCAATTTATTTATTTTTCCCTGCTAAGAATAATGAAAATATCTCTAGGATATCTGGAATGAAAATTGATATTAAATATATTCCTTTCTGAACTGTGGCCTAATTCTATTCTGTAAGTCAGCTTGAATGTAAAATAAGAGGAGACCCAGGATTTTAAAATAATAACTACATATCTAAGTGACATTTTGTTACAGGACTTGATTAATAAAACTGAATTAATGTGAGATATTTTTCATGATTAAAATGATAGAGGCTGATTAGGAAATAGGGAGAGTACAGTTCTCTGGTTTAAGGCCAAACCACATGATAATAGTGATTAAGCTGAAAGATTTCTTCAGTAGATTAGCTTTGACATTAAAACCAAGTAGAGAATTAAAGAACTATGCAAGGAAATACTTGGGAAGTTGAAAAATAAGTACTAATGCCCGAGCGTCATCGTCAGAGATTCTGATCTAATTGGCCTGCGAAAAGGGCCCAAGCATAGGTGATTTCGAAAACGGCACACTTATTTCTAATGTCAAGTTTAAGAACCACTGGGAGGGAATGTGGTAATGTAGGAAAAATTGGAAAACAAGTGGGAGGTCCTAGCCATGAGAAAGCTGGAACCCTGCTTCATGCATCGATGGCTGTCTCAGTGCTGTTGCTTTGAGTCTCAGCAGAGAGAAAAATTACAGAATTAAAGATGGAAGGGGACTTTGTGAACTGCAATTGGTAAGATTTAGGGGTTCTTCAAAGGAAGAAGGGAAAGAGGAGCAACATCCATTAATTTTAAGAGAAATTAATGAATATATGTATTTTGGTGAAAAATATTTCTACTTTTAATTGTTAGTAGCAAGAACTAACCTGTCATAGACTAGAGGTTACTGCTCATCTATTTTTAATTTTTAATATATGTGAGTATATGTCAATGAAATAGTAAAAGCAATATAAATTACTTAAACAACACAGTGGAAAATGATTCTGGAGAAATTATAGTCCATTAATACTGTTGAGTTATTGTTAATCTATACTCAACTATACCTCAGATTATTATCCTGATATGAAAATAGTTTCTATGTCTTAGAAGGGAGTCCATACTAAACAAGACAGGTCTTTGAAAAATTAGGGTCTGACTATCATAAGTAGTATGAGTGAGAGTGATCTAAATGTGTCTGATCTTGCAGCTTTAACATTCAAACAACAGTTTATGAAGCCTATTTATATTTAAGACACTTGGAAATACATTTGCCACTCTTGGTTCTTGTAGAATTTATATTTTTTGAGGATACACATTTTCTGGAGCATTGCCAAAATGTTTTAAATAAAAATGGTTTAGTAATGTTGAGAACCAGAATGATTTCTTGAATAAGAACATTTTTTTGGTAAGAAAATCAATTTACTTTATAAATATGTATTCTTGGGATTGGTAGTGCAAGTTTATCTATTAGTGATTGAGTAGGTCATTTTAGGTTTGTTAGGGAGATGGAGAGGTTACCCCCTATACATCAAACCTAATTACTTCTGCAAAATATTTGAAGAAGTCTCATAAAATTTCACTCTGGATTGTATGACATTTGCACCTGGGTGAATAACCATGCAGAAGTGAGGCATGCTTTCATGGGAGGGCTCTATTCTTGGACTTTATCCTAGCTTATCTTTTCATAAGTAAAAAAGAATAAGTCTTTAAAAAGTAAACAAAAGAAGTACAAATGAAAGGCTTAAAAGTAAAAGATTTTTAAAAATAAACAATATCTGGATGACTGTCCTCCGCTGGTGTGAAGGCAGAAACAAACATGAAGGGAGAGAATCAAGAGGCTGTCATGGTGAAGTGGGATGTGAAAACTGTTATGATGGCTGAAGAAACAGGGATCATTTACCCTACACAAGAGGTGTGGGAAAAAGCTTATGTAATTGTAGGAAAAGGCTTATGTAATTGTAGAAAAAGAAGATAGGATAGACTCAAATGGTAAAAGATGTCTTTGGTTGTACATATTTAATAATTACTGTAGGAATTCCTATCCTGTGGATTCCTGTAATCTATACATAGGTATGGAAGGTGTGTATATGTACCCAAGGAAATCATATAGAAAATTGTGTGCATATATGTATGCATTCAGGGAGAGGGAACAGACCATCATTTTTGATAGACTTACTTCCAAAGGAATCTATAGTTTAAAAATAGCTCACGAACTACAGGGTTGCCTGTCTGATGGAGTAATAAACACACAGATACCATCTTTTGTAGATAATTTAGGAATAATTCTCACTTTGGATAAGATAGGCTAGTTTGTTTGAAAGGAACTTTTCGGCTGTAAGGTTCTAGTATTTACAAAGTGAAAAATAATAATTTTTTATTTAATAATTTAATAGTAAAAAGGCTTGAACACTTATTACATGCTGGTCATCTTGCTAAATGCTTGACATGGGCTCTCATTTAATCCTCGGCACATTGGATGAGGTAGGTGCTGTATCAAAAACTCAGAGAAACTTGCTAGAGATCACACAGTGGTAAGGGAGGGAACCAAGATTTGAACTCAAGAAGCAGTCTGGCCCTAGAGTGTGCCCACCAGCCCCTCTTGCAGGGGTTTCACTGTCCTCCTGTTGACTCTCCCTCACTGGCCTGTGTTAATTCTGCACCATGATGACAGCAGCAACTCTTAGCTGCAGAGCTGTTCTCCCTGTTTCCTTCAGTATTTGTCTCATTCAGTCTCCATGTCATTTTTATCTCTTGATCGCCTGGGTTTGAATAAGAATCTAGTATCTGTGGTTTATTTGAAATTGATTTCACTTAATACCAAATCGTTTATTTTGTATTTATATTCATTATTTCTCACTGGGCTGAAATCAAGATGCTGGCAGGGCTGTCTTCTCTTTGCCATCTCTGGGGAAGAATCCATTTCCTTGCCTTTTCCAGCTCCCCTGCCTCCTGGGCCCCGCCCTCTATCTTCAAAGCCAGCAACACTAGACAGATTTCTTCTTACACCCCATCACTCGGATCTCCTTTGTGATTATACTGGGCTTGCCCAAATCATCCAGAGTAGTCTTTTCATCATAAATTTTTAAATTTATCGCATCTGCAAAATCCTTTTAGCCGTGTAAGGTAACATATCCACATGTTCCAGAAATTAGGATGTGGACATCTGTGGGGACTATTATTCTGCCTTCCACAGGCATCTACTAAATACAGGCACTTTTTTGGGGACTGGGGCAAAACATAATCCCCACCGTAAAGGAGATTACAATTGAGGAGATATTTAAATACACCGAGGAAATACAAAAAATAAGTGTTATGACAGAAGTGTGAACAATTACAGCCCTGGAGGAAACAACTGGGGTTGAGGTTAAGCTAGAAGAAAGTTTGGGTAAAAAATTAGTATTATTTCTGACATATTAATATTAATTTTGTCATCCTTCATCCAGGTTTTGAGACTCTGGGATATTCAGCACCAGCTGTCCATCCAGAGGATGGCTTGTTCTTTCCCCAGAAGCCAGGACTTCAGATGTCTCTTCCACTTCGATGAAGCCCACGGACGACTTTTCATCTCATTTAATAACCAGCTAGCCATGCTGGCAATGAAAAGTGAAGCCAGCAAGAGGGTGAAAAGCCACAAGAAATCGGTCACTTGTGTTCTTTATAACGCAGTCTCGAGGCAGGTAATGACGCTGTTCTGTCCCTCCCCTAACATATGCCTACACCTGCAGGCTCGTTTCCTTAATTCATGACCTTAATTCTGAGGTAACTAAGGACAAATATAGAAAAGAAATGTGGGAAAGAAATGGTTTAATAGCCATGGGCTTTTCTGCAATAATGTGTGTTCAGGTGGATCTGCAGTGATTTTTACTTCCAGCCAGTAATCACAGCAGCACTGATAGATGGAATTATAAGGAGCCACAATATTCCAGCTAAAACAAACACAACTTGTAATGTAATTGAACTTATGTTTGCTGCCTGCTAGTTTGGGTCTTGATGCCAAACGCAAGTGAACCTGGTTGTAAAATCCCCTTTTATGAACACCATCCGCCTGTATCCCTGTGGAAAGTTCTGAAATATGCATGAAATGTAATTAGCAGAGATCCATTTTGCCAGCATATTTTACACCAGTGGCTCACAGTGGCAGCCCAGAATGTATTCATAATAAAATGATTCAGTTAAATGTGGTGCCACTTGGTATGCAGCACCAGCGTTGTTTGTCTCCCCACCACTTTAATGACACTTTGCAGCCTTTGCTGATGGGAGCACTGCCTGCATGTCAATGAAGGAGCACAGCTCCTCAGGAGCAGAGATACCGCAGGAACCACAGGCCCTCTCAGAGGAGAGGGAGGGCCAGCCTGTGAGTATCGCGGCGGGGCGGCAGTGAGCACCCGTGGAGTTTAGCTTGCTGCAATGATCACTTCAGGCCTGATCGTAAGAGCACAGCAGGAGCCCAGCTGAGAGCCAGTATCCAGCTTGAGGCCAATTAAGCAATAACTCCAGCCCATTCCTTCTTTCCCTTCTGCAGGAGCTGCTGCATCCGCACAGAAATGAGCAGCTCAGATTCAGTGCGAGAGGCGGAGAGCCTTTCGCTGGTAACGAGTGGTGTGTCGTGTCACTACTTCAAACACTGTTTTCCGGTTATTCTAGGAGATAAAAATCCTATACAAAACAAGCCATTTTGAATTCCATCTGTGGGGAAACATTCCCCCGTAAATGTTTTCCTGAACTTTATGAAGGCAACCAGTTAATTCAGCTCCCTGGTGGCCACTGAGAGATATTTCCAGGAGAACATTTTGCTAATTGAGCTCTGCAAAGATAAAAAGCCAGGCTTGTGTGTGGATGTTAAGGTCCTGTGTTGCCTGGCCATAAGATGAACAGTATTCCATGAGGAATTCAGGAAATGAGACACAAAGAAGATCTGGAATCTTCCTTTTGGGACATGATGATAAAGCCTTGATAATGCAAATATGTGCAAGTTATAGGCAACAATATAAAAATGTACACATGTATGTGATGTATGAAGAATCACTGTACAATTTAGTTGGATTTAATCTGGTGTGGCTAGTCTGGGGGTACCTAGAAAATGTTATGGGACTTGAGGCAGTAAAGGGAGCTAAGAGCCAGACTGAAAAGGTCCCTCACTGAATGGACTGTGGTCTGATCTAAGAAAAAATAAAGCGTGAACTTGAGGTTAAAACAGCAATTTTCATAGTGTGATCTTAGACCCCTGGGGGTCCCAGATCCTTTCAGGGAATCTGTGTCAACAGAACTATTTTAATGATAATATTAATTTTGTAGTTTGATTTTTTCATTTTTATTGTCTCATGAGTGTGTAGCGGAGTATTTGGTTATCTGGTCTGGTGTCTTTTTTGAAGATATTCCCTTTGTCTGAATTTAACAAAAACCTTCCCTTCTGTTGTCATTTCAACATGTTGCCGACACTTTATTATTACTTCATTCTATTTGGATTTCAGTGGGGACTTAACACAATGCCTATAAAAAAGAAACTTGGCACATTTCTTTGACTTTTCTTTATCTTCCTTCCTTTTGGTTCCCTTGGATTCCTAATCTTAGAAAGTGATGTTAAGTCATGCAAGGCCTTTTTAAAGGAACCACATGCTTTATTTCCCCCAACAAAGCTGACCTCACAGCTAGTTGCTGAACAAGCTGGGGCAGGATGAGGGAGTCCCTGGAGTGCAGTTTTGAAAGAATCAAAGTAATTCAGTATCTTGGAGGCTGTTCTAATGAACTTTGTTTGCATTTTCTTTAAAGCCCATGAATATTAGGAACCTTAAGAAATGTATTTGTAGATGGCATGTAAACTGGAATAGGTAAAATTTCTGAGTTATCACTATGACTCTCATCCTAATGATGTATTTTTATAAAATAGGTAATGTTTCCATGTTTCCATTTGTTTTGCATCTAGAGTGCATTTATAGGCAGGGTAGAAGTTTAGGAATTATCAGATTTTAACATACAATGAAAGTTACCAGTTTTTTGTTACTGAAATAACTAAATTTTTGGAAAACACTATATGGTTATTATAAGAAATTAAAATTGCAGTTAAGCTCAAATAAGGAACTAAATATTGCTGAAGTATCATCAACATATTCTGAATATCTCTGCATAAACTAAACTACTTCATATAAATATTGTTCTGTAACAAATTTTTTCCTATAACAATTGGAATATATATCCTTTACCTTAATGTAGATCTATTTCATTATTTTAAAAAGGCAGCACAGAATCCCATTGTATTTATGTATCATAATTTACTGATCTATTTGCCTTGGTAAGAATTTTGCTATTATGAATTTATGTGTGCATAAATAAATAAGACTATTTCTCTAGGGTAAAGTCTTGGGAATCATTTTCTAGGTTAACATATATGCATATTTGATAATTTGATACAAAAATAACTTTCCAGAATCTTATCTCTGTACCCAGTCTTTAAGAGTAGACATATAAATCATGTTCATAGTTACATAAAGACACATGTCAGACAGTGGCTGCCTGGCTGCCTCCAGGATGGATACCTGAGATCTTTGGTGGGATTTCCATAATCCAGCATGGGATGATGGCTTTGAAAATTTGAAGACTCAACTTTCTTTACTTTATCTAGAGTGTTGCTGTTTCTTGAGGATCAACTCTTACACTATCCCAGGAAACAAAATGCCAAATCACTCATTAAAACTGGGGCTGGGATGTTTTAGAGTCAGTGCATTTCTTTCTTTTTTTTTTTAATATAATTTATTTTATTATCATTAATTTACAATTACATGTGCAATATTACGATTATTAAACTACCCCTTCATCAGGTCCCCCACCAACCCCATTACAGTCACTGTCCATCAGTGTAGTGAGATGCTATAGAATCACTACTTGTCTTCTCTGAGTTGTACTGCCCTCCCCGTGCCCCCCCAACATTACATCTGCTAATCGTAATGCCCCTTTTTCCCTCTTATCCCTCCCTTCCCGCCCATTTTCCCCAGTCCCTTTCCCTTTGGTAACTATTAGTCCGTTCTTGGGTTCTGTGAGTCTGCTGCTGTTTTGTTCCTTCAGTATTTTTTCTTTGTTCTTATACTCCACATATGAGTGAAATCATTTGATACTTGTCTTTTTCGGCTTGGCTTATTTCACTGAGCATAATACCCTCTAGCTCCATCCATGTTGTTGCAAATGGTAGGATTTGTTTTCTTCTTATGGCTGAATAATATTCCATTGTGTATATGTACCACTTCTCCTTTATCCATTCATCTACTGATGGACACTTAGGTTGCTTCCATTTCTTGGCTATTGTAAATAGTGCTGCAATAAACATAGGGGTGCATCTGTCTTTTTCAAACTGGGCTGCTGCATTCTTAGGGTAAATTCCTAGGAGTGGAATTCCTGGGTCAAATGGTATTTCTATTTTGAGTTTTTTGAGGAACCTCCATACTGCTTTCCACAATGGTTGAACTAATTTGCAGTCCCACCAGCAGTGTAGGAGGGTTCCCTTTTCTCCACATCCTCGCCAACATTTGTTGTTGTTTGTGTTTTGGATGTTGGCCATCCTCACTGGTGTGAGGTGATATCTCATTGTGGTTTTAATCTGCATTTCTCTGATGATTAGTGATGTGGAGCATCTTTTCATGTGCCTGTTGGCCATCTGAATTTCTTCTTTGGAGAAGTGTCTATTCATGTCTTCTGCCCATTTCTTAATTGGATTATTTGCTTTCTGTTTGTTAAGGTGCATGAGTTCTTTATATATTTTGGATGTCAACCCTTTATCAGATACGTTTTTTATGAATATATTCTCCCATACTGTAGGATGTCTTTTTGTTCTACTGATGGTGTCCTTTGCTGTACAGAAGCTTTTCAGCTTGATATAGTCCCACTTGTTCATTTTTGCTTTTGTTTCCCTTGCCCGGGGAGATATGTTCATGAAGAAGTTGCTCATGTTTATGTCCAAGAGATTTTTGCCTATGTTTTTTTCTAAGAGTTTTATGGTTTCATGACTTACATTCAGGTCTTTGATCCACCTTGAGTTTACCTTTGTGTATGGGGCTAGACAGTAGTCCAGTTTCATTCTCTTACATGTAGCTGTCCAGTTTTTCCAACACCAGCTGCTGAAGAGGCTGTCATCTCCCCATTGTATATCCAAGGCACTTTTATCAAATATTAATTGACTGTATATGTTTGGGTTAATGTTTGGATTTTCTATTCTGTTCCACTGGTCTGTGGGTCTGTTTTTGTGCCAATACCAAATTGTCTTGATTACTGTGGCTTTGTAGTAGAGCTTGAAGTCAGGGAGTGTAATTCCCCCTGTTTTATTCCTCCTTCTCAGGATTGCTTTGGCTATTCGGGGTCTTTTGTGGTTCCATATGAATTTTAGATTTATTTGTTCCAGTTCATTGAAGAAAGCTGTTGGTAGTTTGATAGGGATTGCATTGAATCTGTAGATTGCTTTAGGTAGTATAGCCATTTTGACAATATTGATTCTTCCTAGCCAAGAGCATGGGATGCATTTCCATTTGTTAGTGTCCTCTTTAATTTCTCTTAGGAGTGTCTTGTAGTTTTCAGAGTACAGGTCTTTCACTTCCTTCGTTAGGTTTATTCCTAGGTACTTTATTCTTTTTGATGCAATTGTGAATGGAATTGTTTTTCTGATTTCTCTTTCTCTTTGTTCATCATGAGTGTATAGGAAAGAAACAGATTTCTGTGTGTTAATTTTGTATCCTGCAACTTTGCTGAATTCAGATATTAGTTCTAGTAGTTTTGGAATGGAATCTTTAGGGTTTTTTATGTACAGTATCATGTCATCTGCAAATAGTGACAATTTGACTTCTTCTTTACCAATCTGGATGCCTTGTATGTCTTTGTTTTGTCTGATTGCTGTGGCTAGGACCTCCAGTACTATGTTGAATAACAGTGGAGAGAGTGGGCATCCTTGTCTTGTTCCCGATCTTAGATGAAAAGCTTTCAGCGTCTCGCCGTTAAGTATGATGTTAGCTGTGGGTTTGTCATATATAGCCTTTATGATGTTGAGGTACTTGCCCTCTATACCCATTTTGTTGAGAGTTTTAATCAGGAATGGATGCTGAATTTTGTCAAATGCTTTTTCAGCATCTATGGAGATGATCATGTGGTTTTTGTTCTTCTTTTTTTTTGATGTGGTGGATGATGTTGATGGATTTTCGAATGTTGTACCATCCTTGCATCCCTGGGATGAATCCCACTTGATCATGGTGTATGATCCTCTTGATGTATTTTTGAATTCGGTTTGCTAATATTTTGTTGAGTATTTTTGCATCTACGTTCATCAGGGATATTGGTCTGTAATTTTCTTTTTTGGTGAGGTCTTTGCCCGGTTTTGGTATTAGAGTGATGCTGGCTTCATAGAATGAGTTTGGAAGTATTCCCTCCTCTTCTATTTTTTGGAAAACTTTAAGGAGAATCGGTGTTATTTCTTCTCTATATGTCTGGTAGAATTCAGAGGTGAATCCATCAGGCCCAGGGGTTTTGTTCTTGGGTAGTTTTTTGATTACCAATTCGATTTCGTCACTGGTGATTGGTCTGTTTAGTTTTTCTGTTTCTTGCTTGGTCAGTCTTGGAAGGTTGTATTTTTCTAAGAAATTGTCCATTTCTTCTGTGTTTTCCAGCTTGTTAGCATATAGATTCTCATAATATTCTCTTATGATTCTTTGTATTTCTGTGGGGTCTGTCGTGATTTTTCCTTTCTCATTTCTGATTGTGTTTATGTGTGTAGATTCTCTTTTTCTCTTAATGAGTCTGGCTAGGGGTTTATCTATTTTGTTTATTTTTTCAAAGAACCAGCTCTTGGTTTTATTGATTTTTTCTATTGTTTTATTCTTCTCAATTTTATTTATTTCTTCTCTAATCTTTATTATGTCCCTCCTTCTGGTGACTTTGGGCCTCATTTGTTCTTCTTTTTCCAATTTCAGTAATTGTGTCTTTAGACTATTCATTTGGGAATGTTCTTCCTTCTTTAAATAGGCCTGGATTGCAATATACTTTCCTCTTAGAACTGCCTTTGCTGCGTCCCACAGAAGTTGTGGCTTTGTGTTGTTGTTGTCATTAGTCTCCATATATTCTTTGATTTCTGTTTTGATTTGGTCGTTAACCCATTGATTAATTAGGAGAGTGTTGTTAAGTCTCCATGTATTTGTGAGCCTTTTTGATTTCTTTCTAAAATTTATTTCTAGTTTTATACCTTGGTGATCTGAGAAGTTGGTTGGTAGGATTTCAATATTTTTGAAATTACTGAGGTTCTTTTTGTGGCCTAGTATGTGGTCTATTCTGGAAAATGTTCCATGTGCACTTGAGAAGAATGTGTATCCTGTTGCTTTTGGGTGTAGAGTTCTGTAGATGTCTGTTAGGTCCATCTGTTCTAGTGTGTTGTTCAGTGCCTCTGTGTCTTTACTTATTTTCTGTCTGGTTGATCTGTCCTCTGGAGTGAGTGGTGTGTTGAAGTCTCCTAAGATGAATGCATTGCTGTCTATTTCCTCCTTTAATTCTGTTAGTATTTGTCTCACATATGCTGGCGCTCCTGTGTTGGGTGCATATATATTTATAATGGTTATATCTTCTTGTTGGACTGACCCCTTTATCATTATGTAATGTCCTTCTTTATCTTTTGCTACTTTCTTCGTTTTGAAGTCTATTTTGTCTGATACAAGTACTGCAACACCTGCTTTTTTCTCTTTGTTGTTTGCATGAAATATCTTTTTCCATCCCTTCACTTTTAGTCTGTGTATATCTTTGGATTTGAGGTGAGTTTTGTAGGCAGCATATAGATGGGTCTTGCTTTTTTATCCATTCTGTTACTCTGTGTCTTTTGATTGGTGCATTCAGTCCATTTACATTTAGGGTGATTATTGATAGGTATGTACTTATTGCCATTGCTGGCTTTAGATTCGTGGTTACCAAGGGTTCAAGGGTTGCTTCTTTACTATCTAACAATCTAACTTAACTTTCTTGTTAAGTTATTGTAAACACAGTCTGATGTTTCTTTCTTTCTCTCCCTTCTTATTCCTCCTCCTCCATTCTTTCTATAATAGGTGTTTTATTCTTTGCCTTTAGTTAGTATTTGGATGGTCTGCTTTCTTTGCTATGATTTTTTTTTTCTCTGGTGACATCTTTTTAGCCTTAGGTGTGCTTCCATCTAGAGCAGTCCATTTAAGATATCCTGTAGTGGTGGTTTATGAGAGGCAAACTCTCTTAACTTTCGTTTATCTGGAAATTGTTTAATCCCTCCATCATATTTAAATGATAATCGTGCTGGATACAATATTCTTGGTTCGAGGCCCTTCTGTTTCATTACGTTAAATATATCATGCCATTCTCTTCTGGCCTGTAAGGTTTCTGTTGAGAAGTCTGATGATAGTCTGATGGGTTTTCCTTTGTAGGTGATCTTTTTTCTCTCTCTAGCTGCCTTTAATACCCTGTCTTTATCTTTGATCTTTGCCATCTTAATTATTATGTGTCTTGGTGTTGTCTTCCTTGGGTCCCTTGTGTTGGGAGATCTATGAGCTTCGGTGGACTGCGAGACTACTTCCTTCCCCAGCGAGGGAAAGTTTTCAGCAATTATTTCTTCAAAGACACTTTCTATCCCTTTTTCTCTCTCTTCTTCCTCTGGTACTCCTATAATGCGAATATTGTTCCGTTTGGATTGGTCACACAGTTCTCTTAATATTCTTTCATTCCTAGAAATCCTTTTATCTCTCTCTGCCTCAGCTGCTCTGTACTCCTGTTCTCTGTTTTCTATTCCATTAACAGTCTCTCGCATCTCATCCATTCTGCTCTTAAGTCGATCGCTTGTCTGATTTCTGTTTGTCTTTCCTCAGTTCCCTCACTTCCTCCCTCAGCTCTTGCACATTTCTCTGTAGGTCCATCAGCATGGTTATGACTTTTATTCTGAATTCTTTTTCAGGGAGGCTGTGCATTTCCATCCCTTCAGACTCCCTCTCTGGGGTTGTCTGGTTGATTTTGGTCTGAACCATATTCCTCTGTCTTTTCATGGCTGTATAATTTGGTCACTGATAGTTGCCACGTATGTCAGCTGGGCTCTTTAAGACTTTAAAAAGAGAAGAAAAAAAAGAGAAAAAAGAAAGAAAGAAAGAAAGAAAAAACAAAAACAAAGCAAAAAACAAAACAAAACAACGAAAAAAAAATGCCCACCAGACGTAGATTCTGTGGGAATGCTCTAGGTGGTGCTATTGCCCCACTATTCCACAGCTGTGACTGTGCCGCTCCGCAGGGCCCTTTATCGCTCTGGCAGGGGTGGGAACGAATAGGAGGCTGTTGATCTCAGTGAGAAGTGTTAAGTATGGCTACGCTTCCTCAGTCGCCAGCTAAGGCGTCTGAAACTCCCCAGGACTCCCAGCCTGCTGGGCTGAGTGTGCTGGGGCGATCCGGCTCCTCCGCTGGGCTCCTGTCTCTTTAAGACCGCTGAGGAAAGCGCGCACTTTTTTTTTCCTTCCCGGAGCCGGCTGCAAGCCCCCTGGCGCGTTCCCCGCTCAGATCCTGCCCCTCTGTCTCTCCAATCTCCGCTGCACTGCGCAATGTGGGTCAGCGCTCCCCGCGCAGATCACCGGGGCTGGCTACTTCGCGGGGTGTACTTCCACTCCCTCCCGGCTCTGGATCCTCTCCTCCCGCCGGTGCGCTGGGGTGGGGGAGGGCTCGGGTCCCGCCGGGTCGCGGCTCCGGATCTTACCCGCCTCTTGGGGTGCCGAGTTCCTCTCGGGTGTAGCTGCACACTGTGCGCTTTCCTGTGTATTCTCGTCTCTCTTTTAGGAATAGATGTATTTTCTGTGTTTTCGTAGATAAATATAGTGTTGGGAGGAGATTTCTGCCACCCTGCTCACACCGCCATCTTCCCGGAAGTCAGAGTCAGTGCATTTCCTGTCCTCTTTTCCGTACACCATTTTGAGAACTGAGATATTTGAAAGTCTAACCAACTCAACTGGTAGTTCCTTTGGTAATTGAAAAATCTGAACAAAAGGAAGTAGACAAGCTTGAGGGAAATCTTGTCCCCAGCTTACAAGACATTATGCCTTTTTAGTGTTTGTATTTAGAGCAAAATCAATGAGTTTCTCTTTTGAACAGAACTGGATGAACACTAATGAAAACTTTCTCTTGGCCTGCCTTATTATTGTGCTCCAAGTGTCCTCCTTTCTGTTAACAAAGCTTGCTTTTTTCATTGGCCAGCTTAAGGCTGTACTCAGTTACATGTCTCTGTTGAGGTTTTGAGCTCTGCTTACTTGATGGAGACATGGGAAGTACCCTAACCTTAAGGGTACACCAAAATATGTACATTCACATGCAGACACAAACAGGGCTTATTTAAATGTGATTGGCTTGGAAGCAATAACACATTTCAGTCTTACAAAACTCAAAAGGACAAAGGGTTTAGTGAAAATTTTCTGTTATCCCTTTCTATATCTACTCAGTTTCCTTTCTTGGAGCCATCCAGTTTTATGAGTTCCATGAGCACCTTTTAAATATTATTCTATTTATTCACAAGTAAATATGTATACTTATTTTTAATATATATATTTATAATATAATTTATTTTTTATATACACACACACACATACAAACAGTATAGCCTAAAGATCCTTTGATTTCTGTACCTGAAGGGTATCTTCTTTTTTTCACTGGTCCATAGTATCCCATTATATGGGTGTATCAAACTTTATTAATCAGTTCTTATGGGCATTTCCTATTACTAATAATGTAGTGGTTTTTAACTTTAAACACACAAATTATAGCACTAGTGAGGAAATACCTGAGGGATAAAGCCTTAAAACTAGAATTACTGGGTCAGAGAATATTAAAGTCAGTAACCTTGATAGGTATGGTCAAGTGTTATCCATACAAGCTACATTAAATCCATCAGTACGATAGGAGAGGACCCTTTCCTCAGCTTTCCTCATTATCACAGTCTATTTTTTAAAAAGAACTTTTAGGTTCACAATAAAACCGAGAAGGTACAGAAATATCCCCCATACTCCCTGTTCCCCCACATACACAGCCTTCCCCATCCACAACCCACACCAAAATGGTATATTTGTTACACTGATGAACCTTTAGTGATACATCATAATAACCAAATGTAACCAGTTTACAGTAGGGTTCTCTCTTTGCATAATGTATTCTATGAGTTCAGATGATGTGTAATGACATATCCACCATTAGAGCATCATATAGAGTAATTTCATTTCCCTAAAAATCCTCTACATTCTACCTGTTCATCCCACTCTCCCTCCCTAACCCCTGACAATCATTGATATTTTTACTGTCTTCTGATATTTTACTGTTTTGCCTATTCCAGAATATCATGTTGTTGGAATATATCGTATGTAGCCTTTCAGATTGGCTTCTATTGCTCTGTATTATGTACTTATGTTTCCTCTGTGTACTTTAGTGGCTTAATAGCTCATTTTTGCACTGAATAATACTCCATTAAATGGATGTATGACAGATTATTTATCTATCACCTATTGAAGGTAATCTTGCTTGCTTCCAAGTATTGGCAATTATGAATAAAGCTGCTATATAAACATCCCTATGCAAGCTTTTGTATGGACATACGTTTTCAACTCCTTTAGGTAAATATCAAAGATTATGTGGTAAGAGTATGTTTAGTTTTGTAAAAAATTGCCAGTTGCCTTCTAAAGTGTCTGTACCATTTTACTTTCCACCAGCAATGAATGAGTGTTTCCTTTGCTCCACATCCTCACCAGCATTTGGTGTTGTCAGTTTTCTAGATTTAGGTCATTCTAATAGATGTGTAGATAAATAGTGTCTACTACACTGTTTTACTTTGCATTTCTCTAATGACATATGATATGGAATGTCTTTCATATGCTTATTTGCCATTTGTTTTCTTTGTTGGTGAGGTGTCTGTTGAGGTCTTTGGCCAGTTTTTTAATTGGGTTGTTTACTTTCTTGTGAATTTTAAATATTCTTTGTATATTTTGGATAACAGTGCTTCATCAGACTATCTTTTGAAAATATTTTCTTCTAGTCTGTGCCTTTTCTTTTCATTCTTTGACAGTGTCCTTTGCAGAGCAGAAATTTTGAAATTTAATGATGTCCAGCTTATCAATTATTTCTTTCATAGTTCGTACGTACCTTTAGAGTTCTAAAAAGTCATCACCAGACCTAACATCATTTAAATTTTCTCCTATGTTTTCTTCTTTGAGTTTTACAGTTTTATATTTCACATTTAAGTCTGTGATCCATTTTGAGTTAGTTTTTCTGAGGAGCAGAAGGTCTGTATCTAGATTCATATTTTCACAAGTGGATGTCCAGTTGTTCCAGCACTATTTGTTGAAAAGATAATCCTTTTTGCATTGTATTGCTTTGCTTCTTTGTCAAAGATCAATTGACTATATTTATGTGGCTCTATTTTTGGGCTTTATATTCTGTTCCATTGATGTAGTTGTCTATAATTTCATCGATATCACATTATCTTGATAATTACAGCTTTATAGTAGATCATAAAATTGGGCAGTCTGTCTTCTGATTTTGTTCTTCCACAATCTTGTGTTGGTTCATCTGGGTCTTTGGCCTCTCTATATAAAATTTAGAATCCATTTGTCAGTATCAAGAAAATAACTTGCTGGGGTTTTGATGGAATTTATAGATTATCTTGGAAAGAACTTAGATCTTTACAATAGTATGTCTTATCCAAGAACATGGAATATCTCTCCAATTATTTAGTTCTTGATTTCATTGAAGGTTTATAGTTTTCCTCATATACATTATAAACATATTTTGTTGGATTTGTAAATATTATACTTTTGTGGATGCTAATGTACACAAAATTGTGGTTTTAATTTCAAATTCCACTTGTTCATTGACTGTGTATAAGCAATTGATTTTGCATATTAACCTTGTATCCTGCTGTCTTGCTGTAATGGCTTATTAGTTCAAGAGGGTTTTTTTACTGATTCAAATTTTCTACATAGATAATCATGTTATCTATGAACAAAGATAGTTTTATTTCTTCCTTCCCAATCTTGATATCTTTTATTTCTTTTTATTGTCTTATTGCATTAGGTATGATGTTGAAAAGCAATGGTGAGAGGAAACATCCTTGCCCTTTACCTGACCTTAGTAGGAAAGTTTGAAGTTTCTCACTATTAAGTATGGTGTTAGATGTATGTTTTTTATAGGTAGTATTGATCAAGTGGAGGAAGATCCTCTCTATTCTTAGTTTACTGAGAGGTTTTTTTTTATCATGCATGGGGTGTTATATTTCGTCAAATACTTTTTCTGCATCTATTGATACAATCATGTGATCTTTCTTCTTTTAGCCTATTCATGTGATGGATGACATTAATTGATTTTCATATATAAAACCAGCAATTCCTAACTAGGAAAAATATCACTTGGTTGTGGTATATAATTTTTTCTGCATTGTTTGATTTGATTTACTGTTACTTTGTTAAGTATTTTTGCATCTGTGTTCATGTGAGATATTTGTAATTTTCTTTTCTTGTAATGATTTTGGTATTAGGGTAACACTGGCCTCATGAAATGAATTGGGAAGTATTTCCAACCTCTGACTGAGGTTGTAGAGAATTGGCATAATTTCTTCCTTAAATGTTTGGCAGAATTCACCAAATCATCTGACCTGGTGCTTTCTGTTTTGGAACATTATTAACTATTGATTTAATTTTTAAAATAGATATAGGCCTATTCAGACTTCTGTTATGTCTGTTTCTTCTCATATATTTATTTCTTCTTGTGTGAGTTTGGGAAGATTCTGTCTCTCAATAAATTAGCCCATTTCATTTAGGTTACCAATTTGTGGGCATTGAGTTGTTTAGTATTCTATTTTTTTTAATGTAAATGGGGTCTTTAGTGATATCCCCTCTTTCATTTCTGATATTAGTAATTTATATTCTCTCTCCTTTTTTATTTTCCTTACTCAGTCTGGCTGAGTATTACTAATTTTATTGATAATAAAATTCTACTTTTCAAAGAACCAGCTTTGGATTTCATTGACTTTATTGATTTTGATGTTCAATTTCAATGATTTTAGTTTTAATTTTTATTTTTTCTTTTCTTCTTACTTCTAATCATATTAACCTTTTTCTCCTAGTTTTCTAAGGTGGAAACTTGGAGGATTGATTTTAAATCTTTTTTCATGTCTAATGCATGCATTCAATGTCGTAAATTTCTCTCTACATACTGCTTTTTCTGTATCCTATAAATTTTGATAAGGTGTATTTTCATTTTAGTTTCACTCAAAATATTTTAAAATTTCTTTTGAGATTTCTTTTATGACCTGTGTGTTATTTAGAAATAAATAATGTGTGTGTTTTTAATCTCCAAATTTTTGGATTTTCCAGTTATCATTCTGTTTTGGGTTTCTAGTTTAATTCCACTGCAGTCTGAGAGTGGACATTGTATGATTTCTGTTCTTTTATGTTTCTTAAGGTGCATTTTATGGCTTTATCTTGGTGAATGTCTTGTGAACTTAAGAAAAATGTATATTTTGCTGCTGTTGGATGAAATAGTCTATAGATGTCAATTATATCCAGTTGGTTGATGGTACTTTTGAGCTCAACAATATCATTACTGATGTTCTCCCTGCTGGATCTGTCCATTTGTAATAGAGGAATGTGGAAATCTCCAACTATAATAGTGGATTCATGTATTTTTCCTTGCCAGTTTTGCCTCACATTTTGATGCAGTTGTTAAATACATACACAGTAAGGACTGCTATGTTTTCTTAGAAAATTGAACCCTTTACCATTATGCAATGCCTCTCTTTATTCCTGATACTTTTCCTTGCCCTGAAGTTGTCTTTATCTGAAATTAAAATATCTACTTTTGTTTTCTTTTCATTATTTTTAACATAGTGTATTTTTCTTCATACATTTACTTTTTTTATAATTTATTTTGGTATCATTAATCTAAAATTACATGTGCAATATTATGGTTATTTAACTACCCCTTCATCAGGTCCCCCCCACCAACCCCATTACAGTCACTGTCCATCAGCGTAGTGAGATGCTATAGAATCACTACTTGTCTTCTCTAAGTTGTACTGCCCTCCCCGTGCCCCCCCAACATTACATCTGCTAATCGTAATGCCCCTTTTACACCCTTATCCCTCCCTTCCCACCCATATTCCCCAGACCCTTTCCCTTTGGTAACTATTAGTCCGTTCTTGGGTTCTGTGAGTCTCCTGCTGTTTTGTTCCTTCAGTATTTTTTCTTTATTCTTATACTCCACATATGAGTGAAATCATTTGGTACTTGTCTTTTTCGGCTTGGCTTATTTCACTGAGCATAATACCCTCTAGCTCCATCCATGTTGTTGCAAATGGTAGGATTTGTTTTCTTCTTATGGCTGAATAATATTCCATTGTGTATATGTACCAATTCTTCTTTATCCATTCATCTACTGATGGACACCTAGGTTGCTTCCGTTTCTTGACTATTGTAAATAGTGCTGCGATAAATATAGGGGTGCATATGTCTTTTTCAAACTGGGCTGATGCATTCTTAGGGTAAATTCCTAGGAGTGGAATTCCTGGGTCAAATGGTATTTCTATTATGAGTTTTTTGAGGAACCTCCATACTGCTTTCCACAATGGTTGAACTAATTTGCATTCCCACCAGCAGTGTAGGAGGGTTCCCTTTTCTCCACATCCTCACTAACATTTGTTGTTGTTTGTGTTTTGGATGTTGGCCATCCTCCCTGGTGTGAGATGATATCTCATTGTGGTTTTAATCTGCATTTCTCTGATGATTAGCGATGTGGAGCATCTTTTCATGTGCCTGTTGACCATCTGAATTTCTTCTTTGGAGAAGTGTCTATTCATGTCCTCTGCCCATTTCTTAATTGGATTATTTGCTTTCCGTTTGTTGAGGTGCATGAGTTTTTTATATATTTCGGATGTCAACCCCTTATCGGATACATCATTTATGAATATATTCTCCCATACTGTAGGATGTCTTTTTGTTCTACTGATGGTGTCCTTTGCTGTACAGAAGCTTTTCAGCTTGATATAGTCCCACTTGTTCATTTTTGCTTTTGTTTCCCTTGCCCGGGGAGATATGTTCATGAAGAAGTCGCTCATGTTTATGTCAAGAGATTTTTGCCTATGTTTTTTTCTAAGAGTTTTATGGTTTCATGACTTACATTCAGGTCTTTGATCCACCTTGAGTTTACGTTTGTGTATGGGGCTAGACAGTAGTCCAGTTTCATTCTCTTACATGTAGCTGTCCAGTTTTTCCAACACCAGCTGCTGAAGAGGCTGTCATCTCCCCTTTGTATATCCAAGGCTCCTTTATCAAATATTAATTGACTGTATATGTTTGGATTAATGTTTGGATTTTCTATTCTGTTCCACTGCTCTGTGGGTCTGTTTTTGTGCCAGTACCAAATTGTCTTGATTACTGTGGTTTGTAGTAGAGCTTGAAGCCAGGGAGTGTAATTCCCCCTGTTTGATTCCTCCTTCTCAGGATTGCTTTGGCTATTTGGGGTCTTTTGTGGTTCCATATGAATTTTAGAATTATTTGTTCCAGTTCATTGAAGAAAGCTGTTGGTAGTTATAAGGATTGCGTGGAGTCTGTAGATTACTTTAGGTAGTATAGCCATTTTGACAATGTGTATTCTACCTAGCCAGAGCATGGGATGCATTTCCATTTGTTAGTGTCCTCTTTAATTTCTCTTAGAAGTGTTTTCTAGTTTTCAAAGTACAGGTCTTTCATTTCCTTTGTTAGGTTTATTCCTAGGTATTTTATTCTTTTTGCTGCAATTGTGAATTTAATTGTTTTTCTGATTTCTCTTTCTGTTAGTTCATTGTTAGTGTATAGGAAAGCAACAGATTTCTGTGTGTTAATTTTGTATCCTGCAACTTTGCTGAATTCAGATATTAGTTCTAGTAGTTTTGGAGTGGAGTCTTTAGGGTTTTTTATGTACAATATCATGTCATCTGCAAATAGTGACAATTTGACTTCTTTACCAACCTGGATGCCTTGTATTTCTTCGTTTTGTCTGATTGCCTTGGCTAAGACCTCCAGTACTATGTTGAATAACAGTGGAGAGAGTGAGCATCCCTGTCTTGTTCCCGATCTTAGATGAAAAGCTTTCAGCTTCTCGCTTTTAAGTATGATGTTAGCTGTGGGTTTGTCATATATGGCCTTTATGATGTTGAGGTACTTGCTCTCTATACTCATTTTGTTGAGAATTTTAATCATGAATGTTTGCTGAATTTTTTCATATGCTTTTTCAGCATCTATGGAGATGATCATGTGGTTTTTGTTCTTTTTTTGTTGATGTGGTGGATGATGTTGATGGATTTTCAAATGTTGTACCATCCTTGCATCCCTAAAATGAATCCCACTTGATCATGGTCTATGATCCTCTTGATGTATTTTTGAACTCGGTTTGCTAATATTTTGTTGAGTATTTTTGCATCTACGTTCATCAGGGATATTGGTCTGTAATTTTCTTTTTTGGTGAGGTCTTTGCCCGGTTTTGGTATGAGAGTGATGCTGGCTTCATAGAATGAGTTTGGAAGTATTCCCTTCTCTTCTATTTTTTGGAAAACTTTAAGGAGAATCGGTGTTATTTCTTCTCTATATGTCTGGTAGAATTCAGAGGTGAATCCATCAGGCCCAGAGGTTTTGTTCTTGGGTAGTTTTTTGATTACCAATTCGATTTCATTGCTGGTGATTGGTCTGTTTAGTTTTTCTGTTTCTTGCTTGGTCAGTCTTGGAAGGTTGTATTTTTCTAAGAAGTTGTCCATTTCTTCTATGTTTTCCAGCTTGTTAGCATATAGATTTTCATAGTATTCTCTTATAATTCTTTTATTTCTGTGGGATCCATCGTGATTTTTCCTTTCTCATTTCTGATTGTGTTTATGTGTGTAGATTCTCTTTTTCTCTTAATAAGTCTAGCTACGGGTTTATCTATTTTGTTTATTATTTCAAAGAACCAGCTCTTGGTTTTATTGATTTTTTCTATTGTTTTATTCTTCTCAATTTTATTTATTTCTTCTCTGATCTTTATTATGTCCCTCCTTCTGGTGACTTTGGGCCTCATTTGTTCTTCTTTTTCCAATTTCAGTAATTGTGTCTTTAGACTTTTCATTTGGGAATGTTCTTCCTTCTTTAAATATGCCTGGATTGCAATATACTTTCCTCTTAGAGCTGCCTTTGCTGCGTCCCACAGAAGTTGTGGCTTTGTGTTGTTGTTGTCAGTAGTCTCTATATATTCTTTGATTTCTGTTTTAATTTGGTCGTTAACTCATTGATTAATCAGGAGAATGTTGTTAAGTAGTCTCCATGTATTTGTGAGCATTTTTGTTTTCTTTTGAAATTTATTTCTAGTTTTATACCTTGGTGATCTGAGAAGTTGGTTGGTAGAATTTCAATATTTTTGAATTTACTGAGGTTCTTTTTGTGGCCTAGTATGTGGTCTATTCTGGAAAATGTTCCATGTGCACTTGAGAAGAATGTGTATCCTGTTGCTTTTGGGTGTAGAGTTCTGTAGATGTCTGTTAGGTCCATCTGTTCTAGTGTGTTGTTCAGTGCCTCTGTGTCCTTACTTATTTTCTATCTTGTTGCTCTGTCCTTTGGAGTGAGTGGTGTGTTGAAGTCTCCTAAAATGAATGCATAGCTTTCTATTTCCTCCTTTAATTCTGTTAGTATTTGTTTCACATATGCCAGCGCTCCTGTGTTGGGTGCATGTATATTTATAATGGTTATATCTTCTTGTTGGACTGACCCCTTTATCGTTATGTAATGTCCTTCTTTATCTCTTGCTACTTCTTCGTTTTGAAGTCTATTTTGTCTGATACCAGTACTCCAACACCTTTTTTCTCCTTGTTGTTTGCATGAAATATCTTTTTCCATCTCTTCACTTTTTTTAAATATAATTTATTTTATAATCATTAATCTACAATTACATGTGCAATATTATGGTTATTGAACTACCCCTTCATCAGGTCCCCCCCACCAACCCCATTATAGTCACTGTCCATCAGTGTAGTGAGATGCTATAGAATCACTACTTGTCTTCTCGGAGTTGTACAGCCCTCCCTGTGCCCCCCCAATATTACATCTACTAATCGTAATGTCCCTTTCATCCATTCACTTTTAGTGTGTGTATATCTTTGGATTTGAGGTGAGTCTCTTGTAAGCAGCATATAGATAGGTCTTGCTTTTTTATCCATTCTATTACTCTGTGTCTTTTGATTGGTGCATTCAGTCCATTTACATTTAGGGTGATTATCAATAGATATGTACTTATTGCCATTGCTGGCTTTAGATTCGTGGTTACCAAAGGTTCAAAGGTAGCTTCTTTACTATCTAACAGTCTAACTTAACTTTCTTTTTGAGTTATTGTAAACACAGTCTTATGATTCTTTATTTCTCTCCCTTCTTATTCTTCCTCCTCCATTCTTTATATACTAGGTGTTTTTTTCTTTCCCTTTGGTTAGTATTTGGATCGTCTGCTTTCTTTGCTATGATTTTATTTTCTCTGGTGACATCTTTTTAGCCTTAAGAGTGCTTCCAACTAGAGCAGTCCCTTTAATATATCCTGAAGAGGTGGTTTATGGGAGGCAAATTCTCTCAACTTTCGCTTGTCTGGAAATTGTTTAATCCCTCCGTCATATTTAAATGATAATCGTGCTGGATACAATATTCTTTGTTCGAGGCCCTTCTGTTTCATTGCATTAAATATATCATGCCATTCTCTTCTGGCCTGTAAGATTTCTCTTGAGAAGTCTGGTGACAGTCTGATGAATTTTCCTTTGTAGGTGATCTTTTCTCTCTCTCTAGCTGCCTTTAATGCTCTGTCCTTATCTTTGATCTTTGCCATTTTAGTTATTATGTGTCTTGGTGTTTTCTTCCTTGGGTCTGTTGTGTTGGGAGATCTGTGGGCTTCCGTGGACTGCGAGACTATTTCCTTCCCCAGCATCGGGAAGTTTTCAGCAATTATTTCTTCAAAGACACTTTCTGTCCCTTTTTCTCTCTCTTCTTACTCTGGTACTCCTATAATGCAAATATTGTTCCATTTGGATTGGTCACACAGTTCTCTTAATATTCTTTCATTCCTAGAGATCCTTTTATCTCTCTCTGACTCAGCTTCTCTGTATTCCTGTTCTCTGATTTCTATTCCATTAAAAGTCTCTTGCATCTCAGCCTGTCTGCTGCTAAGCCCGCTGATCACTTGTCTCATTTCTGTATTGCGTTTCCTCACTTCCTCCCTTAGCTCTTGCACAGTTTGGTGTAGATCCATCAGTATGGTTATGACTTTTGTTCTGAATTCTTTTTCAGGAAGATTGTGCATTTCCATCACTTCAGACTCCCTCTCTTTTGTCTGTGTCTGGATAAGCTTTGTTTGTACCATATTCCTCGGCCTTTTCATGGCGATAGACATGGTCGCTGGTAGGCACCTCGTATGTCAGCTAGGCTCTTTAAGACTTTTAAAAAGAAAACAAAAAAAACCCCCACTGGTAGTAGATTCTGTGAGGATGCTGTAGGTGGTGCTGCTGCTCCACACCGGGCCCTTTGTAGCTCTGTCCGGGGAGGGAATGAATGGGAGGCTGCTGATATCTGTGGGAAGTCTCGGTGCGGCTGCTTTTCCCAGCGACTGGCCAAGGGGTCCAAAATTCCCCAGGACTCACATCCTGCTTGGCTGAGTGCTCTGGGATGATCCCGCTCCTCTGTTGGGCCCCTGTCTCTTAAGACCCCTAAGAAAGTGCGTGCTTTTTTTTTGTCCTGGGGAGCCAGCTGACGGGACCTGCCGTCTTGGATCCTGCACCCTCTGTCCAATCTCTGGTACACCATGCAATGTGTGTCAGCACTCCCAGCCCTGATCACCAGGGCTGGTTATTTGGCGGGCCTGTACTTCCACTCCCTCCCCACTCTGAACCTTTTCCTTCTGCTGGTGCGCTCGGATGGGGGGTGCTCGTGTCCCGCGGGGATGTGTCTCTGTATCTTACCTGCCTCACGGGGTGCTGAGTCCTCTCAGGTGTAGCTGCAGGCTATGTGCTGTCCTGTATCTTCTGGTCCCTTTTTTAGGAATTGTTGTACTTGTTTTATTTTCATAAATATATATGATTTTGGGAGGAGATTTCTGCCACCCTGCTCACACCGCCATCTTCCCGGAAGTGCCTATTTCTCCTTTATTTTTAAAGTTACTTTTCTAGAATACAGAATTCAAGGCTGGTGGGATTTTTCTGTCAACATTTTAATATTTCACCCCATTCCTTTCTTGGTTGCCGGTTTTCTAAGTAAAAGTCAATTGTAGGACTTCCGGGAAGATGGCGGTGTGAGCAGGGTGGCAGAAATCTCCTCCCAACACTATATTTATCTACGAAAACACAGCAAATACACCTATTCCTAAAAGAGAGACGAGAATACACAGGAAAGCGCACAGCGTGCAGCTACACCCGAGAGGACTCAGCACCCCAAGAGGCGGGTAAGATACGGAGCCGCGACCCGGCGGGACCCAAGCACTCCCCCACCCCAGCGTACCGGCGGGAGGAGAGGATTCAGAGCCGGGAGGGAGTGGAAGTACACCCTGCGAAGTAGCTAGCCCCGGTGATCTGCGTGGGGAGTGCTGACCCGCATTGCGCAATGCAGCGGAGATTGGAGAGACAGGGGCAGGATCTGAGCAGGAAACACGCCAGGGTGCTTGCAGCTGGCTGCCAGGAAGGGAAAAAAAAGAGTGCGCGCTTTCTTCAGCGGTCTTAAAGAGACAGGAGCCCAGCAGAGGAGCCGGACAGCCCCAGCACACTCAGCCCAGCAGGCTGGGAGTCCAGGGGAGTTTCAGACGCTTTAGCTGGTGACTGGGGAAGCACAGCCATACTTACACTTCTCACTGACATCAACAGCCTCCTATTCGTTCCCACCCCTGCCAGAGCGATAATGGACCCTGCGGAGCGGCGCAGCCACAGCTGTGGAATAGTGGGGCAATAGCACCACCTACAGCATTCCCACAGAATCTACGTCCGGTGGGCATTTTTTTTTTCTTTCTTTCTTTCTTCTTTTTTTTCTCTTTTTTTTTCTTCTCTTTTTAAAGTCTTAAAGAGCCCAGCTGACATACGTAGCAACTATCAGTGACCAATTCTATAGCCATGAAAAGACAGAGGAATATGGCTCAGACCAAAATCAACCAGACAACCCCAGAGACGGATTCTGAAGGGATGGAAATGCACAGTCTTCCTGAAAAAGAATTCAGAATAAAAGTCATAACCATGCTGATGGACCTACAGAGAAATGTGCAAGAGCTGAGGGAGGAAGTGAGGGAACTGAGGAAAGACAATACAGAAATCAGACAAGCGATCGAAGGGCTTAACAGCAGAATGGATGAGATGTGAGAGACTGTTAATGGAATGGAAAACAGAGAACAGGAGTACAGAGCAGCTGAGGCAGAGAGAGATAAAAGGATTTCTAGGAATGAAAGAATATTAAGAGAACTGTGTGACCAATCCAAACGGAACAATATTCGCATTATAGGAGTACCAGAGGAAGAAGAGAGAGAAAAAGGGATAGAAAGTGTCTTTGAAGAAATAATTGCTGAAAACTTTCCCTCGCTGGGGAAGGAAATAGTCTTGCAGTCCACTGAAGCTCATGGATCTCCCAACACAAGGGACCCAAGGAAGACAACACCAAGACACATAATAATTAAGATGGCAAAGATCAAAGATAAAGACAGGGTATTAAAGGCAGCTAGACAGAGAAAAAAGGTCACCTACAAAGGAAAACCCATCAGACTATCATCAGACTTCTCAACAGAAACCTTAGAGGCCAGAAGAGAATGGCATGATATATTTAACGTTATGAAACAGAAGGGCCTCGAACCAAGAATATTGTATCCAGCACGATTATCATTTAAATATGATGGAGGGATTAAACAATTTCCAGACAAACGAAAGTTGAGAGAGTTTGCCTCTCATAAACCACCACTACAGTATATCTTAAATGGACTGGTGTAGATGGAAGCACACCTAAGGCTAAAAAGATGTCACTGGAGAAAATAAAATCATAGCAAAGAAAGCAGACCATCCAAATACTAACTAAAGGCAAAGAATAAAACACCTAGTATAGAAAGAATGGAGGAGGAGGAATAAGAAGGGAGAGAAATAAGGAAACGTCAGACTGTGTTTACAATAACTCAACAAGAAAGTTAAGTTAGACTGTTAGATAGTAAAGAAGCAACCTTGAACCCTTGGTAAACACGAATCTGAAGCCAGCAATGGCAATAAGTACATACCTATCAATAATCACCCTAAATGTAAATGGACTGAATGCACCAATCAAAAGACACAGAGTAACAGAATGGATAAAAAAGCAAGACCCATCTATATGCTGCCTACAAGAAATTCACCTCAAATCCAAAGATATACACAGACTAAAAGTGAAGGGATGGAAAAAGATATTTCATGCAAACAACAAAGAGAAAAAAGCAGGTATTGCAGTACTTGTATCAGACCAAATAGACTTCAAAACGAAGAAGGTAGCAAAAGATAAAGAAGGACATTACATAATGATAAAGGGGTCAGTCCAACAAGAAGATATAACCATTATAAATATATATGCACCCAACACAGGAGCGCCAGCATATGTGAGACAGATACTAACAGAATTAAAGGAGGAAATAGACAGCAATGCATTCATCTTAGGAGACTTCAACACACCACTCATTCCAGAGGACAGATCAACCAGACAGAAAATAAGTAAAGACACAGAAGCACTGAACAACACACTAGAACAGATGGACCTAACAGACATCTACAGAACTCTACACCCAAAAGCAACAGGATACACATTCTTCTCAAGTGCACATGGAACATTTCCAGAATAGACCACTTACTAGGCCACAAAAAGAACCTCAGTAATTTCAAAAATATTGAAATCCTACCAACCAACTTCTCAGATCACCAAGGTATAAAACTAGAAATAAATTTTAGAAAGAAATCAAAAAGGCTCACAAATACATGGAGATTAAACAACACTCTCCTAATTAATCAATGGGTTAACGACCAAATCAAAACAGAAATCAAAGAATATATGGAGACTAATGACAACAACAACACAAAGCCACAACTTCTGTGGGACGCAGCAAAGGCAGTTCTAAGAGGAAAGTATATTGCAATCCAGGCCTATTTAAAGAAGGAAGAACATTCCCAAATGAAAAGTCTAAAGACACAATTACTGAAATTGGAAAAAGAAGAACAAATGAGGCCCAAAGTCACCAGAAGGAGGGACATAATAAAGATTAGAGAAGAAATAAATAAAATTGAGAAGAATAAAACAATAGAAAAAATCAATGAAACCAAGAGTTGGTTCTTTGAAAAAATAAACAAAATAGATAAACCCCTAGCCAGACTCATTAAGAGAAGAAGAGAATCTACACACATAAACACAATCAGAAATGAGAAAGGTAAAATCACGACGGAACCCACAGAAATACAAAGAATCATAAGAGAATATTATGAGAATCTATATGCTAACAAGCTGGAAAACATAGAAGAAATGGACAACTTCTTAGAAAAATACAACCTTCCAAGACTGACCAAGCAAGAAACAGAAAAACTAAACAGACCAATCACCAGCAACGAAATCGAATTGGTAATCAAAAAACTACCCAAGAACAAAACGTCTGGGCCTGATGGATTCACCTCTGAATTCTACCAGACATATAGAGAAGAAATAACACCGATTCTCCTTAAAGTTTTCCAAAAAATAGAAGAGGAGGGAATACTTCCAAACTCATTCTATGAAGCCAGCATCACTCTAATACCAAAACCGGGCAAAGACCTCACCAAAAAAGAAAATTACAGACCAATATCCCTGATGAACGTAGATGCAAAAATACTCAACAAAATATTAGCAAACCGAATTCAAAAATACATCAAGAGGATCATACACCATGATCAAGTGGGATTCATCCCAGGGATGCAAGGATGGTACAACATTCGAAAATCCATCAACATCATCCACCACATCAACAAAAAGAAGAACAAAAACCACATGATCATCTCCATAGATGCTGAAAAAGCATTTGACAAAATTCAGCATCCATTCCTGATTAAAACTCTCAACAAAATGGGTATAGAGGCAAGTACCTCAACATCATAAAGGCTATATATGACAAACCCACAGCTAACATCATACTTAACGGCGAGACGCTGAAAGCTTTTCATCTAAGATCGGGAACAAGACAGGGATGCCCACTCTCTCCACTGTTATTCAACATAGTACTGGAGGTCCTAGCCACAGCAATCAGACAAAACAAAGACATACAAGGCATCCAGATTGGTAAAGAAGAAGTCAAATTGTCACTATTTGCAGATGACATGATACTGTACATTAAAAACCCTAAAGATTCCATTCCAAAACTACTAGAACAAATATCTGAATTCAGCCAAGTTGCAGGATACAAAATTAACACACAGAAATCTGTTTCTTTCCTATACACTAATGATGAACAAAGAGAAAGAGAAATCAGAAAAACAATTCCGTTCACAATTGCATCAAAAAGAATAAAATACCTTGGAATAAACCTACTGAAGGAAGTGAAGGACCTGTACTCTGAAAACTACAAGACATTCCTAAGAGAAATTAAAGAGGACACTAACAAATGGAAATGCATCCCATGTTCTTGGCTAGGAAGAATAAATATTGTCAAAATGGCTATACTACCTAAAGCAATCTACAGATTCAATGCAATCCCTATCAAACTACCAACAGCTTTCTTCAATGAACTGGAACAAATAATTCTAAAATTCATATGGAACCACAAAAGACCCCGAATAGCCAAAGCAATCCTGAGAAGGAGGAATAAAACAGGGGGAATTACACTCCCTGACTTCAAGCTCTACTACAAAGCCACAGTAATCAAGACAATTTGGTATTGGCACAAAAATAGACCCACAGACCAGTGGAACAGAATAGAAAATCCAAACATTAACCCAAACATATACAGTCAATTAATATTTGATAAAGGAGCCTTGGATATACAATGGGGAGATGACAGCCTCTTCAGCAGCTGGTGTTGGAAAAACTGGACAGCTACATGTAAGAGAATGAAACTGGACTACTGTCTAGCCCCATACACAAAGGTAAACTCAAGGTGGATCAAAGACTTGAATGTAAGTCATGAAACCATAAAACTCTTAGAAAAAAACATAGGCAAAAATCTCTTGGACATAAACATGAGCAACTTCTTCATGAACATAGCTCCGCGGGCAAGGGAAACAAAAGCAAAAATGAACAAGTGGGACTATATCAAGCTGAAAAGCTTCTGTATAGCAAAGGATACCATAAGTAGAACAAAAAGACATTCTACAGTATGGGAGAATATATTCATAAAAAACGTATCTGATAAAGGGTTGACGTCCAAAATATATAAAGAACTCCTGCACCTTAACAAACAGAAAGCAAATAATCCAATTAAGAAATGGGCAGAGGACATGAATAGACACTTCTCCAAAGAAGAAATTCAGATGGCCAACAGGCACATGAAAAGATGCTCCACATCGCTAATCATCAGAGAAATGCAGATTAAAACCACAATGAGATATCACCTCACACCAGTGAGGATGGCCAACATCCAAAACACAAACAACAACAAATGTTGGCGAGGATGTGGAGAAAAGGGAACCCTCCTACACTGCTGGTGGGACTGCAAATTAGTTCAACCATTGTGGAAAGCAGTATGGAGGTTCCTCAAAAAACTCAAAATAGAAATACCATTTGACCCAGGAATTCCACTCCTAGGAATT
Organism: Smutsia gigantea; assembly: GCA_032199065.1. Classification (NCBI taxonomy): domain Eukaryota; kingdom Metazoa; phylum Chordata; class Mammalia; order Pholidota; family Manidae; genus Smutsia; species Smutsia gigantea. The sequence continues at coordinate 409,727 of JAVSCE010008842.1, forward strand.
TACCCTAAGAATGCAGCAGCTCAATTTGAAAAGGACAGATGCACCCCTATGTTTATTGCAGCACTATTTACAATAGCCAAGAAATGGAAGCAACCTAAGTGTCCATCAGTAGATGAATGGATAAAGAAGATGTGGTACATATACACAATGGAATATTATTCAGCCATAAGAAGAAAACAAATCCTACCCTTTGCAACAACATGTATGGAGCTAGAGGGTATTATGCTCAGTGAAATAAGCCAAGCCGAAAAAGACAAGTATCAAATGATTTCACTCATATGTGGAGTATAAGAACAAAGAAAAAAACTGAAGGAACAAAACAGCAGCAGACTCACAGAACCCAAGAACGGACTAATAGTTACCAAAGGGAAAGGGACTGGGGAAAATGGGCGGGAAGGGAGGGATAAGAGGGAAAAAGGGGCATTACGATTAGCAGATGTAATGTTGGGGGGGCACGGGGAGGGCAGTACAACTCAGAGAAGACAAGTAGTGATTCTATAGCATCTCACTACGCTGATGGACAGTGACTGTAATGGGGTTGGTGGGGGGGGACCTGATGAAGGGGTAGTTTAATAACCGTAATATTGCACATGTAATTGTAGATCAATGATAATAAAATAAATTATATTAAAAAAAGTCAATTGTAATATTTTGTTCTTTGTAGGTAAGTTATCTTTTTCCTCTGGCTTCTTTCAGGATGTTTTCTTTATCTTTGGTTTTCTGTTGTTGAATATGATAGTCCTAGGTGTAGTTTTATTTATTTATTTATTTTTAATTAATTTTTTTGTCATTAATCCTGCTTGGTGCTTTGTGAGCTTACTGGATCTATAGTTTGGTGTCTAACACTAACTTGGAGAACTATTCAGTAATTAGTGTTTTAAGTGTTTTTTTCTAATCCTTTTTTTCTCTTTTTCTACTGGTATTCTCATTATGTGAATGTTGTACCCTTTGTGGCTGTCCCACAGTTCTTGGATATTGTATTTTGCTTTTTTCAGTCTTCTCCTTACTTTTCATTTTGTGAGGTTTCTACTGGTATATCCTGAAATTCAGAGATTTTCCTTGGCCATACACAGTCTACTAATAAGCCTGTCAAAGGCATGCTTAATTTCTGTTACAGTTTTTTATCTTTACCAACTCTTTTTGGTTCTTTCTAAAGATTTCCACCTCTCTGCTTGTGTTACTCACCTGTTCTCATATTCTGTCTGCTTTACTCATTAGAGACCTCAGCATATCAATAATAGATACTCAAAGTTCCCAATCTGTTAATTCCAGCATTCCTGCCATGTCTGAGTCTGCTGCTTGCCCTGTTTCTTCAAACTATGTTTTTTGTCTCTTTGTATGTTTTGCATATTTTTCTTGACAGTTGGACATGAAGTACTGGATAAAAAGAACTGTTATAAATAGGTCTTCAGAAATGTGGTGATTAAGTATGGGAGAAAGAGAAGCATTTTACAGTCTTATGATTAGATCTCAGTCTTTTAGTAAGCCTGTACTTGTGGACTGTGAACTTCACACATGCTTGCCAGTTGCCCCCTGTCCTCCCCAACCTGAGCTGGGACAGGATGGTAGAACCAGCTAGAATTTGGTATTTCCCTTTCCCAGGTCAGTTAGGCTCTGATAAAATCCCAGCAGGTTAGGCTTGGTTAAGTAGCTTCTCCTGGTAGCAAGCCTTGTTAAGAAAAATGGAGTACTCTGATGTATTTTAACATAGTTCCTTTACCTCTGCCTTGGCCAGAGGCAATATTTACAGTGAGAACCTGATTGATATCCTCAAAATAAAACCCACAAGTGTGGAGTCCCCACATGAGGGTGTCCCCCCTGGAATCTCAGACTTGTCCACTTTGAGCCTCCAGCCATCTGTCAATTACAGTCCTGGTTTTCCTGTCTTGGCCCTGTTTTTCGAGGACTTTCTAGTTCATGAGTTTCTGCTCTGGTAAGTTGTGATTTTCTCTGGTTGCCTGTTGGTCTCTCCAGTTTTGGGGGCAGCAATTTGCCCTATGACCTCATTTCTCTTACTGTGAGAAAAAGTGTTGCTGATTTTTCAGTTTGTTCAGATTTTTACTTATTGTTAGAATGGAGTGATGACTTCTAAGCATGCAGAACCAGAACCTGAAGTCCAATGCAGTCTCTACTTTTGGAAATAGTTTTTTCTTAGCTCTTTATATAGAATGAGAGAGGTGGAGAGGTTTTAGAATCAGAATTCGTAATGCTTTATCTTGAGCAAGTGATTTAATTTCTCTACACAACAGCTTTCTTATCTATTAAATAGGAATTATAGTTACCTCCCTTGTAGATCTGTAAACAACAAAGGAATTTGCATGTAAAGATACCCAGAACAAAGCAGAGTTAATAGCTAAATAAATATTAGCTAAAAAGGGAGGCATGATATATTTCTGACTTTGTCCACAAGGTCCTGTGGGTGCTCGGTGATTTGGGGAGTGTTTTGATGCCTGCATAATGACCACAGGTGCTCGCAGCTTCCTGTGGCTGCCCCACTCACTCACGCTGCCTGAACCTAGCTTGCCTCCTTGCTAGTTCTTGCACTTGCCTCAGAGCCTTTGCATCGCTCATTCCTTTGCCTGGAAATTTCTTCACCCATGTATCTGCATGGCTTCCTTCTTCAGCTCAGTCAGATCTTCCCTCACGAGTGCCTTGCATACTGTAGATGTTCAGTAAATTGAAGGAATGAATTTGAGAAAGCAAATTACAAATTAATCTAAAAGGAAGTGATAGCTGACAAATAAGATTTATAAATGGAGAATGGCTGCCTTGAAGTATTTGAATCCTTTGTTTGTAGCAGTATTCAGATATTATCATTCTTTTCACCTCGCCACTTACTGAAATGTTACTTCAAGAGATTTGATGCAAAATATAAATAAAGGAGGTAACCTGCTTTATATTATGGGACCATAAACAGCACTGACTAAAAAAAATTATAAACAGCAATTAAACCAAATGTCTTGATGCTTTGGTAGCCAGTGACATATGCTGCTGTAATTTTTGATTCCTTTTCTTGCTTAGATATATGACTTAGGGTGCATATAAAAGACAACTAAAATGCCTACTGTCGTTGGAATAGCAAGAAGATAATTAGGGGACATGGGTACAGCTTCACATCTCTTAGAACTGGCTGATTAGTTGTGACAGCTTCCGATGAGAAAGACAAAAAAGACCCACATATCCCTAAACAGTTATTTAAGTCAGGTGCATAAGGTGGAGTATGTGCTGGTCAGGGTGACAATGTGCTGACAAGGCCCATTTGCACTGACGTGTAGGTATTAGGACAGTACCATTTGCATTTCCACTGCCACTCTGTGGACTGCCAGGGCCCTGTCTGTCAGTTGAGGTCTCACCTGATAAGAAGCAGCTAGGAACGAACTGAAAACTTACAGGGATTGGGTACTATCAAAATGTGGCACATAAATGTGATGCCAATATCTATTCCTGAGCTTTATTACCAATAAAAGCAGCTTGCTAAAAATAAAGTCCCCACTGTCCTATAGTCTGACCCCCTTTTTCATCTGCCAAGTGATGTTAAATGCACTCCTCTCACAAAACTTTGAAAAATCTTTTCGCCTGCCTTGTTATTCTTATATTCTGATATTGTCATAGTGACAGCAGATTCTGGTTAATGTTGGTTGTACGTCTGTGACATAGTTAGCCCTTGTTTTTTAACACGTTTTCCTCAAGAGTGCACCTTAAGGCAGACTGCCATAAAATGAAATCCAACCGGCTATACACTGTTGTCATTATTGACTCAGATTTCATGAGAAATTGTTAAATGAGCAGAGAAAGGTGCTGCTGAAAACTGGTGACTAGTATGTTGGGGCTCAGCCAGGCGGGCAGGGGAGGGGGGTGCAAAGCAGCGAAAGTGAATGTTACTCATTCCTGATCGATGTCTATGCTGGATGGAAGCGGTTGCTCATTCCTGATCGATGTCTATGCTGGATGGAAGCGGTTGCTCATTCCTGATCGATGTCTATGTTGGATAGAAGTGGTGGGCTGGATGACTGGGTGCTTTGTATCGTGGGTGATGCCAGTCTTGAGCAACTAAGCAAGTCTTTTCTTTGAACATGGCCTTATTTTATTTTTCTTTTTTGTATCTACCAGGGAATGCCCATCTTTTAGTACTGAATGCCTAGCATATACTAGGTGCTCAGTAAATGCTTTTTCAAGAGAAATAATAAATCCTTCACAACCATTAATCTTTTCTCAAAGGAGCATAGTCAAAATTTTGACTCATGCTTGGAAAATTCTGTGTTCATGGGTTTTTCTTTAATGAATGCAATCTATTCCTAAGCAATTATGTGAGAAGATCACAAGAATGATATAATTTGAAATTTCGATATGCATGTACAAATCTGGGTTCTAAAATTATAATTGTCTGTATTTACTGTCATGGCTGGAAGAAAGCAAGATATTAAATATTTTTCTTAAATTTATCTGAATATGAAAAATGATATCAGCTCAAAGGGTCAGACAAATGAGATTTAAATAGAACAGCAACACTAGCTAACTTTTATGGCTTTATTGTATGCCATGTACAGTGTTAAGTGCTTTACAAATATTAGCTTATTTAAAACTTTAAAAAACAGTTTGAGGTAGTTACTATGATTTTCTGGTTTATAGGTGAGGAAACAAAAGCTAAGAGAGGGTAAGTAGAAAAAAAAGAAGAAGTAGAAAAAAGCCCAAATTGGGACAACTGACCTACAAATTCAGGCATCCTGGCTTCAGCCCCAATGCTCTTAACCTCCATGCATGTTGCACAAACCATGACAAATAGAAACATAATCATTTACAAGGAATGATAATTAAAGTGTTAGGTCATATTATTTCATATATCTAGGTCATTTGTCCTAGAAATTACAGTATTATTTAACAATGATAATTAAATATTTAAGCTACGTTTGATTTCACAGAGAAAATGCGTGACATAACTATAGTTTTCCATTATGTAAGAAATTGAGAGCTGTAATTTCAGGGAAGAAAAAGGCTATGTGAGATCACATGCTTATGATGAATTCTTTGCTGAGGAATGAAAGTTGCTAAATGGTGGCCCTTTTTTCCTAATCCCTCCACCTCCAAACTCCTGTCTTAGGTGAGCAGCTCTTACCTGGACTATTACAACAGCCTCCAAATGGTCTTCCTATACCCCAGTTTGTTTTCCACCCTGCTGCCAGAGGCATCTTCACCAACCAACCCACAAAAGCTGCTGTATCACTCTCCTCCTTAATAGGAACAGTGAGATTATTTAGTTTTATTTCGAGTCACACATTCCACTGACAATCCTATGAAAGCTATGAACCCTTTCACCGTTAAAAGAACTTGGTCCACATGACTTCTTATTCCCTGGCATTGCTCATTAGCGATTTCGGCATCTGTTGCCAGTTTGCTTCCTCACCTGATATTCCACCTTTTATCCTATCATCTGCACTCTGGCTCCAGGACACTTCTTACTGTTTCTCATACTTGCAATATTCTCCAAGTTCCCTTTTCTAAGAGTACTCTTCATTCTCTGGAATACTGTACTGGACTAGAGGAAGGCCTACGGTGTGTCTGTCATCGGCAGCCTATGATTCCAGCCTCATTATGTAAACTTGGGAATGGTACTTAGCTGATTAGAATCTCAATTTCATCAATGGTAGAATGAGGGTGGTAACATTATTTATTTTATAGTTTTTATAAATATCAAATGGGTTAGTGTGGGGAAAGTTGGGGTTTCAAAGGCCAGGATCCTCACTGAACCTAAACCACTTGATGATGTAACTGGACTTTTGCTAGGCTACCGCTTCCACACCCATAGGCAATGGTCTATTATTGACTGAGTCACTATGTAAAGAGCTCTGTCCAGTGCTCTGGGCCAAGGCAGGGACGCTACTGCTCAACATGCCGCTGGGAGAACAAGCCGGGTAATAAACCCTTTTGCCCTAAGAACAGTCTACTGTCACTTCTTTGGTCACATTGAATTCATAGTGAACTTGCCTGGGACTGAGACCCATTGGCAAGACAGATAGTGTAAAGGGCTTAGCATCCAATAAACACACGTTCCTATCTTCAATCCCAGGTCGACACTCCTCACCTCTTATTCCCCATCCCCCTACCCCAGTGAGTGGGTTTTTGGTTTCCTCTCTGTGCCCCTACAGCACCCAGGGGTGATACCTGTAAACATGTAGCATTGTTTGGCATTTGTCTGTTTCTTGTCTGTCTCTCCATGTAGATTAGCCTTCTTAACAGAGGCTGTACACTTAAATAACTGGGGGAAGCTTTTTAAAAAATGCCCCTCCTTGGTCCAATTAAATCAAAGTCTCTAGTCTGGTATGCAGTTGTGTTTCATAAAGCCCCCCAGGTGCCTGTAATGTACAAACCCAAACTATGGATTCCTTGAGAGCAGGGATTCATCAGTGAAGTCACTGCCGTCATGGAACTGGGCCCAGAGTGAATGAAGGCATATGTGCCTGATGACCAGCTCTCCAGGTTTTCTGAATGTACATTTGATAAACTTTAACCCATTTAATCATGAAAATGATACTTAAATTTAATATATTCTTAATACATATCCGTTTTTACCATGGTAATCAGTACCTAAGCAGACAATGACATGCTTTCCATTTTCTCAAAGTCTAGACATTGTTTCAGGCAACTTCCTATCTACACATTTGTATGTTTATTGTCTTATTTTTTCTGTCATTTCTTTGGGTTTCAAAGTCATAGTGATGAGATGCTTTGAACCTATAAATCTCTTAAAAGTTGCTTAAATACCTCGAGCTGAAATTAGCAGTTCACTTTCCACTATGACGTTTCTCACTGCCGGCCTGCTGTATATAACCTATGCCTCTGGTGGTTGCTCTGTTGCCTTTCTCTTGGAGTGTACTTGCAGATCTATATTTAACCTTCCAGCATTCTTTCTTTTTAGTGACCCATCGATAATTGTGTTTAGCTGTAAAAATATACACAGTACCTTGCAAAAAGAGGAAGAAAGGGTCTAATGGCATTAGAAGCAATAGCTCTAGCAGTTTGTTGAAATTAACTTTTTCCCATGATGGCTGGTAGTGCTTTCTTTTCTGAATGCTAAATGGAAGCTGATCTATAATAAATCGTTTCTTTTTCACACAGAAAATAGTGTCAAAGCACCATGACTAATAAAATCAGCTCTTTCCTCTAAATGAGAAAGATTTATGTTTATTTTCAGGAGAATTCGATTTCAGGAGGCCTCTAGACACTAAGCTGAATGAAGGGTAAAGGAAGTAGATTCCTCTCTTTTCTGATAAAGAGAATCATGACTTCATTACCTCAGTTCTGACCTAGAAATTGAAATGTTATCAGCTTAACAAAAAGAAAGAAAATACATTACAAAAATGTCTCTAACTGTTGGGGGAGATCTCGGTAGTGGAAACGTACAAGTTAGATATTTTTATTGAAGTAAAAATGGATTCTGGGACTACATTTAATTTCATTACAATGTCATTTTCTCTTAGGTAATCAGCGCTGATGCGGGGTCTACTGTTTCCTTCTGGATGATAGACACTGGGCAGAAAACCAAGCAGTTTACTGGTTGCCATGGCAACGCAGAAATCAGCACGATGGCCCTTGATGCAAATGAGACACGGCTTTTGACTGGCAGCACAGATGGGACCATAAAGGTGAGAACACAGAGATGCTTTTATATCCAGATAGGAGTGGGTGAAAATATTGTATGAGAAGGCACAGCCATGGCTATATTTGCTTTTGCCTTTTTGGCTTTACAAAAAGAGAAATGAGAGAAGATGAGCAGAGCTAAATAATCCAAACCATCTAATAGGGAAATAAAACCTCTGTGGAAAAATGAATAAATGATTTCTCTGGATAAAATATTTAGGGTAAAAACATAATTGGGCTTACTTATTTCAGAAAACCTTTTCCAGTATTCTAGATAGAGGACTACTTTGGGGAGTAAAAGGCCTGAATAATTTTAATGTGCTTCAGTAATGCCCCTAGTTTTCTTTTTCTCTGTTTATAAAATGAGAAATCAGGGCAACTGAGTGAACTTTTAAAAATGGCACAGATGCACATTTTTCAGAACATGAATATTTTAAAATCAACCCATTTTGTAATTTGCTTTTTTATGTGAAGGAAAGTGAGGTCGTGAAGAAGGACTGTAGGAAGTACCTGATAATCTTATTTACTATATATTCCTAGATAAATACTATTTTTATGTTTCCACTTTTCTTATTTTGTAGCTACTAATTTCTTCTGGGAAGAAGGTGTTATTTTAATTTGCAAAAATAATCAATTTTCTTGAAAAACTAGATATTTGCTATCTGAAATCATGTCCACCAGTGAATCTTCTCTGCCCCCCCTCAGCTCCAAGAATAATGGCAGTCTTTGATTGGAGATGGTTTGTGGTTCTTCAAGGCAATGTAGGCAGTTTTCTGGATAAGCTTTGAGTGGTTCTCAACCTTCTGTCATAACTAGAGTCAGACAGGTATTAATTAGATGTACCTTTCATGGTAGGGTATATGATGCATTCAGGAAGGCAAAGATATCTGGACACGTGTGTAGAACATTGTGGGGGGGGTCAAGGATCAGGGGGTTTCTAGGCTGGCAATGGTTTGTGTGAAGGGGGTGCTATGGCAGGTTACAATGGAATCTCTGGAAATGAGCAGAGCTGTGCTTCTGGGAGAGTTAATGCCATGAGTTACAGACTGGGAGCTTGGGTTTAAGCAGTCTAGTTCCTGGGAGAACTGGCAAGATGTGTGAAGCTAATGGAGTAACCCCAATCCCAATAGTCAGGGTGCAGTAAAACATGACTAACTAGACCTGGGGTATTAGGTGGCTTAAGCAAAAGCACCAGGCAGGAATCCCCCTTCCCAGTCCTGGAGTATGAACTGAAAAATGAAGCAAATGGATTCGGTTCCCTGTGCCTCTGTCTTGGAAGGTAACTTGGAAGGTTATGGAGTTCAGCTCGAGGCAGACTTGTAGATGGTTGCTAAATGCCTGTAGATGGTCCCACCCAGGGCGCTTAGTGGGATCTGGGGATGCTTAGATCTTTACAATACCTGTCTGTGGGTGTTATTTTAGCTGAGCTTGGCAGTAGCCATGTTTAGAGGAAAGCAGTGACATGGGCAAGGAGCCTGTGCACCCCTCACCATCTCAGCTCAAGCACTGACATCTTAGAAGTTAATGTAAATTTAGTAGTATAATCACAACTTTTGAAGGTACATTTATCTTTATCACAATAACACAACAGAATTCTCATATTTGGCAACCTCTGTGTAGGATACATAAATCAGGGCTGAGCTGCTCTGGCCATATTCTATGAAGAAAGAAGAATGGATGACATTTTCCAATCTCATTAATGATTTAGAATCCAAAACCAGTACTGGTGCCATCAAAGATTTAAAAGTATAGCCCTATTTGTCATGGTTTTGAAGTATCTGTTTTTAAATTAATTAAGGTTTTGAATAATTAAATGGATATTTACAACAAAATTTGAAATATAAAGAGACATACAATGGAAAGGAAGTTTCTTTCTCCCCCCTGTTCCCACCTCCTCCCTTGGAGCTGCGACCATTACTGGTTTCTTATTTATCTTTCTAGCCCATGAGAATCATTTGTTTCTCTGTAGGAGACGCTATACCGCCTGTTCTATATTTTGCATTTTTCTGTTTTGGACATTGATTCATGTGAATATATACAATAATACAATAATAATAATAATATTAAATAAATAATAATAATAATAAACTTTATTGTATGCTTCCTGGTAACCAGGCACTGTTCTAAGCACATCATACACACATATACATACATGCATACACACATATATACATCTCTATGGTTGGTACTATTATTATACCAATTTTACATTTGAGCAAACTAAAGCCTGAGGAGATAAAGCAATAGCTTAAGGTTCCATAGTTGGTCTAGTATTGGCAGAGCTTAGAAATAAAAGATGATATATTCTTCTTAATGGCTACTTTATATGCCACTGTATAGATGGTTCCTCATAATTAGTAATTAAGTTAAAATCTTCAGCTTTTATAAACAATGCTTCAAGAATATCCTTCAAAATGTGTCATTTCACACATATGAGTAGCTCTGTGAGATGATTTTCTAGAAGTTGAGTTTTAGAGTCAAAGGGTATATGCATTTTAAATTTGATAGAATGCCAGTTGCCCTTTGTGCATGATCTACCAGCGATGTTTCACAGCAGGGCCCAGTTTAACTGCCAGTGACCTAGTGATGCCCTGTCCTGCAGTGTACCCACTGGCCCGCCTCCTCACCCACTGCCTGAGGAGGTGAACCAGCAATGCTTGTGCCTCTGTGGAACTGGGTCTGGCCCCCAGTGTCACCAGGAGGGTTTACTGGGAGAAGATGGAAGACCTCGTACATAATGACTGTGTTAGGCTCTGACTTAGATGTTTAATCTTCCAAGAAGAGTAAGTTTCCTGTGTCGTAAGTGAGGAAAGTGAAACTTAGAGAAACACAGTTTAAAGAAAGAACCAGGATTTTGAAAGACTCTAATAAGTGACTCTTCATGATTTTATATTGCCTCCCCCTTAAAAAATACATACTAATGTATAAGCTCTGAATCAGCCACTAGAATAGACTGATAAGAGGAGGATTTTCCTTAATTATTACATAACTTTTGTGAATGACACCTAGTCCAGAATATAAACACAAAAGTTTAAGAAAATCCTATTGCACTGTGTGGTTTTACTCACTGAGGAAGACTTTTTCTTTTCCCGCCTTAAAGTGATTTCAGTTTTTCTCTTCAAGGTATGGGACTTCAATGGATATTGTCACCACACACTATACGTTGGGCAAGAAGGAGCTGTGGATATTTCACAGATTCTCGTTCTTAAGAAGACAATACTGGTGACAGGCTGGGAGAGGTATGACACGCTTCTTGAAAAATTGTAGGACAGTAAAATAATATTTTTGTTTGGATCAAAATCTAAAAAGTAAAAGAACATAGAAATTTTGACAGGATTCTGAGTCATTGACTTGTTTGTGTTCTAGGTGAGTGAGACTGATTGGAACAGTAAAAAGAGATGAATTCTTAATGCCCAACATTCTATAAGGTCATGTAGCTTGAGCAGCTTTGAGAATTGTTACCATGCTTTCTCCAAGAAAACCTTTTTCTCTAACCATTCCATATAGGTACATAATACCACTTCCTGGGTATTAATTCCAGAAGTTTCCCAAATTTGACAGTCAATCAATTCGTAATGTGTAAATTATATCCCTTCAGCTGTAAAGGAAACTCTCCTTCTTCTCTTGTTACTTAACTAAACTGCAGCACAAGAGGGAAATCGCCTGCTGAGACCTGTGGTGGCAGTTTCTTCGTATCCTTGCAGAGAGGGCCTTTCACAGCTCACTTGCTGTTCTCTAGGAGCAACTCTTCCATTTCATTATAAGGAAAATTACTTTTCTTTTCTTGTTTCCTGTGAGAACCAAGGGATCATAAACAGGGCCCTTTCTCTGGCATTGTATAAGCACTTGGAAAATTAAAGTGTGTTGTGTTTTGAAAATATATTGTCCATAAATTCAGCAGTTCACAAAATATCACTCTAATAGGCAATTGCCTAGCATTATTCACTGTGGGATTATGATCTTAATGGTTCGAAGCTAGGATTAAATCAAATTTTATACCTAGCAAACTAGCAGTATGTATTTGGGATTTTTATCAATCATACAAAAAACTTTTCTTCTAATGCAAATGTCATACACAGACTAGAAAACATTAGTGCCACTCACAGCTTAGTTTTCAGGGGTAGTTTGACTCTATGGAAAGCAAGTATAGTCCCACATATATACTGGAAAGTATAATATACTTGATATTAAGAAATTCAGTCATTCTGACCTTTGAAAGACAAGGCTTCTTCACATGCCTGGGGACAGTCATGATCCACTGATGAAGTAATCGTTCCGACTGACTATGGCCTAATAATTGGGCTGTGGCAAAGACTAAGTTTAATTCTTTACTGTCGTGGTAGGGTGGATGGGAAGTATGTAGCTTAGCCAGTTTAAATTTTGAACAAAGTAAAAAAGAGTCAAAAAAATTAAGCAATGTATGTCCAAACTTTGGAGATACTGTTTTCTTAATTATGTATTTTTGATATCTATAATTAGAAATTAGCAAAAAGAAAAAAATGTAAGATTTTTTTTATTGTTTAGAGGGTAAAATTTTAAAAGATTAGATGAATAAAGTCATCTTAATGTGGTTTAGAGGAACACCGATGTTCTGACCTCTGTTGGTGGGTGTTCATTTTCTACAGTCTTGGGGAGGAAACTGGAAAGACTGAAATGAGAGAAGGAAAAGTTCTTCATTCTAATTCTCACTCATTCTTGGGTGCATTCAAAGCTCAAGTAGGAACCTGCTATCAGAGTGTCCCATATAAACTCCAGTGTTTCACACCCCCATGCCTTTATTCTCTCCCTGTGTCGTGAAGTCTCTCTCTAAACATTTTTTATGTGGCTAATGTTTATTCCTCTTTCAAGTATCATTTATACATCTTCTCCATCAGAACATCTCTCTTTACTCCTGGGATGGAAATATGCCCCCTTTTTGTCTTTGTGCTCTCTAGCTTCTGAGCCTTATTCGATCTAGATACACACACACACACAAATATACACACATAATTGCATCTAATAAGCATACATATACACACACACATATATAGTATCTGGTCCTCGTTAGAGTCTCAATAATATTTTTTGAATGACTTAATCCTTATTGAATAGAAAGGGAATCTGAGGATTAGAGAGATTAATTAACCATAGTCACACTTTGAATAAGAGGTAAATAGTAGATATTCAAATCTATTCTCTCTTCACAACAAACCAGGAATCTAAATATTATCAATACTCTTTTACAAGGAAGGAAATGAAGCTTGAAGTTGTAAGTTGGGTAGCCTGGGCAAGGTTACGAAGCTAATAGGCAGATGAGTGAGAATTCTATGCCAAAGTCCATGCTCTTTCCACTAGTCCTGATTAGCAAATGGAATCATTAAATCATGGGAGAGCAACTGCATCCTTTTAAACAAGTAATTTGATTGTGTAGGTTGGTTATGTCAATCAAAGCTAATGAATCAGTTTTGTGAATTTGAAGCAACACATAAAAAACATGTATTGTCAACTTAATATCTCAGAGTTTTAGTTTAATATTGATTTTTCCCTTTCCTACCCACAAATATTTTTAAATTGCACCTAAGTAGAAAGTACTTAGTTAAGAACTGTGATGGACTGAATGTGAAGAAAGATGGTTTCTGGCCTCAAGGGAGTCACATTCTAGTTGGAGATACTCATACAAGGCCAGATATGGTAAATGCCACTGTGAAATGGTCCTAAGCAAAACCTGAATTCAAGAACCCATGTTGGTTACTTAGAAATATGTTCATTGCTATCTAGAGAATATTTCTGTTAGAAAAGAGAAGTCCCAAATTCAGAATTTCTAGAAATGTGTTTCTTATTATTTTAAGCAAAATATACTTAGAGAACAAGTTGGGAATTGACATAGGGCCAAATAAATTATGCCTGGCTAAATACACACCATATTTACATTAGTGAAATTAAATGAATAGATGACCAATTCTCTTTGTATTTATTTAAAGTAGTTATGTAATATGTATAGCTTTGGTAATAGCAAATAAATAATTATTATAGTTTAAGATTCTATCCTGTGGTAAAATTCTATATTTTTGTACTTACATCTCTCTATAAAAAAAAACCATCTCTCAGTTTCTCCCACTTTATTTCTTTTAAAGGAGAAACCTCCATTTATGAAAGTTTTATCCCTGAAAAATATCCTGACTTACATATATACTAAAAGAGAGAATCTTTGTGTAATTTAAAATAATTCTGAAAATGTTATTGATGGTAGCATCCTTCACAGAGCTCTGTAAACATTAGGTGCTCAGTAACTAGCTGTTGATATAATTCCTTCAAAATATATTTTTAAGTGAAATGAGATCAGGGATTTGAAGTTCCTCAATAGTAAAACTTATCTGCCACAAGATATGAAACTTAATAATTGCCTTACTAAGGTACTGTAATCCTATATAACTCAATTGGTTTCTATTATTAGGCTAAGAATCAGAATGAAAATTTCCAAGGGGTAACCTATTCTGAATAACCATGTTGGAGGTCAGGAATGGGCAGGTATGTCTGAGATTCATGAATAACCCTCAGACCTAATTTTGTGATAGTTTCAGTCCAAATTGGACTCCACAAATTTTAGGTAGAAGAAAAAAAATGAACTGATTGCTGATGAACTCATTCTCTGCCTTTGAGATACCCCTTTTAAGCCTAAAAAGCAATGGATCCAACAGGGATAGATTCTTACACTGGTTGGACTAACAACACATGAACAATTAACCTCTAAGGGAACAAACAAACCTGTAAGGTGGCTGTGTTCTTTTGTTCTCTCCACAACATTTTTTATATTATAAATTTTGGTAAAAGTTATTCTCCTGGCTCATTCATCCCAAAAGAGGTTATTTTCTTTAAGCTTCTTACTTTATTTCTTTTTTTTTAATTTTTATTTTGTTGCACTTGAGATGCAACTGGTCATCATATCTGAATTCTGAATTGGAGATCTGATCCTCCTCACAACAGGACACATGACTCAGTAGCAGGTCTCTTAGGATTTCAAAGGTGAGGCATGGAATGGAACTAATAAACTCCTTCAATGTCAAAAAGAACAGATCTCCCAGACTCCTAAAATGCCTTAAAATTGGCTCATTCTGCACTTCAGTTCTTGGCAAAAGCACAAACTTAAAAAAAGTTATCTTTGAAATGGACAAAATAAGAAATGTGTGGATTCTGAAAGTATTTTAAGGATAACTGTCATTTCAAATGAAAGTTTTAGGTAAGGTTTTAAGGGAAAGGTGGCAGCTAATTAGTTCCTCAACATTTTGACACACAAGGTCAAATATCAGAAGGGCTATTTTCTTACACTATCTTATGAAAGCATTTTATGCCTTTTGGTAGTATTACCTGCATATATCTAGTTAATGTTGGTATCTTGACTAAAGGACATTGACATTGAATTTCGGCTGAGAGATAGTAGAAGGTATATAGGATTGACCTCTTCTTACTCCCATGCCATACTCTTCATTCCCAAAGGGTAATCTCTTCAACTAACAGGAAAGATAAAATTAAAAATATAAGCATACAAAACTATTATGAGATTCACTGTAATTTCAGAACTGCAAATGGCTTGATTTGTATTACATTTCTAAATGTCATATCAATATTAAAAAAATTAATATTATTTTGAAAAAATAGAATAATTCATAAATTGATTCAGCCTGGTATGTGCTAGGTACTATTCTAGGTACTGCTGATGCAGAAGGAAAAAAATAAAGCCCATGCTATTCTAAAGCTTATTTATGGTACTAGAGACAAAATAAATATAGACCACATATCACATAATGATATCTTAATAAAGAAAAATTATTTGAGGGATGGGTGAAGGATAAGAGACTCAAAGGAGCGTCTTTAGATGGGGTGGTCAAGGAAGGCTTACTTTGGTAAGTGACAGTTGAGAAGAGAATTTTTCATTTATTCATTTGACAAATATCTATTGCATACTCAATATGTGTAGGTCACTGTGCTTGCAACTGTGGGTTGATGTAAGAGGTCAGAAAAGGGAAATATTTCTTTCAGCTCTATTAAGGAAGCCCACAGGAACAAGAAGGGCCTTAAAAAATGGGTAGGCATCTGGATAGGTAGATGTGGATCTGTGTGTGGAAGGAAATCCATAGAGGGATGGGAGAGCACACCTCAAATGAAAACAAAGTAGCTACAAATGTGCAGGGTGCCTAGAGAACAATAAGAATATTGTTTGCATTGAATAAGAATGTGTGCTTCAAGAGCTTAGCCTCTGAATACCCCTAACACTTCAAAACATCTCCTGCAAGCAAGACCTATATTTGAAACCTTGCATTCTGTTTTGTAAATCCAGGTGAATTTTGCATTCGATTATATTAATTCATCTATCCTTACTTTAAAATAAAAATATTTTCTACAAATTCTGTTAGTAAAATTAGGAAGGTATGCCATGTTTACCCTGTGGCTTCCAGTAGCCCCGTCAAATATTAGCTGGACGTTCCCATTTTACCTTGAAAAGCAGGGATAGAAGAAAAGAGAGAAACAATTAAAAGAAAAAAGTAGATTGGACCTGAGCAGAATTGGGTCTTGAATAACAGGCCCACACATTTGAATTTTGTCATGAAGGAAATGGAAAACTCATAAATGTTTTTTTAACAGGGCACTAGCCTTATCTTTGAGAATGCTGTTTTCTCTGCCTAGAGTTCCTTCCTCTTCTAATCCTACCCGTCTTCTGTAGCCCAGCCCAAGTATGAGCCCTCCCTCAGCTTTCTGTGGTTTCTATGCCTGGACTCCTATGGCAATGAATCAGCACTTCCTGGGCATTCACCACATTACACTTTGCATTTCAGTCATTTTGTGCTCATGACTCTGTCTCCCGCAGTACCAGGAATAGGGACTTCCACGTAAAAACAAGAAATGCTTCTAGAAAGAATGCATATAAAGAGCTCCCAAATGTAATGATTAATCTAATAGCAGAATGAAGAACATAAGAGATGGGTAGAGAGAGGCAGTGCAAGTGGTTAAAAGACTGTTGAAATTGTTCAACCATGAGGTAGTGACCACTGAACTAGGAAGCTGTCATTGGCTGTTTAATATAAAAAAGGAAGGAAGGAAGGAATATGTAACATATTGCAGAGGTAGAATTTAAGTATCTAATTTAACTGGGAAAGAGAAAGACATGCAGGAGGCTGAAATGCTGGGGACAGAGACCTCATGTGGAGGGAAGATGGTAAATTTGGAATTTTGATATGCTGCTGATGGGATAATTATATGGAACTGGCAACTGGCAAGTGGGAACTACTCAACACTTGAAAAAGTTATGAATGAAGATAAATTTAAGAGCCATGGCAGAAAGGTAAAATTGGAACTTAGGTTGTATATGGAATCCCTGGAGAAGCCCTTCTGTCTGGAGAAAGGGGAGTGGAGGAAAGACAGTAGTGCATGTCCGTATTCAAAGGAGGTGAGAAACGATGGAAGGTAAAATAGAGAATAGGGAAAGAAAAGATCAGGGAAGCAGGAAGACAAGCAGAGTGTACTAGCAACAAAAGAATTTCCAGGAGGAGGAGAAAGTCCCATCCTCCAGAGAGTGAGGAGTTCCACTGCTAGGGAAATTGGGAGACATTCAGAGTGGTGAGAAGAGAAGCAAGATTTCCAGGAGGTGACGAGAGAATGAGGGTGAAGACACCAAGCCTGTGGTTAAAGTGCCCATTTGAGAAGTGTGGCTTTAGAAGGGAAGGGTTTAGCATAGTCTGGTCATCAGAGCTTAAATCAAGCGGAAACACAGTGGTATTGATAACCCCACAGTTTAATTTTTATGCTCCTCCCTTCCCAACCAGGCACCAGACATTTCATTCTCTGTGTATCCTGTCAAATTCACCAGCAGTGCCCCAAGATACTGACCTTATTAAAACTATGATTTCTGTTCAAAATGTGTCCGTCCTGTGTTCCATTTCTTTAAGTGGCATTTTCCATGTGTGTTCCACAAATGGTGATTCTTCAAGATGCTGTATGAGAAAGGAATTTGTGGTCAAGTAAGTCTGGAAAATGCCAGGGGGAATGTCGTGGAAGCACTGATGAAAAGAAAGCTTATTAATTTTGTTTACAGAACCAAATATTATTTCTGCATAGACCCCTCCCCTTTTTTATTGTCACTATCACAAAACATTTAGTGGTTCCACAATACGCATATGGGGAAAGTTTGCTTTAGGGTCTTGATGATGGATAATTAACCTGATAAATGCATACATGTTTGGTGCTAATGATTATAAAAGGATAATTAACTTTTGGATGTTAAATATTCACAATTTACTGGAGATTAAAAAAAAAAAAAGAATCCAAAAGAAATTTCAGGGTGGGAAGTTCAGTATTATGGATGACAGGTGGTGTGAAAATTTTGGGTAGTATAATCTTTTAGACCTTTCAAGTCATACCACCCAAATGATGGCTATTCAATACAGACATCACTTTTAGATCCACCGCTAAATTCTATATTCTTTTTACTAGGACTCTTACTGTGTTTCGATCTCAGAACTTCAATCAATTTTTCATCCAGCCTGAAAAATGGAAAGGAGGAACACAGCACAGTGATGATATCTTGTGTGCTGCATTTTTACCTCCACAAACTCTTGTTACAGGTTAATTGAATCCTTACTTGGCAATCAGTTGTGAAAGTTTGGTTTCTTTGGACTCATTCACTTTAAAAAGCCTCCTCTCAACTGCAAAATGAATAGATTCCCTAAAGAATCAGTCCTTGCCCTTAAAGCTACTCTTGGTCTTTATTTCAAGGGCAATACATTAGTGATTGTGACCATCAGCTCTTGAGCATGGCTACCTAGCTTCAGATTCTGGTTCTACCACTTGCCAGTGCAACAGATTGAACAAGTCATTTAAACTTGAAATCACAGTTTTCTCTGGCTACTAATAATACATCAATATCTGAGTTTATAGTGAAGATTGAGTAAGAGAATATGTGTAAGAGCTTTACACAGTGCTTGGCACACAGTAAGCTTCTCAGTTAATGTAGCTTTTATTTTGTTCTTTTCCAAGATCAGCATTAGGGCTGCTGGGCACAAAGCACACTTCGGTGGCATGCAGGTGTTTCATAATGGAAACATATTAACCCTGTGGGACAATTTAGTCTAAGTAATGTTGGTGAAAGACTGACTTCATGAAATGTCTACAAGTCCAAGTTGTTGGAAGGATCCATAGGCATGCTTTGATGTAACATATTAAAGAGGATCAGAAATTGCATTATTTTTGGCCGACGAAAATAATTTATAAAGACAGATTGCACCATGAAGTTATATAGAGTTCATATTTTGCCAGCCTAAATATTTTTATAGCACCAAAAATGCCATCAACCAAAAGGACTGAAAACTCACAGGAAAAATTTCAGGACATATCTGACGTAGTACAACATGAGGTTTCTTCTCTACCTACACTTAAATTTCCAGTGTTTTCAGGACTTACCTGATTACTTACT
The DNA here is from genome assembly GCA_032199065.1 of Smutsia gigantea. Taxonomy (NCBI): domain Eukaryota; kingdom Metazoa; phylum Chordata; class Mammalia; order Pholidota; family Manidae; genus Smutsia; species Smutsia gigantea. The sequence goes on from JAVSCE010008842.1 coordinate 428,805, forward strand.
TTCCGATAGGGCCAACTCTGCAGCTGAATTTGCTTTATAGATACTGCAAGTCCAGCCCTGCAGAGAGTATCATATACTGAAATTGATGGAGACAAATAACGTGTATGATTGTGTAGTTGTTATTGTGAAAGTGTCATAAAACACCATTGTAATTGGTGAATAGACAATCTCTCCATTCTTTCTCCTCGCACCAGTCCTGTGGTCAAGTACTTTACAAGCAAGGGATATCAAAATCACAGAAGATGGGTACTCCCATGTGTAACTAATCCGTGGAAATCCATCATCCTTGACCAATCTGTGAGTTACACAGGTTGCTTTCTCCAGGACCATACAGAATTCAGTGTGTATTACGCTCTTCTCTTTCCAAACCCCAAGAAAGACACCATCTGTACATCCCATCCAAATTCAGCTCCACTTCTGCTATTTGACATTGACACTGCTCGCAGTGGGGAGCCTTTCTCACTGAGCTGCCGAGAGCCCCAGGCTGGGCGTGCACTGCTCCTCCCCAAGACAGGCTTGGGCAGACTTGGCCTCACTGTTTGGGTTTTTCTATGTTCTCTGTGATGAACAGTAGAGAAGGACTGTCCATTAGGGAAGAGTTTAGGATTGGAGAAGGCAATATTCAGTAAAAAATATAGGAGGGAAGGAATGAAAGAAAAGACACCACACACACACAGAATAGATGTAGGAAACAGAAACCTAAAAGGATTTGATTAGCTTGCCTTAATTCAATAATAAAAAAGCATGATAATTATAATTCACAATTTTTCAGTACTTCTAACAAGTAAAGCACTATTCTAAGTATTTTTCATTCTTCACAAGAACTCTAAGAAAGAAGTGCAATTTTAAATTCAGTTTTATAGATGAGGTAATTGCAGCATCAAGTCATTAAATAACTTGCCCAAGGTTCTACAGCTAGTAGGTAGCAGACCCAGGACAAATTTAAGTTGTTTAATTGCAAAGCCCTTATTCTAAGTGATTTTTACTATAAAATAAAAAGATAAACCAGTAATTCTTACCACAATGCACAGATGTTGTGAGGATTGCAAATCTAAAGTTTAATGAAAATAAAATGCTAGCTATTATTCATTCGTTGTCTCCAAAAATATTAGAGTACCTACTATGTGCCAGATTCTTTGTGAAGTATTGTAATAATGACTTCCCTGTGCTATTGCTTATATTTTCTAACTTTTTGGCAATTTACGTTCTCCATCCTGGATCATATAGGGAGCTGTGATGGGGAAATTGTTCTGTGGAACAATAGCACAGAAAGTGCTCACTATGTCCTTCACCCTGATTATCAGAGGCTGCTAAAATCAAAATCAGGTGAGTGAAAGTCTGAAAGTAAAGCAATGTGGCTGAGTTGAAACCACAGTAGGCCTAGTTGTTTATGCATGCACCTGATGCAGCTTGCTTCTAAATTATAGATGATTGGCTATAATAGCAAGGGATTAGTGATATCATTGGTCAAAGTGACTAAAAAGAACTTTGAGATTTACTTGGCTTAGCAAATTCTCCATGGCATGCCATTCCTTCTCTTTATGCTACATCAACGTTTCTCAATTACTGACAGCAGGGAGCATATCCCTCATTTCTGTCTAGTTTAGATTTTGCCAATAAACCTTGCCAGATCGCCTTTGAGAGAACCTTGGGTACCCCTTGGTAGGAAAATGGGAACTTGGGCTCACTTGATAGGCTTCTCAGGCTCATTTTAGGGCTTCTATTAATATTATGCCACCTGGAAATCTTAAATTATTTCTTGCTTTAGAAACCTGTGAGGAGCATTAGATGGGAGTATATTGTATTTTATGGGAGTTTAGCAGAGCGTATGAATATTTTATACTTAAGCAAAATGTCTTGACAATTGCCTTTCACATTTTATTTTAGTTTCCTTAGATACCAAAGAATTTTCCTTAGACTTATTTATTTGGGAAATGAATATGCCATTCCTCATGGACCAGCGAGGTTCTGATGTCAATTTGTATAAACTCACAGAGGCTGAATTGGACCTGAGGAAAGGAGGCCATCAGATACAGCTTTTATGTGAAAAGCTGAGGGAGTAATTTGTTAAGAAATTTAGGGCTTACTTGACTACAGGCACACAGTTCTGACCTGCTTTATGTGCAAAGAGCTGACCATCAGGGTTCTTTGGCGCCCTCTGTGGACAGGGTGGAGCTCTGCCTCTTTCTCTACATTGGCCTCTGATACTGCTGTCTTGCTCTTACAGCAAACCTAACTGCAGTATGACTAAAAACACAGGGAGACAGATAAGAGAAAAGCTGATAATATCAAATTTCTAAAAGACAAGGGAGGCATTTTTATAGATTTTTTGCTTTGAAAATTTTAAGATACATATTTTTCATAACTATGTGCAGACTATTCATAGATTCTGAGGTGAATTTCCCCAGTTTTTATTCATATGGCTTGGAGATGATAACATGAGATAATTGAAATACCATTAGGAGTGTCCTTTCCAGCATAACTCACTAACAAATAATGTTGCTAAAAATGACCATTTAAACATATGCAAATGGTAATTATATCTCATGTCCATTACTTGCAAAATTAATACCAATGATTGATTAGTTGAAAATGCCATGATTCTAGAATCACAATTGTCACCCATATCAGGATCTCTGTGATGGTAGCAGTGACAACGAAATGAAGTCCCTATTAAATCATATAAGGGAGAACACAGTATGTGAGGATGGAATATGCAAGACAAGATGGAATCAAATGACAATTCAGGTTGGGGTTAAAGAAGTGAATAGCAAAAGGCTCAATGGACGTTGGCTGGAAACCTATTGAGAGACTTGATGGGTTCTCTGAAACATGATGGAGGCGGGCCTGTTGTTTAAGCATTCGTTTGAAAAGCAGATGTTTCTCTTCATTAAGACACCTGGCTTTGTTTCCATCACAGATACAGAGCCTCAAAAGCTTCTCAGTGCTGGAAGGAGCCACTCCACCCATCCCCTGGCTGACCAGGCTGCCCCGGGAGCCTGTTCCTTTGGGACTGACACTGAGTGCAGTAATGCTGTTAGGAGGCTTTGCTTCCTTGAAGCAAGAAAAAACATGGCAGTGACAGGTAAAATATATATTTATATTTCAACTGTTGACTGACATGTTGTAAAATGTTGGAAAAGAGAACAATAAAGAACATTCAATCTATTTCTACCTAGGTCTTACAGAGCTTGACTTTGTGTACCTCAGTCGGGTCTAGGTCAGAGGAGGCCATGGACCATAGCGAATGAGGTTAGGATCCAGGAGGATGGGTGCAGGGGCAGGGGCCAGACTAGACTGTGCCAGCAACTCATAGAGTACACGTCAGTATCAGACAGAGAAAAGTTCTAGCAAACTGTTTGATATGGGCAACAGTTGGAATTGGTGTTCCAGCCCTGGAAAAAAGAGGTTTGCTAGGATAGAGGGCACAGCAAGAAATATGCTCCAAACGTGAGCAAAAGCTTAGGTCTACATGCGGCAGAAGAATAATCTGAGACTGACTACACTGGCCCTTGGTATCAAAATGGGGCAGGAGAAATAATAAGAAACTTTGAGATTGGGGGCAACTGCAAAATTTGACGTCAGTGCTGATTCCAGGTCAAGAGGGCTGCCTCCTGTTTGTCTTTTTTCTTTGGTGTGTGTGTACTGGGGATAATATTTGCTAGTTGTGCTTACTTTCCAGAATAAGTCAGTCCTTTTTAGAGTTTCTGTTGAGATATATGCTAACACTGGTGCTATCATATAATTTTCAGTAGTTATTTGATATTACATAAATGAAATAACTATTTGCTTTATTTCCCTTTGTTTTAAATGGCTTTGTTAGCATGGTGTTGATGCAGCCTGTGTCTCCCTAAAATAGAAATCTGAATTTGAGAATAATGCATGCTTTTGACCTCTCATCTGAAAAAAAAAAAAGAATTGTATTTTAGAAATATTTTTTTCTTTAACATTAGGAATCATATGTTTGAAAAAGAAATATCTGGGCCATGTTTTTTCCATATTCACTTTACAGATGGAAAATATGCATGATTTTCATATAAAACATTTTAAAATTAAGAATCAAAGATATACACTTACAGGGTTTTAGAAACATTGTAGAATATTTAGAACAGACTTTGAAATAACTGTATTCTAATACTTTATATTTTCTAGAACTCCCTTATACTCACAAAATGAACTATTATCCTGGAATTGCTCTCATTTCTTCAACACTAATTCTTCTTAATGTTATCAGTATTCCCAGATTGTTTCCACTGAAGCAGTTACATACCATTATTTCTACCTTAAACAGATATGACTGTTAATTGTCAGCATATTTGTGAAGCAAATTGGAAGTCATCTACAGATTTATCAAATAATAATAGGAACTTTGCCACAGAAGAATAATTTAGGTAAAGTGCTTCTACAAAGCATGTGAAAATGGGAAATGAAAAGGTTAGTTCTAGGCCTGTGAACCAAAAGTCTGTTTCATGAGGGCTTAACAATGAATTCTTGATGAAAAATTAAAAATCAAGCTCATAAATAGAACTGCAAGCACCCTGCTACATGGAGAAGTCTAGGGCTGTACCGCTACAGCTGCGTATATGCAGCCAGCTCTGCACTGGAGCAATTTCACTTCCTTGGTATATGTGTTCAGTGGGTTATGAAGATGGGTTTTGTGTAACTGGAATATCACCAGCATGTTGAAATTAATATTTTACAAATTTATTTGGAGTAACAAATTAATTATCTCTAACTTTAAAAATCCAAATAATATCAGAATAATGAAAAAAGGAAAGGGAACTAAATTTAGTGGAGCATGGTATGTATCTTATCTCCTTTACTACCCAACCTAAACTAGTAAGATTGTCATCGGGTCTCTCCATTTGATATTTGAGAGAACCAAAGTGCTGGAAATGGATCTCCTCTCCAAATCCATGTGCTTTCCGCAAGGCAAGGCACTGACGACGCCGTTTCTGGTGTTTGCAGTCAGCTTCCTAAGTGGGTGCTCTCATACACGTTAGGTGGAGCGAACCTGGTGTCATGTGGAGGATCTGGGCATGTCCGATTCTGGGATACATTTAAGAAGCAACTTCGGGCTGAATTTTTGGCTCATAGTGGAGTTGGATCCATTATTATGTCTACTGATAAGTCAAATCGATACCTTGCCACAGGAGATCCTGATGGATGGTTGAAAATCTGGAATATAGAGGTAAATTGAAAAACATTCTCAAATCATCTTTTTAAGTTTTGGTTGCCTTTTGCTTCAGGTAATTGCGAATCTATTCTTGTCTGTTTCCAGGATAAAGGAAGAAGTGATCAGTCTGAGTATTTTAAAGGAAAAGTTACATGTATTGAGCAGAAACTTTTAAAAATAATTTATGGGAAAAAAACCTAAATTTTTCTCAGTATTGAAAATCTTCTGTTAATTTACAGTCAAGTCAATCACCCAATTTAGGAATGCAGTATTCTAAACCTAAAGGCATTGCAACAATGTTTGAGCCTAAATAATTAGGATATTTCTTACTCAAAGTGAGACTGTAAACATAATTTAAATAGAATACTGGCCTTTCATCTAACATTATTGTCATCCTGAGTTAGCTTGGGATTTTTGTGTCACTGATTACCTGCTCAATTTTCTAAATATAAAATTGTACAATATGTGACTGCCTGTACATGACAAAGCTCACCTCTTATCAAATAACAGACTTTACTGTTCATTTTTTTTCTCTCCATCTTTCTTCTCCTCCTCTGTCTTTTCTTTCCATTTCTCAAGTTGGTCACATCAGTTAGAAACCCTTTTTTGAAAGTTAATGCCACTTTCCTAATCTCTGTTTTCATGAATCATTTATTCTTTTGCGTTTGGATCACAGATGATTGTTCCCAAATGCACCTCCTTTTGTTTCCGCATCAGATTAAAAAAAAGTGTTATGTCGCTGCAATAATTTAATATTTGGACTTTTTAGAATTGTGGCATTTCTTTTCATTCAGGAGTACTGTCTTAATTCCAGTGAGAGCAAAATCATACAGGCCCCACCTCTGGTAAGATGGCTCCAACCTCATGAAGACCAGATAAGTTCATTAGAGATATGTGAGCCGGGGGGCCACCTACTTATTATCTCCTCCTCTGCAGACTGCAGGATTTGTGTGACTGATATCAGCAGTGGTCCTGTCTGGATCTTTGGCCAGGTAGAAATATTGCTTCTTTATTATTCTCATATTTACTTGACATTTTAGAATGAACTTGGGCTGGTTTCCATTTGAATCTCATTGGCTGTTAATGTTCATTTTCATGAAAAAACCAACTTCCTTTCTGGAGCTGTAGCTCCAGGTGTCTCTTGTCCTATTTACCATTATCCATGACAGCTCCATCAAGTGGAAGATACTCAGCGCACAGAAAGATGGTGGCTCTCTGCAGCTCCAAATGTTTCAGGATTTCTGAGAAAAATTTCTCCTCTAAAACCTTTGAATTCCTTCAGTTTCAACATTTAATAAAAATACAATGTGGATAAAATTACCATGTTGTTATTAAACAGATAGTTGACTGTCAAGTAATAATGAAGGTAATTATCAAATTTAGAAAATTTTGGGAAAAACAAACCTTTCTGTTCATTGTCTGGCTTACTCCTGCCAAATAACAATAGCTAGCACTTGGGGAAACAGAGGCACAGAATTTGAGTAAATTGCATGAGCTCGCAGAAGCTGGTAAGTGGTAGATTTTGGCTTTTAACTCAAGCGAGCTCCTTTCATGCTTTTAACTCCTTCCTCCCATGAAATTATGTTCTGATTTAAACCTGCCTGGAAAAAAAAGGAAAAAAGAGAAATGGTAGTAAGGGACATGGAATAAAGGAAACATTCATTGTCTCACACTTCTTTTTTCTCTGTTTTCATGGTGAAACAAATGTTTCCTTTGTTCTTTTTTATGGGGAAAAAACACATGCTTCTGTTCCCTTTGTGTTTTAGGGGACAGAATATTGACTTGATCTGTTTCAGCCAGTACTGTGGAAACCTGGTGGTGTGAGGTCATGCCGAGACTCACTTTCTGCCTGGCTGGTTGACTAGGCGCCCTTCAGCAGCCTGTGCTGCTGCTCTCCTGCCCTGAGAGGGGGACAGTTCTCTTCCAGCAGAAAACAAAGTCTGTTGTTCTCCAATTTTGAAGTCAGTTTGATGATGTCAACCTGTGCTGCAAGAATTCTGTACAACCCTGTGGGGCGTAGAGGGTGATGGTAAATCAGAAAATAGTCTGGGATGGGGGGCCCATGTTTGGCAGGGTAATGGGGGAGTCTCTGTAACACTCAAGAGTTGTACTGTCTCTTCTGCTCTATAAATAAGGCAAGTGCTAGACTTTTCTCAGTCAAGAAATAGAGCGTCTGAGTGGGAGGGCAAACGGGTGTGCGGGTCAGGGTGTGGCGAATGAGGCAGGGTGGGGCATGGTGGCACTCAGAGCATGGAAGCTGTAGGAAAGCTGCTCTGGCAGTGGACAGGTTGATGCCCCGCCCCCGCTGCCCTATGGCCACGTGCATGCGCTCTGCGGAGATGGGGTGCAGGTGGCACGACAGGCAAAGAGACCAAGCGTCATCAAGCAGGTGTTCCCCGGAGTGTAAGCGCCTCAGGACTGAAGCGAGAAACAGGGACCTTTCTAGGTGTGGGTGTCACGTAAATTGTGCCCCCCAAACACAGTCTGTAGCTAAATATTATTTTAATTAGAAGCATGTGCTGGTAAAACTGTTCATTTGTATGCCTTTGATATTTTTCTTTAGCTATTCTATAAAGTGTTTTGTATTTCTGAGGACTTCAGCCTCTACAAACCTGCATGAAAATAGCTTTTTTTCCCCTTTTGTTGAAGACAGGAAAAGAGCCACCCGAGCTGGGATAGTTTTAGTAAAGTAAAGGCTGGCAAACCAGGGGCAGCTGGGCTTTCTCTTCCCTGCTGCTTGAGCTTTTTTATTTTTATTTTTATTTTTAAGGACTCATTTTTACCAGGGTGTCTTGAATATGAGTGCCACTAGTCCCAAGGGGTACGGGAGGAGGGCCTGAGGGGAGGGGAGAAAAGGAGAATGAATTAGTAGGTACCGGAAAATAGCAGCAGTGAATGCCCTTCTCATTGTGTGTATGGAGAGACAGCCTTTTAGAGAAAGAACAGAAAAATCTGCAAGGCAGATGGTAATACGTAGATAAGAAAAAGATATCCAATTTATAAACATAACTAAGATCAAAACAATTTTTACTGAACAAACTTGATTTGTATAGTGTAGTGACTTTTGCCCTACATTTGAATGTTGCATTTGTCTTTTAGTTGAATTAATTCTGGTCTAGCAGTTATAACAAAAGGAGGAAAAGCAATAACATGTATTTTAATTTCCTACCTTAAGACAATTACAGCCTGATTCAACTATTTAAAATTTAGTGCTATGTGATTCAATATATTTTGTGAAAGAAGTTTTTTTTTAAAAAAATAACTGAATGACTTTTATAACAGCTATTAATCTGAGGTGGGTTTTCAAGTTGGATATTTCATAGGAAGTGGTGCAGTATGTCAATGTCTAGAGTTGAAGAATAGTGGGGCTGGTTTATCTGTGGAGACACATTTATCCTGGGAAAGTATCAGATGATTGCTGTATAACAAGAAATTCAATGCCGGGCACACTTCTTCAGTGCCCCTCTTTAGGGACTAGCCAGAGGTGGGATTGGTGGCGTTTGTATATGGCCCCTCTCCTCCTCCTCCTCCAGGGCCCAGTGATTTTGATTGTGCCTATTTACCCTGGTTTAAAATTTGATTTAGTTGCCCATGTTTAAACATTAGAGATTTCATGTAAGATTCACATTTTCGTTGCCCCTCTTGAAAGGGAATATACATCATTTCCTGAGAATAACTTTAAAACGGGCTCTAATTCACTGCAGACTCCACCTTTCCCTATTGCCAGTGAGCAGAAGGCTGTGTTTCATTAGCTAGTTATCATTTCATCCACTGGCACTATCTTCCTGATGCTGTAGGCATTTCTTTCTGCAAACCCTTCAGGTAAGGTATCAGTTTGTGGGCTGGTCAGATATCCAAGGGATGCCTAATGTTTCCCTCAGGTCACCCAGGTGCATGCCTGGTGCAGTCCTGGGTATCTGACAGGAACGATGTATGACAAGGAACTCAAGTCTGCACTTAAAATAGAAAATAGATTGTCAGTGGGAGCTTTTGCTAGATTTACACATACTAATTGTAGCCAAGGTCTGTGAAAGCAGTAGATGTGTATTTTCTGGGGAAAAAACGTCTCACTGATTGGACTGGTTTTTGAGAATTTCTTTAGCAAATAAGATGCAAAGAAAGTAGTTGTATGAAAAACTAACTCTTGACAGTTCTTCAATAAAAGCTTTGATTTTTCTTTTTAGTAAATATAGATCTTGCTATTCAAGATTTTAAAGTGGGAATGTCAATTATTTTATAGTTCATTAGAGAATTTTTGTTTCCTATGACACTTTCTACCTTTTATTAAATTTACATGCATATGTCTCATCTCCCTTGTGTGACTGTAAGTTGCTTGATGATGGGAACCATGTCTTATCCATTTTTTTTGTGACCCCAGGACTTCAGTTAGTAGTGTGGCACATAAATGTTCCAGGAAAATAAATTTCATAAAATAAATCTCTTTGTGTTTTTCAGGCAAAGCACTGGCAAATTGAAAAATGTTTTTCCCTTCCTAAAAGAGATACTCATTTAATGGACAGTGACGTTCAAGAAGAAAGCGAAAGGGAAATTCCTTTACTTTCTAAGGAGGAATCCCATTTAGACCCATTAGAACATTCTCTACTTGATAAGAAAAACAAAGATGACTCCACGTACAAGTAAGTATTTAAGTGTTACCCGGATGTGAATTGGAGTCTAGATGAGACCTAGATAAGTGGGCAGCTTACTTCTGTGCTCTGTTGAATGTCCAATAACTACCTCAGGATTTCTCTGAAATTTCAGGGATTGGTAGGAGTGTGTGTGGCAGGAGAGAGCTTATGTTCTCAGGATGATATCTGGTTCTTGTTTCTTGACCCCATTGAATTCTTGATTTCCATTCCATTTCTTCTAGCCTTTTGCTTCTGCTCCACCATTACCCTAAATGTAGAAATGAACTTCTTTCTCAAAAACAATATATATGTGTGTGTACTGTATCTTTCTATCCTAGAATGTAGGTCAGATTTTACTCCTGGTTTTGGTAAGGTGCATGAGCTCACCTTTGAACATTGGACATAACTCTCTTTTTAATGCTTCTGGAATGGCTTTGATGCTGTTCAGCCATTTCTTCTCTTCCCATCACTCTGCTGATCCCATTTTTATGCTCCTCATACTCTGCATGTCAGGCCGTTTTAGTTATTTCTTTTGTTTCCTATTCTTTTCTAACCCATGCTCTCATAATTTCAGCTTTCATATTAAACAACTATTTTTTTTGAGAGGAAGGTTTTATTCTTTGTGTTTTCTTCTATACAAATGATTTTGTTTTAACCATATGTGTATATTACCTCTTGGGGTTTATAGAAAGGTTGCACAAAAAGTAGAGCATTCCTCCATATCCTATTCCTACCCCGCAGAGGGGTGTATTGTGTTAGCATGGTACATTTATTACAACTGGTGAACCAATATTGATACTTTATTATTTGCCAAAGTCTGTAGTTTACATTAAAGGAGTACTGTCGAGGGTTCTTTCATGACCTCTGTGTCTCACATTTCCAAATTAATGCACTCTTTGGCCAGTCTCTTGTGTCTCCACCCCACTAGCTGGGATTTCTGTCGGCTTTTCTGCTATAGCTCCTCTCACAGGCACAGTTCTCTTGCACAACTCCTGGGTTAGCTTCTGCTTGGCTGGTAGGAATTCCATGCGTGCTTGACGTACCACCTGCGCCCTGCTTGTCCCTTCTGCTGCTCGCTTTGGTAGTTCCAGCTACAGCTTTTTGCCTACAGACTTTAGTAGGTATTAAAGAGTCAATGGCTCACTATGTTCCTCTAATGGTTATCCCAGGGGTCATACAAGCAAACTTCTTTGACAGGCTTGTGAGCGGAGGCTGGAGCTGAAGGAGAAGTTTCCCTCCCCTCTCACGGGAGTGGGACTCACCACACTCCTGCAAATGCTCTCTTCTCCTCCTTCAACACATTTTGGTTTGTTTATATACAGGAGTGCTGGCTGGCACCACCACATCAGTTTGGGAGCTACCTCCTTGGTCTGCACAAGATATGTAGCCCCTCACTTTGAAATGTGGGAATATTTTTTTACCTCTTAATTAACTATTTTGCTTTCAGACTTTTTGGACCTCTGCTGACAGGGCGATAGAAGAAAAAATTCCCTTTGACACATCCTGTTTTGCTGAATTACACTTTGGTATTTGTTCTTCCATTCCCTTGAACTATATAGCTTGCTGAAATGTCAAGTGGCATTTTACTTTCAAGCAGAGGGATCTTTTCAATTAGAAATATAGCATGACCAATCCTGCACAATAATAGAATATGGAGGCTGGAAAGGCCTTAGGTACGATGAAATGCCCCAGCCCAGCTACCCAGTTCAATTTTACAGATCAGGGAATAAAGTTACCCCAGGGGAACACAGGCAGATCATTGGTTCTATTCCTGTTACACTCCTAGAGGAGGGGAGGCAAGTGTGAGATGTATTTAAGAGTATTTCAGCTAATAGTCTAATCTTCCATTTCTTTTGACAAACTCAGTTATTATTTTTTTATCAGCCCTTCCTTAGATTTAAAAATCGTCAGTTTGAACTGTTCCCTTCTTTCCTGACTTCTCTCCCATCTTACTTCATTTCCCATTGCTCCTTGATATTTTTTTGTATTATGAAAATTAGTGTTGATGCCTTGCTTCTTAAATTCACAGATCCCTCTTAAAAGTAGAGCTTTGTATTCTGGCAGATTAAATAAGAGTACATCAGAGTGATCTTCTCATCTTAGTTATAAGTTTCTGTAGACCTTGGGAGACATTTTCAGCAATAAGATCAAGGTTATCTCTATTGTATTGCATCTTTTTATGTAACCATACATCAAAAAATATCTTTGATCTTTAAAATGTCTGCCTTTATCTGATTCATATGTCTGGATTGAAATTATTTTAAGACTTTGTGAGAACAAGATATTACAGAATTTGTAATTACTGAACTAATTGAAAGAAAAAGGTTAAAAAATGTTTCCTCAGAAATGTCTTGGCAGGTCCATCCTTCACGGCTTCAAGGAACATGACCAGGAATCCTGTGGGGAAAACGAGCAAGTGCATGTAATTGTCAGCTGTAAAATGTCTTTCATGGCCTCTATCCAAACCTGAAGAGATTACAGATCATTTTTTCCTTAAGGGAATATTATTCTTAAGATAACACTTTCTAATCAGATTAGTAAACCCAAGGAGGGAATCATGCCAGTTCTTGTCCATATGAAAAAAATATGAAAGAAAAATAAGTATGTGTAAGTATTTAGAGAGACTCAGAGGGAAAAGCATATTTGGTGAATATGCAGGTGGGGTATTTTTAGATGGGAATAGTGAGAAAGATGGAGAAGTGGAAAGAAAAAGCCAATAGAAAATGGAAAAATGAAGGAAAAAAGTCAATTGATTTAAAGCTATATTCTTGTCCTAATTCCGGATTCTCTTTCCAGGATAAAAATCTTGGCATGTTATCTTCTGGCTTATACATAAATATTAGATTTCCATAGTGCTTAAGGTATTTTATAATGTTATGTATGAAAAATAGGTAGGTGGTAAAATGTCATCTTCAGTGCAGGTCCTGAGGAGATGAAGTTGAATATAGAATTTACAAGAATAATAGGAGGTCCTAAAGCTAAGTTAACAGTTGCTACAGAGAATTCCTTTCTTTAGGTTCTGCAAAAATCAGATTAACATTGGAAAATGAAAAAAAATAGTAAGAAATAAATGAAAAGATAAAACAGGGAACAAAACCACAGGGGAAGCATTTGTCTTAATTTATAGCAATATATGGTTTCTGGTTTCACAAATTATTCTCATCGAGAAAAATTATGGATAATATGAATAATTTAGGCAATATAATTTTGGAATATTTCTTAATTGCAAAAATAACACATGTTCATTAGGGGAAATTATGGAAGTACAAATAAGGAGAAGAAGATGAAAAATCACCTGTAGCAAAACCATTGCTAACACTTAGGTATTTCACTGTCAAGACCATGTTCCAAGCATATGTAAGCAAATAAACAAATGTACATTTTATAAAAATGAGGACCTAGGATACATAGTTTATAACCTGTTTTATCACTCAGGAAATATACAGTATGTATATTTCCATGGTGATTAATGTAAGTGTTAAAAGGTTAAGGGTCTGTCGGTCATTTTGCTAATTTGCTGTCCTGAAACAGCTGCCTCTGAGCCGGCCCTGCATGTTGTTGTGTTAAAACTGTTGCCACGATTTCTCAACATTGTTTTACATTGGATTTTGGATTATGTGTGAGAATAAACATTTGTTTCACATATTAAGCTTTAGCAATTCAATAATGACCTTGGAAGAGGTATTAGGTGTCTACTAGACTAATTCCTATCGCGTCCTTAAGAGAAGTACATCTACTCCTTGAATAATTCCTATGTGATATGCTCCCCATCTAACAGATAGGCTTCTCTGTTCCTGAACCACTCTTTATTATTGAATGACTCTAATGTTATCTCAGATGTATCCATTTATAGGACTCTGTTTCTTTCATCGATCTTCATTCTTATTCTAGGGCAACAAAGGTCAAGTCTACTCCACTTGCTGTTTTCTAACACATTTCCCTTTGGCTAACACTTAAAGAGTTGCTTATGGGGAAAGGATTAATTATTAGAAATAAAAATAAAACAGTGAGATGGAAAATTGTATAGGCAGATGGCACACTGAATACTTTTTAGACATGGGAAGTTATTTTGATCTAAATTCCACATTACTGTTAGAAGGGAGCTGATATTTAATATTATTTATATGCTGTTGATTACCTAATTATACTGCCAGTAGATTATATGTGAGAAATTAAATTAGATAATTTGTAGACAGCTATAAGAAAAAAAACACAAAACATTAAAGTCTCATTTTAAATCAGGCCTTTTGACATAAATGCTTAGAGGATTGACAGCATACTTTTGCCAACAATTTGTGGTAATAACTACCCTATGCACATGTATATCCTATGCCCGTGATCAATGAAAGCAAATGAAAATCTATTCAGTGTTTGAAATTTAAGTCTTAAAAATATTAGTACAGCAAAATTACTATTTTTGGAAGTGCCACATTTCCTTACTTTTTGTTTGATCATTCTGATAGTTCCTGGGAATATTAGAACTGCCTGTAGTGGGTGTTGGAACTTCCTCCTTGGAGTGAAAAATAACTGTTTTCTTCTTGCTTAATGTGATAGTAGTCAATACTTTTTGAGGTCTTACCATATTTCATGCACTGTTCTAAGGTCTTTATGTGTTGAACTTATTTAAGTGTCTCTATAATCCTCAAAGATAGCTACAATCATGATTTCATGATTGCATGAAACCATTTCATGACTAGGATCTAGATTTTTCTAGATCTTTCCTGCTCTTTGTCCATTTGTTTTCTGGCTCTCTCATTCAGTGGTACGTAAATCAAATATCTTTCTTATAAAATAAAAGACTCTGCCAATCTCCACTAAAGACTTTATAACTCTCCTCCTCATCCCTGCCTTAAGTGTGGGCTGTGCTTTGAAAACTTACTTCCAGAGAGTAGTGTATAGAAAGGAAGGGAAAAAGTAACTTAACAGTGTAGAAACTTGGTGAATACAGTCTTGGTGGGATGATAAGGTTAACAGCAACGGTGGTGTCAGGCTGATAGCATGCACCCTTGATAAGGTGTAATGAGAATAGCACTTTATTTCTGTTGTCTTCCTCCCAACAACCCATAACTGCCATCCAACCATAAGAAATACATCAGACAAACCCAAACTGAGGGACGTTCTACAGAAAAATCTGACAAATATCCCTCAAAACATTCAAGGTCATGAAGAACAAGGAGAGTCCTAAGACACTGTCACAGGCCAGAGAAAGCTGAGTCAGAAAACCTAATGCAGTGTGGTATCCTGGGTAGAAGAAGGACATTAGAAAAAAACTAGGAAAATCTTAATGAATATTGAGTTATCGGTAATATACCAATATTGATTTCTTAATTGTGACAAATGGTAGCCTCAGATGTTGACAATAGGGAAAAGTGAGTGAGGGGCATTCCGGGACTCTGTACTATCGTCACAACTTTTCTATAAATCTAAAACTACTCTGAAATGAAAAGTTTATGTATGTATAAGGAAGCAATCAATAAATTACTACTTTAAGCTATATAAGTAACATCCAGGATGAACTTTGAGATATATAGACTTAATTTCATTTGTATTGATATTTTAGGTTCTTTTGAGTTTGGGAGATACAGTCAAAATATAGCAGAGGAAAAGGAAGGAGGGAAATTAGCATATTGTTCATTAGACGTATCACTGAATAGTCATCTGTCTTTATCTCCTTTAGAACCACAGTAAGAATCGTATTGTACATGGCAGTAAGTTGAGGCTGAGAGTATAGGAATCCACAGACCTGGGAATAAAAATTCAGAAGTGGAAGAGTAGTAACCGTGAGGGGCTAAAGGATGCAAGGGAAACAGGGCAAGGGCAGGCCTCAGGGATCTCTGTGATGCTGTGAAAAATGAGCGTTTTTTCTGACCTGACACTCCCAGGAGAAGCAACACAAATTGTAGCTGTCAAGGTTGAGATCTTTGACACTGAATGTTAAACATATTTGTGATCATTTTCTGTTTTGTGACTGGAATTATATATGTAATGATTTCACTCCCTGTTTTATTGATAAAACTTTTTTCATGGATTCAAGCTAATCTAAAATTTCTTACAGATTCATATGACAAGCACTCCCAAAACTGAACATTTTTGCATTTTGGATGCCAAAAGTGAAATCCAGGCCTAACATTCGATAAAAGAGTTTTTAACACATACCATTACTAGCCCATATAATATACACACAGGGCAAGGATAGTATGTGTTTCTGTAACATTATCTTCTGCATAGTGTTTTCTCTGACCTTCCAGTCATCTTTGTTTAAACAAACAGGATCTTTGTTCAACCAGCCTCTAGGCCTCTCTGGCTCTACCCTTTTATATCGTGACTTGGCTAGCAGGCATTTTCTTCAAAGATATGGTCTGGCCAGTACGAACAAATGTCCTCACTGAGGTCCACAGGATAGAGAGATTTTTTGACTAAATAAGATATGCATTATAGCCAGACAGTGTTTGTTCACCCTTTGTGGTTGATGCTTATTTCATAATGAATTATTTTCTTCCAGAGTTAGGCCATTGGAAGTCATAAACTTAGGTATGAAATATAAGGAAAGAAATGTCTATAAGAAAAAAACAAATAACCTGTACAATGGCGAAGTTACACAAAAATCATCCAGTAAGTAATCACTGTTGATGTATTTTTATAGTGTTCATATTTTATAGATTGGCACGAATATGACAAATAGCTACTCTATATGTCAGGAATGTTGGCATTCCTTAACAAATATGAAGGTAAGATCCTGTATTCTCGATTTAACAAAGGAGCAAAACGAGGCTCAGAGACATAAAGTGACTTGTCCAAGACTGCACAGCATACAAGTGGCAAAATTATAAGGTCTGAGCTGTAAGACACATGTCAAGCATCTACTATAGTTTCCCAAATAGAGTTGGCACAGACATTAATTCTCTCCCTCAAGTGTTTAAGTGATGAAAGTGAGTAAGAACACTATTTGCACTCAGGAAGTCTGAAGCTACAAAGAACAATGTATTAGTTTAGGTTTGGCTGACCCGAAAAAACAATTATTAAAAAAGTCATTGAAACAAAAGAACTGCTAACATACTGAAGTATATTATTTGGAAGGGTGGTGACAATCATTCTCGAAGCTCTGTCATATAATGGCAATACTTAACTCATTACAAATCTGTTTTCAGCTTATGTCTAAGGGGAAGCTGCCCTTTTGTAGAGCAGCTATGTTAATTTTTAGAATTTTTGTTGAACGTTTTGCTGTCAAAAGTTTCATCCTTAATTTGTTAATACTCAATGCACATTTTTAAACTAATCTACTCCATAGGGTTTTGTGAGGGTCACATGAGATAATATATGTAAAGCACTTAGAACAGTGCCTGTCATATTCTAGAAACTCAGCACAGTTTTATCGATAATGTTATTGTTGTTATTATTTTTATTCCTTGGAGCATGACCTGTGGAGTGAAACATACTTGAGCCTAAGTCCAAGATCTGTTATTTACTAGCTGTGTAAGTTAAGGCAAATTATTAAAGCGTCCTGAGCCCCGATTTTCTTCTCTGTCAGAAGGGCACTATGATACTTCACAGGTTTGAAGAGTGCTCCTTTGGTTTGACATAACACATTGGTTCTCAGAGTATGTTCCCTGGCCTAACAGGAACAGCTTCACCTGGAACTTAGACATGTAAATCCTAAGGTCCCATCCCCAACCTTCTAAGTGAAAAATGGGAGTAGTGCATAGAAGTTGATGCCTTAACAAGCCCTCCAGGTGGTTCTGTTGCCCGATAAAACTTAAGAACTTTTGGCCCAGCACATGTTTTGTCCCGTCACAGGTGCCGAATGTGTATCAGTTTACTTTTCTTAGATACGGAGCTACCACAATGACAAAAGCAGTTTCCACATTCGCAGAGCCAATGGTCAGGTAAAAATCCTGACTTAGGCTTTTGCAGACTTCCGTTCCATTCTCCGTTTATCCCATGAAACAAAAAGAAGATTTGTCACTTTGTGCAAGACTTTGCTTTTAAAGGCATGGTTAAAAGAGTTTTTTTCCATCGTTGTTGTGCATCATAAATGGAATAACACAGCTCTGGTATACATTTTGGAAAAATGAAAAAGTACCTGCAAATTCAAAAATTTAGATAGGTTTAAACACTTAAAAAAAAATAGATCCCATTTCATGAAGGATACAATTTTCTTGTAGACAATAGAGAAACTGGAGCTTTTCCAAAACTGCAGAATACTCATTTTCAAGGGAAAGTAGCAAAAGAATACAAAATAAAAAGTAAATGAATGGGGAGCCTTGAGTTCCTTTTGGTCTCTTTGAATGAGAGGACCATGGATTTTTCATGAACAGCTGTGTTTATAGGGTTTGCTGATCACTGCAGCTATACCAGCTGAGTAACAGGAAGGTTAAATTTTAAAAAGTTAGCTTGGAAATGTGCTAGCTCCTTCTGAGGAAATAATGATGCTGTACTTTTTTCCTTCCCTAAAAATCTGCTGTCATGAAGGCGCGTTTAGGTCATTAAGAATTGGAGCCCTGAAGGAGCTGCCTGAAGTGAATAAACCAGCTTTTCTTCTAGACCCTGAGAAATACTTTAGGGAAGAGCCAGAGGAAGAGTGTCCCCAAATTCCAGAGCTTCCATCACTTTCTGAAAGTAAGTCCTCAGCCATCATACACTTCCATCATCTCTTTCCATAAATCAACCAATTAGAAATAGAGAAGCATGAAGGTCACACGTGTTTGCCTTGTAGGTTGCAGTGAAATGAAGTGTAGTTTAGACTGTTCAGATGTACAGCTTAGCTACTGATCTGTCCTCTCAGAAAGGACAGCAGAACGGCTGGATTACTTAAAAAGAGTATTTTTATTTTGTCACTTTTCTGAAGTCAGAATGCCATGGATATGTATTAATAGTCTGCCATAGATGAAAACCCCTGCCCTCAAATACTCTCAGTTTTCAAAACTCATACCAGAGAAAGAGGCATCATAGGACTGCTTTAGAACAGAGTCTCTGACAATCTGGTTTTGTTCTTTTCATGTGAAACACTATAAATAGAGGCTACTTAGAGTGCATTGTCTTTGAGATGGCCAGCTGCAGAGCCAGGCTAATACGATGAGAGGACAAGAAAGCTTAGCTTACAGAATAGAAGTGAATGATCTCTGAGGATTTGGAAACAAGATGTGCAGAAGAATATTCTATTTTGCAGACTGTTTTAAGCATCTGAGTTTCTAAGAATTTGAAGAAGAATTTCTGTACAAAAATCCTACTCATGAAGAGAGGCCCTACGGGAACACAGGCAGCATAACATGGTTCTTGGTGAGGCACTCTGCAAGCATGTGGACGCTGCAGGAACTCATTTAAAATAATTAATGGAAAGTTCAAGTTTTCATCTTGGAACATTCAAAAGATCAGAACTATCTGAGATCGGTGGTTTCTAAACTTTTCAAATCCTCTGAGATGGGGGTTCAACTTTATCCTTAACAAATAATAATCCTTGTAGGAGGGAGGTGTTTCTTTATCCACACTTGAAGTTTAAGCCTCTCATCTTTGCTTGGTTCCCTAAGGCAAGGCAAGAACAGCTGGTTGACATTTTATTTTTTTGAAATTCTACTTGTAAGCAAGGTACAGCTGTCATTCCTCGTTGCCATACTTTCCAGCCTAATTATTATCAGCTTCCCTTGCCATTTCTCAGAGTTTCTCTTTTCTAACTTTATAATCATTTATCTGCTTTCATGAGGGTCATCTACAGTTTCTGCTCATTTCTTTTAAAAACATGAATCTGTAAGCTTTGGGGATGTAAATAACTGTTAGTGCCTCTGCCTGGGCTTTCGGCCTATCATCCTATTTTGTTTCCCCCTAGATGATTCATCTTCAAGAATAGATATGGGGAGTATTTATCTTGTCTCCCTTAGAAGTGGAAGAGACCCTGGGGAACAGACATTAAGAAAGATCCAGAGAGCCAGGACAAAACGTAAAGACAGTCCAGACACAACATGCCCACAGGAGGAAACTAAGATGGAGTGAGGCATCAGACCTGAGGCCAGAGAGATAGGCAACAGGGAGTATGCTTCAGCTGGAGAGTGAGCAAGCGGGAGAGGCCAACCACGAGTGCAGCCAATGCCTCTCCTCTGCTGCGGGTGCTCCTGCTCCTGTGGGGAGCCTTGGACATTGTGCGGCACGATTCTCCTTCATCCACAGAGGGGTTCTCCTCATGGGCTGGGAGGATGTGTATGTGGGGAGGTGGGGGGACCACTGGATGGAATACCTAAAATACCAAAAATACTTTAATACATTTTCAAAGAGAATATTTTCTCCTGGATTTCTCTCTCTCTCTCTCTCTCTCTCTCTCTCTCTCTCTATATATATATATATATATATAATATGTGTAAAATTGTTTCGGTTTTTTTTTTCCTTTTAAAAAAAATGTTTTCTATTTTTTGCTTTAAAATTTTGTTCTCTAGCTTAAAAAAAAAATATCAGCAACTTGGGGAGTGATAGACGTAAACTAAATAGTTTACAACGGAATGCCTGACACATGACACTGCAGATGAGGTTCTGTGGACGCACCAAGAAGGCAGACTAATGCTGCCTGGGTCATAGGGCAGAATTCAGAGTGGAGGGCACATCTGAGCCGGGACTTAGGGTGAGTAGGAGTTCAAGTGAGAGAGGGGAAAAGGAAGTCGAGATCAAGGAAATAATGTGAGAAAGACACATCAGGGCTGAAGTAGGGCTGAAGTCCAGATGCTAAGGTGGTTGTAATAGGTGACTTCAGTTGGTGACAAGTTAACTAGCTTGACATACATGAGTAGAATAGAGTTTGGGATGGGTTGAGTTTGAGGTGCTGGTTGGCAATTTAGTAATAAAGGTCTAGAAGATGGGAGAAAATTGCAATATGCTCTGCACAGTATGAAGTCTTCAACTGGAAGATTTATGTATTTGGCCTTTCCTAAGGTAGATATTAAATGCCTTGTCTGTGCTGGCCCCTGTGCTGGATGCTAGAGACACAGAGCTAGCACGTAGAGACCCACCATCAAAGATCTTGAAGACTAGGCGGGAAAATAGACAGATATGGACATAAATAATTATATTTTATAAAGGCTATTATGGAGATAAGCTCTGGGTACTGTGGGACCACACTGACATTCACACATATGGTTTTTCAGGGAAACCAAGTTACACCAAATCTAGGTATTAAAAGTTAAGTAGGTATTAGTCAGGTAAGATAAAAGGAGGATGATATTTCTGCCAAAGAGTTGCATATGCAAACATAAGGTGGTGTGAGTAGCATGGTGTGTTAAGAGCTACATGTAATTCTAAATGGCTGGGTTCTAGAAAGAGCATGATGAGACTTAAAGCTAGATAGGTAAGTGGGAATTAGATCACAGAGCACCTAGTATGCTATTCTAAGGACTTTGGCATTTATTTTACCAGAAATGAGAAGCCATCTGGGGAAATGTTTAAATCAAGTATTCTGAATTATCCCATTTTATCTCCTCTATTAATTATTCAGTTTCTACATCTCTGTATTATTCTTTTAGCATTTTTTTCTAGAGGTTAGAAAACCTGTCCTGGGCTCTTTATTCCTTCTTGTGGTACGAGGCTTCCATCTGGGTTTATTTGCTTTCAGTCTAAAGAACTTGATGCTTCATACAGTATTCCTTATCATGTGCGCCTGCTGATAAATGATTTCCCGAGCTTTTGTATGTCTGAAAAATGCATTTATTTCATTTGACTTTGGAAAGGTATTTTCACTGGACTTAAAACTCTGAATTTTTTTTCTTTCAACTCTTTAAAGATGGCATCTTGCTCCCCTAGTTCCTGTTTAAAAATCTAGCTCTTAATAATATTATTGATGATTCTTTGAATGTTATATCCCCCCAATTTTTTTCTGGCTGCTTTAAAAATTTTTAACTTTATCCTTGTTTTCAGCAGTTTTATCATTAAGGGTGTAAAAACATTTCTCTCTGTATTTATAATCCTTGGGGTTGTATGAATTCTTGAATACATCTTTCTTCAATTTTGGACAATTCTCAGCTATTATCTTTTCAAATACTTTTCTTCCAGGACCACTCTCCTGTCCTTCTGGGATAACAATTACACATATGTTTGACTTACATTATATTACAAATGTTTCATATGTTCTTCGAATTTTATTTTTCTCTCTGGACTTCATTTTGGATATTTTATATTGACTTCTCTCTTTGTATTTGCTAATTCTGTCTTTTGCCAGTCTGCTTTTAAACCCATGTAATCAGTTCCCAATTTCAGATTTTGTATATATAATCTATATATTTATGTATACTATATATTTTGTATCTGAGAAGTTCCATATTTTATACATATATATAATATATATAAATTATATATATATATGTTTTTTTTTCAGTTCTAGAATGCCATTTGAATCTCTGTTATATAGATTCTAATTCTCAGTTGGAATTACATGTTTTCATCCATTTGTCCAAATTTTTCTCTGTTTTCCTAAATGTATTTATAATAGCAATTTTAAAGTCCTGGCCCACTAACATCAATATCTAGATAATCCTTGGATCTGCTCCTGAAGTCTATTTTTTTCTCTTGGTTATTGGTCACATTTTCCTTCTTTACAAGACCTATAATTTTTGTGCACTCTTCTACTGTATGACAGAAAATATGCATAAAAGATCTTGAGATACTAAATTAACATTATTTCCTCTAGAGATACTTCACCCTTTCCTTAGAGAGCGTGACGGCGTGGATTATGTTAATCCGGTTAGGCATTGAGCTTGGTCAGTGCTGGGTAATAGCTTTAGTTAGACTTAGTCTACTTCTGATTTCGCTGTCTGTCTGTGTTAGCCATTTCCCTTTAGAGGGATATCATTTCCTAAGTAATACAAGACTGTAGGAAACATTGCTCAGCCTCTTCTGTCCCATGCACAGTCTCCCCCACCACGCCAGCACTCAGGAAATGTGCTGTGGCGAAAACTGGTCATAGTTGGGGAATTTCTCTCAATTCCAATACATCCCACCAACCCACAAAGTCATCAAAATTTATTCTGATTTTACTTTCCATCTATGGCAAGCCTGTTTCTTTGCAATGCCTAGACATGATAAATTCCTAGAAGGAAGAAAACATATGGCAATCTCAGCTATTCTTAGAAGGGTTCTACTATCACTGGAATTTTAATATGATAATCTTTGCTTTCATAGCTCTCTAATGGCTTTAAAATATTATTTCTTTAATTTACCTCTTAAATTTTTTTTTATCTGGTGCAGCAAGGATGGCCTGCCACCACCTATTAAATCCTATCCAGAAACAAAATTCCTGTTGAAATGTTTAAATAAGTGAAATGAACAGGTTTGCATTTTAGAAAGCTTTCTGGAAATTGTAGTGGATGCATTAAAAGGGGACCGAAGGTGGCATATTATATAGTAGTGAGAAATTGTTTGCAACCAGCTACCTGCTTTTGAATCCCCACTTTGTCTTCTATTGGTTGTTTATATCTGCATAAATTACATAAGCTCCTAAATCTCAGTTTTCTTATCTGTAAAATGGAGCTAATGATACCTACTTCTTGGAGTTTTGTGGGCTGATTTTAGACAATTATTAGCACATACTAAACGTTCATGATATGGCATATATTATTACTTTGAAGCTAAGGAGACCCTAGAAAGGAAGTAACTAATTTGAGAAATGTTAAGGATATCTGATTTAAAGGATCATGTGCCCTGATGAGATGTGACTACATTTCTCACTATCAGGTTTGTAGCTTGGATAACTACGTCAAACCAAGAAACTATTATTGAGAGAGGAAATAGAGGAGAAGATGGTTTAGAGTTAGTTTTCAGAATGTGTTGAGAAAAATGTGCCTGTGCAACATCTACTAAGAAAAGCTAATGTTTTCCAAGGAACTGACTATATAACTGATGCACAACGACAGTCAAGACATGCATGTTTTAGAGTTAATTTTATTTTTAAGTTCATTTTCTTCTTCTGGTTTTAGATATAATAAATGAGCATTATAGAACATTGACTAGTTAGAAATAAAGAGAACTTTAAAGAGCACAGGAATAGCAGATGTAAAGAGCAGCTATTGTTCCCAGGCCTGAGATAGAGACCAAGTAATATGCCTGCCCAAGCGAGGACTAGAGACCCTGACTGTACCCTTGTCTCACTGGATGGAAGGTGGCAGAACTGCTGCAAGTGGAACTTGCTGGAAACCTGCTGTCAGGGTGCCAGGGGATGCCATCCACAGGGAAGTGCTATACCACAGATTCACCGCAAAGCCACCAAGCGAGTGCAGGGGATGCTGTTCTCAGGGAGGAGTCACACTGGTGGCCCTCTGCTTGCCTCTTGGGCTGCCTCTAGGTGGTGCCAGATATGCGGCAGTCTGCAGCAAAGCCTCCAGAGAGCCACAGGGCAGCTGCTGGCTATGGGCTCTGGAGAAGCCATACCTGCACCACAGGAGTTGGGAGCTGGAGAAGCAACTATGGCATCTTGGTGCTGAAAAAGTCACACTGTAGGAGCCTCATGCTGGGGAAACTGCACTGCAGGAGCTGGTGAGAGAAGCACCCAATGGGAAGAGAAATCTGTTTCTCCTCCACGGTCCCTCCAGTGTCCTCCAGTGACAGAGCTCAACATCATACTGGCTGGCAAAGGGGAAATTTTTACAGGGCTCCAGTCCATTATCATAGAGCATGTGGTGAAGGTGGGCTTAGAGCTGAGGGGCAGTCTAATGATAACTGGCATATCATCATCTTATCTGCCTCTTCATGTCTTTGCTCCCCACTCTTGGTCCTTTATGTTATTTTATAGCCTTTGAAATTGCAGTCATTGTGCCTAGTAAGTTTTAAGGTATTAGTGGTTATGGTTATTGTTTGTGAGAATTTCCATTTATAGAGAGAATAAAACTTGGAACGCTCAATGCAATAAAGGTATAAAAGCCAAATTTCAAGCCTAAGCCTAGCTTTAGATCATGCCTCTGCTACTGCTCGCTTTATGACCTTGAGCAGGTCAAGCCCTCTGTGCCTTGGCTTCTTCAACTAGTAATGGGTGTCATCTTTGTTACCATCCTTATAATATTTCTGTGAACGTCAAATGAAATATCCCACGTGAAGCCCTTAGCACAGGGCCTGACACCTAAAGGCCTGGAGAAGAGTTTGATACATTTTCTTCATTGTAATGTTATTACTGTCTCCCTAAGCAGCTCTATGATACAGGAATTATTATTGCCCCTTTCTTCATATGAATAGGCTGTGGCATAGACTTAAATAGTTGAATAGCTTGTAGAGTCTCATACAGCTAGTAAAAGTTGGACCCTGGATGAGGGTGTCCATGTTATTCAGATGTCCACGTTATTAATGTTTCGGGTGCAGCCTCCCTTGTTCCAGAAGTGTTCAAATCATATATCTTAGGTAGCTTATTCATATGCTGATTTCTAAAACCAGCCATTTTACTATAATATTACCTATTTTTATCACTTTCACTTAAAATTGTTCATCTCCTTTCCAGGAGGATGCTGCCAAATTTAAAACTTGTTATTATAAAAGAACACTTAAAAAAAATCTCACTTACCAATACATCCCCCCTCTGCACAGTCATTCCAGAATCTACCCTAAGTCTGGGGCTGCATTTTGTACACATTCCTGCAATCTCTGTAATTACAGTGTGCGGAAGGTTATTTGGCAATTGTGTGATGAGAGGCATTTTGCCAGACTTAACTTTCAATGTTCTAAAACTATCACTTTGGAACTCAGGACAATTTTCTAACACTTCATAATCCCGGGTGACTTTTCAGTTTTACCTACCGGGTTTTTCATGTCTTTGTGTATTCTCTTTCTTTCCCTTTCAAGTTGAAACATCTTTCACAGTCTCTTTACACCTTCCAAGTTGTTCCCTGTGGGCTCCCAACCAGCTTGAAACCCCCTCTTTTTTAGGCCTTATTAAAAAACCTGGAAACTATTTAGAACTATCTATGGGTCAAGCTTTACCAAAAAATTCCCCAGAACCCACTCATGTTGTGTCTGTAATATCTTAAGAACTTCCAGTGTAGAGAAGATGCTGCATTATTGACATCTCAGATGGATTGTTTTGTTGTTTATCAAAGACAAAGTGAACAGGCCAAGTAGTTGATTTTATTCAGTCTATTAAAATAGGGGAATATTGATTAAAGAGGAACATCTCCAAGCAAAGGAGGGGGGCCCGAGCTGTTACATGAATCTCTGATTTCATGCAGCAAGTCGATGAATCTACAGTTTTTCTTAGACTTGTGAGGAAGGGTAGAGAGGGTCCTACCTCAGAATTCGAGAGACCAGAGTGGTTCTTTGCTGTTACGGGTTTCCTGAACACAGAAGGTGGGGGAATTGAACTGTCTCTACTTCCCAGAAGCACGGGGCTCCGGTTCACCGTGGTGTGTGCCCTCACCTTTGTTCAAGATGGATGAAGACTGCTCGTCGCTGAACAACCCAGAGGTGATCGTAAGCCTCCTGGGTGGGGCAAAGCAGGGTCCAAAAGTACTCCCTTGGGGATTCTTGCTGGCATGGCTCCTGCAAAACACGAGGAACCATTTGTGGTGAGGTGGTGCAAAGGTCAGTTGTTTTGGGTCCTGGAGAGCCTGAGAAAAAAGCCAGCTGTGAAGCCGTGTAGAGTCTGGTAGGGACTTGGGCTGCCAGGTTTGGTTCTTGTTTTAGCCAGTGTGAGGAGAACTGGAAAAGTCAGTGTGGAGGATTCTAGTCAGAGAGTGAAGGAAACTGGAAGAATTGAATGTTTGGTAAGAGGTGGCAGTTTGTTCAAGGAAACTTCCTCTAATTCGGTTTGCTGTAGGTGCCCAAACTGGTGTTTCCAGGGAGTGGGCAGAAAGTCAGTTAAATGACCAGATGAGACAGGGTTGGCATATCTCTGGTAACCTGCAATTTACGAAGAGGGGAAAAATAGTCAAAAATGGTGAATTCAGCCAGAATCTGACAACCTGAAAGGGTGTGCTAGAGACAACCCAAGGTTTTCCATTGAGACACAAAATGTCTCTCTTAGTTCTTAAACCACAGGTGAAAAATATACACATAGGCTTTTAGTAAAATCTAGTTCAGTATGTCTTTGCATTAGAATATCATCTGAAGTCTAGTATCAGTAAAGGAAATGAATCCCTGTATTATGAAACCTTCTTACTTGGACAAATACTTAACATACAAGAAGAAAGCATTTATAGATATATTCATTTTAATAAGAAATGAGCAATTGCTATACATGAGGCCCTCAGGACATTTTAGATAACTAAAGATCCAGTGTGGGCACAAAACTCAGAGACACCTTAAAAATAGAAAACCTTCCTGCTATTTTACATCTTTGTTTCCATAATAGCACCAAATCATCTTAAAAGTTATACATACACCAAAATTTGGGCCCTACAAAACAGAAGTCATTAATATGTGAAACACATTTTTGAAGAGGTTCAGCAGATGCTCCAAAATGAGTCATTACTGCACACCTATTAGAATGGCCAGATCTGGAACGCTCACCTTCCCAAGGGCTGGTGGGGATATGGAGCAAAGGAACTCCCGGTCACTGCTGGGGGGAATGCAAAATGGCACAGCCACTTTGGAAGACAACTTGGCAGTTTTTCACAAAAACTAAACATACTCTTACCATAAATCCAGCAATTATGCTCCTTGGTATTTACCCCAAGGAGTTGAAAACATGTCCACAAAAAAACCCACATACCGATGTTTATAGTAGCTTTATTCATAATTGCCAAGACTTGGAAGCAGCCAAGATGTCCTTCAGTAGGTGATGGGTGCACCCAGACAATGGAAAAGTATTCAACACTAAAAAGAAATGAGCTATCAAGCCATGAAAAGACATGGAAGGATCTTAAATATTACTAAGTTAAAGATGTACACACCATATATGGTACACTCTACTATGGAGAAAGCAAAAGACCAGTGGCTTCTAGGGAAGGGGGGTCAAAGGAAAAGAAGAGCACAGAGGGTGTTTTAGGGCAGTGAAAGGACTCTGTAGGATATGAGGGATGAGAGATAATGTCATTTATTTTGTCCAAATCCATAAAGCATAGAATGCCAAGAATTAGCCCTTAGGCACTTTGGGTGATTATGATGTATCAATGTGGATTCATCCTTGATAAAAAAAATGTACCATTCTGGTGAGTGATGCTAATAATGGGGGACGCTGTGCATATATAGAGCAGTGGATATGTGAGAAATTGCTGCACCTTCCTTTCATTTTGTTCTAAATCTAAAACTGTTCTAAAAAATAAAATCTTTAAGAAACCATTTAAATGTGATATGAAGACTATCACAGCATTGTGATCAATCCTCACCACTCTACCAACAATGAGTCGTGCTCTTACCTGACTGTTACTTGATGATGGCTGGAATTGAGTGGCAGCTTGGCAATGCTGATCTGGAGTTCAAATAAGAATTAGAAGCTTTGCATCAAAATGTGGTCCGTGGCTGATAGTACAGACATCATCTGGGAGCATGTTAGAAATGCAGTGTCACAGGCCCTAACTCAGCTCTATTAAATCAGAATCTGCACTTTAACAAGATTTGTAGGTGATTCTTATATACATTAAAGCCTGAGAAACACTTATCTAGAAGACTTAGAATAGAATGGAGGATGTGGAATGGAGGGTAGGTTTTCAGAAGAGTGTACTTTCCATAGATTAACAACAGCAGGTCACTGTAGTGTTATATTTACATAGTCACCAAGTCCCTTCTTGCCAGAGTGCCTTGGTGAGGTTTACCTCTGTTGCTCATCTGATACACGGTTAGTCCCAATCAGGGGGCAAGGAAAGGATCAGATGATGAAAGATGAAATTGTTTTATTAAAATCACTGAATCATTTGTTTTAGTGCATGACCACTACATCTTTACTTTTCATTGCTTTTAAAACACATTTTGGTTATCATTATAACAAACCCTGTTGGGAAGCTAACTCCAAAATGAAGTGGTGAATGTGTAAGTGTCATAGCTTCCCAAGTGGGAAATAGTGAATGTAAATGGTTACCATTAACACTAGACGTTGATTTTAAGATCAACAGGGGTTTTGGTAAGTGGAAGGATATTCAGATATATGACATGGAGACCTACCCTTCTCTCACCACTATAGAGCCCTCATGTCTCTGCAATGCAAGAATTTTAAAGTGTGAGGAGGGAGGCTGTCCTTTTGCATATCTGGAGGTATCCCCATTCATTTGTTCAGTTATTCAACAAATAGAGTTTTGAACACCTTCCATGTATCAGACATAATGCTGGGTGCTAGGGGTATTCAGGGTGTAAAGGCAGACGAGGTGTTGTCATTGAATTTATTACCTGGGTGAGAGATACACAAGAAGTAAGTCATTAAGTACAGCAACTCTGATGCAGATGGCTCCGAAGACACACAGGAACTGAATCACATGCTTTTGGGGTTTTGGGATCTAGGTCTATCCCACTGTGAGAGGTATGAGGAAACACAGCAAGATAATGTGATAGGGCATGACTAGGGGCACCATCAGTGAAGGGCTTTCTGATTTTTGTGCTGAATCCTGAAAGAGAAAAGGAAGCAAAACCCCCAAAGATTTGGAATGGAATGTTCCAAGGACATGAACGAAAGTGTAAAGCTGCTGAGGTGGGAACAACGTTGATGTGTTCCAGGGACAGAAAGAAGGTCAGTGCTGCTGGAGTGAGAGAAATGGAAACTGGTACATGGTGAAGTTGAAGAGGGTTAGGGACCAGGTCATATGGGGCCACATAGCTGTGGGCAAGGAATTTGGGGTTATTTTAGATGGGAAGCCTTTGAAAGGTTTCAAGAAGGGACTTGACCTCATGAAGCCACACACTGGCTGCTACTAACCTTTATAAGTGAATTACTCTCCAAGATCTCCAAGTTGTTGAGCCCAGAGGCAAGACATTTGAGGCTTGAGGTCCCACGTAACGCCTGTGTGGGAACTTGAGGGTGCTTTAAGATAAGTTGTGTATTTGAATAAACATATATTGTCTTTACAAGAAGTACCCAACAGACTCTGGTCAGAAGCCTCAGAAACACTGGCAAACCAGTTTGCTCAATCAGAGTCCTTCACTTTTCCCAATTGTTCTGTGGTACACAGTGTGCATTACAGCTAGTGGGCCAGTCAGGGTTCAGGATAGCAGACTCAGCAGGATCGTATGCTGAAATCTGTGACAAGACATTGGCTTATGGGATTGTGGGCCTGGTTGAGTAAGTCCAAAATGAGTAGGGCTGTCAGGAAGGGAAGAGCATGGGCCGGCTGGGTACAAGCTAAGGCTGTGACCCACAGGCAGTTAGGAAAGGAGAAGATGGCACTCCACGGGTGCAGGCAGGAACGGTTGTCCAGGGAGGAATTTCCCCCTTTCTTAGGAAGCCTCAGCCCTGCCTTTAAGGCCTTCCAACTGATTAAGCCTCACTCACTGAGACTGTCCACGATTATCTTCGTTTCTTAAAATCCATTGATTAGGGATTTTAATTACATCTGCAAAATCCCTTCAGAGCAACACCTAGGTTAGTGTTTGATTGAATGACTAGGGACTTTAGCCTTGTGAAGTTAATACATCAAGTAACAAGTCATCACAGCAAAGTTAAAGACCTTCTAATCCTAGACAAGTTCAGTAAATAGTTAATGGTTTCTATGTGTATTCTAATCCATTTCAGACTCACATCATATGAAAACATTGCCATTAACCCAGCAGATATTGTTACTCTGAATGGTGAGGGGAATTGATTATCATTATCTGTCAAAAGGTATTAGAAGGTTAAGCTTTATGGCCTCTTCTACAAAACCCCTTGTGAGGAGTTGCTGGGAGTTTCAGAGTGTTCTAGTGAAGAGCAATAGCCAGGTTGCTAGCAGGGATAATTTCTGGGTAAGCATTTCAGGTACCTTTCCTAAAAGAGATCTCAGAAGAAAACAGCTCGATTCTACAAAGCTTCAGTAATTTGTTGAGATTTATTTTCTCATTCTAAACAAATAGCCACTTTTATGAGTAATTCTGTATTTGTAATTATACATATACTACATTTATATAATATTATATATATATATATATTTTTTTAAAGAGCTCCCCAAATGGTAAGCTTCAGGCCCAGGAAACAGGGATCCACCCTTGCATATGAATTTTTTTATCATCTGTTTTTTAACTAAAACAATGAATTATCCTAGTAAGATTGCCTCTCAAGATCTATGAGAGCCTACCAGTTATTGGTTTAATTGTCCTGAAACCCAATCAATTATGATGAAAACTCCTTATCTAGTTGAGAGACACATCTCAGTAAAGCAGTTTATTTCACAAATAACATCCTGGCTTTCACAGTGGACCTCAGGAGAGCTCACAGGCATTCAGGAAGCCTTGTGCTTCTGGAGCGCTCATCTGCAGTCATAGTCATAGGGGACAAGGGTCAGCTGCTAATGTGCAGAAATCCATGTTAGAGTGAACTGCTGGTTTAGGCAAATGCAAAGTGTTTTCATTTGTAGCTTTGCTTATGAGGAAGTTCCATATTTGTTCATTTTTTTCTTACTACCAAAGACCAGAAGGTATACACACTGGGCAAATATTAGAACAAATGAAAAATTATTCAGAGAGAAGTCTCCCATCCATGACTCTGATCTGTCCAGTTCCCATAATCATCTATTTCTGGCAACCACTAATATGAGTTTCTGTTTATCATTTTAGGGTTTCTCTGTGCATTTATGATTTTAGATTTGACTCCCGTTTTCTTTTGGTTTTGATATGCCTGGTATACTTTTCCAATCCTTTAATATGAAATTTTCAGAATCACTTTATTTTAGATGTGTGTTGCTTGTGATCCAAGTAAAAAATCCTTTTCTTTAAATCATGTAAAGGTATTGATATGTTAGACATTTTGGTTTTGTATTTCTCTTGCTGCTCTTTTATGCTATTATTGTTTATATATTTTAAATGTTTTCACAGGATCTGTAATTTTTTCTTTGCTTTTATTTTGGGGGGTTATTAGATATTTGCTTTAGTGGTACCTGTAGACTCCTAGGTTCATGTAATTCTCCCACTTCATGTTATTGTTTCCTTTTCTAGGACAGTAGCTATTAGAACCATGCTGACTGATGATAAAATGAGCATGTATCTTCATTCTGCTCCTCCTCTGACACCACACAATTTTATTCAAAAATATGGTCTTTCTTTGTGCTTACGTTTATTTTCTTAAATTTGCTCATACTGCTATTACTTGACTTGTCATTTTAAGTCTTTTGTCTCTTAAGTGTTACAGATTTGTCATGAATGAAACTTCCTCTCCCTTCCTCTCCCAATTCTGCTAATTGTATCATTTCTACATTATCAGACATGTGGCATTTACCTTCTATTTCATCATCCTAAACTTCACATTGCGTTACTCTCACTTCGATATTTAAGTATATTCAGTGCTCACCACCAAATCTTCTCAATTTTCCTCAGTCATTTCTCAGTTTATTTTGTGGCAATTTCATCATAAAGGACTCTTGGGAACAACAGTCCCTGAATTCCCTGTGTATTGAAACTATTTCTAATTTTTAGACTTGAGGCAGAGCTTGGGTGTTTATGGCATCAGTTCCTCACACATTCTTTTCTTGATGATCTTGGCGCTGCTCCACTGTTGTCTGGTACTGATCATTGCCGTGAAGATATCTAATGCAAAATACGTATTTCGCTCCTTTTAAGTGACTTGATAATGATTCTCTTTATCTTTAAAGCCTAATAACGTTGCTAAGGTGTGCTCTGGTTTTGACTATTCTGAGTCTGTAATTCCCAGTACACAGTATGTCCATTACATAGCAGATTGTCTCTTATTTGAGGAAAGCTTTATAGGTAATGCTTTTAAATATTTGTTCTGAAGACTCACCGCCTTTTTGTGTTCTTTGGATCTATTGTTTTCACTATCATTTTCCTCCGTAATTTTGTTCTTTTTTAATTTTCATCTTACTATGCTTGTCTTTCTCATTTGTATACTCTATATTTCCCATTGTGTCAACACGCAGTCCATTCTCACTTGTGATTATTTCTTCCTGAGTTCAGCCAGCTCCCATTTCATCACTTCCTGTTGTATCTTCCTCTTCCCTGAGTTCTGCCTCTTCTGCTGTGTGACCTTCCTTCACAGAAGCAAGTGCTAATTTATTATTATTTTTTTATTAAGGTATTATTGATATATACTCTTATGAAGGTTTCACATGAAAAAACAATGTGGTTACTACATTTACCGTATTATCAAGTCCTCACCCATACCCCAATGCAGTCACTGTCCATCAATGTAGTAAGATGCCACAGATTCACTATTTGCCTTCTCTGTGCTACACTGTTTTCCCCTTGATCCCACACACCATGTGTACTAAACATAATACCCCTCAATCCCCTTCTCCCACCCTCGCCACCTGCCCTCCCACACCCCTCCCCTTTGAGAACCACTAATTCCTTCTTGGAGTCTCTGAGTCGGCTACTATTTTATTCCTTCAGTTTTGCTTCGTTGTTATACTCCACGAATGAGAGAGATCATTTGGCACTTGTCTTTCTCCACCTGGCTTATTTCACTGAGCATAATATCCTCCAGCTCCATCCAGGTTGTTGCAAATGGTAGGATTTGTTTCTTTCTTATGGCTGAATAGTATTCCATTGTGTATATGTACAACATCTTCTTTATCCATTCATCTACTGATGGACACTTAGGTGCTTCCATATCTTGGCTATTGTAAAAAGTGCTGCTAAAAACATAGGGGTGCATATGTCTTTTTGAATCTGAGAAGTTGTATTCTTTGAGTAAATTCCAAGGAGTGGGATTCCCGGGTCAAATAGTATTTCTATTTTTAGTTTTTTGAGGAACATCCATATTGCTTTCCACAATGGTTGAGCTAGCTTACATTCCCACCAGCAGTGTAGGAGGATTCCCCTTTCTCCACATCCTCGCCAGCATTTGCTATTCTTAGTCTTTTGGATGGTGGCCATCCTTACTGGTGTGAGGTGATATCTCATTGTGGTTTTAATTTGCATTTCCCTGATGATTAGTGATGTGGAGCATCTTTTCATGGGTCTGTTGGCCATCTGAATTTCTTCTTTGGAGAACTGTCTCTTCATATCCTCTGCCCATTTTTAGTCGGGTTATTTGCTTTTTGGGTGTTGAGGTGTGTAAGTTATTTATATATTTTGGATGTTAACCCCTTGTTGGATATGTCATTTACAAATATATTCTCCCACACTGTAGGATGCCTTTTTGTTCTGTTGATGGGGTTCTTTGCTGTACAGAAACTTTTTAGTTTGATGTAGTCCCATGAGTTCATTTTTGCTTTTGTTTCCCTTGCTCCTGTGTGAGTGCCTAGATATTTATAATGGTTATATCTTCTTGTTGGATTGACCCTTTTATCATTATGTAATGTTCTTCTTTGTCTCTTGTGACTTTGTTTTGAAGTGTATTTTGTCTGATACAAGTACTGCAACTCCTGTTTTTTTCTCCCTATTACTTGCATGAAATATCTTTCTCCATCCCTTCAATTTTAGTCTGTGTTTGTCTTTGGGTTTAAAGTGAGTCTCTTGTAGGCAGCATATAGATGGGTCTTTTTTTTTATCCATTCAGTGACTCTATGTCTTTTGATTGCTGCATTCAGTCCATTTACATTTAGGGTGATTATGGAAAGGTATGTACTTACTGGCATTGCAGGCTTTAGATTCATGGTTACCAAAGGTTCAATGTTATCTTTCTTACTATCTAAGAGTCTAACTTAACTCACTTAATATGCTATTACAAACACAATATAAAGGTTCTTTTTTTTTTCCTCCTTTTTCTTCCTCCTCCATTCTTTAAATATTAGGTATCATATTCTGCACTCTTTGTCTATCCCTTGATTGACTTTGGAGATAGTTATTTTAATTTTTGCATTTGCTTAGTAATTAGCTGTTATACTTTCTTTACTGTGGTTTTATTACCTCTGGTGACAGCTATTAAACCGTAGGAACACTTCCATCTACAGCAGTCCCTCCAAAATACACTGTAGAGATGGTTTGTGGAAGGTAAATTCTCTCAGCTTTTGTTTATCTGGAAATTGTTTAATCCCTCCTTCAAACTTAAATGATAATCTTGCTGGATAAATTATTCTTGGTTCAAGGCCCTTCTGCTTCATTGCATTAAATACATCATGCCCTTCTGGCCTGTAAGGTTTCTGCTGAGAAGTCTGATGATAGCCTAATGGGCTTTCCTTTGTATGTGATCTTATTTCTCTCTCTGGCTGCTTTTAATAGTCTGTCCGTATCCTTGATCTTTGCCATTTTAATTACTATATGTCTTGGTGTTGTCTTCCTTGGGTCTCTTGTGTTGGGAGATCTGCGCACCTCCATGGCCTGAGAGACTATCTCCTTCCCCAGACTGGGGAAGTTTTCAGCAATTGCCTCCTCAAAGACACTTTCTATCCCCTTTTCTCTCTCCTCTTCTTCTGGTACCCTTTTAATGTGAATACTGTTCCATTTGGATTGGTCACACAGTTCTCTCAATATTCTTTCATTCTTAGAGATTCTTTTTTCTCTCTGTGCCTCAGCTTCTTTGTATTCCTCTTCCCTGGTTTCTGTTTAATTTATTGTCTCCTCCACCGTATCCAATCTGCTTTTAATACCCTCCATTGTGCTCTTCAATGATTGGATCTCTAACCAGAATTCATTCCTGAGTTCTTGAATATCTTTCCATACCTCCATGAGCATGTTAATGATTTTTATTTTGAACTCCCTTTCAGGAAGAATCATGAGTTCGATGTCATTTAAATCTTTCTCAGGAGTGGTATTAATAAATTTACTCTGAACCAGGTTCCTTTGGCGTTTCTTATTTGTATATGGCGCCCTCTAGTTCCCAAAAGCTCTACTCTCTGGAGCTGCTCAGCCACTGAAGCAATGTCGGGGGTCACAGGGAAGTGGTATTGGTGCCTTGGGGAGGAAAGAGCTGTTTCCTGCTATCTGGCTGCTATGCATGTCTCCACTGCATGAACCAGTGGGCTGAGCACACAGGTATAATCCTCTGTGTTTTGTGTTTGTAGTTGCTGTAGACAGATCTTCCCTCTGGCTGGCCTTCCCCCAGAGATGGTTTGCCAGTTTGTGAGCCAGGTGGCGCTGGCTGGGAGAAAGGTGCAGTAGGGTGCATATCACAGAGGGGTCCTTGGAGCTGTGTATCCAGCCAGGGAGCTGGAGCTCCTGAAGATCGTGAAAGCTCCCAACCTACTGGGCAGAGTGCACCCAGACAATTTTGTCCACCTGTCCTTTCTCCTGAGCAGTAAGCTCTGTGCAATCCTTGCCCCTTTAGCAGCCCTCTCACTGTTAGGAAGTCTCTCAGACTGCCCGCCTTTCTTTGGTCCCAGAGCAGTTGGATATGGATCCCTGCTTTCCACAAGCAGCTGGAATCTCAGTCTCTCCAGGAATTCTGCCTGTCTTAGCTTTCCAATCACGAGAGTATCATGCAAGCACCATGAAATGTAGGTTTGTGCTCCCAGAGCAGATCTCCGGGGTTAGGTATTCAGCAGTCCCAGGCCTCAACTCCCTCCCCCGCTCCGTTTCTCTTCCTCCTGCTGGTGAGCTGGGGTGGGGGAAGGGCTTGGGTCCTGCCGGGCCACAGCTTTGGTAAGGTACCCTGTTCTGTGAGGTCTGCTCTTTTCTCCAGGTGTATGCAGTCTGGCGCAGTCCTCTTTCCTGTTGCTTTTTCAGGATTAGTTGTATTAATTATATTTTCATTTATATGCGGTTTTAGGAGGAAGCCTCTGTCTCACCTCTCCTGTCGCCGTCTTTCAGAAGCAAGTGCTTTTTTAAGTTTTACGATTTAATTTGTGGCCAAATGCTTAGTAACAATATTTATCTGTCCAATGGCAACATTTTTCTGGTGGTGATTCACACATTGATTGGTATTGCTGCTCTTTTAGAACGTATTTTGTTTTGTTTTTAATTTTGCTTATAATACCTTTGTGTTAGGCCTGTTCTTAAAAAAATGCCCTCTTTGAATTAATTAGTTGTAATGAGTTGGATTTTCTCAGACTTGAAATTTGTAGTGGGTCCCTGGGTGAGAGTTTGTAGTGTGGGATCAGAGTGGCTTTCAGTTTTTACAACCTGCACGGCCAGACTGCTTTTCATAATAAATGACTCCTGTGTGTGATTCTTTATGGAGCCCTGCCTCGTCTGTTTCTCTGAACCAAAGGAGGTTAGGAAAGCTTTTGCCTCCAGCCTTGTGCACCTCGGTTTTCATCCATAGATATAAATGAAAGACAAGTGTCTGAGCACAGGGTGAGCCCCAGTGTGTTTTTGTGCTTTCTGAGCTGCTGCTGGCTTTCCGCTCTCCACACTCACCACTTTATCTTGTGCAGCTTCTGCCAGTCTCAGCCCTTTGGCTGCTCTCCTTCATATTTTGTAGGCTGCAGGTTACATTTGTCTTTGGGTTTTGCTGAACGTGGAGTTTGTTTGCTGAGCTATTTTCCCTCACTTTCCTGATTGTTTTTCCATAATATCCAAGAGAAAAATGGGAAAGATATTGACTTATGCAGTCATATACAATATGGAACTGTTTATAGTCATATACAATATGAAAGAGGAAAATTTTGATTCTTGTTTTTTTTTTCAATCCAAATAAATGAAGATGCCATTCTACTGTGAAGTTGTTTAATGTTTGCCATTTCTTTTATTTCATAGTCCTTGGCTTGGCACCTACTGTGATCCTCAGTCCAGCTCCAGCCTCATTCTACTTGATTTCTTTTTCATGTGTTTTACACTCCTGTTAGATTTTGCAGGTTTATTCAGAGTTACCTGGATAGTAGCTCTTGTTTTGCCATACTTTTATGTACTTGTTCTCCCTGGTTGACATTTCCCTTCCCCCTTGCCAGCTCTTCCTCACCTCCATGGTCCTTATTATTGATTAAAATCCTATCTGGACTTCAAGATCAACTTCAAATAGCAGCTAATTCTCAAAGCTGTTCCTCTGGCCTCTGCATTTTGCTCTAATCTCTTCATCTGTTGACCACAGTTTACACAGCGCATGTTCTCTCAGACTGCAGCTTCCCTGCATGTGCTATTTCGGTTATTGGGCACTGCTCCTGTTTCTAGCAGCCTGTGGCAGAGTCACTGTTGTGCCTTGTTTACGCCTGAGCACAGGACGTTGTGCATAATGTACATTCAGTAACATTTGTTGAGATGATAAAATTAAGCAGAAGGCCAAAATTATTTTCTTGAATGCATGGCACAGTTTCTCCTGCTTCTCACGGGTGTACAACACAGCCACTCGTGGGGATAATCTGGCTCTCTTTTCCCTGATGCCACAGACCGCTGCAGACTTAGGTATTTTGCCAGGATGTAATTACAGACACACAGGCAGGCAGACTGCGTTTTGATTATTTTGATACAGAATAATTTGTTCTTGGCTTTTTATGAGTCTTCGATAGCTCTTCAGTCGATTAAAAGGCAAAAATGGAAAGCATAAGCTTCACCTGTGTTCTGCTATTAAATGGTGGATCTCTATCATAATATAAATACATTAATAGAACAAACTCTGCTAAAATTTAACATACACTTTTAAACTGGAATAGAACGACTAGCAGGAGCTTATGAGAAAATTTCCACAGTTACACTCTTGGTTTAGGCACATGCAAATTTTTTGATGAACTGGAACTTGAAAAATTTCTCCCCACTATTCCATTTAATTAGGTTTTTTACAGAGTATAATTTACATGTTATTTTCTTCATCATTTTGTAGCTTTGAAAGCCGCATTTGATGAGAAAAACTTGTTCCCCAAGGAACTTCTGGATCGTGAACGAAAAGCCAAGCAATTATGTCAAGAAACAAGTAGTGAAGTGAAGATAAAAAGGAATAAGAAGCAATTATAATTGAAGGAAAAATAAATATTTCATTGTCACAGAAAATATGATTATTAAATGCAGAAAAGGAATCAAGAATTCTGTACCTTTACTTTCTATTCGAACTTCAGGAAGTTTCATTTTTAGATAATGGTTTAGTGCTGCTGTTATCACCTTTGACTTTCTCTGTATTTTTTAAAAAAGAAAGAACTAAAGAGGGTGAAATTTCAGTCAGTGTCATCTATCCTCAAGTGTTTTGAAATAAAAAATATCCAATTCCAGGACAAAGTATTCGAACCAGTTATACCTCTGGTTATGTCTATAGACATTTTCAGTCAATTGTCATTGTAAAACCTGCTTTAAAATTAAATATGAAAGCTCTTGACAGTGAATATCTACAAACTTGACTAAGAAAACCATCCCCACTTATTTATACTTTCTAGGTTTTTTAAAAAAATAATTCTGATAATGTAGTTAGACTGTGTCACTAGCAGCTATTCCTATTAATTTTTACTGACATATCCATTCTTCTATGTACTTACTGAGAAATTACTGTATATGTTCTACTTCTATACTTTATCATACTGTACTCTAACATTGAGTGGCATAGCTTGGCTAAAGAGGTAATAGCACCGAAAAAAAATCAAAGGGACTGGAGCTATATAAAGGACTCATTCTACATGGGACATGGAAGGTCAAGTAAGAAATGTTTGGTTCTGAAACACAATGCCTCACTTTTTTGATCCACTTTCTTTCTAAATATCATCACCCACCAGGCAACCAATATTAGGCTGTTGTGTTTATTGTGCCCTCCAAGAATAATTAATAAATTCACTCACATAACTTTGGATATTTACTATATATTTGTATTTCAAAGAGTCCTTTCAAAAATATTTGTACTTTAAGAAGTTTGCAATAACACACATAAGCAGAGGAAATAATGAACAATAAATTGGGGCCTATTCTATCAAATAACTACAAATTCATGTTTAAACCCCACAATAATCATATAAGATTATTTATTTTAAAGGTAAAATCTGAGATTTGGGTCCATTAGGAGCATGCCCAATTTTCTATGTCAGAGTTGGGGTGGGAGCCCGGGTCTGTTATTTTTAAAAAACCATGCCCTTCACAATTCTGTTCACTCACCAGTCAATGGAATGAACTTTAACAGGAAAATTTCCAGCATCACTGGGGCAAATGTTTTAGTTTGATGGAGAGGGTAGTAGAGGAAAGGTTTTCAAAGATAATTAGTTGCCTATTCCATCTACATTTAAGTGTGTCTCAAGTCAAACATTGTGGCTCCTATGCATATTGCTTTTTTTTCACATTGAATGACAATCATATATGGGAAAGACATAGAAGAAAAATATATTGGAAAGAATCAGTGGAAGAATATTGGAGAATGTCATCAGAGTGATAAAGGCCCTGGAAACCATGTTTAAGAGCAACAAATGAAGAAATGGGGACGTTTGGCATAAAGAAAGAGAATTCATGGGAGGTACAACCTCTTCTCAAATATTTCAAAGATAAGATGAAGAAAAAGACTGGAAGTGGAACTGACGGTCACAATTTAAAAAAAGAAGACTTTAGAATAGCTTTGTAATTCCTGTTAAAGCACAAAACATCTTCCATTTCCTTCCCACCTTCAGTTTTCATCACGGTGCCGGGGATTGGACAGCAGGCCGGCTGCGTGGCTGTGAAGGGAAGAAGGAGGCCCTAAGAGAAGATACGCTCGGGGACCCAAGGATATGGGGTGGGGCAGTGGGAGGGGAGTTAGAAGCTGCGAAGGCAGAGGGGGTGAGTGGAAGAGATGATCAGCATGCTTGGGAGATTAGTTACACTGAACAAATCAGTATTGAATAAATAAAAATAAATTAGGAAATATATTGAAGGTAATGAGTGCCAGGTATCTGGTTGTTAGGGAAGGTACAAAATTTGAAAGGGGAAAACTAGAAAGAACCCTGAGATTTTGGATAGGGATTAGAGATACCATCATGAACTCATGGTTGCAGACAGACAGAAAGACAGATACACGGGTAGGTAGAATTGAATGTTTAGGCAGGATCAAAAATAATGTTTGCAGTTTGCTCTCAAATGATTCAAGAAATACTAAGTGTATACACAAACACAACATACATATGTATCTATACACACACACACATATATATATAGGGAGTCAGGAAAGAGAAGTAAGTATATGGATAGAAGACATCGTGAAATGTTAACAGTTGGGGAAACTGAGAAGGAAGGAAAGGCGGAGATGGTAGTTATTTGTATTATACTAGCAACTTTAAATACTTTAAAATTTGAAAGTATTTTAAAGTAAATTGTTTTTAAGAAATGAAAAACATTGCCTTGAGATAAGGGATTTTTTCAAATGTTCAGGTACAGGCCGAGTAATTCTCTCAGAAGGCGATTGCAGAGAATTCTTGCACCAGTTGGGAGGTTTGACTGGACAATCCATCATTTCAAACTCTGAGCATATGATTTATGAATCATGGATTGGTGATTGTACGGTGGAGTGTAATTTGAGCCACATTTCCAGAAATTTAAAGGAATGTTATGATGTTAAAGGGATGTGATATGCATACCAAATACTTTTCAAAGGTGCTCTTTTCCACATCCATCCATCCATTCATCCATCCATCCATCCATTCTTCCATCCATCCATCCATTCATCCATCCATCCATCCAATCAACTATTGAAGATATATGCAAGGGACTGTTTTAGACACCAGGTACACACATATAAATAGAACACATTTCTCCTGCCATCAGCTTTCTGGAGAGAAGGTACATAAAATGCAGTGGCTTATTAAGCAATGGTTACATGAGCCCACTAGTTTTTCTGGTAAAATTTGGAAATTCTTTTACTAGACATATTTTACTTTTTTTTTTATTCCTGGAGATGACTTTGAAGAGATGGTTTGAAATAATCTAGTTCCTACAGACAGACCTTTTCTCTGTAGCTTAGTACGTGTGCAAGGCTCTATGCTGTGCATTAGCTTGCTCCCATCCTTAATTAATTTCAGGGCCTCTTCTGTGAAAGGAATTAAAAGGAGCTGTCTCACAACTATATTTAATAAGAATGGAGCTTAAAGGTATGAAGGTCTCTTTTAGTGTTACTGTTTCAGATAGTTTGGAACACACACACACACACAGACATTTAGTTGTTATAGTTACACTTTTCTATCTTAAAGCACCTAATTGTGCTAGGCAGTTAGCAGGGCCTCCCCTATCAAATGTTAATAGAACCGAAGACTTTATAAACTGTTTCTGAAATTAACATTTAGGCTTAATTATTTAAAAGCCATTTTTCTACAGTGAAAAGAACTTGTCACATTAAAATAGGCTGTACCATAATTTTTAATAGGCTACTTTATTTGTAGTATGCAGATTTACACTAAATATAATTTAACCTGTTCCCTTTTCAGAACATTTTCCTCTTTTCACCCAAAATATAAAGAGTGAACTGACAGAGGAAAAAAAAAATGCCTGAAATTAACCCATGCTCAAATGGAAGAATTAACCTTGAATTCCTTTATTAATGGGAGCATTTGCTTGTATGTTTTTAAGTTTGAGATTAAATAGTGTTCACTTTTTAAAAGTGTAACATGTGAGAAAGGTAGTGAGATTGAAGCTGTAACCCCTTGCTATTATTTTTATACATATTTCCAGGTTTATCTTTCCCAGTGCAAGTAGTGATGGCACACAGATTTATACCAAGACATTCTGGCTCTCACTGATGAACATTTTTTTCCTGGTGTTCTAGCGGCAAAACAGAGTTGTAGAAGGAATAGATTTGTGAAAATATTTAAAAGGTTTGCAGTAACAAACCTTTATTTTATTGACAATTGTGATATCTTTATTGTCTATTAAAAAAGCTTAAACCAGGGAGGAGAAATTCATGCCATTGCTTTTTTACTCCCCAAGAGACAGGAAAATGTACATTCTGCCTGAACTGCCTAACATAAGGTCCTTACAGAGCAACTTCATTAAGTGATCTTACTGAGACAGAGGGTCTGTCTCTGTCATTGGAAGGACAAGTAATGGCCTGCTCCTAGGTAAATCACATCATGACCTGAGTAATGTGCAGACATAATACTGTGTAGCTGAGTGTACTTGTGATGGATGTTTGCTGGTGTCACTATACGAATAGAACCGCATTGATTGAATAATAGCCTAAGACATTCAGACTTAATATTTATGAATTACAGAGTAGAACAGGAAGAATGATAGTGTTCTTGTGTTATATAACTCTTTATTATTTAGAAAATTATGTCTAACAGTGTTAAGTTAAAAGCTGGAAATGGGTTTGCTTATGTTAGAGTGAATAATATCAGAATATAACCTAAGATTTAGAAAACATTTAGAGATGTCCAGATGAGCAATTAAGAATTTTAGCAAATTAGGAGATTATGGCCTATAGCTTTCATCAGGCATCTCAGGCCTGTCATTACACTATAGCTGTGTTAGGACATCAAAAGAGGTTAACAGGGTCCGTGAACAACTTTTTTTTTAAATGAATTCCTTTTAAGGGTATCTACATTCATTTCATTTTTTTTCATGAATTTATCATACATAATATTGTGTTTAGTGATCAATAGTGAATATTTAATTGTAATTGAATCAAATTTTTAATTTTATCACAGCCTACAGATAAGTTATACAGTGTATTTAATATCCAACTTCCATTGAGGTGACTGATTTGTACTAGAAGAATGAGATAAAAAAAATTATGCATTCATTTTTTATTAATGAACTTTTTGTAGAGATAATCATGTAAAATTTTAAAAGCACATAAAAGTAACACCGATGTTTATTATCAAATTACCCAAGTTAAATAGTATTATCTTGATATAATTTGATAAGTCAATTAACTTAATCTGGTCTTTTTGTTCAGCATAAAGAATATGTTTCTTTAATATTGTCGTTTTTTCCTAAGGATTCAAAAGGGCCTTATATCCACAGGAAATTCCTCTGACTGTTGTGTAATTTGATGAAGTGTTGAGAACTTCGTAAATGCAGCAGTAATTTGTCTTGGCATTCTGGACTTGATTTAGCTTTATCCTTTTTCTCATAGGCATTCTGAAATATTTATGGTGGTGTATATTGGCAATCTGATGAGGGAGTCCTGTGAGAAACAAAAAGAACTAATTACTAGTGAATTTACAAACAGTGGCACATACCTCCAAATTCATTTCTACTTATTATAAAAGAAGTGGAATAATGAACCAATAATATAAAGAGTGATTTAAAAAAATTCTGCTATTGTTTTCTCTTTCAATTCTTGCATATTTCATCATTGATCATTAACCTGATCACGTTAGTCCTTTTCTACAAATGTAGTGAACACCTGCTTTGGTTTTAGAGGAATGAATCGAGCAATGTTCAAGATAAATAGAGTTGGCCTTGGCTGATCAGGTATTTCATGGACT
The DNA here is from genome assembly GCA_032199065.1 of Smutsia gigantea. Classification (NCBI taxonomy): domain Eukaryota; kingdom Metazoa; phylum Chordata; class Mammalia; order Pholidota; family Manidae; genus Smutsia; species Smutsia gigantea. The sequence goes on from JAVSCE010008842.1 coordinate 472,802, forward strand.
AGTGTTTCCCAGCAAGCACATTTTAGTTATAACATTACGGTGAAAATTCAGAAGCCAATTTTGGGTAAGTACCTTAAAATTTAATATGAAGTATGCATGTAACATTGACTGTGTTTAATAGAACAGGGAAATGGTGTTTTCAGTTCACTTTGGCCCAGATATTATTTAAATTTATCAAATTAACACATTACTTTTATCCTCCCTAAAAGATTCACTATAAATCTGAAGGTCAAATTCTTAATAGGATTATTCATCAAGTTGTTCACCAGTACTTTGTGCTTTCTGATGAGATAAGATCCCAAATTCTATGAGGTTAAGTGAATTTTTTAAACTAATTTTTTGTATGAGCTTGTAATGCATCAAGTGCCTAGAAATTTTCTGGGAGAAGTGGATGCCCAAAAAGTATTAATTTTAATTATTAAGACTGTTAACAATAATGAGAGGATAACTCCCAGATTCTGCTATTAGGGAAAAATTACATGCTTCATGATATTGCTTATTATTCTAATATAAACCAAGTACATAAAGATGTACCTAATGAATTACCATTGGTGACTTAAGTACTAATTACATTTTGTCTACTTAGATACCTACAAACCAGTATTTTTAGTCAGAAATCTGAGATATTGAATCTGTTAAAAAATGATACACAGAAATTTATTTTGTATGTAAAACTTGTCTTACTGGTTGTTACTGTTGCTACACTGCCATTCCCAACCTTATGTATTAATTTAATCCTTGTTACAGCATTTGCTTGACAGCATATGTCTGTATTTGCAGTTTACCAAAACATTATTCTCTAATAGTCATTTGGGATTGCATTTTGAGGGCTTCTTCCTTTGCCAATTGTGTATCTAAACAGAGTTTAAGTACATATATTAGAAGACAATTTGAAATATCTAGCTAATGATGCCACAGCTTAGTTTTAGAGAATATTTGACTATTCATAATCTTTAGGTATAATATTGATTCTTAGTGACTCTTAACCCATTTGTGGGTCATGGCAACCTTCCTAATGGTTGGCAAAACACTCTAGAAATATAATTCTTTATTTTAAGGTTAACAACACATTATTCTAGAGACTTTCATCTTCCCCCCCAATGAAAGTTTACTTCCTAGTGACCTATTAAATTAGGAGTTATGAAGGGTAATTAAATGTATTATTTATAAGGTGAAATTAGTGGTACTAAAATTTATGAGGCTTTCAGAATCAGTATTCACCAAGTCTATGATAAGACTGTAAAACTCATTCTGTTCAAGATATAATCAGATGGTTGAATTTCCTGCATTATTAGTGGTGGGCAATTTAATAGGATGGCTTGATGTTGTTTTGAGTGGTTTTCAGTTGCAGCTTCTGTAGGTTTGTCAATTTATTGGCCAGATTATTTTTTGATTTTTTAAAAATTGCTTTCTTCTTTTGTTATTATTATACTATTTATATTTGGTTGTAATTTTGTTTCATTACAATTTTTATGAGTTTTTTTTCTCCCTTACCCTTTGGGTAAATATAAGGTGGATTTTGGTATATTTTGACTTTCAGAAGTGGGATTCCATAAAGTATGAGAATATTGTAAAAAGTTAGCTAGATTATTCAGTTTATATGGAATACGTTAGCTTTCTAATATTTCAGGTTTAGAAGCACACTAGAGTATGTGCATCTTTTATTCCACTTCCCCCTTTTGATCTATAAACCATTTTAGAGCAGTATGAATGGAGGATTCCCTGGGCATCAGAGTTATAGGTATCCCATTTAAAACATGGGAAAAGACAGGAAAAAGTATCATACATGTTAAGGACTGGTTCCTGAAAGAATATAAAAAATACCATTAACACATGGCTTACTTCTCCTAACAGATCATGTTTACTCTGAAAACTAGCATCAGAATCTTTGAGTGGTCATTTGTTCTAATAAGATAGAAAGTTATAATAGGTAGAAAAGTTTTGTGTTGAGCTCACTATGGTAACTGATTATTTTGAAAACTAATAAATTTTGCATTAAACAATGCAGAGATGAAAATGGATAAGATCTTGTTATGGAGTTTCCTACTGACTTCTTCTGGAAGTCAAGCCTCAAGATCCTTGGTTCAAAGAAATACCGAATTTTCAGTGGATCTTTATCAAGTTATTTGTTTATCTCATAAGAAAAACATTGTATTTTCCCCTCTTGGGACAACTTTGGTTCTTGGAATGGTACAACTTGGAGCAAAAGGAAAAGCACAATGGCAGATAAAACAGACTCTAAAATTTCAGGAATCCTCAACAGGTGAGATTCTTGTGTATGATTATTTACACTGGACAGGAGCTGGCCAAATGTATTTTTTAAATATCAAAGAGAAGCTCAGGGTTATAGGACTTTAATAAATGAAAAATGTTATAGGAAGTATAAAATTATAATAAAATGGAAAATTGTAAGTCATATTCATTTACAATTGTTTCCTAGTCAAAATGTTAACAAGATAATTTAATAAGAAATTGATTCTATACAGATATAAAATTGTGAATATGGCTATATATTTTCTTTTGGTCTGCTTTAGACAGTTTTAATTGAGATTATGTTGTATGTGCATATGTGTATGTGCATGTGTGAATACACAAATATTCTTCCACTATCTCTGTTGTGATAATTTTCTCATATTATGCAACTGCTTCAGAATATAATTTATAATTGTTGAGTTGTACTGCTTCTTGTGGAAATACCATTGCTTACTTAATCCTTCCTTATTAGGTTGTATCCAATGCTTATTAAAAACTGCTTCAGTGAGCACTCTCACCCAGAAATCATTGTGTACATCTCTCATTATTTCATGAGCTTCTTAAAATTAGTTTTCTAATTTAAATTTAATCTTTTCACTTAAGTGAAACTAGGAAAAAACATTAATTTATGCATTTTAAAAGCTTATTTGGTTAATAGTTTTAAAACTGAAAAAAAAAGGTATTTTCATAAACCATCAGAGGTCTTTTGCATGTGAATGGTTGTTTTGGAATCTCCCAGATGCCTATGTGAGATATGGGGTAGAAACTTTAGTTAAAACCCCTTTTGAAGGAGTAGTTGTCCATCTCCCTGGTTTTCTGTGCTATCAATTTCCATAATGACTTTAATTTTAAACATTTTTATCACTGTTGGATAATACATCCTAAGCGTCTGAGGAAACGTCCAAGTTTTTGATTTAGGAAGTTAGTCACTGTAACTAATTTCAGTATGAGTGGTTATACTTAGGAATTTGTTTTTCTTCTTTATAAGGTTTATTCACTTCATTTTAAATAAAGGCAGTTGTATGTACAAACGAAGTTGATGATAGTGAAAATTGCAAGAGTTTTCCTTCGAGAACAATGTAAAATGAAGCCAGTGTTCCAGATTTAGTCTTGACTGTCTATATTAATTTCAGCAAATCCCACTACACAGTCCCAGAGACATTTAAATCACATATTGTTTTGAAAAGTAATAGAACATTTATGAAGATATGCGAAGTTGATCCCACTATAAACTAGTGCAATTTGAGCATCTGAAATCTAAATTACTTTAAATGAATGTATCCTATGAGAGAAACACAGAAGTGATAACAACTGTGGATTGTGACTGTAATAATAATCACAGTGATAATAATGATGACACTGATATATATATTTGCATATTCAGTTTATTTTTAACTTATTAAATTTATATATTTATATATAATGTAGGAGTCACTGCTTTATGTGCTTGATATACAGCACCTCATTTACTAGTCACAATTACTCTGTGAAGTGGACAGAACCCTGCTATACAGGCAAGGACACTGAGGCATAGAAAGGTTAAGTAATTCGCCCAGAACTAATTCCAAAAATGGGTCAGCGAAGGGTATAGATCATAAGAGCAATAATAAAAGTTTTCATGCTCTCCTTGTAAGAATATATATGGACTATTAAACATTGACACTGTTACACATATAACAAAACTACCAAGCCTGCTTTCTGCTGTGCTTTGTTAAGAGAAGGAGGCGGGCACACGGAGGATAACAGCAAGAGGATAGAAAGCAGCCAGAATGGAAGGAAATGTGAAAAATAAACTGTGGAAAATAAAAAAGAGGGGCAAATTGAGGAATAAAGAGAGAGGTGACACAGAATTAAGGAGGGAAACTGAGTGAAGGAGAGCGAGGAGTTAGAGGAGAGGCCCCGCCAGGGTCTGGGAAGGAAGAACACAGGGGCAGCAGTGCTTAGAGAGCAGGTGTGGCAGGCCGGAGGGTAATGCCTGGCACTCCCGTCAGAGTCAAGACAGAAAGACAAATCAGTAATCACGTCCTATTTATTTCAACTTTAGAATTTAATGTTCTGTTCCTCATGGATTTGCACTAATACTGAATTTGAAAAAAAATGTACTGCAGCGAAATATTATTTATCTTGATGACTGAGTCTGTTGGCATTTCCTTAGATTTTATACCCAAGATGAATGTCTCCTAGGCTCGTCTTCATCCTGGCCCTGCTTTCATTTCCCAGTGATTATCGAAAGGTGCTATCTGTTGAATCAGTCCCTATTTTACTTTCCTCCTACCAATCTGATTCATATGAACACCCCGCTTATTCTACAGATGGCCACACAGAGGCTGCCCCTCTAGGCTCCTCGTGTCCTCAGTTCTCTTTTCCCTCACTAGCAGGCATCCACTCAAAACTGCCTTCTCCGGTTGACTGAGCACCTGATGACGCTACCTTTTGCTCTGCTTCAAATAGTGCTGCTGGCTAATCAAAGTCTAAGTTGAGGGTGTTTCTTTATTCCAAGAGGGTTGTAGGAAAAGAACCAGGTATGAATTCCTGTCTCAGCTCTGCAACCAAATGAGCTTGTGATTTGGCATCAAGTTCCTGTATCTGTCTGGATTTTAGATGCCTCCCTATATAAAAAAGAATTTTGATTAGATGACGTATATGGACCTTTTGGCTAAATCAATCTATAATCCTATGAGTGCCTTTTTTTCCATCCTTGGATCTCTCTGTTGCACACACGATTAGCCTTTGGGCTCTAAATAGCAGGAGAAGTGAACATATACTGCATATTAGAACATTTACCGGAGGTCTGGTGCAATCAACCCAAAAGCCACTTTCCCCCTATGATCTTTTCCATGGCTCTGTTTTAGGAAATGAAACAAACTTATTCTCACTGCTCATTAGGAGCTATGGATTTGTATTGTTTTTGATCTGTGCTAAAAGAGGTTATTAATCTATAAGTTAAATTTATAAAGCACAAAACTTTATTTTTCCAAAAATGTTGTGACTTGGTGACTTTCTTTCATTGACTTCTGAGTCCAGTGATTTATCAAAGGGCAGCTGAATGTCACAGTCTTAGACCTTAAGTATATAACATAAATCTATTTGCTCTGACAAATGAGTTGGAGCTATTTTTTTCTCCCCCTCCTTTTGCACCCCATTCCTTTAAAGATGATGATAAATTACAAATTTCTGAAAATTGGTTTCAAGTTCTGCAACTTCATTTCTGACCTTAATTAATTATTTTGGAGAAGGTCTCATGCTTTCACTCAGAAAGTCTTCTCTGCGCCTCCCAGCAATTAATATGTCTCTTGGCTTCAAAAGCAAAAATGATTGTGCTTGAAATCACTGCATAAGCAAGTAAAATAAATGAACTTCCTTCCCTTCCTTATGTAATCAGTTCCAGGGTTTTAGAGAATTACTGAAATTCTTCAGATCCAATCATTTGGAAGTAAGTTTTCTATCTAAATTTTTTAGGTCTATGTCTATAGCCTCATGAATGGAGAATCATGGAGTTTGAGATATGATGTGGTAGGCCTTCTGGAGCCACCTGTATGGTCGTGTAAATTGTACCTACATCAAGGCTCCAGGACGAGGCAAGTGAGGACCAAAGTGTAGTCTCCACTTACCTGGACAAGATATGAGTCCATGAGGGCCCAGTGAAGGCATCTGTGCTTTGAATATCACACAAAGATTTCCTGTGGGCTGCTAATGATCTGGTAAAATGTTTACACACACACACACACCTTATATCTAATAGACCCCTCATAGCAAGTTCTTCTCAGTAATATTATTTTTTCCTCTTTATTCAGCGAGCATCTTCGAATGATGAACCACTTATGTTTTCTTCAATAGAGATTAATTGCCTGTAATCAACTTCTAAGTTCTGAAAATGGTATTCTCAGTATTTCATTCAAAATATAACAAAGGCCCTGAAAGAAACTTTCATTTGAAATGCAGTTTCCAAACTTAATGACTGAGTTCCAGGATTAAGCCAGATGAGAATAAAAAATTTGGAATGAATAGGAAGTCACTGAGCGAAGACCAGAGCTGAATACTCTCATAGGCATATATACCTTCCTGACAACTCTGTGGTCAGAATGATCCAACAATAAATAAATAATAGGCCAACAGTGATTCTTAGCTGACTCTGACAGACTCATTTGGGTAGTGGTTATAGTTGGAATGGTTAAAGATTGTTATTCTTCATATAGACAGCCAAAGTATATAGATTCATGAACCTGAAGAAATAGGCAATTTGGATTCTCACACATCTCTAGAGATGATTAGGGGGGTTGCCTTGTAAATTTCAAACCCTGGACAGGTACAGTTGCTCATAAGAGAGTAATTCTTTCTTCAGCTGAAATAAAAGCAATACTGAAAAGGATTGCTCATCACTGTCATACTCCCCATCAACATTCATTAGCACTCCCCTTTCATAAATACCGTGTGTTATACAAAGAATGAGACTCTAAAGTTAAACTTCCAACAACGGAGAATGAGCTGAATTTGACTACACAGAGTTTCCTCCAGCCTGTTTAAATGCATATTCTTTTTTCTGACAAATTTCAAATTTACATGGACATTCTTTTTTCCTTTGTGAAAGCTGATTTCTCTCCAAAATACATATTTTGCAGAGATAAATGATTAAAATCTTTATACTAACTTAGAAAGGATGATTAGTTATACCTATGGGTGCAAAAAATGATGATATGAATCAGAGCTCTTAGAAACAGAGTTGAAAAGCTGTTGTTTTTATGTTGTTCAATATGTCAGTATATATTATAATTATTTTTTAGGAGAAGAATTTTCTTTGCTGAAGTCATTTTTCTCTGCCATCTCAGAGAAAAAGCAAGATTTTACATTTAATCTTGCCAACGCCCTCTACCTTCAAGAAGGATTCACTGTGAAAGAACAGTATCTCCATGGCAACAAAAAATTTTTTCAGAGCGCCATAAAACTGGTGGATTTTCAGGATGCAAAGGCTTGTGCAGAGACAATAAATACCTGGATAGAAAGCAGAACAGATGGTAAAGTTTCCCATTTTCATAAAAATCATTATTTCCCATTGTACTCACGTTTTTAATATCCTGAAGTAAAGCATAGTTGAATATTTTCCTACTACACTATGGCTCAGAGGGATCAAATCTATCAGGTTTTCCTCTTATTCAAATTAATACTAAATCGTAAAACCAAGAGAAATTGAAAAGCATGTATATTATTTTTTGAGACACCTATGTGTAAAATTCTTAATAGAGGAATTTTAATAATAATTTTTATTTAAGCATAGGTTTTTATAAGCAGCAGGAATAATCTTCAGCCAGGTAAAAATTAGATCTGCCAACTCCAAATGCTTTCTTTCCCACATATACTATAAATAATTAACACATATTGTTGAATGTGTTAATGTTTAATAATAAATGTTGATATTCCTGCCATAAACATGAGAATCAAAACTTTAAATACAAGCTAGCAAAAATTCCAAGGGACTACAGAGTGACAAGGTAGAAACAACACGAGTTTAAATCATATGGATACAAGTTCAAATCCTAACAAGTCTAAGCTATGCCCTGTTTAAAATGAGGATACTATTAAAACATTTTAGGATTATCGGAAGGCTTAATAATAATGTATATGAAGTGAGAAACATGTATCAGGTCCTTGATTAACAGTAGTTTGTTTCTTTGTTCATTCACTCTGCTATAAAAAATTGTGATGGTTTAAAATGCTACCTTATACTTCATTGGAAGAAGCCTCATATGGGGAAGCAAAAGTTAAAAATGTGAGATGGGTGTTGTGAGCAGTGTTCACAGGAAAGTCCTGTTAATAGGCTACAGTATGAGAACATCCCTAGACAGCTCCTTGGCACACAATCATGCTTTGGTCACATAACTTTGAAATACTCGTTGGACAGAGAAATGGGAAACTGGTTGTTCAGAAGAGGAAAACCATACTAGCAGCTCCATTCTTATTCCTTCCCAATGGTTGGTGGTTGGAGCTACAAGAGTTGCAAGTTTTGGGTGTGCCATTAATTTATTAATTCCGATTGACTTGCTGGTGAACCTTGAAATGAAGTTTAAAAAACACCAATAAATATGCAGGAAGAGATATTTGATTTTTGCTCTTTCTGTCTGAAAAACAGTTTACACAAATAATCTCACTGCACAGAGTCCATTACCAGGTCTGTTCAAATTTGCCTAAAATGATCCTGTATCTCCTTTTTCTTAATGAAATCCTGTTTGTACTTGATTCTAAGTGAAATATTTAATAGCGCTATCCTTTACTCTCAAAATTTCCAAGTAGAGATGATAAAGCACCGTGTTTATAACTGATCTGAAAAAGATTTTTTTTCTCTCATCCCATTTAAAGCAGTTCCACTGAACCACTATTGCATATTTCGTCCTGCCTCCTTCTCCGCAGGAAAAATTAAAGACATGTTTTCAGGGGAAGAATTTGGCCCTCTGACTCGGCTCGTTTTGGTGAATGCTATTTATTTCAAGGGGGATTGGAAACAGAAATTTAGAAAAGAAGACACACAGCTGATGAAATTCACTGAGGAAGATGGAGAGGTAGTCAACATCCCAATGATGAAGGCTGTTCTGAGAACAAAATATGGTAATATGAGGAATCACATTATCAAGCATAACTTTGAGAATTACCAAGTATTGCTAACACTTTATTTTCTCTGTTCCAGGTTATTTTTCTGAATCCTACATGAATTACCAGGTTTTGGAATTACCTTATAAAGGTGATGAGTTTAGTTTAATCATCATACTTCCTGCTGAAGATGTGAACATAGAAGAAATGGAAAAAGTAATTACTGCTCATCAAATCCTGAAATGGTTCTCTGAGATGCAAGAAGAGGAAGTAGAAATAAGCCTCCCTAGGTTGGCAATGTCATTTTATTATTCTGGTTCTTATGTTTTCACTTATGGAGGAATTTGGGTAGCCAGCTGCAAGATAAATGCTTGAAAAGGCTATTGACGAAAATGGAAAGAAAACTGCTTTTGCAGTGTAACTCCACTTTACGGTTGCAAAGGCAGGTCTGTATATTGCTAGCACCGCTTTGCCATGCAGAGGACGGAATTTAAGTGTTCAGTATTCTCTGAAAGAGATGAGGAAAAGTCAAACTAGAATGTTGGGATTAAAAGGTATTGTTCTTATTATTATTATACAAACCGATCCTCTAGCTTTTTCTTTCTGATTTAAATTTAAAATATATATCTTCTACTCTGTTTTAGGAAGAAAAAAAAGACCCAAATACTTGTGATACTATATAATTAACCTTTGATAGAAGGTGTTCTACCAGTTATTGAATTATAAGTAGAATCTTATGCTCAGTTTTAGACAGTTAACACGAAGTGAAAATTGCAAAGGCATATCTCAGGAAGTAATAATTATAAATACTAATTTCTGACTATCATGCTTCTAGGAGGCTGGAGAAACTTCAGAGGGTAAAGTGTGCCCAAATACTTGAATTCACAATCTACCTGAACTTGTAAAAAGAGACAGATATCTAATAGATTATATTCTGTCTTTTCATTTCTAAACTTTTCCTCAAACTCATCAAGGCCCTCCTGGTCTGTGAGCCCTCTTCTGGTCCTTGGCCTGCTAAACCTCTGGCTCTCCCTTTTCCCCTCAGCTGGGATCCAGTCTGTCATTTCCATCATGCTCTCACCAAACCTTCATGTTGTTGTCACCTCAACTTTGTCCCTCTTGAACCCTCTCCCCAACCACCCTCAATCCTGAATCTCAAAAAGCCGCACCAGCTCCCCAGCTACTGATTTTCTTAAGCAAAAAGCCAGGAAGCAGTCATTTCTGGCCTCACCGAGGCTGGACCTTGGGACTCCTTGGTCATTTTCAGAGAACTTACTCTTCTAATACACACACCACACCAAAACCTTGCTGCTATTCTCAAGGCGCGGCTATCTGTTCATTCTGCTTAACTCTTAACAGACGTCTCAACTTCCTGTTCCTTCAGGCAAACATGGCATCCAGCAAACGCTCCTCTGTACCCTTCACCCCAAAATTTATGTAAGTCTTTGCTAATCTTTTGTTCCTCTACTTTTCTTGTTGCCCCAGAGAAGGTGGTAGCTGCTGATTTCCTCACCCTAACCCCGGGCTCTTGGTCCAAATATTACTAACCATCCCCTTTTCCTGAAAATCTTGTTCTCACCCCTGGGGCACTTGTATTTATTTTTCTTATAGCAGTTTCCTGCTCCCTGACTTACACTTTTGCTTTCTGTTCTCAAAAAATGTTTACCAGAGTTTCACCTTCAGGATTTTCCCCTTCCTACTCTCTTTTATTTGTCCCTTACTATTCATGTCTCTAAATCTGAATCTCTTCCCCAGTTTCTCTTCTAGCTCCCTACTATCTGTATATCTCTACCTGGATGTAATTCAGTCTTTCAAAGAGTATTTTTTTAGTTCCCACTGTGTGCCAAACACTGGGGATGTAATGGTGGTGCATGTGACAGAAAGTTTACCTTCTAATAATGAGAATAATAATTTTGAAATTAACTTGTTTATTTTCTAATTTACTTTCTCCCTCTTTCTCTTTCTTTCTCTCTGTCCCCCCACGTCCCTCTTTCTCTCTCTCTGCTTTGGAAAGATCATTGTTTGAGGCCAAAAAACTCTGAGTTTGAAAACCATCTATACCATGTACTAGCAGTGAGATCTTAAAAGAGTCACTCCACCATCCTGAGTTGTGGTTTTATTAATATAATGTGGGGATAATGATATGTCAGCCACTGACCATTGGGAAGGCCCCAGCTTCATCAGACTAGATAACAGCTTCATCAGACTAGCCCTGAACTTAACTGACAATAAGACATACAGGTTTTTGCCAGACATTCCTTCTGGGCTGCTGCAGTCTGAACAACATTTCCAAACTGTTCAGCCTTATTATTAGTGTCTTCAAACTGTGGCCTCACTTCTTATATAACTTCTTCCATGGTGTGGACACAGACATGCCTTTTACTTCCTTCAAGAACGACTGTTACGGGTTGACTTCAACTTGCATGTTGAAGTCTTAATCCCCTTCCTCAGAATGTAACCTTATTTTGAGATAGAACTTTATAGAACTAATCAAGTTAAAGTGAATTCATTAGGGCAGGTCCTAGTCCAATATGGCTGGTGTCCTTATGAAGAGGGGAAATTTGGACAGAGATACATGCAGAAGGAAGACTGTGTGTAAAGACTTAAGGAGAAGGTGACCATCTACAAGCAGAGGAGACAGGCCTGGAGCAGATCTTTCCCTCACAGCCTCAGAAGGAATCAGTGTTACCCACACCTTGATTCAGGACTTATAGCCTTTACAACTGTGAGATAATAAAATTGTGTTATTTAATTTAAGCCACTAGACTGTGGTAATTTGTTAAGATAGCCCTTGACAAACTAATATAACTAAGAACAACTTCCATGGTTAACCAAATTTTACTGATAGCTTGGTCTTACAAGATGGAAAGTAATTTAAAACCAGGTGTTAGGGATGGGTGTTCCAGGAGTGTAGGCCATTTCTTGTACCAGAGAGACTTCTTCTGTCCATTGAGATCTTTAGCCTCCACTGCCACAGTGCCAGGGCCCACTCTCAACCTAAAGGGCTGTCTTTCCCATCTCCTTCCTACCCAGCAAACAGAGTCCTTTAACTTTTTCCAGCATAGAGGGTAGGTAACACAGATTTTCTCCCATCTCCTCTCAGGCCACATTCCCACTTATGATAAGAATCTATAGCCATAGATTTCAACTCTCAGTGAAAATGTTTTCATGTCATGTAGAATAGATTAGCGCCTATCATTTCATACTTCCCCCATCTCCATCCCACTGGTTCTGTTTGAATAATGAAAAGGCTCATTGTGTTGCCTCTCAAACACATGAACAATTTGCCTGAAAAGGTGAATGTGAATCTTTGGTTATATGAAAACAGAAACATCAGTTGTCAGTTGTACCCCTTTTTCCAAATGAATTACATCCACCAATTTTTAAAAAAATTTAATGGTAGTTTCAATTACAGTATCTTATTACATACTTCTATTCATAGCACAAAGTCTGGGAAATAGAAGATGCTAAATAGGTGATGGCTATTTTCTTTCTTTATTAAAGCGATCCCTGCCCAGTCAGTACAAACTAGAGTCTTCTCTGGCTCTCCCACACTCTTGTCCCCTCTGTCTAGCAGCCCATTCTCTGTGCTGTCTATCCAGTCAGTTCCCATTCATGTTCAGATCACCTCAAAATGAACTCCTCCATGTACATTTCCCCAACATGCTCAGTGAGAATCAGTCATTCCTTATCTTTATTTCTAGAACTCTTCATGCCAATCTACCATAACATTCATCACATTGCATTTTCATTTCTTGCTCACATTCTTGTCTATTATATTAAGATGTAAGCTCTGGGGTAGGGCATTATGTCTGCTATGTTTTGGGTTCCATAGTCCATAACACACTACATGGTACACAGGATGTGCTAAGTGAATGTTGTTGAGCCAAATTACATAAATATTTTCAAAGAAAAAGATTTTTTGTTATTTCCTTTTATCTAGTTTTAAATATCTCAAAAACCAGAACTCAACTTTCCAGGAACTCTAATTCAGCCCCTGCGAGAGTCCCGATGAAGCTGCCCCTCTTTCCCGTATGTGCTGCTTCATGAAAGAGAGGACATCAGCCATTTTCTTGGGAATTTCTCTCTAGTGAATTAAAATGATGTTTTTAAAATTCATAAGTCTAAAACACTTGTCAATTATTGAATCACATTAATACAACATTACCTTTAAACTGTCTTAACTTCTCCCTAAAAGGATGAGTCTTCCGGTTTCTTAAAGGAGTGATTTGCTTATTTTTTAAGTTCATGAACAATTTTAGTCCATCAGGACATATTACTAAGTTTCCTGAGCACTAAAATTATGGATTGAAAGTTCTGAAATACATTTTCCCCCAAATGAACAATTTCCTTATAACAGAAAAATACCTACTTAAAATGTATGTTCAGTATAGGAGAGGGAAAACTGTATAGGCTCAATAAATACTTTTGGGTGGACTGCCAATTTTCTATTTTATTAGTTAATACTGTGGTTCTGTTATATCTGAATGAATGCATTTTGATTTCAAATTGATAGCTAAAGATTTTGGTAAAACTAGAATGGTTTAATCAACTGTATTAGTTTCCTGGGGCTGTTGTTGCAAATTCCTGCAAACTAGGTGACTTAAAACTACAGAAATTCATTCCTTCACATCTCTGGGGGATAGAAGTCCAAAATGAAGGTGTCCTCAGGGTCATGTCCTCTCTGAGACTCTGTGTGGAATCTTTCCCTGCCTCTGCCTAGTTCCTGGTCATGGTCCATGACCTTTGGTGTAATCCAGTCTGACTGGTGTCCTTATAATAAAGAATTCTGTGTGAACAGAGATTGCCACATGACAACAGAGGCAAAAACTGGAGTGATGCATCTACAAGCAGAGGAACCTAATTAATTACATCTTCAATGACCTTATTTCCAAGTAAGGTTATATTATAAGGTACTGGGGGTTAGGGCTTCAACATAGGATTTTGAGGGGTCACAGTCTAACCCATAACACCAACTATACTAAATTCTGTTATTGGAAAGCAAAATAAAAATCTCTTTGAAAGCAAAATTTAGTAAACACCAAAGAGAGAAAAATTAATCATTAGAATGATTGTATATAAGCAACGGTAGAAAGGAGAATGTGACTATTTAGATTATAGTTACTGTTTAAGAAACACTTTTCCTTACCCTCTTTGATGTATTACTAGTTTAGAATGAAGGCCAACAAGACGTAGTCTAAAAATAGTAGGGTGCTTTCTAGTGTTTGTTATCTATAGATAGCTAATTTTGAACATTATCCTGCAGTTGGATAGCAGCTAAGACAATCATGTTCCTTTGTCTAAATGTAATATAGGATTATATAAATATCTTAGTAGTAATAATTCCTCAGGGTGAAGAACTTGCTATATGTCAAATTCTTTTCTGTATAAGAAACATTCTGAGAATATATTTATATGACTAGGTGGGTGGACAAAAGTGATCATTTAATACATGTAAATAAGGTACATATGCAGCTAACTTTCCTTTATAAGCACTTTTACTTTACATTTAGCATTTGTGTTTTAATACTAAATGCTGTGGTTTTGTATTTTGACTTAGTCATATCTTGCATTTCACAGATATGGAAGCTGAGTCACTCAAAAAGTAAATTGACTGACATTCAATTAAGTGTTGGGAGATGGGATTAGCTCTCATGTCTGTTGGCTCGTAGCCTTCTGGTCTTACTATTTTTCTGTTTATTAGGAAATTTATCTCAAGTTCAAAAGCTCAGATTGAAATGGACCTCACTATGGACAAGGAAATGGGAAAGATGCAAAGTGGTATACGTGCTCCCTATTGACAAGATGGTTACAACTTAAATGGGGTGGTACAAATTTACGAGAAATTTACTAACAGTATACAGCAGGGTACAGTAAAAATTAAAAGTGTGGTACAAACAACAGTGAGTACTAGGAGATTCATGAAAAAAGAGAGGGAAGAGTGGGGAGGGGACACCGGAAACTGGAGTCATAAACAAAGGCTTCATAGAAGAGGAAAGACTTGGACTGGGCTTTGAAAAATCAAGAGGGATAAATCCCATATGTAATGGAGAATTATTGAAATTTCCAAGTAGGATAGTGAAGTGTTGAGACAGTGTTTTAGAGAGATCTATTTGGTAGTCACAACACCTTGGTTCATGCTGGATAACTAGTCTGAACTCTTTTCCCACCCTCCCTCCCATCTCCATTTTTTTCTGGATAACGTCTATTGGTCCTTAAAACCAAGTTTGCATTTTAGAAAGCTTTTCTGATCTCTCCATGTAAGATCCCAGAACATCTTCCCTTCTTCCTGCTGGGAATAGTTCCAGTACTTGTGTTTATTTCTGTACTATAAATTAAAATCATTTGTTCATCTTTCCTACTGGACAGTAAACCTCTTGAGGTCAGGAGCTATGCATATTTCCTTTCTGTGTCCCCAGCACAAAGCATGGTGAGAAAAACAGTAACTGTTCAATTTGCTTCTTTAATTAAATAGTAATGATGATCAAGAGGTGTTAAAGAGGGAAAGACTGAAACCCACAAAGTCAGTTAAGAAACCACTTTAACAATTCGGGCACCAAGTAGTGAGTGTTAAAGGGAACAGCCTCACTGGAAGTAGTAAGGAACTGGTGAAGCAGAAAGACATTTACTGGAGTGTGTGACTCAATGAATGTGGGTTAAGAAGGATAGATTGTCTTGAGATTCTAAGCTTAATTTCCTAAGAAAATCAAAGGACTATGATTTCTTGTTCTTTTATAGCAGTCCTTCACTGGGCACCATGGACTTCTGGAAAGTTCTAGGGTAGACTTCAGAGAGACCCTGAAGCCCTTGAAATTATTTACCAATTTATGCATATAAGGTCATGTATGTATTTTCCCTGAGAGAGGCTTCATAGTCGTCACAGAATTTTTGGCAGTCCAGGTCTTTAAACTTGTTAAATTCTACAGTTCTATTCTAAAGTGTCTAGAACTACACAACAGCCATAGCCTTTCTAAGAAGTGTCATTCTTTAAAAGTGTTCACTGGTGTGGCTTCTCGCAGTATCTTTTATCAATTGATAAGATCAGTTCATGGAAAATAGAACATAACATTGAAGATCAAGAGCTCTGCCAGCCTCTTACTGTATGGCTTTAATTTCCTTGCCTGAGATTTTTCTTTTATTAAATGGGGTAATAATAATACATGCCTCTTAGGATTGTGGTGAGGATTATATGAGATAATGTTTATAACATTTTTAACACTCCATATTATCTCATTGTTATTTTTATTATTCTCATTCAATATAACATTTACTGAACATCTATTATGTACCAACATAAGCCTAGATGCTCCCCCCTCTTTATGATTTCTCAATAAATTTGATAGAGACTTATTTTTATATTTAGGTCACAGGTGAGCTGCAGACAAGTAAATCCCTTGCCTGTGGTCACACAACTAACAAATGGCAGGACAAAAATTACAAGAATCAGAAAATAGATGAATGCGGGCAAGCGTGAGGGAGAGCGAAAAATGCAGCAAATGGTTAGTAACGGAATGAGAGGCGAGATAAGAGACAGGGAGCCACAGCGCCAAGGAACTTGAGGAAAGAGGGAACACCTTCCGTGGGACACGAAGCTTCATGTTCTTGCTGGGCCAGCTTTGGGTCTGTAAGTGGGGGACCGTGACCTCTGTGGGTGAAGAAAATGAACTCAGGGAAAATGAGTCTGGGTATGAGAATAGATATGTCCTGACCAGCTGCAGTACTGATTACAAAATGTTTATTTACTTTAGCCTTTGGACACTGATACAAATCGGAATTGCAAGTTTACATTGTCCAGATAATATGTTTCATATGTGATAGAAAGCATTTTTCATTTGGCCCCTGAGGCTAACGTACAAGCACACACACACACACACACACACACACAGAGACACATACACACACAGACACACACACACACTATGAGGTAATTGGTTAGCAAGTGACAGGAACTACTAGGCACCCACATAATAGTCCAGATCCAGCAGCCTCAAGGATTGTGTTATATTTTTATCCTTGTGGGCAGCTCTAAGATCTGCTTTGGTTGGCTCTAAGCCTGAACATTTCAAGGATGACCTAAGTCCACTGTATCAAAAGTAGGATTATTTATATTGTCCTAAATAATGATAGGGACCCCGAGGGAGACCCATTTAAGATGTTTTGTCAATAAACAAGAGTCCTGGGTGTAAAGGAGAAGGAAGGGACAGCACTCATCCCCAGTAGGGCCTGCCGACCAGCGATTCCATCTTAAACTAGAAATTCAGAATTGCTTTCTTTCACTTCCTGCAGCTTCTACATGTGTAAGACCCCTTAAGCACAATGGCTGCGTATAGCAGCAAATTATAGTCTTTTAAGAAAATAGATAATGTTCACTGATGCTAAAGCATTCATTTCATGATAACTTAATTGTTAACTGTCTATCCAGTCCTTCTGCTTCTCATTCTTTTGCCTTTAGCTGTGTTCTTTTGACAATTTCAGAGAAGGGTCTAGGACAAGGGGAAATGAGCCACACCTAGGATAAATACTAAGAGTCACAAATTTGGAAGAGGTACATGATTAACCCTGCATATTGCTATGCCGATCAAGATTGTGATTTTGAATTATATTTTGATCAGAAGGCAATGGGGGTCAGCATATTCTCTTGGACTTGGAATGTACCTGAATTTGAATCCTAGGTTTCATATCTTGACCTTGAGCCTGGAAATCAACCTCCTCAAGCTTCTATTTTCTTATATGTTAATGGGAGTAATAATGCTAACTTTCTAGGTTTTTTGTGAAGGTTAAAAACTATAAGCTATATAAAGTGCCTAATACTTGGAAGCGCTACTTCACACCTGAATGATCATGGCTCCGATAATTATGGATAATTAGAAATTGGCTCTAGATGATACTTGTATTAAATTGCTGAATAGGTTTCTATTGCTATTGGTTTCATTGACTGTATTATATTATTTAAATGACTCTCCAGTGACAATTAGGTATTATTAGAAGTTGTAGTAAGTCTTGCAGTGTTCTTGTCATTATTCTAAAATCATTGGACTATTATACCAAAAAGTCAATTTATAGATAGACTCTCCTCCGCCTTTTGAAAGCCATTCAGTTTCAAGAAAGAGTGTGGTAATGAAAACAGAACAACAGACAAAAACAAAAAACTCCAAACCATCAGGCTGCATATCATCTTTTTTAGCAGGAAGTTAAAGGAAAAAAATGGTTGGCATGAAACAAGCAATTTTCTTTGTTGGTAGATTTTAAGGCTTATGTTGTGCCCATTCTGTTAGCTAGCATACTGAAGAAATTAACATCTTCCAAAAGTGCATAATATTTACTAATAAAGAATTTAGGCCCAGTAAATTTCTGCCATAACATGTTCATTGTTTTGAAGAAGTATAATTAAGACGTTTGTTCAGTATTGGGCAATGAGCTAATTAGACTGACTGCCCAAGGTGATGTCTAGCCCCAGATGTAGGCCTACCTGTTAGCTGAGGAAGGATCCTGTGCGTAAGCAGTCTTCTGTGTCCAAAGTGGGCGGTGGGGGACAGGGGCAAATGCCCATCAGGGCAAACAGACAGAGCAACTTGGGCAGAAGTTGTCCTGGAATTTGGCTAATGTAGGAAATAGACATACTCCCTGTTTGAGGATGTTTCTTTTCTTTCATAAACAGTTTTCAACCTGGTTTTAAAATGCAAATTAATGCCATGAGCAACTCTAAAAAGTACCAGTCTTCTTTCTTTTTTTCTTCTTGTATTTACTGAAATGGGAAAGTAAGGTCCAGTGATTGCTGTCTGACTTACAATCACAGATCAGTGTCCCAGAGAACCTTTGAGATTCTCTGGCTAAGGTCCGTCTTCAGGTCAGGCAAACCGAGGCCCAGACACTTGAGTGAGCTCTAGAGTCCTCTCTGCTGGCCCTGCACTGAAAGTATTGGCCAACTCTTTTTTTTTTCCCTCCTATAACTTTTATCTTTATTTCCTTTGAAAGAAATGTAATTCCCTTTCAATTGTTTATCCCTTTTACAGGCCTATTGGGAAGATAGTAGGTGTGTCCATAAACTGAAGGAAGTCACAACAGCTGTGACAAGGGGTGGGAAAGGTAGTAGGTTGTCAATGCTTCTCTGTACCTCCCTAGACAACAATCTTCCCTAAAGACTGTGGGTTCCTGTTCATCTCTGATAACATCTCCAGCATGTGCCAGGAGCCATCTTTGATGGTGTGAAAAAACTGAATGTATGTTTAGTTGCTGGACGGAATGTTGATACTTCTAGGGAAGGAGCCAACAATTGAAAACTTAGAGTGAACTCTCACCCTGTTTTGTTGGATAATTGTTACTTCAAAAAAATAGTATTCTCTTCCCACTTTCCACCAACCATTTATCTGGGAAACAAGTTACTCACCACCCAGAACTGCTTAGTGGAGCTGGGGAAAAATGGTGTGAAATGTGACCAAATGTAATTGGAGTAATGAAAACAGAAGATTTCATGATATAATTTCTTCCAAGTCATCAATTTTATAAAAACCACTTGGTAGCAAGTGTGTAGTGTATCAAGACTTTTCCTTTCCATCTTTTTTTTAACAGATTTAAAGTGGAACAAAAATTAGACTTAAAAGAAGCTTTGTATTCTTTAAATATAACTGAGATATTTAGTGGTGGCTGTGACCTTTCTGGAATAACAGGTATGATAAATAATTCTTATATTATCATGTTAATATGTTTTATTAGTAACTACATTAAGTGACTGATCTTAAAATTGAAAAAGCAAGCATTTGGCCTCAGAAAATACATCCATGGTGAATAAATGCTACAGTCATGTTGAGCTGTCTGTAAACAAGCACTCTATTTGCATTTAAGTAGTTTTCCTTAATGAAAGTTAGAAAACATTTTAGAATGTTAGATAAGCCTTCTAACTATGCTTGTAATGAGACTATGGAAGTAAAGTGTTATGTGGACTTTTATTTCAGTCCTGTTTGGATTTCCTTATCTGAATATTAGCAATTATAACTTTGAGTCTCTCATCTAAGCAGAGCTAATAAAACTCTTATAAACCACTTTACAAATGTTAATTTGGTAATATTAGAATCCATGAAATAGGCATCCACAAGCTGCTGAATGATGAACACAATCTAGGGATTGTATGGCCTATGGTTTGTAGATTTAGCTTGAGACAGACAAGAAACCCAAGGAGATGGAGCTTGATGCTAACTTGCACCTGGGTGTTGTGTTGACTAGTTGCTTACATGCACAACAAAATCCAGGAAAGCATTTTAATTTCTTTCATCCTGACAGTACCTACTGTTTCAAAATTAACTAACTGAAGAGAAAAAAAATGGACCAAAAGGGTCAATTTGTCCTCAGTTACTTACCCTTCTATTAAATTCAGCCCTCAGTTGTATAAAAAGGAGGCTGATGACACAAGTTCATCTGTCTGATGAAGTTTTGTATCGTAACAAGGAAATACTGTATATTCTTATACATATCTGGGCATTGGACAACTATTCATTAATTTATTCACTCGTCATGGGTAAATGAATAGAATGAATGAGCTTTGCTGGTAGAGCAAGTGGGTATGGTGCACAGGTGACATAGATGTTCATTATCACTTTCACACATGATTTAACTGCTTGTTCCCAGACTGCCAGAGAGATCCGACTTCTTTGACAATTTCATCAGCATCAGGAATGAGGCAGTCAGTATTAAATACTGCATGTGGATGCTGTAAGTGTGTCCGGGAACATAGCCACCTCAACAACCTGAAATAAACCAAACCATAATCCAAGCACCTTTTCTTCTTAAACTTCTTTTTGGCCTTCAAAAGCTCATTCACTGTACCTCAGACATTTCAAGCATCCACTCTCTGAAAATTACCAGTAATTTGTCACTTCTATAAAATCTCCTTTTACGGGCAGGTTTATTAAGAAAATACCTCCAAAATGCTTTATAAAAGAATTTGTGCAAGAGAATAACACTGAACAGAGAAGAATCAATGACCAACACTTTGTATTTTTTCGTCTCCTGAGCCATCTATTTGAGTCATTTTAACTATTTTGGTTCTTATTGCCTGAAATAGAACAGCCACTGCCAACGCTGGCACCACCCCTGGTCACTGGGAGAGTCGTGAATTGCCTGCTCTCCCTACTTATTTGTGCAGTAAACATTCACTAAAGGCTACTTACTGTGACCCAGTCCACCACCAGTGCTATGTGACATTTATGCAGAAGAGACACTATCTCATACTCATGCAGTTCACGGGTTTTGAATGAAATGTTTTCAGGGTTACTTTAGAAACTTTGGGATGAACATTTGACTTCTCACTGTTATGACCTCTTGCTTCATCTTTAGTAAAATGTTTACCCTTTCTGAGCCTCAACTTTCTAATCTGGTAAATGAGATAATATATTGTAGTGGAGGATAAATAATAGAATGTATGTAAATACCTCATTCACTGGTACATAGTAGGTATACAGTAAGTACAAAAGACGAGTGAGGCAAATGGCACATTAACATTTACTCGCACATATAGCAAAGCTATAGAAGATTTCTTGTCCTTTTAGTTTGACAAAGACATACTTGGCATTTTCATAGAAAATGAAGGTAAATAATTATTATGAAGGTGTAGAAACTGGTGAGTTTATGGACCCAGATTCTTTGTTCTAGTCTGCTGTCTCTTGGGTCTTGTTCTTTTCCCAAGACCAGGGATTTTCTGAGGAAAAGGTGAGTACAGAAGATGAAGTTGCTAAGTCTAATAGCCAGGAAGTCCCTTGGCCTGGCACTGGTGCTGAGCTGGGTGGAACTCTTCTCTCTACCCCAACCTGATTTTTGGTCTTTCCTCTTGGTATGGACCTTTAGGTCATCTTCTCTGTGCTTTATATGTGAACCCTATCTTACTCTAGGCATTCCTGGGGAAAGAACATGCTTATTTGTTTGACCTTAGAAGAACATTTTTCTGCATTTCAGGTAATTCACACTAATATTGTGGATGCCTGCTTTTCTCTACCTTTTGTTTCTATTGCTGGACATATACGTATCTGTCTTGCCAATGGGTTTTAGCCCCGGGTAAGTTCGCTATGGATTCAATACAACCAAAGAAATTGACAGCAGAACGTTCTTTGGGGTGAAAGGGTTTATTACCCGGCTTGTTCTCCCAGCGGTAGGTCGAGCACTAGCGTCTCTGCCTCCGCCCAGAGCACTGGGCTGAGCTCTCTATGAAGCACAATAATAGCATATTGCCTAAAGGTGTGGAAGCAGTAGCCTAGCAACAGGCCAGTTACATCATCAGGTGGTTTAAGTTCAGTGAGGATCCTGGCCATAGGAACCCCAACTTCCCCACAATATCCATTGATTTATTTCTTTGACAAGTATTTATTATAAGCCAACTATGCACTATGTGTTTTCTGGGGATGACTAAAATGGACAAAGTCCCTCTTCTAGTGGAGTTTACAATTGTTGGGGCAGATGGACAATTAATAATTAATTAAATGGTGAGGTGAATTAACTAAAATAGAGTCATGGGATAAACAATGCTTTGGTCAAAGAAGAGCAGAATTAGGATGGTAAAAGGAAAGACTGCTATCAGGAAGTGACATTTTTGTTGATCCCTAACTAACAAGGGAGCCAAACAGGGAAAGTTCTGGAGAAGGGAGTTCCAGGCAGAGGAAGAGCGAGGGCTTAGCCTTGTCTACTGGATAAGGGAAAGAGGGTAGAAGATCAGAATAAGAGGTAACCGGGGCCCAGATCATCACAGGCAATTTGGAGTTTATGTTTAGGAAGCCATTTTTTATGCAATTATCCCTTTGATGACTTCTCTCTACTTTGCCTGAGGGAATTCACTTTTCTGTAAACCATCAGAGCTGGTTCCCCTGTACCAAGCTATTTCTCCAGTAATCCTTCTAAGTCTGTGGTTTTGCTGGAATCCACCTGCCTCACACCTCTCTCAAGAGAGACGAAGCTATTTTTTCTCCTTTCAAGTTTCAAGGTCCGGCTTCCTCTTCTCCATCCCTGTGCCACCACTGAATCTACAGCCATGTTGCCATTGGCTCTCTGAGGAACATTATCTTATGTAACTGGTCTTGACCCAGCAGGGTTGGCTAATGGCTTCTGAACTCATGGTCCCACTTCCCTTTCTCCAGGAGACTATCCTAACAGGTCACTGTGTCAACAGCTTCACACATGCATCAGTTCCACCCAAGGGAGAAGAGGGGAATTCTCAATCAGCTTGTTTCCACACAAGAACCAAACGCTGTAAGACAATACCTTACACTGAGAAATTTGAGAAGCTTTAAAACATCATTCTGAAGTGATTTTGAAACAGGTGACATAAAAGCTCTTTAGACTTTCATAGTCTCACCAGTCTTAAAGGAAAGTAAATTTTGTTTTAAACTCAGATCAAAACTGAATACAGAATTTGAAAGGCAAGTTGGCTTTGAGGTTGAATACATAGGGTGGGATTAATTCAAATCTGTAAAGCCTTTTTCATCTCATCTGTAGGCTATGGCTAAGAGGGGTACAACCTTCTATCCCTTCAAATATTTCTCTTAGTGGGGTACCTGATTTGAGGTTTATTATCTTCTGTCTACCTTTTTTTCTGCACTAGACTTGATCTCTGTGTATCTTTCTCTGTATCATCTCTGCAAGAGCTCAAGTTAAACCAACTTTAACTTGGAGTTTGCTTTTTTCCTTTTGTTTGATCATTTGAAAATGTAATTAACCTGGGACCTAATAAATAAAGGCTCTGAATTTTAACCCTTAAATATATCTTCATATCTTCCAACAGATTCATCTGAGGTGTTTATTTCTCAAGTCGTGCAACAAGTTTTCTTTGAGATAAATGAAGATGGCAGTGAAGCCGCAACATCAACTGGTATGATAAGTGATTTCACAGCAAGCTAGAGGAAAGACATGGGGCAATGAGTATTAGGGTACTGGCACATTTGCATGCTCTGAGCTCCTTTTTCTCTCTTGCTATCCAGTATACTCTAGGAAAAAAAAAATGAATGTGGCTATATTCCTGCATCTCTGTAGCTGCGACTGAATGCAAAAAGGAAGGGAAGGGATTTGATTAGAAGTGGAGGCCCATCTACTGACACTTGTTTGCTTGTAAATTGGGTTGCCTGCCAGTTAGAAGCTAGGACCTGGGCAGAAACTTTAGGCTGAAACATGAAATCATTATTGCTCGGGAATGCTCATTCTTAAATCATTGTATTAACTGCATTCTTCCATTACATCAAGTTAGTCCCTATTTTTCTAATATGATTCTTGTCATTATCTCTATGGCAGTGGCCCTCAAACTTAGCTGCAGATTAGAATCACCTGGAAAGCTTTTAGAATCCCATGCCCAGCCCACACCCCAAAAGTAATTAAATTGGTATTTCTGGAGGTGAGACCCAGGCTCCAGTATTTCTTTGTTTTCCTAAGTGATTTCAGTGTGCATCCAGCCAGTGCTGTACAGTGGCCTGCAGCTGGTCCTGGGCTGCAGCCGTGGTAGGTAGAGGAGCAGCGTCAGCATCGCTTGGGAGCTTGTTCGAAGTGCAGAACCTCGGGTCCAACTCCAGACCTACTTAATCAGAATTTGCCTTTTCCAAGGTCTCCAGGTGATTCGTGTGCTTGTTACAGATTGAGAAGCACTTCTCTATGATATATTTCCTGGAACAAATGGTGTCTTGAATAATATTTATGCTGCATATAATATTCAGAAAATAATTGGTGAAAAACCTTAATTTCATTTAGAAATGGAAAAGCAACTTTAAGGAATCCCACACAAGTCTATTTAAATTCTTCAGACTATTTGGATTTAACCAATATGTGAAAGATATGCATCCTTTAAATTGTCTTGTTGATAAATTTCCATAAATTTATATGCATGTTATTAATTTCTTGATTATTTGTGATGCTGCATAGTACCAACGGATTTTGACACCTGGTAGGATGCACTGGATGCCCACTACCATTTTGCCATCTCCTGAAAGACTTGACATTGCTGTGCTCAGGAGTTTCATTTGGCTGGGATGCAATACTTAATCCCTGGATAAGCCGGAAGGTTGCATTGGGGTGTGGTTGATGGCCCTTGCGGACAACTTTTCCATCTGCTTTTCCATAGAACTGAAAGAATCCTTGAAGATCATTGTCTGACTTTCTCATTATGTAGGTGAAGAAACAGGCCTACCATGTGAGGTGGTTTGCCTAAGATCATGCCATTAATTGATAGCAGAGTTTGAACTGAAATCACATACCATGTCTTCAAGTTCAGAGCTATCTCTGCTATTGCCCACTACCTCTAATTTTAAGCCCAGGGCTCTCTAAGAGGCTGTGGCAATCATTAGGAGATCAGTAGTGGCCCTGATGATTTTATCTCAAAATACTCAGTGTATTATGACTTCAGGCACCTGCTCAGTGGATGCTCAAGAATGAAGAAGCTCAAATATTCACCCAAATGAGAATGGAAGGTATATTTGCCATGCTTTCCTGTATTATCTCATTAGTTCAGACATGAGCCTATATTCACTGATAATTTGGGCATCAGAGCTCTGATATTTCAGGTAGGAGAGTAACATGCATTTTACATTAAGGTTATGTTTGATTCTGAAGAGTACCAGAATATGCCACCCCAAAATATGCCACTCGGTGAGAAGGGTTATTTCGAGCTGAAGGTAATTGAGAAACAACAGATACAGAAGAGCTTGCCAGCCTTTGGCATCTGTTTAAATAAGGGCATACATTTCCCTTGTGAGGTGTTTCCCCTCCTCTCTCCCATACCAGAAGAGAAAAATATCACAGAAGATGAAAGCTGGCATTGAAATGAGTGTGTAACAAACCTTACTAAAGTTATATGCCATCATATGTCCTTATATGCCACGTGTATTTACCTTCCCACAATTAACTGCTCCTAGGAGCCCAAACTCTTTTTCCTTTATTTACTCACTTCTTCACAATTTACAACCACTTCTGTGGGTATTCACTTCTTTTTCTGTGAAGCTCCTGTGTGGATACAAATTAAACCATTTCTTCTGTTAACCTGTCCTTTGTCAGTTTAATTTGCACACCCCAGTTGCAAACAAAAAATGCAGAGAAAAAGCTTTTTTCTTCTCTTCCACTGTTTCAATTCTGATCACACATGTTGCATTTTAAAAAATTATTTTTTTTCATGGGTCTGAAAAATTGTACAAAATCATTGCATTATTGGTAAAGAAAACATCTGAACTGAGTGTAGAATTATACAGCCAGGATGGAAAACATCCAGTCATTTAAATTTACCCACTCTAAATATTGACCAGAGCCACAGTGGAGCTGCATGATATAAATTATCATAATAAAGAATTGTTAAGGCAGCAAGTCTCTCATAATAAAAATCCCATACACATTCACAGCATCAATCCTAAAAGCTCTGAACTAACAGAACAATTTTAGAAAAGTTAAAAAAAAAAATCTGAACTCAGATGTTTTGAACCACAAGCCTGAGAATAGAAATAAAGTACAGACAAATCTGAATAGGAATTAAGAGTTGAAATATGAGAATAAATCACACCATGTACACAAAAAGCAGGAAAGTACTGTTTAATAGATGAAATTTTCAACTGCTTTCACTAAATTTAATCTAGTATCTGGCTTTCTCCTTCACTGAGCATAAATGTGAAGTTAGAATTATTCCATAAATAATCCAATATTTATTCTTCTGCTCTTTGATTTTTAAATTTATTCCAAATTTCTCTGTATTTAGAAAATGGTTATATTTTCACATGACTTTTCCTATCTACAAAAAAAGCATTATGAATTTATTTTCTTTACTGATCTTTTAATATGAAAAATCTAAGTAACTGTCGTCTCTGTTTCATAGGTGTACACGTCCCTGTGATCATGAGTCTGGTTCGAAACCAATTTATAGCAAATCATCCATTTCTGTTTATTTTGAAGCACAACCCAACAGGTACCTTCCTGAGAATTCCCTGAGGAACTGCTTAAGTTAACCAGACTTAGTCCTAGCTGGTCATTGCAATCTACATATCTGAAATCATTTATTCATTCAATTTTTAAAATTTATTCTTCCAATGGGTATTTACTGCATGCTTATTTTGCACAAGGCATTGTGTTTTTAGAGGTATCAGGGGCCTAATAGAGGCAATGGTAGTAACAGTTGCCAACGCAGCTATTATACATTCTAGCCATTTTATAGACCTATTTTTAAAGCTACCACTGTTCCAATAGATTAGATATTTGACTAATAAAGACAAAGACTCTCATAAAGGGGTCATGTAGTCTGTCTATTAAGGTCTTACAGCTGGGAAGTGGCAGAGTGGGACTTGGACCTGTTTGCCTCAGGATTCACCTCTCTCTGGGGCTACAGCGGGAGTGGAAATTGGGAATTGTACAGTTGTGGAAGGTTTCAGAGGTAGAGTCCAATGACTAGCTATAGGGTCTTTGTTGGGCGGGGGACATCAAATATAATTCCATATCTCCAATTTGGGCAAGTGGGGAAAGATGATGCAGTTGGTGTGAAAGGTAGGGGTGTTAGTGGATTGGGCTGGCATTTGACACAATGGCAACACATGGAAAAGTTGACTGTCCGGTAAATGTTTCTGCATTTTCTCATATGAAAAAGAGAGGCCAGGAAAATCTTTTGTAAGTTTGTATTCAGGACTGTTTAGAAGTCATGAGGATCATGTGAGAGTTATAAACTACATGAGAAGAGATAATATCTTACTCATTTCTGTATCCAGCCCCATATTTTGCAAAGTGCCTTGCATATAACATCAGTATCGCTGGAGATTGACAGGTGGACTTGGGTGTCAGACCTGGGTTCAGGTTCCAGCCCAGTTAACTGATAGTTGTAATTCAAGTCACTTACACTTTCTAAGTCATATTTTCCCCATCTCCTGTTTGAATATAACATGAGTATTCATCTCATAGAGTTAAATAACAGAATACATGAAGGCTGTAACACTGTGCCTGGCACATAATGTTCTTTATGAATAAATCAATACATACAAATGAGTAAATGACTGAATCAATGAAGGAAGGGAGGAAAATAGAAAAGTTTCTCTGTATAAATTGGATTACATGGAAAAGAGGCAAAGTTAATTTCAGAATACAAATCTGTTAGATTTAGCTAGCAATACTGATATTGGTCCCCAAAGGGATATCCAAGTCAGTTTTTAGGTGGCATGAAACTAATGCCGAGTGACCCTTCTGAAAGTTTTATCTTGGTAGCAATAGAACAGTTTAAAATTTGCTGAGATTGCATTAACACAACTTCAGTTCTAGTAGAGGACCTATCAGTGTTAAAAGATATTCTGAGTTTGTCATTTGATCTGTACATCTTTAACCTTTGGATGAACCCTAATTTCTTACAATTAGCATGTAATTATTGAGTATGGAGAACAGAAAGAAATGAAGCCACATTGGGCCTCAATGCACAAGGAAATAATGATGTTTAGATAATGATGTTTGACTCTCTATTTTCCAAGTTGATGACGAAGGCCATGTAATAGCTATCAGTTAAACAGCAGTGAAAATTCACAACCCCAAATAATGTACTTATTTATTTATTTTGCTAATGCTTAACTATTAGACCTTAATGACAATCTCCACTGTTTTATGATCTTTATTATAATGAGACTTTCTAAACCAGGGTTACTCTCTTAAAGTATCATTTAAAATGAATGCCCACTCATTTACTAGGGGCTGTAAGTTGTTGCCATATACAATGTAGAATGGGCTATTATCTTAAAGCAATATACATTCAATCATTTATTTTTCTCTCACTAAAGAACTGAAAAAATCATTGAGGTCGAAGAAGATGGTGACTTAGTATAGCAAACTGTGAAGTGGCTTAATGCTTTACATGAAATATGTGCATTTGAAAATTCCTGAAGTATGAGGATGGATGATTTTAGATTTAATACAACCAACTTTTATCTATATTTAATTTTTTGGGGGGTCAAACAATCTTTTTGTGTAAAATCTATACATTATTTGTGTTTTCTTGTCAGGTTGGTTTTATATATTAGTATATTCATCCAAAGCTCTTACTAAGCCAAACTTCCAGGGAAATGAAGAACACTTTTTCTTCTTTTAGGTGTAGACCAGTGTTAGAGACTTTCAGAAGAAAATTGTGAAAGATGCTACCTAAAATGTGCCATTCCTCAGAAAGTAGTGAATCATGTTTCTGAAACTGACAGCACTGCACACATAATAAACAAGGCTGCCTTTAGAACTCTTTCAGGTTTTGGGTTGAAGGGAGAAGCAGACTGCAGGATATCCATTAAGAAATCTTTTCTTTCTATGCCATTAGCTTTAGTTATGCCACTACATTTTAATAGTAGGAGGTAAAACTTGCTTCTTTCTGCTGGAGATGTGTAAATATATTGATTGAACATAGGGGACACCTTTTTCAGAAGAGTGCATGAAGAGAAAAATGGAAACAAAAATGACTTCAGCTTCAATCTGCCTCTGAATCCATTGCTATTATGTCAAGGAAGATTTCACTAATCTGTCTAATTTAGTAGTGGGTAGATTGGTGACTGCATGAAAACTCAATTCAAAACATGTTTCTCCTTGGTCAAAAAAACAGATCAAAAAGGTTGGGAAAAATGAATTCTTTTGTAATGTTCTAGACATTACAAGTGTTCAAAGTTTTAATCTATTCTCTTCAGTTATGAGGTTAGTTTCTATAAAAGTTACTTTAAAAATTTCCTGAGCAAATGATTCTGATAAGCATTTTAATGCCATAGAATTAAAAAGATACAAGAATCACTGCTGATATCTAATGAGACTAAATGTAATATACACACTGGGAAAGTTACTTATGCATACCTAACTATCTGAAAAATAGGAGTATCTGTTCTTTTTCTCAGAATTATGTTGAGATTTTTGAGGCAAAGTATTGTTGATTATAATCATAAAGTGAAGAAAAAATCTGGAGAGTATGTCTATTTCCATGTTATTGGAACTCTAAGACTGTGCCTGTCTTTGGACTGAACAGTAAAAGAGTTAATAAGAAAGGGCTCTCTCTTTGTTATTTCAAATACAATTAAGTATAATTTTCATTAAACTTAAAATTATGTAAAACTAATTTTATCAATTTTGAAACTAAATTTTATTAAATATGACTGTAATGAACTTAAAACAATAATTGAAATCGATCCATTCAATCCACTTTCCTAGTTAAAAAGAAAGGTGACTAGATTTTGACACATCCTTTGTTTCTGCTTTGCCCTTTAGTTTTTAGTTCCTCTTTCACTTGCAAACACAGAATGGCTGGAAACAGGTGTTTACACTATCACCTCGATGAGGATTTGAAAACGCTAGCGATATGAAAATATTGTCTTTAGCAGTAAGCTCTGATTCAGAGCTCAAGGAAGAGCTCTGAGAAGCTGAACTTTTAACCCTAAGGGTTTATGATCATATGCATAAAAAGATGACTGCTAATGACTTATACTTAAAACTCTACCATGCTCATCACCATTTTATTATGCTAAGTTTGCCTGTGTCTCTATATTTAGAAGAACACCTCTATGTCACTTATTTTTGCTTTCTTATCTGAAAAACAGGGCTAATGCATTTTACATGACAAGCTGTGTGGTTGTTAATTTATTTTATAAATTACCAGAAAATGATTAATAATAATATAATTATGTATTTTAGACAAAGGGGAGGGTTTTGCTATTAGACATTGCCTATTTAGCTTATAGAGAAAAAAGGACTAAATGATTTGTTAAAATATTAAGGAAAACTAATCACTGTCACGTTTTTTTCTCCAGAAATTCCTAATACATGTTTTTTTTTTCCCCTAGAATCCGTTTTGTTTATGGGAAGGGTGACAAATTCTGACACCCAAAAGATCAAGGGAAGAGATTTAGATTCATTGTGAATAAAAAGCACAGCTTTGGAATGTGAGATGATTCCTGGAAAATAGTTGATTGACAAAATATCATCATCTTGCAAATAATTTCTATATATCTCTTTCTGTTTTTAACTGTGCCTATATTAATCCGTATTAATGTAGACCTGTGTTAATGAATAAATAGTGACCAGTAATTGAAATTATTCATTCAGTGTTTTCTTCTGTATGATTTATAAAGTCTATATGAATCAAAAACATTGAACTCACATAACATATTACTGTTAGTTATGTTAGAACAATTCTAAGATATTTAGATATGAAATACTGTCTTAGATATCCGTCTCTGTATTCCTAAAAGACTAGACTATCGGACTCCTGGCCATAGCGGCATTATCGGGAGCAGGGGGAAGTAAAATCAGGAAAGAGTAAATGTGGCATGTACCTCTCTGGGGTGCTACTTAAGATACAGAGATCCAGTGTCTATGACAGTAGATGAGCTTCCAGTATTTTGCTAATTTTAACTTTGTATTCCATGTGTTACATTTAATATTTACCTTGTTTCAATTCCTTTTGAGAGAGAGCAATTTTTTTCTGATTTATGCTTCAAACATATATAAGAAAGTGGAAATGATGAGAACTTTTATAATGCTTTCCCATACATGAAAGTGGCAGCTATATTAGTGTGATTCAGGAGGCAGACCTTCCACAATTTTATGACACTGAGCTAAGGAATTGTTAGAGCCAAGACTGTAATCTATAAAGATTAAATACAGAACCCTTGCTCTGAATACTCTGAAATGTCAGATCAAAATATCCAAAATAATATTATATTCCAGTGATTTGATATAACGTGTTCAGTTTTTCTACTTTAATGTTAATGATGTAAAGTGTCCTTTTGTTTGTTTTACTTTGCAATTCTTGGCAGAAGCTTAGTGATAATGGCTACCCATTGTTGAGCCCTAATTACACATCAGGAAATGAAGTCAGCTCTTTATCTATATTGTGTTAAATGTACTAAAAATTCTAGGAGATATTATTACTATTACTCATCTTCCTGATGAAGAAACTGAGGCTTGAAAACATTATACAAATTAGCCAAGGATCTACTGCAAATAAATATATTGTTCTTTACCATATTTCAATGTTTGAACTCAGGATTATTAGAACTAGAGGTCTGTGACAATACCATACTCACTGAGTCCCAATTATTTCTGTCCCACTGAGTATTATTAGGAAGAAATTACTATTATACACACTGAGTCCCAATTACTCCTTTAAAGCAGTTCTGGTCCTCCTCTAAAACACTGTGTTGTTTCATTAGGTAGAAATATAGACATGAGCAACCGGAGAAAGAGAAGGCTTAAGGAAAAACTGCCCAGTCAAGGGGTCCCACTTTACAACAGTCTTTGTAGGGAAATTACTTCCCTGCCTATCTGGACCAGGCCAGAGCAGTCCCAACCAGATCACAATGCAGGTGCAATCAAACAAAGCTAAGAACCATTCAAACCACACTTCATCATAATCTCATTAAAAGAAAATTGTGGTTTTGCTGCACACCCCCGCCCCACACTTCAGCTTTTCTGTGGGCATTTTGGGAAAAGAGATGTGCACCAAGAGGAATGGGTGTATAACTAGAGCTGCCAGTCAAATGACCTTACCCTGTCAATCAAAGAGGCGACTCCCAGCTAGGTTGTGATAAATAGACCCACCCCTAAAAATTCAGAGCCTTTGTCTACCTTGACTATCACCCACTACTCCTTTGGAGTGTATTGAAATGAAACTTCCACTCTGGTTCTCTATCGTGTCTCTGCTTTTCAATTCTGTTTCCGTGGGGACAAGAACCGAGGAGAACAAACTCAACCCATAACATATTTGGTGCCATGACTTGGATTGCTACTCTTGCCATTAAGGTGTGCTCTATAAAATCTCTTGAGGCTTTAACTCTTCATCAGGTCTCTTGACTGAATTCTTTCCTTCAAGAAGGCAAGAATCAAGGAATTCCACAATCCACCACCTGGTAACAGTTTTTCTGACCTCTAAGCCTGAGTGTCCACCCACAGCAAAACCTAAAGCAATACTCAAGAAATTATGAAGTCAACTTTAGAATTAATTGTGATTGCTTATAACCATTACATATTTGAAAGCAATGTTCATTTGCCTAGACTGTCACTGAAGCTTACTTATATATAACACAGTAAATGCTCATCTATATGTAAATGATATGTAACAAGTTTGTTCTTCACCATGGAACTGATTTGATTTAAAAATATGCTTCCCTTATTCAGGAAGAAGAGAATAATGAGCAGTCAAGAACATGGTAGCTTTATGTAGTTCTGTCTAAATTCCTGTTTTTCATCGATGTCCTGAGTTCTTATGATTCTCTTCTATGTGTTACATCTCAGTCTGCTCTAAAGAAGGATTCATTCTTTTCACAAATATTAACTGAGTTTCCACCATGTTCCAGGCACTGTTTTAGGTACCAGGAATAAACAGGTGAACAAAACTGACAAGGTCTCTTCCCTCATGGAGCTGACATTTTACTGGTGGCAGAAAGGCAGTAAACCAGGGAACAAATAAAACAGGTTATGGAAATAAGAAGCGTTTTATGAAATGAGATAATAATAGAGTGACTGCCTAAGTTTTACTTTAAGTACAGTTTCATAATATGTTCCTAATATATTTGCTTTTTATCAATAAGATCTACTAAATGTCTGCCTTGGGTTCCCTACTGTGAAGCTGGACCTTGCATTGTTGTTTGCTATTCTTCTTTGATTTCATGCTCTGCATCTGTTAGGTGTTACTTGCCTTACAAAAGGAGAGAGTTTAAGCTCCTTATAAATAAGAGAGTAGCCTTCTGATGTAGGTCCAAGCTGAATATCCCCAGTTCACAGTTGTTCTAGCAACATAGTGGCCAAAGCAGTCCCAAGATTAAAGCCTAAATTTTTATCTGCAGTGCAATTAACTCAATAGTTATTATAGTTCCGTATCACAAAAGTGAGAAGTATCTGGAATACATAAAAGATATATATATATATGAAATAAAATAAGTATGAAATAATTTTCCTTGCCAGCCATATGAAGTCTTTAAGATTCACAACACTACATAATACATGTGGGATAAAAATATTGTCAAATTAATAGCCCTTGTAAAAGTCTCATACAACATACACATACAACATGTACATATATGCTTTTTTTCCTCTTTTAAGCAAAATAGCCATTAAAGTAGTTGTATTTTGAGGGAAACTTTGGAGTTGAATTTTATTTACTTCATCTAGTTAAAATTTATAGTATATTTTCGAGGAAAGAGTCTGATACATCTAGCAGTGGAAATTGGGAGGTCAAAGGTCTAAGACAATAAACAATTTATTTCTTGGGTTGAAGTTTGTAGAATTCCCCTGAATTGACTAATAAAGATCTGGAAACCCTGAAAGATACAAAGAAGACTTTGAGCAGATTCCACTCGATGTCAGTGCTCTGGATCTCTGGAAGTAAAACATTCTCCCACAGGATGGCCTCAGACCACGGAGACCCACCCTATGAGGGGCCATCCTCCTGAGCTGTGGGATCTGACACTACCTCCATGCACAGAGAGGATGGTGCGACTACTGTGATCTGTTCGCTTGTAAGAGCACTCTTTTTCTTTCTTTTCGGCGCCTTCTGTGATCATCTCTAAATTTGAAGTCTGAAATTTAATAGGTCAAAAATGTAGTTTATTTTTTCTCTCTGATACCTCAGGTGACCACTCTGGTGGTATAATATAAAGGAAAGGAAAGATGACTTTTTTCACTAACATTATGTTTTTGGCTTATCATCTCAACTATCTTGGGTCTCAGTGTCATCACCTCTACAGTGAAATGTTGGGAAAATCCTACTTAACGTCTTTGTTCCAAAGTCCTAGTAGATTTATGTTTGTAAATTTGGGCTTCTTAACAGAGGTACATTTTTGGAATAATGTCGTTTGAGTCATTATTGTCTATAAGCAGTGTTTTTTTCACAAAACAAAACAAAGTCCCAGAGGTACTTCTCAGGAGAATCTTGGTCTATTATATTATCGTAAATTATTGGTAGCTGTCTATAGGTCTGAGATTTAATTTTTAAAAACAGAATACATATAAAACAATTTTAGTAGGTAGCAGGACCTCTGTCTGCTGGTGAAGGTTTTTGACCATGACTTCCCACATGCAGAGCTGCTGCTGGGCAGGGACAGCTTCGCAGGGCCTTCATTTCTCCTGCTGTTGCATGTATCTAAGGGGAGCCTGGTAATTAGTTCTCAGTGATGGAATTTGAGTAGAGGTGAGTGCGTCGCTTGTGAGCCCAAATGATAGACAAGTGACCCTCTCTAACTGTTCTCTTCTCTGGTACCAGCTGGATGTCCATACCCCAGGTGACCCTGGAAGCCCTATTTGGAAGAATACAGAACTGCTATTAGCCTGGTTCCTCTGTCACTGTGTGTCACAGATCCTCTCTTCTGTCTAGGCCAAAGGCACCTGGAAATACATACCACCATTATACTGTGATGGGAGCAAGAGGTATATTTTCATTGGAATTTAAAGGATTGTTAGTGACAACAGTGAGTTGGTTTGTTACCTTTAACAGGGTGCTTCTATAGCAAAACCCACAGGATGTGGCATTGTTTGAAGTTGGACCACAACAAAAAACCAGACACAGCCAGCCAGAAGGCAGGCAGGTCTGCTAAGGTGTGGAAAAATTTGATGAAATTGTTGCCTGTGATAACCTGGAGAGTAGACGCTGTCTCCAGCCAGAGACTACATTTCAATATCCCTTGAACAGATGACTGACCTGTTCCCACTGAGCAGAAGATGAGCAGAGATGCTGTGTGTTGCTTTTGGCTGCAGTGACTAGGAAGCAAGTTTGCCTACTTTTCTATCTTTTTTGTCTACTCTGGTGGCTGTATATCAACATTAAAGGTGACCATAGAAGCCTTCCGAGGCAGAGGTCCCATCAGCCAGAGTCTCTGAATGATTACATGGATCACATCGACCCTATCCTCTGCACCACAACCACTGACCAGGAATTCCTACACTGCATTCTACTAGGAGCAAGAAATATACACCTGGTGTGAGGCCCTAGGAACTGAGTAGCTAGTGCTCACCAAAATAATACAACTATGTTCTTAATATGTATGTTCCATGTATTAGCCTATGTTAGCCATGTATTACCTGTAGTGTATGTTTTCTCATCCTTGTGCTTGACACCTGGCAAGACAAAGTTCTGGAGTGCTATATCAATTCACCTAATTCTGTGAAAGAAGTCTAGCGATGATACTCCAGTGCATTTTCTCATGCAAAGCGCTCAGCTCCATGGGAAAATGCATCTTCACTGAAAGAGAGGAGAGCCTACTAACTGGGTGCTTTGCTGACTGCCACACAGCTCTCTTGATTGAGACTCATTCCATAATAAAAAAGCAGCCTTTGCCTCCCAGTTACTGTGTGTGTGTGTGTGTGTGTGTGTGTGTGTGTGTGTGTGTGTGTGTGTGGTAGAAGCGGGCACTAGGGCATCTTCTTTAAAGATTTATCCTGAATGCATTTTTGATTAATATAAAAACATATACCTATTTGCAAGGGATGAAGATGTGGCCTTGCTAATGATATTTAACAGCATATGCTCAATGCTTCACAGAAAATGACAGAAAAAAAGCTGCTCTAAGAAGTTCTCAACAGGCATTTTGTGGAGACAAAAACAGATTTTCTTTTGGGTTAGGTATACATATTAGATTTAAATTATTTGGTTTGTCATGACTTCTATCACACTGTTCATATTTTGCATCCATGAAAATACACAGAGAAAAAAATTTCTAGCAAATAAATTCCTATTTTATACTTAACAGTAGCTAATATTTATAGAGATCTTACTATCACTGAGTAATGTATATACAGTATCTTATATAATCTTCACATTTTGTCACATCCTTTATAAAATGAGAAAATTGGAACCAAAAGTTTTAGGATCTTTGCTCATAGGCACACATGGAGTATGCATGATAGGATTGCTATTTGAACTTTGGTTCTCTGACTCTCGATTTACCTCTTAATCACTAAACCAGTAGTTTTCACACTTTGATGTGTATAAGAATCATATGGATGGTTTGTCAAAATGCAGACTGTCAGGCCCCACCTCCAGAGTTTATGATCTGATATACCTCTGTTGGGTTCTAAGTATCTGCATTTCTACCAAGTTTCCAGGTGATGCTGATCTGATAACCATACTTTGAGAAGCACTGAAATAAGGTATACAACTTCTCTTCTGCAATACTTTCTTTGTTATACTCACAATGATCTGATGATCAATAAAATAGGAAAGAAGCCACCACAGTATAAGATCCAATGAAGAAAGAGGCCAACAAGAAAAGATCATCTTTAAAATCCAAATGAAAGAAGTTACATTAGAAATATGATTCCTTGTAGCATCAAAATAAAAGAATAAATAAAAGAATAAAAAATAATAAAAGTAAATAAGAATAAAAGCAAGACCCTGCAGCCAACATTCAAAGCCTTCCTTACTTTAATCCCACATTTCCAGACTAATCTTTATTCATCTGTATTTGGTCATCCAACACATCTCTAATCCCTCACCTTAGGTGGTTATTGTTAAAGCTGTCACCTCTGCCTGGAAATGCTTTTCTCTCCCCTCCTGCAATATCTGTCTGGCAAAACAAATTTTGCCTTAAGACCTAGTTCAAATATTCTCTCTTCGTAAAAAAGCCATTCAAGGCTCTCTTAATTTTTATTTCTTCCCACCGATACTCTGCCCGCCATATCATAATTTTTTTGTTATTTGTTTGAGCTGCTCATATGACGGTGGGCCCTGGAAGAGTTGTATTTTAACTGCACCATAATGAAGCACTATTCATCTTTATGTTTCCCATAAGACCTAGAACTCTGCTGCCTTCTGGCAGTTGCTTGATAAGGAGTCATCAAATTGAAATAAGGTCACCAGTTCAGGTATATGCCTGCTTTATCAGTCTGTATGAGGTTCCAAAAGGTGTAGATAATTGGATAAAGTAGCGTGTATTTCAACTGGAGTAACTGTGACTCAAAAATTGGCTTATAATGACAAAAGTTTACTTCTCTGTCGAGTAAAGGAAGCCTGGGGCTTGTCAATCCATGGCTGGGGCAGGGTTTCCACAGCTCATAGATTCAGTCTCCTCACTCAGTAACTTAATCGCTCCGGGGCTGTGAGGCTACTCAGCTTGCCAAAGCAAAATACCACAGCCTGGAGGGGTTAAACACAGACATTTCATTCTCACAGTTCCTGAGGCTGTGAGTTCTGGATAGTGTGAAGTTCACAATCAAGATGTCTTCTTTAGGTAAGGTGGCCCTGTTCTCTATCTGCTTTCCAGCAGTTTGATTTTAATGGGCCATGGTGTTCTTTTCATTGTGTCTAACTTGCTCGAGGTTGTCCTTTTTGCACCCATGGGCTAATAGTTAACATCAGATTTGAACATTTTTGGACATTATTTTTCCAAATATTGTTTTTTCCTCTTCCCACCTCTTCTGTACATCAATCACATGCATGGTACACTGCAGCACATCACTGTACAGGAGACCCTAGTTTTGTTCATGTTTTTCTCTATGTCAGGGTTTGCATAGCTTCCATTTTAATGTCTTCAAGTTCTTAATCTTTTCTTCTTTAGAGTCTTATCTTCATTGAATTTCATCCAGTAAAATCTTCATTTTAGATATACTTTTTTGGCTCTAAAAGTTTCATTTAAAAATCTTTCATTTTCCCTCCAAATCTTATTTAGGCTTCCTTTGTATCCTTGAATGTATTTATAATAGTCATTTAAAATCCTTGTCATCTAAATCCATTATTATTTTGGCATCTGTTTTTCTGTTGATCGATTTTCTTTTTATTTACGGATCACATTTTCTGCATCTTTGCATATGTAGCATTTTGATTGCATGCTGGGAATTGTTACTGCTTGTCACTTTGATTCTGGATTTTCTTGTCAGCTCTTAAGAAGAGTTGAGTATTATTTTAGCAGCCATAAAATTACTTACAGATCAGCTTGATCTTTTTGAGGTCAAAGAGAAGATACAGCTATAAACAGAAAATGATAACATGAAAGGGAAGACTATTAGTTGTATATAAAAGGGTTAAATATTAAGAGAACTTCTGGAAACTGCCGACAGATTGCTCTTCCTGTTGACTGCTAAAGTAAAAATAAACAGTTATTTATGTAGTTTTATATGCACGTTTTCTCACCTTGTCTCTACCTTGCCATCACTTCTGGGAAGAAAGCAGCCAAAACCTAGAACTCAACAAGGAAAACGTAGGTACATATTCTCCTCCAGGGCCTTGTGTAATGGCTCACTGCAGTCCAAGCAGCCTCCTTTATGTTGATTTCCCTGCCTTTAACCCCCTTGAAGGGTCTTTCCTGATTACAGTGGAGAAAGAGCAAGGAGATAACTTAGATATCTTTGTAAATAGTGAATTTGGCACAGAATCAATCATTAAGAACAGGTAGAATATTATTAGATGATTTCTACTCTGGTCCATTTTCAAAAGATTGTTAAGTGAGGAAATTTTATTTCATCCAATTATCTAGAGATTACTGAAGAAAGAAAATTTGCAATTTGGAGTGTTTGAGTTTTCTCACATACAGCAAATCACCATATACATTCTCCTTCTTTTAGAGATTTGTAGAATTTTGTAATTTGGTTTTGACTAGTATATTTATTTTTTTATATACTGTTTATACCCGTAGGTTAGGATAAAAACATACCAAAACTGAAAAATGCTAGAATAGTCCATTTTTATATGTGGGCATTCAAAGGAAAAAATAATGTTAGTTATCTAAGCTGTTTAAGTAAAATCAGCTACTAATTTATTCATTCTATCTACATGATAATGAGGAGTTAACAGAGCAATCCGCTATATGGGTTGATGTGTAAACTTTTTAGGTTCAGTTTAAATTTCCTCAAAGTATTTTATGTATTAGCAAATTGGAAATAGGAATGTGAGTTTCCCTTCAGAAGTTAGTGGTATTTGATGCCCCAAATATGTCAGTTCTATCAGTTCAGTTAAAAGCCACAACAAAAACAATTCTTTTTTCAAAATATTTAACTTTTTACTTTTTGTTAGGTTAGTGTTGTGACTGTGTAGTGTACAACAGTACTTCTTAAAGTGCCTGAGGTTGTCTGAAGTCAATCTGTTTTCATGATAATATTACTATTCTAAAGCTATTTGCCTACTTCACCCTTCATCTCTCATGAATGTACCATGGAGTTTCCATAGGCTGCAAGATGTGTGATATGGCAGCAGATTTCATACAAAGACAGATATAAGGCTATTTCTGTCCTTTATTAAACAAGATATAAAAGAGATATGATATGAAAAATACAAAGACATACTCCTCTGTGATTTTTTAAAATTTGGAAAATAATAATAAGTTATATTAACATGTAATAATTTATTAACATTTTTAAGTGCATTCATACATATTTTTTAAATTGCTCAGTTTTATTTTCTAATATGAAGTATCTAGGTCTTTGGTATGCTAAATGATTTTTTAAGTGTGGAAAGCTATCTTTAGACCAAAATGTTTGAGAACCTCTAGTGTATATTTATATAGGTTGCTTGATATGGGACACTTAAACATTACAAAAAACAAACAAACAAACTGAAGATGATTAATAGGAGGGAGAAATGGAGGTACAACTCTGAGGAACCAGGAGTGTTTGGATGTGTGAAATATGCACATTACATTCAGGGGTACTGCACAATGTGGGTAACTGTTTCTAGGACTACAGCTGCCCCTCTTCCCAAATTTTTCCTCATGCTAGAAAAGGAAATAAAATAACTAC
The DNA here is from genome assembly GCA_032199065.1 of Smutsia gigantea. Classification (NCBI taxonomy): domain Eukaryota; kingdom Metazoa; phylum Chordata; class Mammalia; order Pholidota; family Manidae; genus Smutsia; species Smutsia gigantea. Next base: position 513,287 of record JAVSCE010008842.1, read on the forward strand.
AAAATCCTTTACATGACTACAAGACAGATGGATTACAGGACATGATGATATAGCACAATGCAGTCATACAGAGAGCCACAGAGAAACAATTAAATTTTAAAAAATACGTATGTGTGTATATAAAATATATATTTTTTGTTTTTTCGTCCCACCCTGAGGGAATATAAAATCATGGATACCATTTTTTAAGAAACATGCATTAGGAAAAGCAAAATCATATTTATTTTTCCAGTGTTTGCAGAGATCTTTATAGGGTAAATGAGAAATCCAAGTAATGTTTAGTCAAGGCTCTTTGGCTACAGAAACCCACCATGCTAAAATAGGTAAGAGGATTTATTTGAGGATAGAGGGATATTTTGATTACCAAGGGAGACTGCAGCCAAGTTTCAGGAAGGGCCAGAGGCTGGAAGCACCAACATCAGTCTTTAGGAGGTTATTAAATCATTACCCTTTCTTGAGGAGCACTGTGTTTTTCTCATTGCTTTTCTCTGGGTTTCTGATATGTGCATTTGTCTCTGCAGATTGGTGTTTTTGTTGCCTCATGCATATGGTTAAGTATGACCTATGTAAGTTCCCATGTTTACAAAGCAAGCCACTGTCAGAGTCTGGTTAGCATCACTGAATTCCCATTTCAAGTATTTAGAATAATCTTATTGGCCAATTTGAGTTATATGTCCAGCTCTGATCAAGATAATTATTGTCTAAAAATATTTAGGGGCTGATGCTCATGAAGGAATATAATTCTCAGAGAAGTGCCTTGTGAGCTGGACAAATACTGCTTTTCAGTAGAAATGAGATATAAATAGATCCAGCAGATTGGTAGTTATCTCCAGGTAACTTAGTCACTCTACCTGTGTCTCAGCAATCGCTCAGGCAACACAGTGCCTTGTGATTTCAGCACATAATCATTGCAGCTTTAGTAACTGGTGTAAACACGCTCTTTACATACCATTGTAGGTAACTGTTTTTTGTTACCTAGAAATCCCCTATACAATTCTCTTTATGAAGCTTGGGCTCCCTAAGCAACTGTTACATTGAAATTTCTTTCTTTGGCTCCAGACGCTTAACTAAATTAACCAAAACCTATATATATATTGATGCAATATGTAGATACACATAGTTCTGCAATGGAAGCACAGAGTTACCCTGTAGCATGAACATCCATTTTTAGAGTATTTTGTCTGGAATGTTTTGGCTGGAATTTTCCATCACTGTTGGTGATGTAAGAACTGCACTCAAAATGAAAGGCCCAAGTGCCATCCCTCCTTCACAGTCTGAGTCAATGGGACATGCACCATCTGCTCTGACATGCAACAATGGACCTTTTCTAGAATAGCCAAAAAACAGACCTAATTTTTTGGGAATGTGATGTATTTCCCTTCAATCCTGCCGAGAAAATGTAACACCTAACTCTTCTTTAGCTATGCATCATGTCTTTTATTCCTCCAGATAATGGGAAAAATTGTAACTGGAATTGAAGCTTGCCTGTTTCTTACCAATACTGTCTTACATGTAAGCACCCACTTAATTAAAAAGGAAAAAATAATTTTTATAACTCCACACTTGGGACTAGAAAGTTAGATCTTAATTAGACTAATTTAGTAACTAGGGCAATATGACATATGCTGCAGTGATAATTCTTTTTATAAAGAATTCATTTAAATCTCTGTTTTCAATGCTTATCATGGCTGTGCCCAGAAATCATTTCTTCCTAGTCTTTAACGGGCCCTGGGGACCTGATCTGATGTTATCAGTCTCCATGCCATCATGTATAATAGCTAACAACTGATGTGTTCCCATATGCTGAAATCAGGTGGCAGTATTAGGAAACAGGACCAGAACCCAGCTCTCAAATCTTCTCCTGTCTGCATGATGCTGCCCTAGAGTTATTATTGCCCCTCCATCCTGGCAAGAGAGTTTGAGTCCCATGTTATAAACTTACTGTTACCATACCCCTTCCCCAAAGAGCTAAAGTCCGTAAAACCCAGGGGTGTGTTGACCCAGAGCTTAGGCTCTCTCTTCTGGACATGCTCGGAATACCTGAAGTCTTTGAATTTACTTCCCCAACAGCCCTGTGCCTTCTTCCAAGGTTTGTTTAGGGCATTTCTAGAGTCTGTTTTCTCGAGAAAATGTTTCACAGCTAGAGGGCCCACTCTGAGATGCAAGAAAGGGCCAAAGGACCGGTGTTTGCAGGGGTGTAGATGGAGCTTGGACATACAGGTAGGAACGGGCATGCAACTGGGCCCCTTCCAGGGTAGGATAGCGGCAGGAGTGGAAGAGAAAGAAGTGGGTTACTTCCTTCTGGGGACAAGGGTCTGGCTGCCATGGTTGTTACAGAAACCCAAGAAATTCAAGAATTGTGAATTCAAACTTGGTCTTTCAGGTTATTATGAAGGTTTATTTATTGAAGTTAGAGAATAGACATTTTCTTTAAAATTTTGGCTTGATTTTTAAATTTTAAATACTTAGACATACGGTATGTGGGCCCCTACTTGTATCCTTCCCAATGTTATTTAGCAGTCAGCATGTGTAGATTCTTAGAAGTTTCCAGAAAAATGCAAATGTTTCATTCATATTTGACTTTTTGCCCTAACTCTAAAGTATTTGTTTCTTAGGCTGAACTGGATAGGAAGAGACAAAAAGAAAATCCTCTGACTTACCATAAGGCAGCTTAAACTGGAATCAGATCAGGCAGAGCAGCTCGTTTACAGCCCTCTTGAACCCCAAGCTACATTTCATCCCTTTGTAGTCAATACATGGGAGGGTGAATCTAAGAAAATACCTTAACATCTTTTTTTTTCAATTTATTTTGGTATCATTAATCTACAATTACATGTGCAATATTATGGTTATTAAACTACCCACTTCATCAGATCCCCCCCACCAACCCCATTACAGTCACTGTCCATCAGCGTAGTGAGATGCTATGGAATATACCTTAACATCTTTAAGAAAACATTCTAAAAAAACTACAGGCTGAATACTTTCATCCATGACTCATTGTGCTGTTATGATCAAGTCCAAAACAAAAATCACTTTCAAGAGTTGCTATAAATGGGCACCTAGACTTGACAGACCAAATATACAACTGAAACTAATATCATTGTGTGTAGAGCAGACTGAGAGAGGCTTTCAAGCAGTGCCCTTTAGAGACAAATACTTAAATGACGGCAGTGTCTGCCCAGGTGTGCCCTATCTTACACAAATACAGCCTTCAGTGATGTACCAGGCAGAGCCAGGGTTTCTTTTGCGCAACATCCTAGGAGCAGCATGAACGCTAAAGAGTCAAAGTTCTTACTGTCCTTCATCTGGTAAATTAATCCTGCAGTATTTTTTATTAAGACTATATGTATCTCACCATTCATGCATTTTTACACTTACATTAAAGCACAGTCAAGGTGTCAATAAAATTAACAATGCCAATATCACGGCTGCTGATCTGATGAACTGTTACATTTTCTGGTAGGTCAAGATGTGGAAGCTTTAGCCATATGGTCTGTTTTCAAGCTCCATATTATATCCAGCTATGCAGCAATGTCAGTGCTCATAAAGTGTAACCTTTGCAGGGCGCACCCTTTGTGTAAGCAGGTTAGGGGTCTGCCTCTGTGGCATGATCTTAGATGCTGCAAACCCTTCCACTTCCTGATATTTTTAGGCATCTACTCAGTCCTACTGTTGTACTAAAACCTGTGCTAAATGCTAGAGCTAGAAAGACATGGTCTTTGTCTTTTGTGTCATTAGTACTGTGACAGCAGCAGGCACGGCCGACTTACCGAGCTGTGGGGAGCTCTCGTAGTAGAGGCGCTCCTTGTCATTAAGGAGGTAGGTCTTTATGCTGTCTGTGGTAGAAATTTAGACATGGGAGATAAAACTCACTGGTCTATTGACATCAGTATTTGTTAGGTAAACACTATACTGCTACTTAAAAAAAAATAGGTCCCAAATACAGTGGTTTTGAAAGATCTGTCAGTTCCTAGGAAATGTAGTCATCTGCATGATCAAAACTGAATTGCAGACATATTCATATTCTGGCTCAAACAAGGGAAAAGAACATTTGTTGAAGGCAAGCAATTTTCTTTGAAACCAATGAGGTAGAAATTGTACTTATCACTTCCATTCATATTGGTGATAACTAAATCACATCCCATAGACAGTTGCAAAGGAGTCTGGAAGATGTAGACTCTAGCTGTGTGGCCACATACCCACTTTGAACTCTATTCCTATGGAAGAATAGGGGTATGGATTTTGATAGACAATTAGCAGTCTCCACCACAAAATCACTCAGAGTCTGCATTTTCTGCACAGTCCATTCAGTAAAGTAGCTGTTGCTTTAGTAAAATCTTGAAGTTCTGAGATATAACATAGGAATATTTTTAATGGGGAGTGTCTAAGCACTCTGCAGGCTGTTGGACCCTGATTGTGAGTTGGGTGTAGAGACGAGACTATACTTACCTGGAATAAGCTTGGAGAACATGAACGCCAAAGATAAAGTTGGAGGCACAATGAGGGGTCACCTTGAGGCACTGGGAGATGTTACACTGAGCTGGAAGTAGGACAAGGTCAGGATCTTCCCCGAGCTGTCTGCTAGCACATCAGGAATTATAATACTCATATATTTACTTTCAGCAAGCCATATTGCACCTATATTTTCCTCTGTGATTGGAAAAGTCATACAGGTAAGGATATTACCTTTGGTCATTTCTGCATGTAGAAATTATTTTAGTATTAATATCAGAAAAATTCATTTTATTTTTATAATTAATGTATTTACACTTAAGAAAGTTCAACTTTTTTTTTCTTCCCGGCATTCCTATGTAGATTATTTTAGAGAAATTAAAAATACACAGTGAGGATCATAATCATACATTTATACTTTTTTTGGAAATGCTTGACGTTTCTGGGATTCAGCAGTTACGTGATGATCTGGCGCCACCCAGCAGACCAGGACAACACTGACGTTGTGGCCATTTGTAACACACAGGCCCGGGAGTGGAGCAAGCCGACAGGACGGTGGCCCACGCGCAGGGCTGCCCAGCTCTTCCCCGAACGTCCTGTCCTCCGTCCTCGTGTCGGAAGGCCATTCAGAACTGCTAGGAGAAAACTGATCTTTTGAGTTATAGTCATATTTTTTCAAATGCCAAGTCCTACACACAAAATGTTTCCACCTTGCACAATTTCCACTCCTTTTCTTTTTAGGAATGAAGTTAGGCTTTCGCTCTTTGTTGCCGCTCATAGCTCTTCCTGCTCCCTTTCTGTCCATTCCTAAAGGTCACTGTGCAGAACTGAGACTGCTCACTAATCCACAATAAAATCTGACTTGAAGGATGCTTTCCTAGATGTATCCATGGTGCTTAAAGTGGGGTTTATCCTAAAGAGGAACATTTTATTTCTGGGACTATAATTTAGATTTTCCTAACATTTACATTTTTTTCTACACACCCTTCCAAGTTCATGAGTTCCCTGGGGAGTGTCTGCTTTGGGTAAATTACTAAGAAAGGTATGTTAAACTTTTCACTGTTTATTCTGAAAGATATACGTAGGCTTTTTCCCAAATTGCCTTTAAGTATTTATTGCATTCTTCTGTATAAATGTATGTTTCTCCTAGACCCTTCATACAGACAGTGCTGCTAATAAAAACATGTTATTAAGGCCAAATTATCCCTGAAGATGTCAGTTAGTTTGAAAATCAACATAACATAAAAGAAGCTATGATAATCTCTCCAGTTAAGAAGAGTTTATTGTTTGCTTAAATTGAAGAAAGTGCCTACTGTATCTTTCTTAAAGCTTTTTAATTTATAGCTTTCTTAGATTTCTTATATATTTTATACTTTATAGCTTTCTTACAACTTTTAAATTTCTTCTAGCCTTTTAATTATTGGTGACACCAGCTCATCAGGAATGCTTTCTTTCATTACTAATTTCAGCTCAGGAATTACTCAGTTTAAAGTTCCAGATCCCTGAAGGAATAACCTATATTAACTGTTTCTTTACGCTTTATCTCTCATTTATCCTTCAGTTCAATACAATCAGGTTTCCATCTCACCTCTTCATTAAAGCTAATCTGCTAGAGTCAGGAGAAATCTATTCTCCAAATGCAATGCATGTGCTTCAGTCTTTATTCTCCTGCAGCATTTAGCTCCCCTGGACACTCTGCTCCTCTTGAATTCATTTGTCCTCGTTTTTGTGACTCACTTTTCCTAGTTATTATCCCATTCTTTCCTGCTTAGTCTCCATCACAGGTTTCTCTTCCTTTATCTACCCTTTCTATGACAGAGTTCAAGGTTCTGTATTTGGCCTTCTACCTGTATCACTGGGTTATTTCAACCATTCTAAAGTCTTTTGTCACTGCGACTATCTCTAACCTGACCTCTTTCCTGTCCTCCAGGCACACGTATTCAACTGCCTATTGGACATGTCCAACAATGCCTCACAGACATCTAAAAGTATCCAAAGGCAAAATCACTTCTTCTCAGATGTGGTTCTCTTCATACTATTTTGATGAAAAGCATCCATCCAGTCACCTAACAAGAACCCTTGCCATCTTCCACCTGCACCAATCATTCAAGAAGTGACAAGATTCCATTAATTTTAGAAATTAAATATACTTTGTTTACTACCTTCTTTCTATTCCTGTAATTTCTTCATTAATTCAGGGCCTTCATCATCTCTCAATTACTGTAATAATGCTAATTAATAGTCAATCTCTCTTTCTCTCTGCTTCAAAACTTCCTTGACATTTCTATCAGAGTAAAAAATGCAAATCTGATCATATTAGTTCCATATTAAAAAGTTGTTCTGTTAATGATTGACAGAGGATATAGAAGTCTCCTACTATAATTTTAAGTCTTGTCTATTTCTTCTTGCAAGAGTGTTAAAGTCTCTTTGTGGATTTATCTATGTTTTGTTTGTTTCTGTAAAGCTTTGCTTCACTTACTTTTAAGTTCCATTATTGGAAACATGCACATTTAGAAAAAGCATGTCTCTTTAATGAGTTGACCAATATTGATTATTACAAAAATCTCTCTTCATTTCTGGTCATACTCATTGTTTTGGGGTCTACATTGTCAGATATTAATATAGCCACATCAGGTCTCTTCTGATTGGGTTCGTATGGTGTATTTTTTATCTCTTAACTTTCAACCTATCCATGTTGCACTTAAAATGCATTTCTTATGGAAAGCATATTATTAGCTTAATAACTGATTTTTAAACTATTACTAATTGCTACTAGTAATTATTTTTAATCCCATCTGACAATATCACTTTTTCTTTGGTGTGTTTATTCCATTTATATTTAATGTAAGTATTGATATGCTTTGAGTTTAACACCTTATTTTTAATTTCCATTTGTTTCCTTTGTTTTTCCTTTAATCTTACTTTCCTAAGTTATTTTTACGATTCTTATGTATTTATATCACTATTACATATAATAAACCCCACAATATAAATGTTTTCACTTTAAGCAAATGTGTTTCAAGGAAGTTTGAGGGGAAGAAAGTCATATTTACCTCTTTATTTACCACTTCAGCATTCTTCAATTCTTCCTACATACCTGAATTTCCAAGTTGAATAAACTAAAGAGCTCCTTTTGGCAATTGTTGGAGTGCAAGTCTGATGGCAACAAGTTCTCTCAGCTTTAATTTATTATTTATTCATTTATCTAAAATATATCTAAGTCACCTTCATTTTATAAAGTTATTTATGCTGGATATAAGAATCTAGGTTGACATTATTTTTCAATTGTTTTCTTTTAGCACCTTAAGATGTCAATTCATTGTGTTCTGGCTTGCATTCCTTTTAATGAGATTGTTGCTCCCTCACATATGATGTGCTTTTGACTTTGGCTTCTTTTAGGATTTTCTCTTTACATTTGGATTTCAGTAATTTGATAATGCAAAGTACATTTCTATGAATTTATTTCCCTTGAGGTTCACTGAACTTATTGGGTTTGTAGCTTCATACATTTTTAAACATATAAGGAAAAAGCATAGTCATTCTTTCTTAAGTGTTTTTTTTTTTCTGCCCCATTCTCTCTTTCCTATCCTGTGGAACTTCAATTACATGTGTATTTGACTGCTTGATATTGTTTCATAGGTCAACTAATGCTATGCCTGGTGTATTTTCCATCTTTTTTTCTATACTTTATTTTGGATAAGATCTATTGATCTGTCTTCAAGGTCACCAATTTAATTTTGTTGATTGTCCTGTACAACCCATCTATTTTTTCATATATTGTGGCTTTTCAGATATATAATTTCTTTGTTTTTTAAAAATATTTCCCATTTTTCTAAAGAAATTACCCATCCCATCTGTTAATCTATTCTTCCCATCTTTCTCTACTTGAAGTAGATGTTTTGAATTCTTTTCTATTAGTTCTTGTATCTGGATCATCAGTGGTCTGCTTCTGCTGATGTTTGCCCTTGGTTATGAGTCTTATTCTTGCTTCTGCACAGGTTTTGCAGTTTATCATTGCATTCCAGAAATTACATATACAGAGAAAAAGTGATCAATGAAGAATAATACTGTTTTTTGCCTCCAGATATTTCAAGTTCCTCTTATACCCATTGGCTAAGGTGAGGAGATGATTATTCAGATTTCAGCAAGTGTTCATTTGACTGGGACTGAGCTATGGCTCACCTCTGGTCAGCCCAACACCCAATATCCATCTTCCTAAGAAGGGCTAATCTCTTTGTTCCTATCAGGATTTGATTTGGGATCCCTGTGTAACTCTTCCGGATTCCTCAGTTTCAGGCATAAGGAGAATGTGGGAGATGGAACAGATGGAATGATTTCTTTCTGCTTATCAGGTTTGCCTTCACAAATTTAGGAATGGGGTAGACAGGTTTGTTCTGTAGAGCAAATCATTATCAATTTTGACAGCCTTTCAGATTCCATTATTTCCCACCTGTCTCCACCACTGCTGGTAGCTCAGTTGGATTTGTCTCCACCCAGTTAAACTCTGGGTCTTGAGCAGCTCTCTGCTTTCCCTCCATCCAGACCATCCAAGACCGAAGGGCCCTTCTCTAGAAATCAGTTAGTTAGGACTTTCTTGTCTCCATTATACTTTAATAGTTCCACATGTAAGTATGATTTTTATATTATTCATATTTTTTTGTGTGTTCTAAGGTAGTCTGTGTCTAACTTGGAAGCAGAATGTGCTTATAGAACTTTAAAGAATTTTCTGAGACTCTGTTCAAACTTTACCTCTTACACGTCTTTACTGAACTTCTCATTTGAAACATTCTTCTGCGAGGCTCTTGTGTACAATACCATGATATCAACTGAAGGTTTAGAGGACCTGTATATTTATAGGTTTATTCTACCGTAAGATAAAAATATTTGAGTCTAGAGCCACATTTTGTTTATCCATTAACACCAATAAATAGTGTAGATTCTGCCTCACAATAGATGCATAATACATGTTTGTTGACTATATCATGTTTTCTATTGCCTCCATGACCTTGAACATGTTTGGTTTATTTTTCTCCCCATTGCATGAAATTCCCTTCCTTTTCTTCATCTGGGAAAGGAAAGCTTATACTTCAAATCCAGCTTATACTTCAAAATCCAGCTCAGTCAATCTTTTCAGTCAAATCCTCTTTCAAAACAGTTACCACATTATATGGTAATTTTAAGTATGTCCCCCACCTCCAGTACCAGAGTGCAAGTTATAGAAAATAGCAGAAGAGACAGCTTAATGTGTTTGAAAGGACACTGGCTTCAGTTTCAGATGGACTGGGGTTTAAATGGATTGTGTTTGTACTTAATAGTTCTGAAATCTTTAGCAACTTTCTTAATTTTTCTGAAAGTGCATATATACAATGCCTGACACATAATTGGAACTCTATAAATGGCAGTTATGATCATTGTGAGGCATTAAAAAAATATTTCTTATTACAAAGTATTTACAAAGTATTTATTGAATGAGTGAATGATATAATAAACAATAGCTATAGTGAGTCAATGAAACTTTCCGCAGGCTTAGCTTTTATTTGTACTATCTCTGTAAACTATTTTTTCTTACATCTGATATTTACTCCTTCTTATCAGTTTGACAGTGGTTCTTAATTAACTACTTTTGTTCAAGGTTTTGAATGAAGCAGTATGGCCTATAATAATACCCTGCCTACTTAGGAACAATTTATTTCTGATGTTTCACAGGTCCTCAGATTTTGCTTAAAGTTTTCAAATATTAAGTATCTAAAAGTAAACTTTCTTTCATGTGCTATCATAATTCTTTAGACAAAAAAGAGAAGGGTTTGTAATAAATACCAACTAGTAGTGATAATAAATACTCATTAAATATTTATATATTTGATTTATACCTATTACATAATAAATTCACTTAATGTAGAAAATATTATCTAGCTAATGCAACATAATATCACAGTTTATGGCCTGTAATTTGAAAGTTCATAAAAATCCAGACTGAATATCTTTCTGAAGGATTGGGGATTTTTAAAATTTTCCATAGTGAAAGTATATTATTGACTATGGTGTCTGGTCCTTCAGAGAATCTTATTGCTTTTTATATTTGTTGTAGACTGACAATAGTATATCTGGCATTTCAAGATAAAATGAATCTGCATTTTACACTTATAATCAAGCCATCTTCTTTTGCTGCAATAAAAATATTGAAAAGTGGAAAAGAACAGTAAGACATCCTGACACATCTACACATTCTGAAACATAAGCAAAATAAAGAATTTGAGAATCCACAAATCAATTTTCCATTGTAGAGATTCATTATCTGTTATCCTGCCTGACTGAGCAGCTCTATGACTGAACAAGAATTAGAGCTCATTCAATTTTTCCCTTTCTGGCAGCACAGTCATGAAGGAAAGTGCCAGGATGAAATGGGTAGACCACCAACTTTGTGGATTTTTTCTCTTGTACATCAGGATGATACCAGCCCAAATGTGCTTTGTTTCTTTTTTTCCCAAACCCTCTGCTTGATTTTCCTCATCTGCAATTTACTGAGTTTAAACTCATTCTCATTTTACATGCCACACAACCTATTTTTTGTTTTTTTGCCAATGAGTTTGACTTTATTATTTTGAAAACCACCTCCACCCAAATGCTGCTGATTCAGCAGGACATTTTTCCTCTTGAAAGGCAAAACCATTTCACATGAAAGTCCTCCTAAAGATGATTTGTTTTTTCTTAGCGTTATAAGTTTTGTCATCGTCTGCATTTCTCTCAGCATAAAAGGCTCCCTCCTGCCTTTCCCTTTTATTTATTAGCTGCTGTACTAACAATAGTTTCCTGGAAGCAGGGAAATTTCTTACCTTCTGGCTTCTTGCTGGTCAACACAAGTCTCCCTTTGACATGTTACATTTGGGAATGAAATAATATATGAGACTAGGCAGTGTTTCAACAAAAATAAAGTCAGAAACACAGATATCTGATAAATTTCTTGTGAAACAGACAAGAAAAATGTGTGTGTGCATGCATGTACACTTACCTGTTAAAATGGGTTAGGAAGTTATTCTTAAAAGAGCACCATAGGCCATCCGTATGATTTATATGAGGTGCATTGTGTATCTTTGCAAACCTAGGGCAATGCTCTTCCTTATTCAAGTAAATCTTAGCAATTTAATTGGTGGTTGAATTAAATACCTGAGAAATGAAAAGGAATTGGAATGAGAAGACAAGTGAGATGTAGGAGAAGGCATTTGTGGAAAGAAGCCAGATTTCTATCACAGAAAATCTCTGTGCCTAACTAATACCTCCACAGTTCTGCAGGTGAATAGCCAAGTTCTTCATGTTTATAAGTGAGATTACAAGAATTTAATGATTGGGAAAGGAGAAAAGAAAAAAAGGTATGCAGTGTCATGTTTTTCATATGAAACTAGGCCCAGTGCCTTTCTCTTTGCTCTTTTCTCTCCAATAAAAACAACCAGATTTGACATTATTATGGCATTTTATTCTACTTCTTTGAAAAGCAGACACAAATAAATGGTGAAAGTGTAAGTTCCATGAAGTAATTTTGCTATATCTCAGTCTTCATCACCCTTTGCTTTTAGGAAGAAAATTGCCAGAAAAATTGCTAATCTATTTTTTTCCAGTTAAAATGCTCACTGACAAAACCTTAAAGATTTTAGTGTATCATCATCACTGTGTCTATTCTGAAAGGACCTTGTCATTTGTACACTCTTATGCATAAATCATAAATATTTATAACATGCTGAGGCATTCAAGACTAGTTTGAACAAAACAAAGCAAAACAAAGTGAGCTGCTACTTCTTAAAAATAAACAAATCTGGGTAGAAGATATAATGACATCTTGAGATTTGTGAACCCCATTTTACCCACTTATCTGAAATTGTATGTGAGTCCATTGGATATCACATTGATATAAAAATAAACATATATAAAATGATATTCCTTTGCTATGCAAATAAGATATGTTTCAAATGTTACCAAATTAAGTCATGGAACTTCTTAATAGCATACGTCTTCAAAATTTGGTTCTTGGACTCTCTGCAGAATTATCTAGAACAGGCCTTCTTAAATGATGTGTGATGAAGGTCTTTTTCTTTTTTCCTTAATCTGGACTGAAATTTTTGTACTATGCTCTGTACAAGGAAATAAGCCCACTAATCGTGGGTCTTGGGTGTTGCTGTAATGTCAGGCTGGTCAGAAAGTTTTAGTCCTTTTATTTCAATATCTTTACTTCTTTCTTCCAGGACTGGTAAGAAAAGGTTTGCAAACTCTTACTGGTCCTCGAATCACACTTCGGGTAGCTCTGAATTAGCAGCTGGTGAAAGTCCTAAATAGTCTTGTGGGCTGGGCTTATGGACTGTCACTTTAACAAGCCCCCAGGTGATGTTTATTCACCCTAAAGTTTAAGAACTATTACCATCACATAAATCTAAATATTGTCATTGCTCTCAATCACAAGCCCGTGGAATCTGGTATCAGTTATAGCACTTCATGGAGCAAAAGGATTTACAGCAGGCAGTTTGCTTTGCAGCTAAGCATATGGTCATTTTCCCACACTCTAATTCTCTCTCATCATCACTGTCCAGGCAATGCATTCATCTTTCCTCATCTGAAGATCCTGTTCTCTGTCCATTAGGCACATATGTTTGTTTTCTTCCTTGGCTTCCAAGCTTTGCATCAGATGATTTCTCTCTCCCACTGCACCATTTCTTTGACTTATTTTTTTCTGCTAATTCTAGCCACTACCTCTGACCATTGACCACCAGCTTTAAGTTCAACCTTATCTTTGTCATTTTCTGATACATACTTTCTCCCTCAGTGATTGTATTCATTTGGATGACTTTCCTCCATCATTTCTATATTAACAATTTCAGTTTTTCCATTTTAATCCAGTATATTCTTTCCATTACTACACCCTGTCTATAAATTACCATCCTTAAAACTCTTTTCTTCCTTTCATTTCTATTTCTGCCAATGTCAACAGCCTGCCTCGTGCATTTAAAATGGCCACAGAAGGTACATTCTGTCAACGTCTGTTACATGACATTCAGGTATACTTCAAGGTGCATGTTGTCACCCAAAGCTGTGTAGCACAGTAGTTCTGATTCTCTCCATCATCCAGGCTCAGAATCATGCAGACAGATTTTGTCTCCATCATCATTCATTTATACACTCAACAACAGAAGTCATTTGGGAGCAGTTGATAAAGGGCCAGGGAAATGAATGCTGCCTCTGTCAGCTCCACTGCAGGAAAGATGGGGTAGAAGGACAGAGCAATGATGGATCTAAGGGCAGACAGTTAAAAGAATTGGATACTTTTAATTTTTAAGTATATCTTTGTCAGCATTACTTTGCACAAAGGTGTCCAGCACATGGCATCTGTGTGTAACATTACAAAACTCACCAATTATAGATGATCATACTCGCTTAGATATATTCAGGAACTCTTCTCTTTTGCATGGATTAGATTGCCCCAGTAGGGCAAGGAATTCTAAAATCATGCCATGGGAACTGTCTTCCTCTTCGAGTGGTCCCTGAGTAATGCATAAAGGGGAAAAACAAAACAAAGGAATATCTTATTTTACTGGGGTTTGGGCACAGTCCCAAAGTAGAACTCCAATAAATCTGGATGAACCATGCAGAAGGCTCCTATTGTACCAAGTAAGCCAAGCCTTCAAACCAAAGAAAGCCACAGGGCTTTCTGTCTCAATTCCATGCTCTTCGTTAGCTCTTCCAAATTAGTAACTTATGATAGTTATGGTCTAAAAGGCAAAAGGGGGCCAGGATCAGCGAGAAGTATAAAGAAAAGTAAGGAAAGGGTGTGCCCATAGGGTAAAGCTGCCTTAAGCTGCCTCCTGGGTGAGCCTTAGACCAGGCTACTATACCTAGACTTAGCAATCATGTGGGAAAGGAAAGACGAGGAGGATGGCAGGACCATGGTACGGGAGCAGGCGCTGGTGCTCTCCTCTGCCTGGCTGGTACTGAGTGGAAGAGAAGGGAGAAGGTGGGATCTCACTAAGCAAGGGGTTGAGCTTTTAGCCCTCCAGAAACACACTTGTAAGGGCCTTTCATTGCTCATAGTCTATATATGAGTATATTCTATGTAATCACCTGGAACACAAGGAACATATCTTTAATGGCTGTATCAGAGTCAGTATTGCACTGAGAGCAGAGAAGGTGTTCATTATTAATGTAATTGGTCATTGGTATTTCGACAGATTCGCAGCCTTTAATTTGTATGCACCGTTTACAGCCAGGGGTATTTTGCATAGTGACTTGGAAGTGAGAATGTGTCATTAGGTACAAGGCTGTTGTGATTTTTAAAACACTTCGTAGTTTACAAAGTATTTTTATTATGTGTTCTCTTGCAAAACCTCATCACAACCTGAATAAGTTGTTAAAATCACTGTTATTGATATTTTACAAATGTGAAACTCATGGCTTTTAAGAACCTGCCCCTTTTTTGTACTCAGCTAGTACAGGTGGAATTAAGATTTAAATTCAGACCTCAGGATTCTTTACCCTGTGATCTTTCGTGGTACCAGGCTGTTTTCCTAACAACGGCAATCCTGCCTATTCCTATTGTACACCCAGCAAAAAAATTCACTACCTTATTCCTGAATGAAGAGACCAGTGAAACCAACTAGTACCAAAATTGTTAACTATTAGATTCACAATGTGAGGCCAATATTCAAAAACATTATCTCTTCCCAAGCAAGAATTTTAGTATTCCTGATGAGCTGAAGAAAAACTCTCATCCAATCTATAAATCTCTGTGTGTCATCATTTCCCCACCACAATCTTGGTCTTCATTCTTCTGAATGATATGAGTAACTGATGCCTTTTTGAGAGGGTTGGGAAATGAGCCTTAGAGAGTAGGCAAGAAAACGTTAGGTCAGCCTTCAGAGGATGAATGGAAATTAGTGGGATAACTGAACCAGAGGCCAGTTTTAAATGCTTTTATTTCCTTGCATGGCTTGAGACAGAATTAACTGATACCAAGTGTGTCATCTTCTTTGTCCTTTCCTCAGGGTGGTGCTTCCATGTATGATCCTTGGGCCAGTGCAGGTGCTTGGAAAATGTGCAGATTCTTGAGGTCCACCTCAGATCAAGTAAATCAGAGTATCTAGGATTGGGTCCTTGATATTTATGCACACTTACCCCAGAAATATTGCCAGTGGGAGATTACCTTGACTGCATATGCAGATATAAAACTTTTTTTCAGGCACCAGTTCCTCAAGTATATGTTGAACTTTTGGCAGCTTTCCGTAGCACCTATTAGAATGGGTCAACATCAACGAGAGGTATTTTGTCTCAGAGGAGTTGGAATATCAGGTACTTAATTTTCTTATTAATCGCAGAAAAAAACAGGAGTTTGAGAGATAAAAACAAAGCAGCATTTTTTAAACAACTCTATTTTTACTTTCTGTTTAATTTCATTAACCTGTATATTTTTGGAATAATAAGCAACTATATTCTTTGACAGGATTATTAAATCCCATTTATGTTCATGTGCATGTGGCTTGTAAATGATGCAATCAGAAAAGAAAAGAATGCCCAAGCCAACAATTTCCAAACAATTTTCAGTGGGAATAAACTATTTTTGAAGTCTTCAAATATTGCAAATATTGCTTAGCCATAAGCTATAAAAGACTGGAAAAAATGTTAAAAAGAGAAAGTTGAGAGAACATTTTGAAATGTTAAGTTATAGTACAACTCCACCCAATGGATTTCTATTGAATTTCACTTGTGTTAAGAAACTATATATATTAGATGCTATATATAGTATATATATAGCTATATAAATATATATTAATTTATATTTGATCACAAATATTTGATCACAGTTGTTATGTGAAAATTAAATGATTAGTGATACGAATAGAAAAAGGGCTGGAAGAAAATACGTCCAGATATAAACAGCTTTTGATATGTGTGGAAAACTTGGAATTAATATATTTTCTATTTAAAAATATTTTCCATATTTCATCTATCTGTCTATATCCATATTCTTTATTTATGTAAACATAATAGTGAATAAAGGTCAATAAAATTCACTTTTAAAGATAAGGAACATTTTACAAAGCGCTGATGGCCAAGGTTTTGGGGCTGTCTGCGTGATAAAAGGTTTTACTGTTTAGCTCTGGTATCATGTTTTTAATTGGTTGTGGTTTGTAATCCAATAGTTCAATAAAAACAGAAGTGAGATAATTGCATTTTACTTTCATCTTTTCCACTAACTTGGTTTGCTGTTATGGGCAAATAACTTAATATCTCTACTTTGGGTTCCTCAGTGAAATAAGGACAACCACATAAGCTTTTTTTAAACTTTAGCATCAAGAATTAATTGAGGCAATGGCTGGAAAAAAATCATAAGTACATGAGGAAAATATTCATTAATATTCTGCAAGATAATATCATTAATTCCTTTCTTGGGGCAGTTTAGAAATACTAGCAGCCTAACACTTTCTGAAAACTAAAACCAAATAAGTAATTCTAAGAAAACAAAGATTGTGATAAAAATAATAAAAATGAATAAAGTAAGTGGCAATGGAGATTTGTTTAGTTGAGCATAAGAAATAATTATATATGGTTCATGAATCAGTTAAAGTAAGGTTTAAGCTGCTAAAAAATTTCAAATATAGTGGCTTAAATAAGATAGAAATTAAATTTACCACTTATTTAGGAGTCCATCTGGCAATGGGCATCCAGGCTGGTAGGGAGACTGTATTACATTTCTGGCAGGAATTTAGTTATATAGCTATACCTAATTTTAGAGAGGCTGAGATGTGTAATCCCTGAGTGGTCTACTGTATCAGATTAGAAAAGGGGTAAAGGTTTTTTGTTTTGTTTTGCTTTAGGCTAAGTAGTGTTCTGCTAGTTGTATTTATACTTAGCTTGGTCTCTGAAAACAGTTTGTAAAATCATCGCATCATTGGATGGAAACCATACCCTATTACTCCCTCGTTGATCTTACCTCTCCCATTGATTTAAATTCCATCCATATGTGGATGATTCCCAAGTTTATATTTCCAGCTTTGATCTCTGCTGGAAACACACCAGAATGGTGTAATGAACAGTTTACTCATTTCATCCATTTGGATGTCTAACATCTCAAATTTAACATGTCCAATCAATTAAGGGCTAAGGGCACCGCCATTCACCTAAAACTTAGAAGCCAGATTTGATTTCTGCCCTTCACAAGAATACAGTCCCTGGCATTTCTATTTTCCCTTTCTTCCATTTGTAATAGAAACCCCACATTTTTAGATGGATAACAGGCATCCCAGCTACAGAGTATATTTCCAGCTCCCCTTGCAGTCAGGCGTGGTCACATGACTAACCCCTGTTTAATGGTAATAGTCTAAATTCATACACACATTTTCCAGGTCATGTTTATTAAAAAAAGGGGTGGCAAATTGGACTCTAACACTTACATTTGTACACAAATATTTGTAGCAGGGTTCTTCATAACAGATACAAAAACTAGACACAAATGTCGATTAAAAGATGAATGTATAAATAAATTTTGGTAAAACTATCTAATAGAATAGTTCTCAGCAACAGAAGGGAACAAACTTCTGACACACACACTGACAGAAAAATTTCAGGAACATTATGCTGAGTGAAATTAGCATTGTACAAAAAGTACAACCTTCATATTTACATTTGTAATGAATTCTACAGCAGGAAAAATTATTGCAGAGTGGTAGAAAGTAGGTCAGTAGTTGTCTGGGGGTATTCACTGCAGAGGCAAGCAGGGACTTTTTTGGGGAAATATATACATATCATCCAAGTTTCCATCATAGGAAACTAGAAAAATAAGATCAAATTAAATCCAATGTAATCATAAGAAAAGAAATAATAAGAATTAGAGCAGAAATCAATGATATTAAAAACATGAAATCAACAGAGAAAATTAATAAAACCAACAGTTGTTTCTTTGAAATGATCAATAAAATCAATAAGCCTCTACCCAGGTTACCTAAGGAAAAAAGAGAGGACACAAATTACTAATCTCAAAATTGATCATTGAAAGAAAAATCAAGGAATACTATGAGCAACTTTAGACCCACAAATTTGATAACCTAGATGAAATTGACCAGCTCCCTGCAAGACAACTTGCCAAAGCACAAGAAGAAATAGACTCTCCGAATAGTCCTATGTCTATTAAATAAGTTGAATTAATAATTAATAATCTTCTAAACTGAAAGTTCCAGGACCAGATGGATTCACTGGTGAATTACACCAAACATCTGAGGAAGAATTTATTCTAATCCTGCACAATATTTAGAACCAGAGGGAAAACTTCCTAATTCCTTCTATGAGGCCAGCATTACTCTAATCCCAAAACCAGACAAACACATAAGAAAACTGCAGACCAATATCTTTCTTGAACATACATGTAAAATCCTTCTTTCAGTCCCATAATTATGGGAATCACCCTTCATTCCTCAGCCCTTCATCTAATAAAGTCCAAGTCCACTGATGAATTTTTCAATATACATGTTGGATCTGTTCACTACCCTTTAATCTTTTTTCCTCTATCTTGGCCTAGGCCACTAATATCAATGAGACTGTAGCAATGACCTCTTAATTAGTCTCCCCTTTGCCAGAGCTGTATGATCCCACCTCTTTTTCCCCTCTTCCCCACATTTCCTAAGTCCCTTTCATGTTTCAGTAATGTTGGAAATTTTTAGATTCTTTAGATTTGCCATATTTTAACTCACTGTGGGAAAAGTCTGCATATGCTTCTTTTCTACCCAGAACACTCCTTAATTTCATTCCCACCAAACCAGTTTGGAGCTCCTACTCAGCCATCTGGGCCAAACCTAGATAGGACATTGCTTATTAAGAGCATCAACTGTTGGGTTAGTGTCCTTCCTCTGGGCTTTTACAGAATCATTGTCTCATACAGTTTTAGCAGTTGTTATTCTGAATTCTTTTCTGTATCTCCCATCTAGATTATTTTTTGTTGCTTCTGCAAGGACAGAGTACAAATCTGTCTTGTTCATGGTCATAGCCATTATTTATCAAAGTTCCTGGTTCATAGTAGGTCCTCAATAAGCATTTGGTGAATGTCTATACTGTTACAAAAACTAGCTACATGAGATGCTTATAATTTTCTGAGTTAATGTGAAGATGTGTACATAGGTCAGTCATGTTAACTCACAGTGGGCATAAGAATGGTAAATCTAGTTTGTTCTATAGTGGAAGGAGTTGGGACAGATCCTTTAGAATGTTTTGGGAACAACCTCTGCAAAGGTAAGACTGTTGTTATAAAATGTTTCCCAAAATCTGGTGAGAAATCTGCCCTTGGGAATCAAAACTGCAGGAGAATAAAGTTGATGAAAGAAAATTACTGTTAGACATCTCATGTCAAACAAATCTTGTAACTCTTGTTTTGTGCCTTCCAGCTTGAGTGCATAAGAGAAAAATGCAAATTTTCCAAGTGAAGTACAGCTAACAGTGCACAAATCTCAAGAAGACAGTAGGATACACTTATTAAAACTTGGCAGGGATAAGAAATGAATGAGTTTTTCTCTGAAATGACAGTTTTTTCTTTTTAAGATTAGTTTTTTTCTTAAGCTACATCAATTATAAATAATTGTCTGCAAGCAAAACTGGCACAGCTAAACTTAAAGCAAATAAACCAAGAAATTAAACTGATTAAAAAATAAACAAGAGGTTTTAGCCTTTCTTGAGGGAATAGCTTCCAAAGAATGCCTATTTCCTAACTTTGTATATACAGGAATATTAATTTAAAATTATGGGTGACATAGATTAATGTTCTGCTGTTGTTAGAAAGAATTCTCTGGGAATCTACATTTTGGGCTTGCCTTATAAAGAAAGCTATATTACAATACTTCTGGCATTCATCTTAGTCAAGATTCCTTGTTCTGCACAGTGGAATCCAAGCCAAGGTAGTTTAAGTAGCAAAGGGAAATTTATTTTAAGGATATAGGGGTGTATCAAGGAACCCAAGGACTAAGATGTAGTTAGTCCTCAGGAAAAGGAAAGCTCCAGAAAATTCCCTCCCTCACTATGTCTTTTTATTTTCTTCCTTTTTCCATTAATTCCTTTCTTTCTCTTTTTGTTTTTAATCGTGGTCCACCTGGCAGAATATTGCTGCCCCAAACATCTCTCTCAGTCTAAATTCCATATTCTCACAAGTGAGAACCTGACTGGTCTAGGCTGGACTCCTGTCCAATAAAGTCATGCAGGAAAACATGTCTACCAAGGCTCACAGATGTGTTGCCAAGTGAAGGGAGAGGATAAGGGCAGATTATAGATCCACTGTAGTTTGTCAATCGCTGGATGGGACCAAGAAATACTAACTTCATATTAAATTGGAGTGCAATTAAAAAATGAAAGAAAATGATATGTTTGAATAAAGTATCTTTCTGAAGATCTCCTCATGTGAGTTCCATCTTCACCCACTCTGGACCTATTTCCATGAATTGCATGTAGGTATAACCATATCAGCAACACATGTTCAGGGACCAGTGCCCAGTTCTTTTTCTACCACTGGCTGCAGTGCATGCTTCTCAGTAACAAATGGATGAATGGCACCGAGAATAACTGAGAATCGCAGTAATAATTTCATTCAGGTTTGTCAGGCTCATTTGTGAGGACGCAGTAATAAATACTGATGGATAAAAAAGGCTAAGTATGTGTTTCAAATTGGTCTATTTTAGGTATGCTGGATGAATGTTGCTCCCCAAACCATCTCATCCATAGTATTTTGAAGTCTTCCAGGACATTTTCAACTATTCGTTTAGCTTTAGTGACTCCCTCCATGCTGCTGACATCCTGATATTATATGGTCTGCCCGCATCACTTTCCCAATAACCAGGCCTATTTTTTTTTATTATTTCCTATTGCTTTCTCAAAAGTAAAAACTTCAAAACTGAACTCATTCTTAACCACCTTCTTGGTTCCCCCTCTCTGTGAACAGTTCCCTATTCCTTGAAAACTTCATTTCTTCAGTCTCCATGTCCTGTTGAAGTTTAAGAAATCCCCTTATCTATTTCACTTGGCCTATCCCTCTGTATTGATTTATACCAGGCTCATCATTTTTATCTTGGGCTAATAGGACCGTATTTTAAACTTGTTCCTTTGCTTCCATCTTCCCCTTTTGCTCTATCATCACTGTCTTTGAAAGATGCTGCTGTAAGCATACTGACATGATTATTTTCTGTTTTAAAAGCAATTCTGGAGTTTCCATTGTGAACAGAATAATGTCCATGGTGCTGTTAAATCTGATCCCAGCACAGCTTTTCATCCTTGTCTCCCTGCCACATAGTCTATGTTTGAATCATCCAGAAATTCAGGCCATGCCACAAACATGTCATGCTCCTGTGCTTTCTGAATACAGTACTTACTACATTAGGTATTGGTTATTTGTAAACTCTCATTTCCCTTAATAGACAGTGGGTTCTTCAAGGGAAGAGATGCAATCTTTGTTCCCCTTTGTATCCATCTTAGGGCAGTACCTACCTGTTGAGTAAATGCTGATTAAGTGAAGCTATGCCATCCAATAAGCCTATACATTATTTTGCAACTGAGAAAGAACTGAGCATTGTAGGAAGCAGAAAACTATATGTCCTTATGATTTTCCTCCACTTACAAAACATCAGGAATAATCGCACTGTGTTATGGAAATTTATTTGTGAGAGAATTCTGTGTCATGAGTGACAGCCACCAGAAATTACAATGCTGAGAATATTTACAAAAGGACAATGTCACCTCCAAACTACAAGTTTCTTCTTTTTCCTTCTTTAAAGTTCAGTCCTTCAGATGCATTTCAATATTGCTACATCACACTACTTTAAGGTTTTTTTTTCTGTAATTTTGTGTTGTCTCTAAAGCTCAGTTATCTTTCACAATTTAAAAAATCCCATACTTAGGTAATAGGATGTTATATTCAGTGGCTGCCAAGGCATGAAGAAAGTAGAGGCTCCATTTCAAAGTAGGGCCACACTGCAGGACTTGAGAAAAGAAGATGGTAGAAAGCTTGCTTTGCAATCTTGAACTGACTACTGACTCTTGCCTATTAAATAGTCTCAGGGGCCAAGGAGTGGAACAGAGACTGAGAGAGTACTTCTGGAGACCTGCTGCTATGCTATGGGACCCCTCTCCCATCAAGGTGAGGAAACCTTGGTCCTACCAAAAAGTGTTTAGGCTTTGGCTGTTCTAAGCACCTGGTGGACTCACTATCAGTCAAGTTAGGATTTTTCTGCTTTAATGGTTTCCTGTGATTCTGATGTAGGCGATTAGTAAGATTGAAGCAAGAATGGATGATGGAGTTCAATAGTTAAGAACATGAGGTTCTATAAACATAAAATGTACATGTTCCACAGTTTATTTAGTTCATTTATTCAGTTTATTTAATTTATTAAGGAAAAACCACCAGAATGGTAAAGCTCGTTCAAAAAAATTTGATAGGGTTGACTATATATAGACACTGACTAAAAAATACTACTATAAGATTTTTAGGTTAAATACAGAACCGGTTAATGTGCTACAAGGCAATAAAACTATAACCTCTGGAATTATTTTATCTAAAGGATAGAACTGATTTGCATGTCTGGATGCAAATGACATGAAAAATATGGCTGAAAAAAACCTATCAATTAATGTGTAACTTTAGAATCAGAGTCTTATGAATAGAAATGGTTATCACACAAAGGTACATTTTCTTAAAGAATAAGATCACCTTTGAATGGGCTTGGAAAAAACACAGAGTTATTCTTTTACCTTACTTCCAAGTTTGGACAGTGTCTCTTAGCAGTCTCTGACCATGATTTCAAGCCTGTTAAGACATACCTACTGGCCCCTGCAGCTGGGGCCAGTGTGCTGGTTTTTGGCTCCCATCTGAGGAGTCAGAAGTGCAGTTGTTAGGCTGGGTGGTTGCCTGTCGATGAGCCAAAGAAAGGGACCATGTTGGCTATCCTGCACACCCACAATAGGGCAGGGCAAAGCGTGCAAGAGGATTTTCTGTAGGTCAGACATGGAACATGCGAAAAAGTCGAGCAAGTGGGACATTTAAAATTCTGTTCAGGAGGATTACTGAGACTCTGAAGAGAGAGGCAAGAACAATCACTTGATGCCTAAGGGAACAGTAGGCAAAGGTCTGAGGAGGAGAATGCATCATCTGCATCTAGAGGAATGTACGTAAGAGGTCCCAGAGGATGGGGGCAGGGTGGTCCCTGGAAAATGGACGGCTCTAACCCCCTGACCCGCTCACTACTAATCACGTTAGGACTTTTCTGCTTGAATCCTTATCCTTTCCTGTGATTCTAATGTAGGCAATTAATAAGACTGAAGCAAGACGGATAATGAGGAATAGAAACACACGCCTTTCTTAACAGGTCCTTGAATTCAGGCTTCCTTGCATTCAGCCAGGCCAACCACTTTAGAAGGGAAAAACTTTAATGCTAAATCACATGCACAGTTTTTACTACTATGTGGGATTGGGCATTTTTATTACCCATCTAAGAACTTTTATTATCTGTGAGTGACCAGAAAGTCCTGAGGCTAGCTGCAATTTTCCTCCAGGCAGCAGTCTACCAAGTACAAAATAAGGTCACTTAATAAGTGGGCATGCTTAATAGAAGTATGTGTGTGCATGAGAAAATGTGTCTTTTAAGCATGACCTTGCAGCTATCCTTTCAATTTAGTAAGTCTGTGCTCTCAATGTCTGTACTGTGGGCAATTTTTATCCCTATATTGAATATCCTTAGTTCAGAAAACTTGGGTTCAAATCTTTTCTTCATACTGGCACAATGAAGCATGAATTTGCAAAAAACCTCTGGAATATTGTGCTCCTGATATAAATGTGGTAAACTATTTGCAGAACTGCCGGTGTGTCAGTTAAATGCACTCTGCTCGAGCAAAGAAGATATCTATTTCTAGAAGTGTCATTGTTTTTACATGTTTCATTTCATTTTGTCATTAACCTTGGTTCTGAAAGACAAGCTGTTCTTATTTTCCATTTTACTATGTAACTTGACATAGGCTTATTTTTTGGCATTGCTTTTGCATAACTGTGCATAAGCTGTTTCTTAAAAATAAGAGAATGTCTTTCTGATACTTTTGAAAAGTGTCAGAATATTTTATACATTATTTTTATGAGTTTAATCTTACCACTGCACCAGTAAATGCATTGTAAGAATTGTTTGTTGAAGTAAAAAAGTGCTGCACAAAAGTGATCAGAGGTTTTATGCAAAATACTGGTCTTAATTGGGTCAGCATCAAAGTTGGTTTACTGTTTTGTCTGAAATGTTCTTTGCCCATATTGCCCCATACCTTCCTCTCTCCCTGTGTTCAGATACTTCCTTGACATCTAACCTAAATTTGACCTCTTAATTATTTTCTGTTTCTTTATTCTATTTTATGTGCTTCAAATCACATGACATATCAGACTCTCTCACCTGGCCTTAGTGCATCTCCATATCAGCAGGTGTTTCCAAGTGGTGGAGAGAAGTAGTCCATTTCCATACCAATAGGTGATTACAAGAGGGAATAAGGGCATATCTGGGCTGGAGAGATTGGATGGGGTCCCTTTTGCAGCTGGGTTGCAGAAGCAGACGATTGTTTGTAGGCAATAAACAGGTTTCTCCTACTTTATATTTCCCTTTGACTGATTTCATCTTCAAAGGTAATTTGTCCTGGGTTGGGAATGTATTTCCCCCTGGAGTTACATCTGGTGGTAGTCAGCAGGACCTCTGAACCCAAAATCTGTCTTCATGGGTGTGATGTTTGGGCAGGCCGCTCCTAGGGATGGTGGGGAGATGCTCAAAAAAACCCCTGTGAATGGTGGGGAGGCCCAAGTGGTTGCAGCAGTAGATGGTGTGGCTTCACCTGGGAGCCCCCTATCTGTGTAGCTTCCACTTGGGGAGCCCCTGGTGGGAAATTGGTCTAAGATAAAGCACCTCCTAGATGGGTGGGCCCTTCCCCAGAACTGGGGGAATTAGCCCTCTGTGAGACAGAAGACTGCTTAGAGACCCTGAGTGGTCATGAAGCAGCTGGGATTGTAGGATGTTGTTTCTTAAGATAGTGGAAACGGTTATCGAGGAGAGAAACACACTTCAGCATTGCTTGGAGGAGCTGGGAGATGACCTATGGGATGCCCTTAAGAAAGAGAGACAGTTATTGAGAACATGGGTCACACTCCTGGAAGACACATTAGCAGCGAGGGAGAAGGCAGCCAGAGAATCTACAGTGCAGGAGGCCATTGGGGAGGGGAAAGAAGGAGTGGTGCCTTCATCCCACAAGATGGTAGAGGGGATGTCAGGGGATGGTGAGGGAGTCGGGTTGAGGGCCAAACTGTTGCTGAAGCCATTTCCCAAGGAACCAGCCCCTCCCACATTAAAGGCTCACAGGGTTGTAGTTAAGAAAATAAAAATGCAATACCTTGGGCTCCTCAGGGGGAGAAGCAGCCCCCTCCCCAGGTGTGGAGCACTCCATGCTCCATCCCTATACCCAGGATGAGCTGGTGGACATGAGCATCTGGTTTTGGCAGAAGCCTTTGGAACCTCTGCCTACATGGCTTTTGCATCTTTGGGATATGGGGGTGGGAAACATTGTTATGTTAGGTTCTGAAATGAGTAGACTGGCTTTCCTGATGACTCACTCTTTCCTCTGGCAGTGGTGGCAAAGTGCCTGTCACACCTCAGGGATTCAGGTGCTTCTGGATTGGCTGACAGCAGCCGTCAGGGCAGTTTAACCTAATCAGGGTGATTACCATACTTACCCACTAGCTGGAAAATGTATGCAGAGCTCCAGCAGGTGTTGCAGGAGTTGGGCATGAAAACTATCATCTATAATATGGACTTCCAAGGCCCTGATGAGGAGTTCTTCATTGTTTGAATGAGGAGCCCCGAAAAGGAGCCTTGAGCTCTGTGGACATGCTAACACACATTGTTGCCCCTCCTATACAACTGTACGTGCAAACCAAAGAGTAGTTATAAAAGCCAGGATATGGTCAGCAGATCAACACCCTGTTGCCAGCCCCTACTGTATTAACCCTGGAGACTCTGCTGAGTGAACGTGGCCCTGGACATTTCAACACATGGACCAGTGATGGTGGCCTTTCTGGCATCTTGGGGAAAAGGCCTGGAAGCTGGCCTCCTGTTTGTTCCAGGAATAACAGCAGAATGGCCCCCAAAGATCATTTTAGTGTACCCAAAATGGCTGGGAGCTAAGAGCATCTTACAGGGAAGTTTAATTTTATCTTTATGGCCAGTGCACGTAATTCCCATAACCCTATATATTGACCCATCTGTAACTCCCACAGGGAGGGGGGTGAAAGTCTGGTGTACTAGACCAGGACGAGATCCCATTCCTGCCACTGTCCTATCACAGGACCACTCTCTTGCATGCATCCTACCTGATGGACAAGATTTGCCTATGCTGGTGTCATTAAAACATGTATCTTATCACCCTTAAGGTTATTTTCTTTTACAGTCCTTGTGGCCTGGACCCGCCCCCTACCTCCAGCTGCTGCGTGATGATTGCTCTGAACTCCCTACCTGTTCAGCTACTGGCACCTGTGGAATGGGTGAGCTATGGACTTAATCTGCATAGGACTTTGAACGTAGCTGAACCCTAGGGCTTGAGGATTATCATGATTTTATTGCGGTTGTTATTGTTTGTTATTAGTCTGGTGACAGTGCTCCAGTTTTCTCCCATAGGGGCTATTGTGGAAGATGGGGAGCAAACAAATTGTGAAACAAGATTTCTGGAGGCATGGCCTGAGGGTAAAATTGCAATATTTTCCAGAATCTCTCACCTGGCCTAGTGCATCTCCATATCAATAGGCGTTTCCAAGGGGTGGAGAGAAGGTGATTACAAGAGGGAGCAGGGGCATATCTGGACCGGAGAGGTTGGGTGGAGTCCCTTTTTGCCACCGGGTCATGAGAGATGTGGATGACTGCTTGTAAGCACTAAATGGGTTTCTCCCACTTTATTTCTTCCTTTGACTTTAGCTTCAAAAGTAATTTGCCCCAGGCTGGGAACGTATTTTTCCCGCAGAGTTACACAACATGATGGGCTATATTTTCCTCACTGCAGTATTTTCAGGACCTAGAATAGTAGAATTGCAATACGTATTTCTTGAATAAGTAAATAAATAGATGAATGAATAGATGCATGCTGAAAATATCTTTCCTGGTAATTCGGAGAGCATACCTGTCTGGGAAACACAGTCCTGCACAAGAAAATTCTACTAGTATTACATCTATTTGAAACCTGATATTGTATTAGCTTTAAAGAAAGAACTTGGTGAATTTATACCATGAGTGCTAAGATAACAAACACCATAGTCACACCACTACTACCATTTTTAATCATTCATTAAATATGGGCCTGAGTTAGTGCTAAAGATTTAATATATGTTGTTTCATTTACTCTTCCTGCTATACCAGATAAGTATATCTGACTAAGTGTATTGTCATCTCATTTAACTAATTAAACTGGGTTTCATAACTTAAGGTCGCACAGCACATGAGCTGTGGTAGGATCGGACTCAAACCAAGGTCCACTGTACTTTCAAAGCCCCGAGTCGTAGCCACAGATAATCATTGGTTTTTCTTATCTATGCTGCTTATAATCTTATACAACTGAATCTGCCAAGGGAAAACATTAAATGTTTTCTTAACTGAGTTTGGCAGGCACATTAATGTGGAAAGCAATGGTGCAGTTTACTATTTAACTGTAATAGTGGAAATCATTAGTCCAGTGATAAGGTATTTACACTGTGCATAAGCCTAGAAGTATTTTAGACCAACTGACTGCTGGACCAACCACACATCCTCCTGGCAGCATGTAAAAACAGAGATTTAAAACAAAAGCAAAAACTACAGCGTGTTTAGGAAGCCAAAAATAAGTTTACCATAGATGAGTCTCTGGAACAGAAAAACTTGAGAAGTGTGGGTTGATTATAAGTCTATGTTTATCTCTCTCCATATATTTGGTGTAAAGAAAAGGGAGCTGGGCTTGCTAAGACACCTGAATGGTAGTCTTGATTTTGTCTATTGTGAACTTTGAAAAGCAATTAACAGAGCATATATGTGGGAGTTCTTAAGTGCTTGGGTTAATTCTTCTTGGGTGAGCCATTTGCTAGCTTTCTAATTTGGTGTGGTTATTCAAACTTTCTGGGTCTTAATTTTCTTAGATATAAATTGGGCTGTTATGAGGATGAATTAAATATTACAAATATAACTCTTAGAATAGTGGAATATGGTAGGGACTCTGTGTTAGTCACGTGTTATCCCCTCCAGCAGAGAGGCCCCAGGGCCTGCTGAGTTTACCAACCCTTTTAGTCCTGAGAAAGAGCTTTACCTTCCTTCATTCGTTTCCATTCCCTTCCTCCCCTTCCCTGCAGGGCTCCCCTGCTCCCTCTGCTGGCCAACTGCGGCATGCTCCAGCGCTATAGTTGCTATGGGTACCGAGGGAACGCGGTAACCACGGAGACCAAGGCGGAAGCTCCGAGTCGCCTGCTGCGGCCGGCGGCGGTGATGCAGGCGGAGGGGGTCTCCAGGTGGGTCCTCGATGGCGGGTGGCGGGGGCTGCGGCGTCGCTAGTCGGGCAGCGCGCCGGCTCTGGGCCGTGCGGGAGCGGGCGGGTCGGCGGGAAAGGAGACTGGGCTCCGTGGAGCTGGGACGGTGGCTCAGCAGGTGTTTGCGCCGCCCCTGACGGTTGCCCGACCCGTGCCAGCGCCGCGGGCCGCAAGAGGCGGCCTTATCTTAGGAGTGAAAGTATTAGTTTCTGTCAACAAGACTTCCCAGCCCATGATGCTAATGTTGACATGAACGGAGTGCGAACCCCAGACGGTGTAACTGGGGCCTTAGAGTCCATGTACAACCCGACTTTCTCAGATGCTACCCTCTTTTAGCCTTTGAAGTCATTTACGACTTAGGAAAGCTTTGGCGCCCTACTATAATCAGCAATCACAATATGGGTAGGTCGGGGGAAGGCAGTGCGGCAGGAGAGGACATGCCACGGCCCTTGAGCGTCTTACTGCGCTGATGGACGGTGATTGCAGTGGGGCCGAGGGTGGGGCTTGATCATGTGGGTGAATGGTGAAGCCACAGTGTTCATGTAAACCTTCATAAGATTGTATATCAGCGATACCTTAATTAAAAACGAAATTGGCGACCTGACACACCATTTTCACATCCCTTCTGCGGCCTCCTCTCTGCCTGTGTGGCCCCCCCGCACGCCCACTTCATTGCAGAAGCCCACTTCTCCCCAGTGAAGGTCAGGTGAGGGGGTCCAAATTCCTGAGAAATCTGAAACTGTAGAAGTTTTTTTCTTCTTCCCCATATAGGCCTGAGAGGGGCCTAGATATACAGATTCAGTTATGTAATTTTTATTTCGTGACTTTACAGAGTTAGACTCATTAAAAAAAAGTTGTAAAACCTGGATTAAAACTGGGCAGACTGTATGCTTATGAAAAATGAAGCAAACAAGCAAAAAGAAACACTCCACCTTCCTCTAACAACTTATAGCCTGGATAGAAGCCTGTCCTGATCTCCCATAATATTGCCAGTTGTATTACAAATTAATTATTTGAAAGTACCTTGGTTCTTTACTTCCTTCACAACATTAATATTTCCTGAAATTATTTTATTTGCTTTTTTATATAAAAATATAAAAGAGCTTAGGCTTTTGAAAGTTATGATTTATAAATTTAATACTTTCTTTGCTATTTGTAATCATATATAAAGTTTTTAGTTGATAAAGAATTACTAATAATTGTATATTGGTTTACTGTTGTGCCTTTCAAGAATTTTTTTAAGCTATAGAAGAGTTTATATTAAGTCTGACTCCGAGGTTCATTTTGTAAAATAGAGGAAATCATAGAAGCTTGTGGGTAAAGCAGAGGGCATTGATGTTCCCCTATTCCCTTCTCAAGGTAGTTTCGGAGACTGCCCCCTTCCTTAAATCCAAGTTCTTTGGAGACTCTTCAGGAAACCACTGCTTCACAAGCCACAAATCAGACCCCTTGTGTGATATCCTGCAAATAAGGTTGGGGTGGGGGGTCCTTACCATTTTATATGTGAATAAACTGAAGCTCAGAGATTGCTCTGATACAGAAGGTCTTCTGAACTTAAACTCAGTATCTTTCAATATTATCATTTGGAAAATGTTTTAAAAGGACAATTTTCTCAGCTGTTCTCAAGGGAACCTGCACAAAGAAATTAAAAAATGGATGGCTTGGCTAGTATTGAGTGCCCTGAAACAGTGCTTAATTATCAGATAAGCTGTTTGGGTGAAAAACTGAGTGCAGCTTGGAACTCAATACCTGATTAACTTTTGGGGCCTGTGCTAGGTAGGAGGAAAGGGCATATATTAATTTTGTAGGCCACTGAAGAACAAGCTATTATGTTAGGGATCATGTATAATCAGTCTTTTCCTTATGTTTTTAAAATAAGATTTAAAAATATATGAATTTAGAATAAAGACAATATTGGAGGAAATACTAAAGGAACAATTCTTTTAAGAGTTTAAAACTATTTTAATTTAAATTCATTTTCATTTAACATTTCTTGCTTGGATCTTTGATTTTTAAATACTGTAATAAACATGTTAATCCACCTACAAGAGATTATCAGGTGCATTTAAAATATGTGCCAAAGAAATTAAAAATCCTTATTTATTGGCTTTTAAGTTTTCAGGCTAGAATGATCTGGGTCATTAGGAGAGTCAACTAACATTAGATAAGTTTTCAGTTACAATAAGTGGCCTATCTTGAAAAGAATGGTTTCCCAAACCTCCTCTTCTGCCAGTGGTGTGATGGCACATTCTCTGTGGTGGCAGGCCTGGGTGCACGGGTTCCATTTCCAAATAAGAACTTGTATAGAAAGATCATCAATACATCATAGACACATATTGTATGTATATGTGTGATGAGGAACAAGTTAGGGACAGAAAAATGATGCAGTCTAATAAATTAGGGAACTAGAAAATTTTCCACATAACAACTAAACTTTTGGTGTTTAATTATAAGAAAAAACCTGAGTGACCGAATGACAGATGGAACTGTGAGGTTTGCATAGTAGGGAGTTTATCTATTTCCCTGGTTCCATTAGGTGACAAAGTTTTGTGCTTTGCTATTCTTCCTGTTGACATTGTTATATCCTGGTTGTTCCAAGAAAGGTGATGAATTCCCTGTTGGTTTTACAAAAGGAAATAGGCAGAACAGCATGAGTCACAATTATGATCTTCCTTTTTTCTTCATACAAGAAAATTGGCTTCTATGTGTGACTTGACAGAACATTTAATTGAGAAGAAGTCTTACTAATTGCATTCAGTGAAGTGAAATGCCCCTACATAAGACCATTTATTGGTTAAATCACATTATTAGCAGAGCTATAAATCTGAATCATCTCATCCTAATGAAATGTACACTTTTTTTCATTCATTTCAGTCTTTGTGTATCAGTTCAACTTTATGCATGTATATATGCACATATAAAATTGTATATCTCAATGTGTAAATGATATTAGAGCAACGTGAATTATTTTACTTAATCAGACATTAACTCTGGGGATTTCTTTTTTTTATTTTTAATGATAATGGTAATGATAACATTATGGAACTTTTCACAAAAACTTATTGACAGTGGATTTGGATCCAGCAGTTGAATTTTCTGATTTTATGATCAGTTGGATTTTATGATCAAAAGGAGTATAGACTCTATGTTACATGAGCAGAATTACTTCTGGAGGTAGTTTTTCAAAGGTAGCTTTTGTAGCCTCTGTTTGATAAAAGTGAGACACACATTCTACCCACAAAGAAGGGGTAGAAGATACATCCTCCGTCTGCAAAAGCAAACCAAATCTTGCTTTTTCCATTCTTGTGGTATTTTTAGTTTGCTTTGACACTGATTTTAGCTTTGAGAGACAGAATTGGGTGGTTGAGAAATGAATCTGAGTTAGATGTCCCTCCAAGTACCTCTGTCAGAATAGCCACAGTATTGTCACTGTGTGACCTTCCCTTTGTGAGTTCTTTGATGGAAGACTGCATGTCTCATTTACCATTGTGACTTCAACACCTGTAGTAGGCTTTACAAATGAGCAGCTAAATACATGTTTGTTGATTGAGGGCACAAATATACTTAGTTCTATGACATGACCCCTACATTGTTGACAATGTAAAATTATTTCTTATAATTCCATTCTGGAATTATTTTCACAGAATAAAGTCCTTCAGAATTCTCTCCACTGTAGTAAAAAGTCTACCCTTTCAGACTGAATTTGAATTTTAGAGGTAGAGTAATTTGAAAGAAGATCTGAGTGAGCGAAATAGTTGCTTGTGCTGGACAATATTATTTTAGTTTCACATGAGTCACAACAAAGTGGATTTGTGTGACTTTTGGGTTTATGATGGACTCTTCCGAAAAATTTCAAAAGATGCACTCCCAAAGCATTAAGTGGTTGTGCTGTAGGGCCTTCTAATCTAAGAAGTA
This sequence comes from Smutsia gigantea, assembly GCA_032199065.1. Lineage (NCBI taxonomy): Eukaryota > Metazoa > Chordata > Mammalia > Pholidota > Manidae > Smutsia > Smutsia gigantea. The sequence goes on from JAVSCE010008842.1 coordinate 546,210, forward strand.
GCCCTTAAATGCTGAATTATTGCCAAGATGGCTCCCGCCGGATGAGCATGGGGTGGTGCCCAGGCATTTTGGCTGGCTATGACATTGGTCTACCTGTGTTCCGGGTATCTCCCTATTGGTGGCGTGAGTCTTTCGGGATCGTGATCAGCTCATGGACACCATTCACTTGCATTATGTGCCTTCCTGCGTGAAGAGCTTGGCCTTTATGCTGATTGGCCCATGAATGTTATATATACTCTGCTGTTTCCGCAATAAACGAGTTCCTACTTTGACTGAGCTCCGTGTCGTGTCTGTTTGTCTCCGGTTCAGGCCTAGGGGCAGGAGGCTGGTGATCGGGCGGACAGTCGGCACTCACCCTTCCCGGTCCTGCCTTGCCGGGGCGTGTCTCCCCTTCCCGTTCTCTCCGCAGGTTCGGAGGGGGATCGGGGGAGGCTAAAAACCCTGACAGTTGTGCCATTGAAATATGAGTCTCCCAAAGGAACAGCACTGAAGTACTCATTTGATCATGCCGATCTTGATGTCACAAGAGCCTTCCATTTAGTTATTCCTATTCTGATGCCTTCTTTAAGTTTTTGAGCAAAGCTTCTAGACTTATTTTCTGTTTTTCCCTCTAAAACTGTCAGTGACTCTCATTAGCTACAGAATAAATTCCAAATTCTTTAACTTGGCATCTAAAAGCACCTATTATTGAGCTTCAGTTTACATTTACAAACTTATACCTACTACCCCTCCTCCATGTAGCCTGCCTGTCGACCAGATGGAACCAGTCATTTGTCCCTATTCAAGAGCTGTTCTTTCTCACAATGTAGAATATTCATCCAATCAGCAACTTCATATAGGAGCCCCCTTATCCTTAAAGTCCCACTTTAAATGCTAGCCAGCTTGAATTCTCTTTTTCTCACTTCTTATTACATTTATAAGTTTTGTGGTCCTTATAATTTTTGCCTTGTTTTATCGCTTTTATATATAGGTCTTATATGCCCTATTTGACTTTGTGGCATTTGAACCCAGAAAACAAATCTCCTTCGACCTTGATTCTTTAAAGCCTCCTAGCCCAGTTACTTGCATACTGCAGAGCCTTAATAAATATTTATAGTGGTTATGAGCACATAGGACATATATATAAACCTAATCCGACAGTATCAAATGGTTTGGGCATTTAAGACTATGGACTCTATGATATGGCCTCTTATATTTCCTTTAAGAGCATTTGAAACTTGTGAATTTTTATTCATATAAAAATCTAATAGTTGTGCATGTGATTCAGTAATTCAGCATTACAGAGTAAATTATTATAGAAGCATGAATAATTTGGATACTCAGGAAATAGGGTGTTCTGAATAATTTAATTTTCTGGTTAACTTGGAGTTAGGCAGAAAATCTTTTTTGTTTCATTTCTTGTTGAAAAACTTTTCCGAAATATGCTAATTTTCTGTCTTAGGCAAAGAGCATCATTAAAATTTTCTTTGATAAATGAGGATATTAGAATGCCTTTGGGTAAATATTACTATCTTAATTCTCATTTTGCATTCCCAGATAATGTTAAAAAAAGGTTTTTGAGTTTGAATTGTATCTCTAAGGTTCTTTTCACTATATTTAGCCTTGGATATTATTTTTGGATGAGAACAAATACCTGATATATATTTTTATAATCTTAACTATACAAAGAGATAGAATATGTGCTTTATTTATTTTACTGAATACATTCTTTACTCTCAGTTGAATATTTCCACATTCTTTACTGTATAGTTATTGGTAAAATATTAATTCCATCCAGATATGTTGTATTTATAACTGTATTAGTATATAAGTATTTGAATAACTGATATTTAGCATATGAAATAACTCTTTGTTGTTTAACCTTTGATTTAGCCCTTCTCTCATTTCTGTTTTTAACACTTTCCTGAATTTTATGTAGTTTTGAATTTGCATTTTAACTACTGTTAGCATCATTCTTTTGCTTTTTTTACTTTTTCAGAATTTTTCACACCACCACAATAAGTTTGAGACAATATTAAGATGGCAATCATGAACACCAAAGATTTTGTAGTTCTTCCGTGGGGAAAACCTGGAAATTCTGTGAAGTTAAAATATAAGTAAGTGCATATATCTTTATTATTTAAATAGAAACAATTTGATGAAGTTTCTCTATATTGTAATTTAAAGTATTCTTTTTATGTGAGAATGTTAAGAGTTCAACTCAAATTTTGTGAATTATCATTTCCATTTTCTTCTAAGAGAGTAGCTTTGAAATATTATAAATGCATGATAGTTTAAAAATGAGGATTAAAAATATTTATGCCCCAGAATCAAAGTGAAAAGTTCTAAACGAAGGTTGGACTCATTAACTATTGGAGCAGTGTAACAGAAAGTTACAAATTCTTTTGTGACACTCAAAATTTAAAAAAGATTCATGCTGAAAAAATTGAAAGAAAGTAAAATTTAGGGAAACTATTAGGGTAAAAGACCTATAAACAGGGAATAGAAAATACTACCTCCCTAGTGCTTTGCATAAAGGACGTAATGTTGAATTCACCTTTCCCGAGAATGATACCATCTGTCCTAGACTGCCTGGTAGATACATTTAGCCGTAGCCAAGCAATTCCAGGATCCCAGGGTTTCATGACATAGCAGGGGTACTGGGAGGTTCAATGTATGTTTCCCTTGGAGATCATCTAGAGTCACTGGAAAGTCCTAATGTCTTCCTCTCAAATATCAATAAGGGAATGCCATTTGGGACAGCAGTGATGGACCTAGAGAGTATTATGATAAATGAAATAAGTTAGAGAAAGATAAATATCATATGGTTTCACTTACATGTGGAAATCTGAAAAACCAACCAACCAAACAAACAAAAGAGAAACAGACTCCTAAACACAGAGAATGGGCGGTTGGTTACCATGGAATGAGGGGGATAGGTGAGTGAGGTAAAGGGGATAAAAAGGCACAAGCTTCAAATTATGAAATAATTTAGTCACAGGGATGGAAGTGTAGCATAGGGAATATAGCCCATAAGATTGTAGTATCTCTGTATGGTGGCAGAGGGTAACTACGCTTATCATGGTGAGCATTTAGTAATGTACATAACTGATGAACCACTAAATTGTTCATCTGAAACCTATATAATATTGTATATAAACTGTATTTCAATAAAAAGTTTTAGAGGGCCAGCGAGCATGGGTTGGGGACAGACTGTCAATTTTTAATTTTAGTTTCTGAGTTCCCTGATCTGGATCGATAGTCCTGTGGTTATTCAGTGTCTTCAGAGCTTTCCTAATTCTCCCTTTACTTTTGAGATACTGTGTGTAAAAGCAATATGTAAACTGTAATATATAATATAAATATATGGCATTATCATGGTTAGGTTTACCATTTTTGGTGGGAAGAGGAGCTATCCAACTGCTAATATTACCAATTTTCCTTTTCTTATGCAAAAGAAAGGGGCCATGCTTTTGATTTTGGTGATATGTTTCATGTCTGTGTGTGTATACTTATAAACATTCATCCAGTGAACATGTACTAGGAATACAAGCTCTATACACTGTGCTAAGAAATGGCTGATACAAACATAGGAAGCCATGATCTTTGACCTTAGGTAGCTTGTAGAGGATGTGAATAAGTAAAATTACGTTTATAATACAGTGTGAAACACGGTGTGATGTTGAAAACATAAAACATGTTTTATGAGAACGTGGCCCAAATTGCTGGAACAGTGGCAAGGAGGTGGCCAAACTTTGCCGGAAGATGCAGTTAGTTGAGTGAAACTTGTGCAGAGGCACAGAGAGCACATTTGGGACGTCCAGGCATATTCGGTGGGCTAAGATTTATAGAACAGATTGGAGAAAGGGCAGGGTTGTATAGATAATAAATTAACTTGCATGTCACAATAAGAAGTTTGGAATTTATCTTAGAAATGAGGGGGAATCACTTTCTGTGGCCTGTGTCTCCCTGATCCATCCATGATCCAAACCCATAGAAGCTAGGATGGGAACAACCCCTCTATGGCAATTGCAGTGGAGTTCCCTTTCTTGTCCTTTCCTTATTTCAAGCCTGTTTTCATTTGATACTGTCTTAACGATTATCTTAACATTGTCTGACACTTTGGTGTTCTCCAACTCTTTTCTGCCTCTTTCCCAGCCCCCAGTGCATGTCAGTGGGTTGTTTCTGGCACTTGGATTTATTGATATGGTCTCTGCAGGATCAACCTTAGTTTCCTCAGTGGACTTGCCTGCTCTTTTGTCTCTGTGTCCAGGGCTGTTTCCACAAGGAACCTTTGTCTTGTTTCAGACCTGTAGAATCCCACCACAAGCTTGACCACTTGGTCGGTAGGCCAGCCCTTGTTTTTAGTCTACTCCTGTGTCACAGTGGAAACGTCAGAAGCATTAAAAGTTTTGTAAGCCAGCAAGTGACACATCACATCTGTGCTTGTAAACTCTTCCTCTGGAAGGCATGTGGAAAGTGTTCTAAGCTGTTGAAACTTTGGGCAGGGAGGCCAGCTTGGGGAGTGTCCCCAGCCCATCCCAAAGTGATGGTTCAGGAAATGGCATCATTGTCCTCCTGGTTGCTCAAGTAAGAAACCTGGGATTGTCTTAGTTTTCTTCCTTGTCACTCCCCTGGTCAGTCACTACTTCTGGTGCATCTCTAAGTCCAGTTATTCCATTTTTTCATGTTTCTGAAATGCTCCCATTTTTCACTCCACCGTGTCTATTTAGTAACACCAGCGTCATCTCTCTCTAGTAGGATCACAGAAAAGACTCTTAACCTGCTGCCTTGCTTTCAGCCTTACACCCTCTAATTAACTTTCCAGGGTGATCTTTCTAAAATATGAGTCTGATCAATTCTTTTAAAACCTTAATGATTCTTATTGCTCATATAGTATAAATCCCAGTTCCTCATCATGGCCTCCACAGCACTACCTGAGCTGGCCACTGTCCCCCTTGGCAGTCCATTCTTTGCACTTTTCCCATCTTGCACATAATGCTTGGTCACATGGATCTTCTAGTTTCTTGACCCAAATATCACTCTTTTCTACTTGTGCCACACTTTCTTCCTGGAATGCTGCTCTCACCACCTCCCTTTAACTGTTCTTCCATCCCTAGGCTTCATCCCAGACACCACTTTCCCTGGGAACTTTTCCTGTAGTCCCAGGGGCTGGGTATGTGCTGTTCCTGTGTGCTCAGGTACCTCCCTGTACTTCTCCATGGGCAACATCATTATAGTATATTTTGACTACCTTCCTGCTTGCCTGTGTCCCTCTCCATGCTGGAAGCCTGATTGGCTCTCTTACTCTATCACATACTACCGTGCTTGCTTGTAATGGGGCCGAGTTACTCCTTGTGGAAGAGAGATACTGAAAGTAATGCTTCTCCCTCAATATGTTTGCTAGCTTTTCTTAACTTTCTGGACTGCCTTTGCCTCCCGTCACTTTCTGTTTATCTCCCCTAGATTGTGTCTGCTTGGGGACGTATCTTTGGCCCACTTGTTCTTTGGTAACTGCTCACTACTTCTAAAAATTAGTTCCCCTCTCTGATCTCCATATTTCTTATTTTGGCTATTTGCCATAACTAGTATGGGTGCCCATGCTACTTGATTATGGAAAACACTAATGAAATAATGAAGGAAGAGATTTAAACTTATGATGGATAAGAAAAGCTAGAGAGCTAGGTTGGATTAGACCTATGAAAGAGAGAATCAGAGACTAATGCTAATAAGAGACCAGTATTAGAAAATAGAGGAAATGGCTTGTGTCAAAAGCTTGATGAGACTGATATTATTATCAAAGTCTCTGGCACAAGAATCTATAAGAGGGCTTTGCTCTGTCCTCAGAAAGTTCTTTTCTTACTGCTTTACTTCAGAGGAAACAATAAGTAGTGCGTGCCTCATTGGCTCATTTAATCCTTTTTGATGATGTCTGTGTCAAAACACTTAGTAGGTTCTAATTGGCCCCAAGCAGGCTCTGCTCATTTTTTTTTTTTGGTATTAGACATACGTGACATAAAGGTAGAAATTTATTGGTTTCCCAGATAATTAGTTCGGCAAAAATGTGTTTTCTGCTTATGTAGAAGAAAAGTTATTTTAAGCACTATGCTTCAAACTCCTTTAGAAGAAAGACAGTATGAAAACAAGGAAATAATTTTTCTTTTGTGTTCTATCTGTGTCAGAGATATTTGTGCATCCATAAAGACATAGCTCATATATAAAATTATATGAAATTATGTAATTATGATTTGAAACCTCTAGCAATGTAATGGGAAAAACAAGTCTAAGATTTGATGAAATAACCTTGCTTAAGGAGACTATCAAAGGAAGGCAAATGCCAACTTAGGAACCATATTTCAAAGAATACAAAGGAAGTCGTTAAAGTACTTCCTTGCTTTGTCTATTACTCATAGTTTTTATTAAAGCAAAACATGATATAAAATTATTTTGCCTTGTTTTTGTTTATTTACCTCAAATGAACATTGTGTATTTAAATCTTACTCAGAAATGCTCAAGAACTGAGGATGGAGAAAGTACGGTTGGAATTGGAGAATCAAGAGATGGAAAAGAAACTACAAGAATTCCGATCAAAAAGGAGCAAAGAAAAGGAAGAAAGAGAGTGAGTGACATTTTTAGAGAATTTAGACGAATAAACAGAATTATGTAAAGAACTATTTTATATATTATTGTCATTCCAATAAAGATCTGACCTGAATGAATAATTTCTGGCTTTTCCTAATGAGCAAGCAATACTAAATTTGCCCTACTTTTTCTGTTTCTGTCCCTTGTTTAAGGCACGTTGCTTTTTAGAATTACTATTATTATTTTTTTTTCTGAACAGGTTTTGGCCTTATATTTTCTTATTTCTCTTCTAATATTACCCTTCTGAACCATTCATGGTCTGGAATGTTTACTATATAGTAGGGCAGAATTTGTCTTTTGCTCTCATGAAATTGCCATCGATAGGAAATTATCAATTTATGTTTAGGGTGATTTTTATTTAATTAAAGACTTGCGGGGGCAGGAGTTTACATGTACATATATAAGAATCATTCAAACCCTCAAATATGTTTGAAATAATTTTAGTGAATATGCTAAAGCTGAAATTTTATTAATGAGAACTCTGTAATATTCTACTTGTATATATGTACTAATTTTACTGAGAAATTTGCTTTATTATAAAAAAATAATAAATAAGATAAAATCAAATAGAACTGATAGTTCTATACTGAAAACTCTTTGTAATGCTAGGCTTACTCCCAGTACCACTTTTAGCAATTAAAATTTTTTTCTCACATATGTCTTATCTTTATACAAGCTTAGGTATGTATTGTGTGTGAATGTGTGTGTGTGTATCTGATAAGTCGTCTACTTTTTCAAAAATGAGATCATCTATAAAAATAATATGCATTGACTTACACTCTACTTTTCTACTTAAGATGTGTTAGTGCTCTTGTCATCAGCACACATTGATCTCATTCTTTTAATGGGTATACAGTATTTCTTTGTGTGAACATAATACATTTATTTTTCAGATCTTTATTAAATTTTCAGTATTTTGTGATTAAATGTGCTGCCATGAATCTGCGTCTACATTTTTTTTGTTTACATATGCAAGGGTATCTATGGGATAAATTCCTGTGTTATTTTAGGTCAAACTATATGTACAGTTTATATTTAGGTAGACATTGGAGAAATCATCTTTCAAATAAGCTTTACGACTGTACAACTTTAACCTGTAGAGTATGAGAGTGCATGTTTCATATGCTTTAGCTGGTACTAAATATTACCAGACTCTTTTTTTTATTAAATTGGGCTTTGTCTTGTGCTCAAAGTGGTGATAATCAAATATTTATGAGGTACTTTCTGAACCACTAGAGAAAATTCAAATGTTTATTATAGTTTCAGTAGTATTTATCTCTAGAATCCAACTCTTTGAAAAATATTTATGACACATATTTCTAATAAACAGAGCATTGGTTTAAACAAGGCATCTTAATGTTGTACATCATCCCAGGTAACAAAGCTTACTGTGTATCTTGCTGCTCTGGTCTTACTGATCCAATGACCAGTTCTTTTTTTATCCTTCACTGCTCTGCACTTAGTTTGGACTTCTCAGTGGATCATGGATCTATCTGGGAATCAGAGTTCCTGGAATCAGCCCCCAAGAGTTAGTTTTCATTAGCTAAGAAACCTCTTCTAGATGTTTTAAAAGATGTTCTAAAGTTTGATTTAGTTTTTGGAATAGTTGAATGCTCTTCTAAGGTCACATAGTTAATAAATGTCATAGCCAGAATGAGAACTTGCTATTTACTGAACTTGCTACTAGAAAGAAGTCCAGTGTTCTAAACTTGGCTTCATTATTTACTATCTGTGTGACCTTGGGCAAGTTTTTGTCACATAGTTTTTGTATGGGAATTGTACCCTTCCCCTGTTGACTTCAAAAAATATTGTGAGGTTCAAATAAAAGTGCTTTAAACTGTAAACAGTTTGCATTTTTAGCAATCTCTGTTACCTTTCAATGTGGCTAATTTGAAGTCTTAATAAAGAATCATCACTTAGAAGATCTGGTGAATGTTTTAGCTATTGTTTTGCCTCCTTTTCCTCTTTACATTTGTGAGTTCATAGCTTTTAAAACTGCCTGACAACCTGTAAAATTACCAATAGATCAATATGTCTATCTTTAGTCATTGCAAATGTCTAAAAAAAGAAATTCTTCATTTGCATTTGGACATTTCACTTTTATTCATTTCTCCTCAGAAGTTCCAAATATGGTAGAACTATATTTTATAGTTATTGAGAAAATTGTGGCATTACTGATATTTCATTTTCATTTTGTGGTGATTTGTTACATGTTAACAACTGAATTTCCATTTCCTGAAAAAGGAAAAATATATTTATATTCATTAAAAGCAGAACTGTATTTAGTAATTACATTTTGTCTTCTGTTTATATATATTGAAGGTCAAATGGATATCACTGGAAATCTGGACAAATGGGCAAATTTGGTAATCAATCACAGATGATGTCACAAAATAAAGGAAATGTTATTAAGGTAAGAAAATGCCATTTGGTTCTCTGGCAATTGGCTAAGCAGAAGATATAAATTCTATTTTCAGATCATGTGTTCCCTTCCATACTTAAGAACCTACTATTCTTGTTTAACAATTTTGCATGTTATTGGATTTTCGTTAATTTTGTATGGGTTAATATGCAGCTTTCATTATTCAGATATGTTTTTGTCTTTCATCTGCAAGTTGATTTTTAAAAGTTCACCTTGAGTTGAATTTCTCTAAACCAACTTTTTCTTTTAAGTTCAGTTCTGGTTTCAAGTATGTGAAATAGAATTACGTAGTTCTGGATTAAGTTGAAAGCTAAGCTACTTGACGTAACAGAAGACAGACTCTTTTCTGCCTTTTATTGTATCACATTTGTTTAATGTGTTTATGTTCTGCTTGAATAATAACTATTATTCATATGCTGTTAATTGCATGTGTGAAGATACCCAAGGAAAAAATGCTCTCAGGTTTCCCAGCTACAGAATTGATTTACCTTTACTGTGTATTGTAAAATATAACATTACATTATATTTAAGGTTAAAACCAAATGAGTGTTTTTATCTAAAGAAAACCATTTGCTTCTGGATTCTTTAGTACAAGGTCCGTGACTTTGTAAGTTTTAACTTATATAGCTTTTTCTCTTTTTATATACCTATCATTAAACTTTCATTGGGCCAGTTGACATATACAAACATCTTACTTCGAGCTTCTAATGTTTTTGGCTTTGAAAAAGCATTTTATTCTTTAATGTCTTTCTCTTCCTGAGATATGTTTCTTTAAGTTTTGGATGAAAAGTTACCTAATTCACTTTCCGTTTTTCATTTTCTTTCTGAGATAGTGTTCCATGTTTCAGATGTTATTGTAAAATATATTAAAAATGCTGACTCTGATTATACATTTATTTATTCAAGAACATTTATTAAGTGCCTTCTTTGTCATGTAGTCAGTTACCCTTGTTCTCGAGGAGATCCTCATCCAATGTGAGAGATGATGCATGTATGAAAATGATAATTTATAGTAAAACTCAATATGTGATTTTTGCCATAACCATTTAGTGTGTGAACCATATATGCTTGGAAGTAATAGTTTAGTTCCACAAATATTTAGTTCTACAAAATAAATTTGAGTCTACTCTATGTCTTTATTAGGAAGAATGAGTAAATCATAGTTCCAGTCCCCACAAACCTCATAATTGAGTAGGAGGATGAAAGCATGGAACTTGGGGAGATGTAGATGGTGGGTGTGGAATGTGAGATTGGGTAAAAGGGATGGCCTTGAATTCCACACTCAAGAGTCTTGACTTTTTTGTTGGGTGAATGGTATTCCCCGCCAGCTTTTGATCAGTAGGGTAGCAAGAGTAAAGTGATGATTTATGATGGTTTATCTTGTTCACATATCCAGTGCATTTGGAGTATAATGGAATATAGAACAAATTTTATCCAAATTGTTTTGATCAGGCATCACAGCAGTAAATAGTGTATTTTGAGCATGGATTTTCTACTCATGAACATTTTATTTATTTATAAATAGAAATTATTTATATATGTACTGTATTTTCATTATAAAACAAAATATGGAAATTATTCAAGGATAATATAAACATAAATAGAAATTATATCCTTTGGTCTTTTCCTGAGCTCCCTCAGGTTTGTGTACAGGCTACTTTGGAGGCTCCTGGCATATGGGCAGAGTGATTATTTAGTAGAGTACTAAAAAAATCTAGAAGTCACATAGGAGTCTGAATTGGAATGTAACCAAAGAAGTATAAAGGAATACATGGAACCAAGAAACAGCAAGAAAGGAAAGGAGAAAGTCAAGTATTTAACGATATTCCAGGCTGGATGACTAAGAGATAAAATAAAGAAAGAAGTTGGAAAAAAGAGTTCTGGGGTCTAGATTTTGTCCTTTCTTCCTCTCATCCTCGCTTCCTCCCTCCCTTCTCTTTTTTTCTCCTCTCCTCTCTTCTTCTTTTCCTTTCTCTTCTCTTCTCCTTTTTCTTTTTTCTTTTCTTCCCTTCCATTCCCTTCCCGTTTTTTCCCAGCTTTGTTGAGGTATAATTGACAAATGAAGTTGAAAGATATTTAGTGTACGACACAATGATTGGATATACATATATATTGTGAAAGGATTTCCCCATCTAGTTAATTCACACATCATCACCTCGCATTATTTACCTTCTTTTGAGGGGGATGGTGAGAACATTTAAGTTCTACCCTTTTAGCAAATTTCAAAGATTTAGAATGTTGTTGGAGTTCTCATGTGTTAGTTGAATCCAAGAGAATAAATATGCTCCCTAAGGGTTTATAAAAAGGAGAAGAAAGGTATAAAGGATAAAGCTCAGGAAGGGCAGGTATGAAGGATAAAGTTCAAGGAATATGGAGGCAAAGAGAACTTTAATATTTATTATCTTTTATACCCATCAACAGTTTAGCTGCTTTTCCTGTTTTATCTCGTTAAGTGCTTATATTACTCTTAAGAGCCAGTTGTTATTTTTCTAGTTCCACAGATGAAGTAATTTAATGTCAAAGAAGTTAAATAACTTGCTCAAGATCAGATGTCAGGGCCAAGATTTGGAAGGCAGGCTTTCAGGCTGATTCTAAGAGCTCTCCAGTAAAAGGGAGCCTGAGAAGAAAAAGGATGGTAGAATAGAATCAAAATAATGTAATTTCATAGAAGACAAAATAAAAGAATGGTGTTTTTAGGAAATAGGGGGAAGTGAACACTGACTGATACACTGTGTAATGAAAAATGTTTTGAGTATAGTTTTAGACCAATGTTTCTCAACAGAGGGGCAGTTTTGCCCCCCAAGAGGCATTTGGCAATGTCTGGAGACATTTTTAGTTATCACCACTTAGATGTGGTTTTTTTTTTTGCCAATGATATGTAGCGGCTGCAGGCCAGGGGTGCTGCAACATATCCGACTACCCCGGAGAGGCCCCACAGTGAAGAATTATTTGACCTAAAATGTTAATGGTACTAAGGTCAAGAAACCCTGCATTAGACTATAAAGATTAAAATCCTGACTCACTTCACTAGCTTGGTGATTTTAGACAAGTCACTTAACCTTTCTGAGTTTCTGTTACCATATTTGTAAACCTGCATAGTAATATTTGCTAACTACTTAAGAGTTTTGAGCAATGTGTGAGATAATGTGTGAAACCAATTGTAACATTAACTGAAAATCACATTATAATGTCTATTTATGGAGAATGAGAATTTTTTAAAATACTGAATTTGATTTGATAATTGGGTCATTAGATGTAGAAATAAATTTCAAGTGGTTGAAAAAGAAAGAGATGGTAATGAGTAAAGACTAATATTACAATGAACATGAGGACAGAGGGTGACCTCTCAAGGGTTTAACAGGATCAAGGAAAGACTTTATTATATTGTTTTTTAGAATGAGGGAGAATACTTGAGCCAATTTGTATTGAGGGAATGGACTCATTGGTGGAGGACAGAGAAGATGCAAATGAGAGAGGTGCTGTTGCTGGGGGTGTAAACTTTGAAGAGGTTTATTCAAAATGCCTTAACCAAGGGAAGGAAGACACATTTTCTCTGAGACAAGAAAGTTGAAAGAGGAAACAAGTGGTAGTAAAGGTAAATGTTGAGAGGTTGCATTTAATGGCATGAGCAGGAAGCCGTGGAGAAATCTTCACGGGAAGACCTCGGCATTTTTAGTAAATTTGAAGACAAGATCAGCTGCTCAGATTAAGGAAGAGAAATGGGATGATTCTGAGTTTTTTGGAATGGAGAAGGTTGGGAGTAGTCACTGTGGGAATCATAACTGAAGTTTAACAGCAAATGAATAAATGGATTGCTGAAGAGCCATGAAAGCCTACTGGAGTTATTCTGCTTGGATTTGTAGGGGACCCAGTCAGGATTATTTCATCACATTGGTAGGTAGGTAGATATGAGAGGTCTAAGAGGAAGGAGGTGAGGTGGTAAGTGGTTAGTACTGAGAAACTCTAGGTTGGGATTTTGAAGGTGTGGCCATTCAGATTGTTGCTTAAGTTCAAGGTTTGGTCATAATGGGCAGGTGGCTATGAGGCACTCAGACGTTCATAGTAGTCAGCATGTTGGAGGGTGTTCAGGGTAAGGATGTCAGGTGAATGTGGACTTTTGAAGTCTCCATAATCATCATCCAGAAATCTGATGGAGAGAAATTCCTAGCATATTGCTGAAGCTGAAATAGAAGAGGATTTTGAATATTGGTAAAGGCAATAAGTGGATGGTAGGGACCTTCAGTAGAGGCAACTTTGTTGAATGATGAGAGGAGAGCAATATTCTGGAAGTAGAACAGAGGAGCAAACAGTAAGAAAATTTTTCTTCTCTCCTGGTGAGTGAAATGGAGTAAAAATGGAGTTCCTCTGGAGAGTTCTGTGGAGAAGGCTGTGTCTGGGGGAAGGTGGGTCCAGTTAATGTGAACTTTTGAAGAGATAATTTTAGGAAAGATTTAAGGCATGAGATAAATGATTATTTAATAAGGGCTCTATGAAATGGCAGGGGAGACTGAGTGGAAGGACAAGCAGTAGGGAATGGTAAGTGTTAAGTAGTTAATTGGATTAATAATGAGAATGTTTGAAATGGTGTCTCATGGAAGGAGGGTGGGCCTCGTATGGCAGGTTAGGATGTTGGTGTGAGTTTGGAGGCATTTGTGAAAGCCAAGGAGGCCGAAGATGACAGCATAGGCTGACCCCAGTGGCCCAGATGGTATGTCCATGTGGTGGAGCTGTTACACTGCACTGGTCCTTGATGACACTCTGCCAGCATCTACTGGTAGAGGCGTGAGTGGGTTAATAAGGCATAGGCTTCAATATATTGAATTCCTGATGTTTGAACATTCGTATATATGCATATATATATATCAATATATATGTGTATGAATATGTGTATATGTGTGTGTGTGTGTGTGTGTCTGTGTGTGTGTAGGTATGTATATATGTTGTGTGTGTATCCTTGGTCCCTACTCACCCTCACGTCAACTCTTTCCCCAAGAGATAAAAATCAGACTTAGGAGAAAATTCTGTTTGCCTAAAAAGAAGCAGCTACGAGTTTGTTCACTGAAATATTTTTATTGAATTTGAATTATTGGAAGACAATATGGCTATATTCATAGAGCAGGGAAATATTATCACAATAATGAAAGCGAATTATAAAATTTTCCTAATAATGGTTTAGTTTGCTTTGGCATATCCATTCTTATCAGGTAGCTTATAACTGCATTGATCATGCTGTATTGAGGTGTATCACTAAGGCAATTATATCACATAATTTGGTTATGAAAAAGGTGAAATTATCTGTAACTTGTATAACATTGTCAGTTTAAAAATAAAAGTGTGATTCACACAAAACTTGATTATTTCAATCCTATTTTCTTTTCTGCTGTGTTTGCTACATAGCATCTGAGCAGCTACTTAAAGAATATGAACAACAAATGCCCTTTTGAAGGAAAACCACTAGCTTCACTGAGAATAATTAGGCCTAAATTTTCAAAGATGAGTGCAGTTGGTGCAGCCATAGACATAGAGGCAACCATTGTTCTCATATTCTCATGTACAAATTGGGCAATTGAGCATGCAAATTGCAAATTGAAAACTAGGCATGAATTGACAGCATCTGTATAAATGGGCACCATCCTCCCTGCTCGTTTGTATACTTTGAGAGTTGGTTTTAATAAGACCAAGGCAAGTATGTGCAATAAGCAAGTCTGCTTTAGTTCTTAAAATATGAAAGCTCCAAGGAGTTTAGGTGATTATTTGAAATACCTAGCAGTGAATCTTATTTTCCTCAAAAAATTTTTTTTGGCTACAAGTTGGGAAAGATAGGGATCACAAATAATAGATTTAGAGGTTAAATCTATGATGCTAAAATGTGGCAATCTCTAAATTAGGCAAATAACATAATAATATTGGCTTCTACAGTTATGTGAGAAGAGTAGCACAGTCGAATTCAACTTAGATTAAGTCTTCACAAATATTAGATGACATTGCAGAAAAATGAGAGAGAAGCCTTACTGAGCCTTTACAGCATTAAACACTAAATATTTATCATTTCCTAAAATCATTTCATGATGATATATAATGATTTTTTTGTTTAAAAATAATTTATGGCATTAAAAAAACTGATTTATATGTATTTCCAAAATTTATTTTCTTTTTATGAATTTTCTCAATTTAATTAAAAATGTCTCATATGCTTTAATGATGATCTTCTATTCATTGTACAATATTCTCTAAAAATGTTTGTTTTGTTCAAGACGCATCAAAATGTTACGGCTTTCTAATATTTTTGTTAATAATTTAAATTTTCTTTGAATAAGAGAATGTGTTCCTGACAAGTAGTATCTATTTCATTAATACAGCTTTCTGCTGGGAAAGTGAAATTAAAATCACTCAAGGAGCAGCTCAAAGGTAAATAGTTTAACAATGTATTACTAGATGCTAAAGATATAATTTATTTTCTCTTACACATGAATTACATAGAAAATTAAAGTGCTAGAATTGTTCATGCAGTATAAAGATTAGAAGCCCCAAATAATGAGTCTTTATCTTTGATATTCAAAATACATTTTATTTATGTTTTTTTATGGGGAAGGCTTATTTTAAGTGAAAAGTGTCAACTTAGAATATGATTATAGTAATAACACTTTTAAAAAAATGTGAACTTTCATAATGCTGTTCCTTAAACTTTATTAATAAAATATTTTAACCAGAAGATAATTTAAAATTTTAAATTAAGAATTTTAAATTGAAACTTCACTCTGGGAAATCAAAGGAGTATTAAAAATTGCTTTATATTTAAATAAATTAATTGGCAATATCCAAAAATCAAAACTTATTTTTGAATTCACACTAATTCCAAAAGAAATGTTTTTTTTAATAGAGGATTAATGCATGCAATTTGATGACTAAGGTAATTTAGTAGAACAAATTCTAGAAATATCTGTAACATTTATTATAAAAGTAGTTCTGTTTGGGCTTTGGTTTGATCCATAGATAGAGCAGAATGGCATAAGAATTCTATCAAGAACATAGTTTTTAACATTCTGTAGTCTTACATGTCTATTTCACGTGAGTTTAAAGCAGAATGTATACAGGTGGATGTGCATGGCCCTGTGGTCACAGGGGACAAGAAGGGGACTGTGGGCTCCCCAGTCTACTGAATAGTTTTGACTTGGTTACATGACATTCTAATTGGTCAATTAATATTTAAATACTGTTTGAGAATTTAGAAATATGCATACTTTTATTACTTTATCAATAAGAAAACTGAATACTGTATTTTAATATGATTGATCTGACATTTTGTTTTCTTCCAGAGCCAGTGAAACAACCACTCAATTTAAAAATGGCAAATTGTTCTGAACGTGGAAAACCCAAGATGAAAGGGAAGGTTTGTGGGCAGTGTGAGAACAAAGCTGCTCTGCTAGTAAGTACTGAGTAGTATTCCATTGTGCAGATATACCAAAATTTGCTTATTCATTGACATGTTGAATGCAATTTGTGTTGCTTCAGTAATTTTTACTATTACATTTAAGTCTGCACATTTATGTGCAAGTCTTTTTTTTCTGTATTTTTTTTCCCCTTTAGAAGACAGTCATTGTTTTGAAATTTAAAAAAAAGTACAAAAACATGCTTTCTGACAGCACTTTAGCTTTTTCTTTCGGTGCTAATTTCATGAACTTTGAAACAATTCATGGTGAAATATGCTATAATTTAAAAGTTACTATCTTAGCAATTTTAAGAGTATCGTTCAGAGGCATTAAGTACATCCACATTGTTGTGCTGTCATCACTGCCATCCATCCACAGAACTCTTTTCACCCTGCAGAACTGAAACTCTGTACCCATTAAACAATAACTCCCCATTCCCCCATCCCCTTAGCCCCTGGAAACCATCCATCTATTTTCTGTTTCTATGGATTTGGCAATTCTAGGTGCCACATATACTTGGAACATACAGTATTTGTCCTTTTGTCACTCGGTTATTTCACTCAATAATGTCTTCAGAGTTCATCCATGTTGTAGCATATTTCAGAATTTATTTCCTTTTTAAGACTGAATAATAAATATACCATTGTATGTATTGTCCATGTTTTGTTTATCTCATCATTCATTGATGGACTCTTGTTTGTTTCCACCTTTGGCTTTTGAATAATGCTGCTATGAACATTGGATGTACAAATATCTGCCTAAGTTCCTACTTTCAGTTCTTTTCAGTATATACCCAGTAGTGGAATTACTAAATTCTCATTCTGTCTTAAACAGTCTCCATTCAGTATGGGGTCTCCACTACTGTCCAGCAACTGCTCCTATCAATGTTACCAGTGACTTCCCCATTCTTAAATACAGTGGTCAAGTCTTAGTTTTCATCTTAATCTATCAGTATTATTTGATACAGCATTCCTTTCCTTTTCTATGACTCTTCTCTTGGCTCTCTCTGGGTTACCATTCTCTCTTGGTTTTATTTTGCTTGCCTAGCTGTCTCTTCTCAATCTTCTTTGTTGCTTTTCTGTATTCTTGACCCCTTAATGTTGGAGTGCCACAGGGCTCAATCCTTAGATCTCGTCTCTATATTCTATACTTATTCTTTAGGTAATTTAATCTACTCTCTTGGCTTTAAAGACCATTTCTACATTGATTGTTCCGAAATCTATATCTCTAACTTAGACTCTCTCCTGAATTCTCAACTCAAACTGCCTAGTCAACACCTTTTCTTGTATGTCTAACAGGAATCACAACTTGTTCAAAATTGAACCGCTGATATTTCTCCAACAGATTTTCTCCCCCTGCGGTCTCTTCCTATCAGTGAAAGTCAACTCAAATATTTCCTACACTGACAGCCCTTTATAAAACTGCAGTGGCTAAGTTGCATTCTCCAGTTTTGAGAAGCTACTTCATCCACTTACAAAGCATTCATAACCCTTTACTATATACACTTTTGTTTATTTTCTACCCACCTACAGTGTTAACTTCATGAGAGTAGGGATTTAGTTTTGCTTGTTGGTCTGTGGCCACCACCTACGTTGAATGAATCTTTCTTTAAAATTTTCTGTAACATAGACTTTAGATATTATAGTCCTTTCAGTTAGTACTGAAAGTACTCCAATATCTTTTGCAATTTCAAATATCATACACACTTAGGAAGCAGGTCCCCCTCCCCTGTTTAATGGTTATAACTAATATTTGTAGATTATTGCAACTAATATTATTATAGTTCCAGAAAATTTAGCCATAATAACTTCTGATTTAAGAGTATATTGCTAGCATTTTCTTATGGCAGTTTTAGCCATGCTTAAAGAATTGGAATGCTGTTAAGTCTAATAAAGACCTAATGCAAAGCCCTGGGTCCTAGTATAATGCTCTTACTATTACATTATACTGTTTCCTTGTCTTGCTTGATATAGTGGTGGACAGTAATTTAAAAAATCTTAACAGGTTGTACCTATTTACAAATGTTTAAAAACATAAACAAATTATAATATTCCTGAAGTTGGGAGTATGAAAATTAAAAGGGACTTATTGGCTGAGTTGAATTGTTGGGTTCCACTGTCATGGTCTGAGGAAGCATTTATATAGGAGCTATGAGTCAGTATTTCTTGTGAATTCCATCTGTGTTAAACACTGTTTAAAGCCATGGGATTTAAGCAATATGGCCTACATAGATAAGACTTGACCTGGAAGTAAAGAATCTGTTTTTCCAAAGAGAAGGAAAAATAAGAAAAGGACATCCCAGACAGGATAAATGGCATGTGCCTTGGCTGGAAAGCAGATGAGAGTGATGACATGTGCAATGATCAAGAAGCTGATTTGCTGCAAACTATTGTAATTGAAAGCCAGGATTTAGGCCATGCACATTCTTAAAGAATTTTGGAAAGATTTTAAGAAAGGATGTTCTTTGATTTGAAATGAAAAGAGTACTCCATGATACTTGTCAAAGTACAACGTAAGTTATTTAAAAATTCAAGCTATGCAGACCTAATGAAGTAGACGGTGGTAGTGTTTAACTCTGAGGTGATCTTCTGTTCTTAGTTTCTATCATTCTAGATGGTGATGCTGATTAGATTATTAGAGTAAACCTTCCTGTATCTGACGATAGGGTCTTCATCAAGGAAAATCATATATGGGAACTAGGGGTTAAGAGTTTGTGTTCTGGGGTTTGCATCTCACCTTTATCTGTTATTAGCTATGTGACCTTCTGCAAGTGACTTAATTCCTCTATATTTCTGTTTTCTCAATATGGAAAACAGTAGACCATACCTCAAAGTTATTGAGAAAAGTGATTAATGCATATCAAGTTGTTAGCATTGTGCCTGAAACATTGGTAGGAGACAATAAATTGTATGTGTTTTTTGTGAGCACATTTTCTTATGTCCTGATGCATTCAAATACATTGATGGTAAAAATAAAACCCTCAACTTCCAAATTTCTTATTTTTTTTTAAAGAAATTCTGGTAGCTTTAGGTTGTTAATACATGGAAAGATTGAAATGGAAAATTAAAAATTATATATTAATTTGGAAAATGGGAATAATTTAGTTAAACTCAAATAGATGCTGAAGGCTTAATTTAGCCTTGATCAAATTAAAAATATTTGCTAAAACTGCACTTAGGTATTCCGTCATTGAAGAAGCATCTGTGGTGGATTGGAGTCCTTATCTATATTTTTAGTATGTTCCTGCCAGTTATACAAACTGCCTAAAAATATTTTCCAGTTGGCAGTCATTGTAGCCCAATTTAAATCCACATATGCTTGTATAAAGAAATATATAAGCTTACTCTGCAACTCCAGCTTTGATCTTCTAGTTTTCAACATGCGTTTGGCTACTTTCATTAAAAGTCTGTTGTTAACAAATGCTGGCTTAGAATTATATGCTGATACTGATTTTCAGCCCTCTATATTACATTGTAAAAACAATGCCAAATAATTAAATGAGAAATTCATTGAAACATTAGCAGAGGTGTTAAATAAAAATTATGCAGAATACAGTTTGAAATCTACATTAATACAATAATACTAGCATATATTTATGTGAAATTATAGCTTTTTGTGTGATTTTTGAACTTAAAAATGATGGATTTAGATAATGTTTTTATCATCAGTTCTCTAAGAGACTGAAGCTCTTGAAACAAGAATTGAAAGGGCAGGACTAGCTCCCATACTAGGGTTACTGTTTACTTTTCTTCCACTTAAATAAAAATACAGTTATGCATAGCTACTCGCAGTTGAAAAAGATATATTTGGATTTTGATAAATTCCAGAAAGTGCAATCACTTGACATACTGGATTTTATTTTATTGTGGATTTTATCAAGGTTTTTCAATAAATGTTTAGTACTGCAGTTAATGGTCAGTGACTAATTATTAGTAATATGGGTCATGGGAAAGAATTTGAGCTTTGAGCCAGACTGTGGGGTTGAAATTCTAGCTCCATTAACTGTACAACTGGGCAGATTCTCAATTATTATGTTCCTTTGTTACCTCATTTTCACAATGGAGGAATGATAATCATGCTAACTTTATAAGGTTGTTATGAGAATTAAGTGACATGAAATATGTGGAGCCCTAGAACAGTGAGTAAATGCTCACTAATGTTGTGGATATTAATTATTATTTGACTGTAGACTTCCTTTTTATTTTCATTTTAGTTATATAAAGGTATGTAAAATTTCTTATTCTTTTAACCTTTTTAGTGTTGTCCTAATCATTTTATATTTGGCTACATTTTATATAACCATGTCCTTGTATGAGGACTTGTAATACAATTTTTAAAAATTAATAGACTCCTACTGGGTTTTTACTAAAAGTTTAGTCTACTTTTCCATGTCCTATACATCCTAGTGCCATGTCATTATTCACTGCGTGGTCTGCTCTCTAGCAGCTACATGGACATTACCTGGGAGCTTGCTAGAATGCAGGATCTTAGAGCGATTCCAGACTTCCTGAACCAGAGTCTGCACTGTAGCAAAAGCCCAGGTGCTTCCCATGCATGGTACAGTTTGAGAAGCATCTCTGTGTTGCACATCACAGCTCGCCACCGACCAGTACAAGGTAGAAGAGCTTGGTCAACCTCTCCCAGTCTGCCCCAGCTATTTTATGCCTATTCCCTGACACAAACTAAGAGGAAGGATGGGGAGACTGGCGGTGGCCACCCTAAGGAGAGAGGAAATGAAAGAGGGTCACAGGGAAGGCGAGCTCCTTGACATAGATTTTCTGACACCATCTCTCCAAGCCTTCATGCTTTCTTATTTGTGCTGCTGGTCATTTCCCACCTAGGTAGGCCAAACTCAGGAAAATGAGGGATCTTAGCCATCCGCACTACTCCTGAGTATATTGTGAAGGGTGTTGGAGTGGCTGTGCGGCTTCATAGCAGTGATTCACTCGGAGTAAAAAGTCCATTTTCTTTTCTCTTTACTGTCAGCCTCGCTCAGCAGCATCGTAGGTGCGGCCGTGACGCGTCATTCAATCTATATGTAAATTTAAAAAGTTATACTTACAACTGTAGAGAATTTGAAAGATAAATATACATTTGGCCATGATCATTTCAACTCTCATATACTTACTGAGATATTGAGGCAGTTCCATCCAGTTTTTTTTTCCCTTATACTTTCTTTCCTATAAGCTGTCTTCTAAGAATACTTTTGAAGCCACATTTTGAGAATCACCAGTGAAGTGGTGTCATTCAAAAGCATATGGGGATTTTTGGAAAAAAATAGTATACGCGTCTTTTGAAACTAATTGTGCCGTGTAGATCCATACAGAAAAGGAAAAGAACTCGTAAAAATGAAGCAGCTTTGAGCTGGAAGTGAGGGTGCTTAGTTCTGACCTGGTCGAGCAGTTTGACCTGAGGTTGCTGGCTTTTTTTGTTCATATCTGCACCTAACACATATGTCTAACGCCTGTTGTAGCTATTATGCTTATTTTGATGTGAGGGTGTTTAGAGTCGACAAGGTTAGTTTTTCTCAGTTACATGTAAACTGGTTGTGCCAGTTTCTTTGGGCATCTCAATTCTGATGATTCAATCTATGTATGTAATTGGAGAAATAAAGATCAGAGCAATGACTTCTTCATGTAAATGTTTTCTCAAAGTCATATTATTGTAAGATTGTATAATTTTTACTATCCATGAAGGTATGCCTTGAATGTGGAGAAGATTACTGTTCAGGATGCTTTTCCAAAATTCACCAGAAGGGGGCACTAAAGCTCCATAGAACAACTCTTCTGCAGGTAGGACTTCAAAATGCTTTGCTTGTAGTGTATGAAATGTTTCAACACAAATACATTTAAAACATGTTAAATTATCTAGAACTTAAGGTGATTTATATTAATTTGTAAAATCCTATTATGTACAGTCTTTACATATATCTTAAAATTATTTTACTGAATGCTTTTTCTATTTTGCTATTTAAACTTTTAATATAATTCCTAAAACACTTAGCTTGATTAGAGTTGTTAGATTATGCATTCTGACTGTGAACTTGACATTTAAAAACGACAATATTTTAATCTATTGTGGTTTCAAATGAATACATGGTTTAAGTATTATTTCTGTCTAGTTTGGAATAGAAATCTTGTGTTTTCATGTTTATTTTTTAAAATTAGTCTTTTATTTGTCCTTACCCATTATCCTTTAAATGAGCTTATCTCTCCGGTTTCAACTTTTTCTCATATATATCCAAAACTTATTTATCTTCATATAGTCATTGGTTTTTAAAGTGACTAAACTCAAACTCTGTCAGATTCTAAAACTTCTGCAATAAGTATGGTTAAATAAAGATATGACATTATCCCAGTTACATTTAATGATGCATTGATTTGTCTTAGATTTCATTCATTGTACATAAATCATTCAATAAATATTTATTGAATACTTTTTAGGAAGCAGGGTCTGTACTAGGCAGTGGCCTTAAACAGATGAATAATACTAGGATCCTGTTCTTAAGGACCTTGACATGAAAGTGAAAACCAAGGACCTTGTGTAACGGGTTAACATTTTAACATCTTGTAGGCAAAGGGAAGGAGACGATTAGATCTATGTTCGGGAAGATTTCCATCTTTACTTGTTGCTTCAATATAAATATTGGTAGCTCTCAAGGATGTTGACAACCCAAGTCATGATAACCACAAAACATAAAATAGGCCTCCCTCATATCAGTTATTTACCAAAGCTGGATGCTTCTGAGTAGCTACTCAACATTTACAGAGAGCCTCCTGGCTTAAATAATGGAGGGAAAAAAAATCAACCCACCACCTGCTATTCCCCTGCCTCAGGAAGGATTGCACAACTAGACACTCATAAGAAATGAAAATTACTGTATATAAAATTGAGTGTAATTGTTAACATAAAAATAATTACCCCACTATTGAATTCATATTAGGAATTTTCCATTCAGTGATTTATTTGGCGTGTTTTTTGACTTAGTGAATTTACAAAGTGGACTAACTGGTCTGAGAGCTACAGAGGAAAATGAGACATAGCTCCTTCCTTTAACTTTAGTATTCGATATTCAATATTTATCCTAATTATCTTTTCTCCTTCACTCTCTTCTCTTCTTTTTAACCCTTCTTTCTTTTTCTTCCTCTCTCACATATATACACAGAAAATTTCAAAAGAAGTCAAATTTTGTTGTGATGTGGCTTATTGTTATACAAAGGCAGATACGGTATGAGTCAAATCATGCTTATTAAAAGCATCTTGGCATAGTATATCCTTTCTAAACATTTCGTGTTTTCCTATTCTGTATTTTATTTTATTAAGCTATCATTGATGTACAATCTTATGAAGGTTTCCAATGAGCAACACTGTGGTTTCAACATTCATCCATGTTATCAAGTCCTCCCACCCCGATCCCATTGCAGTCACTGCCCATCAGCATAGTAAGATGCTATAGAGTCATTACTTGTCTTCTCTGTGCTATACTGCCTTCCTTGTGACCTACCTATATTGTGTGTGCTAAATTATAGTGCCCCTTAATCCCCTTCGCCCTCCCTCCCACCTACCCTCCCCAGCCTCTTCCACTAGTCACTTCTTGGAGTCTGTGAGTCTGCTGCTGTTCTGTTCCTTCAGTTTTGCTTCATTGTTAAACTCCACAAATGAGTGAAATCATTTGGTACTTGCCTTTCTCCACCTGGCTTATTTCACTGAGCAAAATACCATCCAGCTCAATCCTTGTTGCAAATGGTAGGATTTGTTTTCTTCTTAACGGCTGAATAATATTCCATTGTGTATATGTACCACCTCTTCTTTATCTATTCATCTACTGATGGACACTTAGGTTGCTTCCATTTCTTGGCTATTGTAAATAGTGTTGCGATAAACATAGGGGTGTATATGTCTTTTTGAAACTGGGCTCCTGCATTCTTAGGGTAAATTCCTAGGAGTGGAATTCCCGAGTCAAATGGTATTTCTATTTTTAGTTTTTGAGGAACCTCCATATTGCTTTCCACAATGGTTGAACTAATTTACATTCCCACCAGCAGTGTAGGAGGGTTCCCTTTTCTCTGCATCCTCACCAACATTTGCTGTTCTTAGTCTTTTCGATACTGGCCATCCTAACTGGTGTGAAGTGATATCTCAGTGTGGTTTTTATTTGCATTTCCCTGATAATTAGTGATGTGGAGCATCTTTTCATGTGCCTGTTGGCCATCTGAATTTCTTCTTTGGAGAAGTGTCTGTTCATATCCTCTGCCCATTTTTTAATTGGGTTATTTGCTTTTTGGTTGTTGAGGTGTGTGAGTTCTTTATATATTTTGGATGTTAACCCCTTGTCGGATATATCATTTATGAATATATTCTCCCATACTGTAGGATGCCTTTTTGTTCTACTGGTGGTGTCCTTTGCTGTACAGAAGCTTTTTAGTTTAATGTCATCCCATGTGTTCATTTTTGCTTTTGTTTCCCTTACCCGAGGAGATGTGTTCAGGAAAAAGTTGCCAGGTTTATATTCAAGAGATTTTTGTCTATGTTTTCTTCTATGGATTTTATGGTTTCATGACTTACATTCAGGTCTTTGATCCATTTCCAGTTTACGTTTGTGTATGGGGTTAGATAATAATCCAGTTTCATTCTCTTGTATGTAGCTGTTCAGTTTTGCCAACACCAGCTGTTGAAGAGGCTGTCATCTCCCCATTGTATGTCCATGGCTCCTTTATCGAATATTAATTGGCTGTATATGCTTGGGTTTATATCTGGGCTCTATTCCATTGATCTGTGGGTCTGTTCTTGTGCCAGTACCAAATTATCTTGATTACTGTGGCTTTGCAGTAGAGCTTGAAGTTGGGGAGCATAATCCCCCCAGCTTTATTCTTCCTTCTCAGGAGTGCTTTGGCTCTTAGGGTCTTTTGTGGTTCCATATGAATTTTAGAACTATTTGTTCCAGTTTGTTGAAGATTCTGTTGGTATTCTGATAGGGATTGCATTGAATTTGTAGACAGCTTTAGGCAGGATGGCCATTTTGACAATATTAATTCTTCCTATCCATGTGCATGGTATGTATTTCCATTTATTGGCGTCTTCTTTTTTTCTTCATGAGTGCCTTGTAGTTTTCAGGGTACAGATCTTTTACCTCCTTGGTTAGGTTTATTCCTAGATATTTATTCCTTTTGATGTAATTGTGAATGGAATTGTTTTTCTGATTTCTCCTTCTGCTAGTTCATCATTGGTATATAGGAATGCAACAGATTTCTGAGTATTAATTTTTCTTCCTGCAACTTTGCTGAATTCAGTATTAGTTCTAGTAGTTTTGGAGTAGATTCTTTAGGGTTTTTTTATGTACAATATCATGTCATCTGCAAACAGGGACAGTTTAATTTCTTCCTTACCAATCTGGATGCCTTTTATTTCTTTGTGTTGTCTGATTGCCATGGCTAGGACGTCCAGTACTATGTTGTGTAAAAGCAGGGAGAGTGGGCATCCTTGTCTTGTTCCCGATCTTAGAGGAAAAGCTCTCAGCTTTTTGCTGTTAGTATGATGTTGGCTGTGGGTTTGTCATATATAGCCTTTATTATGTTGAAGTTCTTGCCCTCTATACCCATTTTGTTGAGAGTTTTTATCATGAATGGATGTTGAATTTTGTCAAATGCTTTTTCAGCATCTGTGGAGATGATCATGTGATTTTTGTCCTTTTTGTTGATGTGGTATATGATGATGATGGATTTTCAAAAATTGTACCATCTTTGCATTCCTGGAATAAATTCCAGTTGATCATAATGGATGATCTTTTTGATGTATTTTTGAATATCAGTTTTCTAATATTTTATTGAGTATTTTTGCATCCATGTTCATCACGGATGTTGGTCTGTAATTTTCTTTTTTTGTGGTGTCTTTGCCTGGTTTTGGTATTAGAGTGATGCTGGCCTCATAGCATGAGTTTGGAAGTATTCACTCTTCTACTTTTTGGGAAACTTTAAGTAGGATGGGTACTAGATCTTCTCTAAATATTTGATAAAATTAAGTGATGAAGCCATCTGGTCCAGGGGTTTTGCTCTTAGGTAGTTTTTGAGTACCAATTCAATTTCATTGCTGGTAATTGGCCTGTTCAGATTTTCTGTTTCTTTCTGGATCAGTTTGGAAGGTTATATTTTTCTAGAAAGTTGTCCATTTCTTCTAGGTTATCCAATTTTTAGCATATAGTCTTTCATTGTATTCTCTAATAATTCTTTGTATATCTGTGATATCTGTAGTGATTTTTCCTTTCTCATTTCTGATTCTGTTTATGTGTGTAGACTCTCTTTTTTTCTTGTTAAGACTGGCTAAAGGTTCATCTATTTGTTTATTTTCCTGGAGAACCAGCTCCTAATTTCATTGATTCTTTCTATTGTTTTATTCTTCTCAATTTTATTTACTTCTGCTCTGATCTTTATTATATCCCTCCTTCAACTGACTTTGGCCTCATTTGTTGTTCTTTTTCCAATTTCATCAATTGTGAGTTTATACTGTTCATTTAGAATTGTTCTTCTTTCCTAAGGTAGGCCTGTATTGCTATATGCTTTCCTCTTAGAACTGCCTTCATTGCATTCCACAGATTTTGGGCTGTTGTTGTTTTCATTTCTCTCCATATATTGCTTGATTTCTGTTTTTATTTGGTCATTGATCCATTGATTATTTAGGAGCATGTTGTTAAGCCTTCATGTGTTTGTGGGCTCTTTTGATTTCTTTGCATAATTTATTTCTAGTTTCATGTCCTTTTGGTCTGAGAAGCTGGTTGGTAGGATTTCAATCATTCTGAATTTACTGAATCTTTTTTTGGCCTAGTATGTGATCTATTCTGGAAAATGTTCCATGTGCACTTGAGAAGAATGTGTATCCTGCTGCTTTTGAATGGAGTGTTCTGTTGAGGTCTTTTAGGTCCATCTTTTCTAATGTGTTTTCCAGTGCCTCTGTCTCCTTACTTATTTTCTGTCTGGTTGATCTGTCCTTTGGAGTGAATGGTGTGTTGAAGTCTCCTAAAATGAATGCATTGCATTCTATTTCCTCCTTTAATTCTGTTAGTATTTGTTTAACATATGTAGGTGCTCCTGTGTTGGGTATATAGGTATTTATAATGGTTATATCCCTTTGTTGGACTGACCCCTTTATCATTATGTAATGTCCATTTACCATTCTATTTTAATGTCATTAAGATAAATGTATTTTATATTTAAAGAAGAAGATACTTCATCTTGGTAGATTCTTATAAAATTCTAAATGTAGAATTGAGGAAATTAATATTTGAGGTAATGAATATTTACTGAATATGCATTTCACATCATACACTGTTGTTTTATACCACCAGCAGCACATTTTCTAATTTTGGTTGTAGGAGAGGAAAGGTTGGAATACCAGAAATAGTGGAATGGTGCCTAGGTTCATAGTAAATCTCAAATTATAGAAGACACATTTATCTCTAAAAGTTAGCATAAATAAATTTCATAATAGGTGTACAAACTAAAGAACATAGCAAGTAATAGTGAATCCTGGAGAGGTTTCTTCAAATACAGAGGTTCTTTTATGTGTATATTTTAAAGGTAAATAATGATAAAGACATATGTATCTTCCACATTCATGTTATGTCTGCATTGCCCTCTAGTTTATGGAGTAAAGTTGCAGTTTGTTGTTATCTTGAGGATAGTTCTGGGAAGTTTATTGCATA
Source organism: Smutsia gigantea (assembly GCA_032199065.1). NCBI lineage: Eukaryota > Metazoa > Chordata > Mammalia > Pholidota > Manidae > Smutsia > Smutsia gigantea. Next base: position 574,378 of record JAVSCE010008842.1, read on the forward strand.
CTAGGAGAGTTAGATTGTGAGGTCGGCCCTTAGCAAGGAGTATGCAGAGACCACATGTGCTGGACCTAAACATACATTGTTGTTACTCTCTTTATAGTGTATCATTTCATTTACCCAGATTGCTAAGTAATGAAATACTTTGAAGGAGATAATTTGTTTTTCAGATGATTCAAGTAAATTTGACTATTTATCCATTCAAGAAAAATATAAATTAAAAAGCTTTTTTTTAAAGGAAACTGTTTTAAAATATATGGCTTACTGCCTCCCATCTTAGTAAAGAGTCCAGTGAACATAGCTGTATTCTTTGCTGGTGACTCCTGCTCATTATTTTGACCTCTAGCTATTGTAACAGTTACTAAGCGGCCTCACTTAGCTGATCTCGTATGGATGGTATGCACTCCTCCTGAAGACTTGCTCCTCTGGTTAGTCCCTCACTTTGCTTCCAGATCGTGGCCTTACCCATTCTCTGTCTTTCACTTCTTGGTTTTGATTAATTGTCCCATTTGCTATCTGCTGTTTTCTTTCCAGGTCTGTCCTCTGTTTAGTCCTTCAGTTTTTTTAGTCGTCTTGCTTTTTCTTCCTCCTCGTTGCCACCACTCTCCCTGCCTTTCCCTGTGCATATAGGTTCTTGATGCTGTGTGCCTTAGCCTGGTGACCACTGGTCAGCAATGAGTGGGTATCTCTTTCTGTTTAGCTCTCATTAACCTGTCATATGGTGATTCTAGTTTTCCACAGTTTTGGTAAATGTTAAAGTTGTGAGATTTTGCTTTTTGTCGACTGCTGAATTCATACCTAATCTGAGAGGTCAGAGCAGATATCTGAATATTAAGCAACACTATGTAAAAAGCAAGCACTCTAGGTTGATGGGTGCTATACTGTCCATTCTTTAACCTGTTTCTGGTTGTTATAAAGCATAGTCAAATTTGGTTATTGTAAACCATTTCATCTCCCATCCAACAGCTCAGTGAGTCTTTGCAAAGTTCACAGTCAACAGGGACCATTGTATGGGCATATCTGTTTTACTTAGGAGATAAATTGAAGGCTAACTATTACCAGTTCTGTGTTGACTAACATTATAATTTCAAAGGGCCCTTTTGATTTATGATTGATTTATACTTGGCAATAATTCCAACATAAGTTTGTTTTTTACCTTCTCCAACCTCTGTTAAACAGCTAATTATCTGCAAAATCAAGTGTAAATTCATGAGAATGAAAATTCTGCTTCTATATTTAGAATGATTTCAACACTAAGGGTTGAAAAAAAAGTTTTTTTCATTGGTTAAGCCTCATATTGATGAAAAATAAGGTCTTAATATCTGAAACATTCCTATTTATTTTTAGCAACATATGGTCAGACAGAAAAGACAAGGTTAATCAGTGATAATAGAAGAGTGGGAAAAACAAACAAAAGACATTCTATTGTGAAGTGTGACATGCACAAAGGGAGGTTGGATTAAATAAATTATTAATAGATTTTGGTATGTATATTTTCTTAATTGAAGTAGAGATTTTCTTGACTGAAAGAAGAGACTTTGGAAAGGGAGGGTGGTTAGTAATGACAGACGAGATAATAGAGATAGAATTTTAATGTTTTCTGGTACGAAGTATTTATATGCAGCCTCTTGTTTATATTTAAAGAAAGGTATGTCTATATAAATATGGATATAAATGGGAATATATGCTTGCTTGCATATACTTACAGGAAAATAATTAGTAGGCAGACCTGGTTATTGTCACAAAACTATTATGCCTACTGAGTTTATGGTAGATTTTTTTCTTTTAGTGGACAATGACCAATATCAGCTTCTAAGCTTATGCTATCTATTCTGTTATTGTTCAGAATAATACAGTGTTTTTAGATCACAGCTAGACATTTGGGTAATATTATGGATGTTTACTTGGCTGATGTTAATGGACCTGTTTTAAATGCTATACATAGACATATTGTAGATGCTATGGTGTACCACCCAGATCCTCATCTTTAGGACTGAGACACTCATTTCCCTAGCTGCCTGTAGTGTTGCCTGCAGATGGATCATAATCTCCCTGAAGGATTTGCCCTTGCCCAAAGAGAACTGCCACTTTAGAGCTTACACTCCCCTAGTCTCAGTTAGGGACAACTCTGATGGGCCATTACAGCTGCTCCCTTGGGATTGTATTGTACAAATTCAGCTTTCCTCTTGCTCCACTCTGCTTCCTTCTCTCATGCATGGTGTTCTCAGAGCACTCCCCACTAAAAGTCATGCAGGCAAATCTTAGAATTTGTTTCCTGGGGAAACTGACCCATTGCAATATGTCATTCAGAGTGAAATTATAGATAATTATTGACCTAATTTTAGAGTGTGCTGCAATTTTTGAAGGTCACTATATAATGTCTCTTTCTTCACTTTCCAGATTCTGAAACGAGTCAGAAATAGACATTAGGCTCAGAAGGTAGAAATCAAAATACTAATTTTATTATTGATACAATCAGAATTGGCGGTTGTGGCATTAGATGTTCTGACAAATTCTGCTTCCTGATACTTCTTGGAATTTTTTGTTGTCTCCCACCCCCCAAATTATAAATGTTTCTCTCTGGCAGGGGAGGACTTACCCAGTTCAATTTCTTAATAGATATCTAGGTTGGAATGTAGTCCTCTCTGGGCAGGCAGTCCTTAGAGAGAGAATGCAGAAGGGGCAGAGGTGAGCAGACTCACTTCTTCCAAAGTCTTACCAATAAGGTAAAAATAAAAGGATGGGGAGGAAATGTTCCTTTAAAAAGGAATTATCACAAGTCCACATAATTTTAGAGTTCAGGTTATGTAAATACCCTAAAAAATGTATAATTTACTACTTATAAATATTATAATTAAGAAAAAATAAAATATTTAAAATACATACAAACAACTGAGTATTGGCAGGTTTTTCTTCTGTTTCTTAAATGTGAATAATGTTATTAATGAATATCCCTTGTGCTACAAGTTTGTGTATATTGCCCTTCAATATGATCATCATTTTGTACTTCCTCCATCAAATGGTTTTTATAACTATAGTTATTGATTATTCACTCTTTTATATGTTCTGATGAATTTCAAATCCTGTGAGGAGAGGGATTATTTTTATCTTGTCCATCCCTGTATTCTCAGTGCCTAACGCGGTACCTGACCTGTAAAATGAATTACATTTTTGAATGAGTGAAAACGTAAATGAATACCTAATGATATGATCAAGCTTCTGAAATAATTTAAAACAATCAAAGGTTATTTTTCTCTGAATTTTGAATACCAAAGATTGGATAATTAAGATAATCTATGGTTATGTTAATGAGTTATGTTGGTAAAGAATTAGCAAAAGCCTCTTATATCTGAGAATTTAAACTTTAGTTAACTTTCCAGCTCTTACCCTGGGAAACAGATGAAAGCAGTAATGCAACTATGTTTCTAGAAAATAGTCTATGGTAAATATGACTCCTGATCAGAGTCATTAAATTGCATTTAAATGGGAGAATTATAAATATTTGGAGTAAGCCAGAGCTCTTAGAATGAGGTGAGCTTTGTAACTGGCATGTTTGTTGTAGGGCCCTGGAAGCCATGCAGATGGGTATTGACTCTGGTGGAAAAGAAGGTTTCTAAGCCAAGTATGTCCCTCATCTGTCTGAGCTGTACTTTTGCATGAACTGCTGTTAAGACTTCCACTCAACAACTGATGGCAAACTTGTTCCTGTTCTCATCTTTCTGAGTAGACTGTTGCCGAGAATGGTTTGATGGCAGCCTGTGAGTCTGAAAGTTCAGTTGGCCCAGAAAGACTCCTTGGTGGACATTGCAGTTGTCTTTGATTAACCAGAATTTCAAAATGCAGAATAATGGGATACTCAAAAGATAAAGGAGGAACACTTGTACAGACATCATTGACAAGAATTTTTTAAAAACATATTTATTGAGATATAATTCACATACCAACACAATTCATCCATTTAAAGTGTACAATTCAATGGATTTTAGTATATTCAAAGGTATATGCAAAGATATATTCTATATCAGTTATAGAATATTTTCATCACTTCAAAAAGAAATCCCATACCCTTTTACTACTACTTTTGTTCCCCTATACCTGTTTGTCCCCAGTCCCCTGGCAATTATGAGTCTACTTTTTGTCTTTATAGATTACCCTATTCTAGTTTTTAATATAAATTGGAACATATAATATGTGGTCTTTTATGATGGGCTTCTTTTACATAGTATAATGTTTTTAAGGTTCATCCATGTGTGATATGTATCAGTACTATGGCCAAATAACATTCTATTGTAAGGGTATATCACATTCTGTTTATCCATTCATTGTTTGATGGATATTTGATTGTTTCTACCCTTTGGCTATGTTGCTATGAACATTTGTGTGCAGATTTTTGTGTGGACATATGTTTTTATTTCTCTTAGCTGTATCTCTAGTAGGGGAATTCATGGGCCATATTGTAACTCTTTCTTTAATTGCTTGAGGAACTACTAGAGTGTTTTTCAAAGTGGCTGCTCCATTTCATAGCCCCATCAGCAGAATAGGAGATTCTGATTTCACTCTCCAAGCCAACATTTGTTATTTGATTCTAGTATCCTAGTAGGCCTGAAGTAGTATCGCATCGTGATTTTGATTTGCATTTCCCTGATTACTAATGATATTGAACATCTTTTCATGTGCTTATTTGGCCATTTGTATGTCTTCCTTGGAGAAATGTTAATAAGAATTTTTTAGAAGACCCATATAAGAGAGAGTTTAATAACCTGCTCTTCAGTGAAGCTACATCTGTGATGATGAACTTTTAGGTGCCAGTACCAAGAAAAGCTAGGGAAAGGGAAAAGGTGACATTTGAAAGGGTTTTGGAAAAGGGAGACTAGGGTTTCTGTTAAAATCAGTACAGAGTTGGAAGAAAATAAGAGGTGTGGGGGGTAAAGTACAGAATCAGTGACAGAGTAACAGGTAGAGTGGAGTGGGTAGATGCAGAGCAAAGGCTTAATGAAGTGATGGCTCAAATCAGTCTCAAAGGGAAGAAGGGTGTTTCTGTAATATTTATGCTAATTGAAGCCTTAAGATAGAACTCATGTATGCAAGCTCAGAAACTTGCAGGGTTGTTGTGAGGATCAGATTAAATGACAACAAATATAAAAGTATTCTGCTCATAGCAGGTGCTCCATACATTAAGTTTTATTATTCAGGATATAGTATCATAGAAATTCAACATAATATCTACACCATTTAAATTTAGAACCTAGAAAATAAAGTATATTAATGATAATAAGTATAAAGAATTAATGAAATGATTACTTTGAATCTAAGGCTGTTTTCAAAAATATTATAGTAATATGTATTTTGGAAGGCATTTGTAAACAAAACAGTACAATTTTACAGAAATACATACTTCTGCTATCCAAACAGAGAATCATAGAAGCTTAATTTTAGGGGGAACCATAAAGATCATTAGTCTAACCACATGTCTGAAACTTTAATTAATCACATTGATGCTGGATATTTGAGGAGCCTTTATAATTTGCAGGTGCTACTTATGTTATCACACAGTTTTTTCCATGGACAAATTTAACAGTAGTTTTGTTTACTGTATTTTATGCTCATTAGTCTTTATGGGGTAAAAATCATACAGCTTTGATGTTATAGCATTACTTTATATAAAAACCAAATATGAAAAACTATTGATTGTTATTTGAAGGAGATTTATTCTGCTATGCCTAAAAATCTGTTATTCAAAGCATTGTATATAAAATCATTTCTTCCTCATGTGGCTCAAATATGAGTAATCACAGAAAGCAACTAACTCACCTGGATGCATTATACATGTAGTGTTAGTTGAAAACAATAGTAAGTACTTGCTAAGATAATTAATATAGTGCATAATTATATGGCATCAGAACAGCCAATAGAAAGCATATTGCAGGTGTGAATTTCTTGAGTTATTTTCTTGTTGCTATTCTGGCTCACTTTTAAGATTGCTCTTTAAATAGAATTTTTTAATGTAATAAAATTTGAAAGGCACAGTTATTTAGGGTAATCGCATTTTGTTATTTTTCTTGATATGAAGTGAGTTAAAATCTTTGACAATGTGTTACCTTGTGAATTATTACATTTATATGCTATATTGTCTTACATTAAAATATTTTAACTGCATGAAGTGTGCCTTATTTCATTATTTTCACATTATTATAATACTAAATATTGAGTCCATTATTGGACTTTTGACATCTATGTTTTTTATTTAAATTGTCTATTGAACAGTAAACTGCATTTATATTTATTTTATTGATGTAAAAGTGGTACATACTATTATATTATTTTTAGGCATAAACATAATAATTTAATTTTTGTCCACAGAACAAAGTGATCACAACTATAAGTTTAATTACCATCTCTTACCACACAATTGATTTTCAACTATTTCACCCACTCCCCAGCTTCCGTCCCCCTGATGACCACCAATTGGTTCTCTGTTTTTATGAGTTTTATTTTGTTTTTTTAGATTCCACATATAAATGACATCATATGGCATTTGTCTGGTCTGACTTATTTCATTTAGCATTATACCCTCAGGTCCATCATGTTGTCACAAATGATAAGATTTCCTTCTTCTAACACTGAGTAGTATTTGACATATACATGCTGCATCTTCTTTATCTTTCATCCATTGATGGACACATAGGTTGTTTCCGTATCTTGGCTATTGTAAATAATGCTGAAATGAATATAGGGGTGAAGGTATCTTTTCAAATTAGTGTGTTCATTTTATTCAGGCAAATACCTAGAAGTTGAATAGCTGGATCATATGTTAGTTCGATTTTTAATTTTTTAAGGAACCTCCATTCTGTTTTCCATAGTGGCTGCTACAATTTACATTACCACCAACAGTGTGTGAAGGTTTCCTTTTCTCCACATTCTTGCCAACACTTGCTATTTCTTGTCTTTTTGATAATAGCCATTGTAACAGGTGTGAGGTGATATCTTATTGTGGTTTTAATTTGCATTTCCCTAATAATTAGTGATGTAGAGTATCTTTTCATGTGCCTGTTGGCCATCTATATGTCTTCCATCTGTATGTCTTCATTGGAAGAATGCCTGTTTAGATATTCTGCCCATTTTTTTTTGCATTTTTTTGTTTATCTTGATATCATTAATCTACAATTAAATGAGTAATATTATGGTGATTACACTACCCCCTTCATCAGGTTCCTCTCCCCAACCCCATTACAGTCACTGTCCATCCGCGTAGTGAGATGCCATAGAGTCACTACTTGTCCTCTCTGGGTTGTACAGCCCTCCGCGTGCCCCCCCTCAACATTACATCTGCTAATCATAATGTCCCTTCTTCCCTCTTGCCCCTCCCTTCCCACCCATCCTCCCCAGTCCCTTTCCCTTTGGTAACTATTAGTCCATTCTTGGGTTCTGTGAGTCTCCTGCTGTTTTGTCCCTTCAGTTTTTTTTCTTAGTTCTTATACTCCACATATGAGTGAAATCATTTGGTACTTGTCTTTTTCAGCTTGGCTTATTTCACTGAGCATAATACCCTCTAGTTCCATCCATGTTGTTGCAAATGGTAGGATTTGTTTTCTTCTCATGGCTGAATAATATTCCATTGTGTATATGTACCACATCTTCTTTATCCATTCATCTACTGATGGACACTTAGGTTGCTTCCATTTCTTGGCTATTGTAAATAGTGCTGCGAAAAACATAGGGGTGCATATGTCTTTTTCAAACTTGGCTGCGGCATTCTTAGGGTAAATTCCTAGGAGTGGAATTCCTGGGTCAAATGGTATTTCTATTTTGAGTTTTTTGAGGAACCTCCATACTGCTTTCCAGAATGGTTGAACTAATTTGCATTCCCACCAGCAGTGTGGGAGGGTTCCCTTTTCTCCACATCTTCGACAACATTTGTTGTTGTTTGTGTTTTGGATGTTGGCCATTCTCACTGGTGTGAGGTGGTATCTCATTGTCGTTTTAACCTGCACTTCTCTGATTAGTGATGTGGAGCATCGTTTCATGTGCCTGTTGGCCATCTGAATTTCTTCTTTGAAGAAGTGTCTATCCATGTCCTCTGCCCATTTCTTAATTGGATTATTTGCTTTTTGTTTGTTGAGGTGTGTGAGTTCTTTATATATTTTAGATGTCAACCCCTTATCGGATACGTCATTTATGAATATATTCTCCCATACTGTAGGAAGTGTTTTTGCTCTACTGATGGTGTCCTTTGCAGTACAGAAGCTTTTCAGCTTCATATAGTCCCACTTGTTCATTTTTGCTTTTGTTTCCCTTGCTCGGGGAGATATGTTCTTGAAGAAGTCGCTCATGTTTATGTCCAAGAGCTTTTTGCCTATATTTTTTTCTAAGAGTTTCATAGTTTCATGACTTACATTCAGGTCTTTGATCCACCTTGAGTTTACCTTTGTGTATGGGGCTAGACAGTGGTCCAATTTCATTCTCTTACATGTAGCTGTCCAGTTTTTCCAACACCAGCTGCTGAAGAGGCTGTCATCTCCCCAATGTATATCCAAGGCTCCCTTATCAGATATTAATTGACTGTATGTGCTTGGGTTGATGTTTGGATTTTATATTCTATTCCACTGATCTGTGGGTCTGTTTTTGTGCTGATACCAAATTGTCTTGATTACTGTGGCTTTGTAGTAGAGCTTGAAGTCAGGGAGCGTAATTCCCCCTGTTTTATTCCTCCTTCTCAGGATTGCTTTGGCTATTCGGGGTCTTCTGTGGTGCCATATGAATTTTAGAGTTATTTGTTCGAGTTCATTGAAGAAAGCTGTTGGTAGTTTGATAGGGATTGCGTTATCTGTAGATTGCTTTGGGTAGTATAGCCATTTTGACAATATTTATTCTTCCTAGCCAAGAGCATGGGATGCATTTCCATTTGTTAGTGTCCTCTTTAATTTCTCTTAGGAATGTCTTGTAGTTTTCAGGGTACAGGTCTTTCACTTCCTTCGTTAGGTTTATTCCTAGGTAGTTTATTCTTTTTGATGCAATTGTGAATGGAATTGTTTTTCTGATTTCTCTTTCTGTTAGTTCATTGTTAGTGTATAGGAAAGCAACCGATTTCTGTGTGTTAATTTTGTATCCTGCAAATTTGCTGAATTCAGATATTAGTTCTAGTAGTTTTATAGTGGAGTCTTTAGGGTTTTTTATGTACAATATCATGTCATCTGCAAATAGTGACAATTTGACTTCTTCTTTACCAATCTGCATGCCTTGTATGTCTTTGTTTTGTCTGATTGCTGTGGCTAGGACCTCCAGTACTATGTTGAATAACAGTGGAGAGAGTGGGCATCCCTGTCTTGTTCCCGATCTTAGATGAAAAGCTTTCAGCTTCTCGCTGTTCAGTATGATGTTAGCTGTGGGTTTGTCATATATGGCCTTTATGATGTTGAGGTACTTGCCTCTATACCCATTTTGTTGAGAGTTTTAATCATGAATGGATGCTGAATTTTGTCAAATGCTTTTTCAGCATCTATGGAGATGATCATGTGCTTTTTGTTCTTCTTTTTATTGATGTGGTGGATGATGATGGATTTTCGAATGTTGTACCATCCTTGCATCCCTGTGATGAATCCCACTTGATCATGGTGTATGATTCTCTTGATGTATTTTTGAATTCGGTTTGCTAATATTTTGTTGAGTATTTTTGCGTCCACGTTCATCAGGGATATTGGTCTATAGTTTTCTTTTTTGGCGAGGTCTTTGCCCAGTTTTGGTATTAGAGTGATGCTGGCTTCATAGAATGAGTTTGGAAGTATTCCCTCCTCTTCTATATTTTGGAAAACTTTAAGGAGAATCGGTGTTATTTCTTTTCTATATGTCTGGTAGAATTCAGAGGTGAATCCATCTGGTCCGGGGGTTTTGTTCTTTGTTAGTTTTTTGATTATCGCTTCAATTTCGTTGCTGGTGAATGGTCTGTTTAGTTTTTCTGTTTCTTGTTTGGTCAGTTTTTGAAAGTTGCATTTTTCTAAAAAGTTGTCCATTTCTTCTAGGTTTTCCAGCTTGTTAGCATATAGATTCTCATAGTATTCTCTTATAATTCTTTGTATTCCTGTGGGATCCGTCATGATTTTTCCTTTCTCATTTCTGATTCTGTTTATGTGTGTAGTATCTGTTTTTCTCTTAATGAGTCTGGCTACGGGTTTATCTATTTTGTTTATTTTTTCAAAGAACCAGATCTTGGTTTCATTGATTTTTTCTATTGTTTTGTTCTTCTCAATTTTATTTATTTCTTCTCTGATCTTTATTATGTCCCTCTTTCTGGTGACTTTGGGTCTCATTTGTTCTTCTTTTTCCAATTTCAGTAATTGTGTCTTTAGACTATTCATTTGGGAATATTCTTCTTTCTTTAGATAGGCCTGGATTGCAATGTACTTTCCTCTTAGAACTGCCTTTGCTGCGTCCCATAGAAGCTGTGGCTTTGTGTTGTTGTTGTCTTTAGTCTCCATATACTCTTTGATTTCTGTTTTGATTTGGTCATTGACCCACTGATTAATTAGGAGAATGTTGTTAAGTCTCCATGTATTTGTGAGCCTTCTTGTTTTCTTTCTAAAGTTTAATTCTAGTTTAATACCTTTATGATCCGAGAAGTTGGTTGGTAGAATTTCAATATTTTCGATTTTACTGAGGTTCTTTTTGTGGCCTACTATGTGGTCTATTCTGGAAAATGTTCCATGTGTACTTGAGAAGAATGCGTATCCTGTTGCTTTTGGGTGTAGAGTTCTGTAGATGTCTGTTAGGTCCATCTGTTCTAGTGTGTTGTTCAGTGCCTCTGTGTCTTTACTTATTTTCTGTCTGCTTGATCTGTCCCTTGGAGTGTGTGGTGTGTTGAAGTCACCTAAGATGAATGCATTGCTGTCTATTTCCTCCTTTAATTCTGTTAGTATTTGTTTCACAGATGCTGGCGCTCCTGTGTTGGGTGCATATATATTTTAAATGGTTATATCCTCTTGTTGGATTGAACCCTTTATCATTATGTAATGTCCTTCTTTATCTTTTGCTACTTTCTTCGTTTTGAAGTCTATTTTGTCTGATATAAGTACTGCAACACCTGCTTTTTTCTCTTTGTTGTTTGCATGAAATATCTTTTTCCATCCCTTCACTTTTAGTCTGTGTATATCTTTGGATTTGAGGTGAGTTTCTTGTAGGCAGCATATAGATGGGTCTTGCTTTTTTATCCATTCTGTTACTCTGTGTCTTTTGATTGGTGCATTCAGTCCATTTACCTTTAGGGTGATTATTGATAGGTATGTACTTATTGCCATTGCTGGCTTTAGATTCGTGGTTACCAAGGGTTCAATGGTTGCTTCTTTACTATCTAACAATCTAACTTAACTTTCTTGTTAAGTTATTGTAAACACAGTCTGATGTTTCTTTATTTCTCTCCCTTCTTATTCTTCCTCCTCCCTTCTTTATATACTAGGTGTTTTATTCTTTGCCTTTAGTTAGTTTTGGATGGTCTGCTTTCTTTGCTATGATTTTATTTTCTCTGGTGACAGCTTTTTAGCATTAAGAGTGCTTCCCTCTAGAGCAGTTCCTTTAAGATGTCCTGTAGAGGTGGTTTATGGGAGGCAATTTCAGCTTTTGCTTGTCTGGAAATTGTTTAATCCCTCCATCATATTTAAATGATGATATGCTGGATACAGTATTCTTGGTTCAAGGCCCTTCTGTTTCATTGTGTTACATATATCATGCCATTCTCTTCTAGCCTGTAAGGTTTCTGTTGAGAAGTCTGATGTTAGTCTGATGGGTTTTCCTTTGAAGGTGATCTTTTTTCTTTCTCTAGCTGTCTTTAATACTCTATCCTTATCTTTGATCTTTGCCATTTTAATTATTATGTTTCTTGGTGTTGTCTTCCTGGGGTCCCTTTTGTTAGGAGATCTGTGGGCTTCCATGGACTGTGAAACTTTTTCCTTCCCCAGCATGGGGAAGTTTTCAGCAATTATTTCTTCAAAGACACATTCTATCCCTTTTTCTCTCTCTTCTTCCTCTGGTACTCCTATTATGCGAATATTGTTCCGTTTGGATTTGTCACACAGTTCTCTTAATATTCTTTCATTCCTACAGATCCTTTTATCTCTCTCTGCCTCAGCTTCTCTGTATTCCTGTTCTCTGATTTCTATTGCATTAACAGTCTCTTGCATCTCGTCCTGTCTGCTGCTGAGCCTGTCGATGGCTTGTCTCATTTCTGCATTGTCTTTCCTGACTTCCCTCACTTCCTCCCTCAGCTCTTGCATATTTCTCTGTAGATCCATCAGCATGGTTATGACTTTTATTCTGAATTCTTTTTTAGGAAGATGCTGCATTTCCATCCCTTCAGATTCCTTCTCAGAGGGGGTCTGGATCTTGGTGATTTTTGTCTGTATCATGTTCTTCTGTCTTGTCATGTTGATAGGAGTGGTCGCTGGTAGGTGCCACGTATGTCAGTTGGGCTCTTTAAGGTTTAAAAAGAAAAGAAAAAAAAACACCACCAAAAAAACAAGCAAGCCAAAAAAAAAGAAGGAAGAGAAAGAAAAGAGAGAAAGAAGAAAGAAAGAAATGAAAGAAAAGGAAGGTGAAAAAAGAAAAAAAAAAGGGCAAGAAATAACAAACAGCAAAAAAAAAAAAAAGCCCACTTGGAGTGGATTCTCTAAGTGTGCTGTAGGTGTTGCTGTTGCTCCACTAATTTGCAGCCGCAGCCGCGCCGCTGTTTTTGTAGGTCTGGGTGGGGCAGGAATGAATGGGACGCTATTGTTTTCTGTATAAAGTTCCAGCGTGGCTGCTCCCTTCTCTCTGTCACTAGTGAAGGGGACCGAAGTTCCCCAGGACTTCCAGCCTGCAGGGCTGAGCCCGCCGGGGCAACGGTGTTCCGTCGCTGGGCCCCCCGCCTCTCCGAGACCGCTACAAATGGCGTGCGCTTTTCTCTTGTCCCTGGGCGCTGGCTGCACGGTCCCGGCGCCTTCCCGGCTCAAAACTTGCACCTTCTGCCTCTCCAATGTCTGATGCACCGCGCGATGTGTGTCAGCACTCCCGGCGCTCCCAGCGCAGACCACCGGGGCTGTTTATTTTGCGGACCTGCTGTTCCACTCCCTCCCGGCTCCGAATCCTCTCCTCCCGCCGGCGCGCTGGGCTGAGTGAGTGTTCGGGTGCCGTGGGTCGCGGCTCTGTATCTTACCCGCCTCGCGGGGTGCTTGCGGGGTGCTGAGTCCTCCCAGGTGTGGCTGCACGCTGTGCGCTTTCCTGTGTGCTCCGATTTCTCTTTTAGGAATAGTTGTATTTGCTGTGTTTTCATAGATTTATATAGTTTTGGGAGGAGATTTCTGCCGCCCTGCTCACACCGCCATCTTCCCGGAAGTCTGTCAATGTTTTTTAAAGCTCTCTAAGGGATTCCACTGCTCAGCCAAGGTTGAGAGTTATTTAAGTGTATGTTTAAGAGCAAGTGAGTTAACTTTATTGTTCTGAAAGGCTGCTTATGTTTAACTGTACTCCAGCCAACATTTTCCCTTCCCTTTATAGGCACCCCAACCCCTTTTATTGTGCTTTATTGAGTTATCTAAAGAATGAGGGAATCGAATTTTTCCAGCATTTTGCCTCCACCATTAGGATATGATCATGATAAATTAGAATTAACTACAATTTTCGTTAATCTGTTCAGTTTGAAGTTTCAAAAACCTAAAAATAAATGTTTTGGTCATAATTCTATTTAATTTTTTCTACTTTTTTCTTCAGGATCACCAATTTTCATTTTGGGAGATTTCCTTTATTCTTCTTTCTCATATATTATCACTCAGATCACTTTTATCTGTGTCCTTCATCCTTATATTGTGGGTTTTTAGTTTTCCAAAACTATCCTCCATATCAGTGCTTTGATTTTCCATCTGGCATGTTGGAATCCTTACTGTTTCCAAAACGATTTAAAATCCCGTGATGCTTTTCGAGTTCTCTTAAATTCTTTCTTGGATTTTGTGTGGCTTTTTCAACCCCCATCTTTAACCAAGTCTCTGTTTTCTCCAGTTTGCTTGAGAGTTTAATGCAGCTGTTAAGATTTTTAAATTTTTCCTGTGATTAATCTTTTTTTTTGGAAGTAGATCTTCTCCATGCTTTCAATAATTTTCTTTCATATGTTAGTATTTTTCACTCCTTCTATTTCTTTGAGCTCCCTTCCTGTTTACCTGGTCACAGTTATGTTCCTCAGCATCTTAGGCTAGCCAACTGGTGCACCTATGCCTGTATTAGGAGTTCCTGGTCATGCAGCTCAGCCCCGATATCCTGCCACTCTCCTTTTAAGTGACCGGCACCCCACCATTTTCTTCCAATGTTCCAGACCCTCAAAGGCACTTTTTCAGATATTTATGTCTTTATTTCTCTCTCAGTGGAATGACCCGGGGCAGGGGCCAGGGTGGGGGTGGGGAGGCATGGGTGGGGGGGGGAAACAGTTAAAAATATCAGCCTAATCAGGCAAGACAGGGTCTTGGGTTCTTTCGGAAGAAGGTCATAGGCTGGGAAGCTTGCATCGCCCCCTGACAGGCTCCTCCCCACGGCGCCACTGCGCGGGTGCCATGTCCCAAGTCTGACAGTCACTGGCCCACAGCTCCGGGGTAAAATCTCATATACATGGGACAGCTCTCCCTGGGACTCTGGGAGCCTTCATCCTCCACCAGGTGTGAAGCAGGTAGAGATTCTTGTTGCCACTCTGTTCTGAAGCTTGGGTCTGTAGGGGAAAGGTTTCGGTACGTTTTTACTTGAGATCTAAGCTGGATTCTTTGCCAGCCAAAAGGCTGGTGCCCTGAGCATTATTTGAGTCCTATGTCTGTTTCTTAGCTCCTTTAAAACCGATGTGGAAGCGATGAGATTGTCCCCTCAGAGCTTGAACAGTACCTGCCACAAAGACGGGTGAGTGCTCTGATATGGAGAGGTGCGTGCTCCCTGGTTCTCCACCTGCAAGTAGCCTGGGCAGGATTTCCGACTCGGTAGAACAGTAACGGGATGGGGGACGATTTCTCACACACAGCACAGAGGGGCCGCTCTCACTCATGACGGGATTTGCACTCGGAACTGGGGCAGGTTTATTCAAGAGTTCCAACCTTTAATTGTGACCCTCCCCAGGAGCTGGGGCAGGTTCGCCCCAGAACAAACTGAGGTGGCCTTTGTACTGTGGGGCCTGCGCACCGACAGAACTAGATCCTGTTTCTGTCAGTATGCTTTACTCATGTTCCGGGTCAAAGAGGGACTACTGGAGGTCTAATCTGTACATCTGAACTGCTCATTTGCAGTTTCTTAAGAGCCTCCACCACCCTTCAACCAAGGTTTAAGATAACAGAGTACCCGGGCTCAGATCCTGGTTTCATCTCTTAATGGTGTGTTTAAAATGTTACATTCTTTGGGTTTCTTCATCTCTAAAATGGGGATGACCTAGGGCTGGCACTTAGCTAGGGCTCAAAGCATGTCATCTATGATTTACTTATAACAATGCTGGTTTGATCATGATTGTGGATTTCAAAGACCCAGTCTCTGGGTCCGAGACCCAGCAGGTTAAAGGGATCCGTCAATAAACAGAGAAGAAGGGAGACTCCGGCTCTGTGCGCAATGTGTCAGCTTGAGGTGGATAAAAATATAATCATGAGAATTTCCAGAAACTTAAGGCATACGGAGAACACTGTGTCTGGATGCTGTGTCTCCAGGAGACAAGTGTGCTCGGAGGTGGTGTGGAGACAACAGAGAGTGGAGGAAGCTTCGGATTTTGGCATGTGGTCAGAAGACTCTCACTCCGATTGTTAGGAGAACTTCAGAAACTCAGAGAGGATGAAGTCAATTTAAAAGAGGCTTTCTTCTACAGTGGAAATGACAGGGAATGGGAAAGGAAAGATGATACTCTGACCCTGTCCAGGCTGGTCCTACAGAGAGTAAAAGGAGGCGCTCAGCATGGACAGCTGGCTGAGCTTGTCCAGCTCAGTGGCGGGCTTGTTTCAGAACAGAGGAGCCATGGAGGGGAAGGGAGTGGGGCATCAGAGGAGGCAGCATAGCTCAAACTTCCAAGGAAAAGAAAGTGGAAAGAAAGGCTCCTGGTTCATTGACTAGCCTAAGTCACTTTGGGCCCGGAAACTCTGAACCTTAGGAAAGGTGGTGTCTAGGGTAGAGCTGGGCCAGAGGACACAGGGGCCACCGCTCAGCCTCTGAGAGCAAAGGCTTTGCACGTGCTGACCATGCAGCACAAATTCAGAGTCTGCTGACCCTTTGCAGGAGGCCAGGTTCAAAGTCCACAGGCTTCCCTGTTTCCATTAAAGCACAGAGAAGGATCTTTCCACATGTACAGAAGAGTGAGTCCCCTCCCGATTCAAAACCTGCAAAGGTTTCCCTGGCATTTAGAATGGACCAGTGCTTTCCCTGGCCCCCCAGGCCCTGTATTTTCTGACTTCTGCTCTCCTCTGTCATGGTCCCACGTGCCTCTCCCTTGCTTTGCAGATTCCTGTCCATTTTGCCATTTCGTCTGTTCATTTCTCCCATCAATATGCCCTGAATGCCTGTGAGGTGACAGGCACTAGCTTCAGATGCTTGGGAGAAGCACTAAAGTCGCAGAAACAAGAGCAACAGAGCCACACACACACCAGACGGAACTGTGGCTGCCTGGGCCTCACGTTACAGTAAGTTTAAATAGGCTTGATGTGTTTCCACAAGGAGTTTGCCTTCTGCTCATCCTCCAGGTCCTCCTCACATGGCTGGTTCCACATCATTCTGTCTGTGGCCAGAGGTCCTCCCCTTAGAAAGGGCTTTCCCCAGTCATTTTCATTATCTGTTATTGTTTTCTAAGCCGGTATCACCATCTGCAAAAAATTGACAGGGGGAGGGTTGTTTCTTTATTGGTTCTTCCCCCACTAGATTGTTAATTCCATGAGCACAGAGACATTATTCCCTATTGAATCCCCAGTTTCTAGGGTGGTACGGCTCAAAGTATGTTCTCAATAAATATTTGATGAATTAATTAAATCTGGAGAGGCAGCAGCAGCGAGGAAATGCTTGGGGTCTGCTGAGGATGGAGAAATACTCACAGAGCAGGAAGTTGTAAGAAGTTTTGCTCACAGAATGGTCTGTTATAAATATGCAATAGTTTGCTCCTTAGAGAAGGGAGGGGATGACCGTGGACAAGAGTCCGCATTTGACTCAGCATTACACTTCTGGAATAAAGAAGGTAGGGAAATAGATATTTTTTAATTATTAAGAATAAACGGGTCCTAAAAAAAAAAAGGAAGGAAAAGGCCAAATTGGAGTTATTTGCCCCCTACAACAGCAGACCAAGACTTAATTACAGTTTCAACATATCTCAGGAATATGACCTTTGAGTCAGTTTGAATTTCCGGATCAGTGTTAGTGAGGGAATCTGCCTGATCTAACCCTGACATTCCTTTCCCTCCAAAGAAGGTGTCCTGCCCTGAAACAATCGTTCCTTTTCTTTTGCTAATAACTCCCTTGCCCCACCCTCCTGCCTATAAAAACCTCCCATTTTGCACAACTCCTCTAGCATCTTGTGTACTTGCTAGATGGGGATGCTACACGATTCATGAATCACTGGATAAAGCCAATTAGACCTTATTTACTCTGTTCAGTTTTGTTTCTTAACATGGTATTGACAGCAGGGGTATTAGGTAGCTTCAGGAGAAATCTAACAATTGTTGATTACTTCAAATGTCTAGATTTTTCAGAGACAGAGGTATTCCAAATGCCAATCTCCATAATTAGAGGCAGGATACATATATTGGTGAATTTTCCTCAACGGTATGGAAAATATAGCACAATGAACTTACCCTGGGAGGGAGATTTCTTCCAACTGTGGGCGTGTGTTTAAGACTTGGGCTGAGGTACTGATGTTTAACTTTGGCCAGGGATTCTTTTGTTTTTAAATCAAAGTATAATAAAGGGGAGCTGAGTCTGCTATCCCAAAATATGCCCCTTTGGCATATTGATTATTTTGAGCTGGTTATTTTTAAGAAACTGCAGATGCAGGAGAAGCTCTGAAAACTGAGTTCAAGTTCTACCCACAAGTATAAGCAGAATCTCCATTTGTAAGACTGTCTCCCTCTCTGTACTAAGTGGGGAATGACTGTAAATCTACAAACCTCTTATCAATAGAGAAGGCAACAGATGACTGTTATGAATCTGCATAACAACTTTACGCTTGTTGATGGTGCTTTTCCTGGTAACCTCCTATACCTACTCCCTACCCGCCAAAATCTTTAGTCATTAGCTAAAGGTGATATTTAAGGTGGATACTTAAGGTGGATATTTAAGGTGGTGGTGCACAGGAGGTATCCATGTTATTAAAGTTCTGTGTGTTCTCCTGGTAATCTGTCTTTTTATTACAGGGGATCTCAGCCGAGAACCTCGAAGAAGAGAAGGAAAATTATTTTTCCTCCCCGCAATGACATACATGTAGGAAAAATGCACATATCATGAGTGTATAGCTCATTGAATTTTTGCAAGGTGAACATAGGTGCATAACCGTCACCCCCATCCAACTACTTCAGAAGTCACCCATCTCCACTCTCGGCCACAACTTCCCCACCCAAAGGCAACCATTATTTTGATTTCTAACTCCACAGATGAGTTGTGGCTGTTTTAACACTTTATATAAAAGATTTTTTATGAACCATTTAAGAGTGAATGTTGATACGATGCCCCAACACCCTTAAATACTTTATAGGTGCAGTTCATGTAAAGGAAGACCTTCTCTTCCATAACAACAATACTACCATCAAAGTCAGGAGACTAACACCCTTTGATTTACAGGTCCCATTCAAGTCTCCCCAGTGGTCCCCGAGGTGTCCTGCAGAGCAAAACATTCCAGCCCAGGACCATATGTTGCATTTGTTGCCACGTCTCCTCAGTCTTCTTCAATACCTAGAGCATTTCGTATTCTTTCTAGCCTCTCCTTAACTTGGACAACCTTAACATTTGAAGGTTCCAGGCCAGAATATTCCTCATTTTGGGTTTATCTGATGTTTTCTACTGTTTAGATTCAGGTTATGAATTTTTGGCGGAATTATACAGAATTGAGGCTGTATTCTTCTCATTGCATTCCATTGAGAGGAGCACATCTTGACTTGTCCCATTCCTTGATCATTTGATTAAAGTGATTTATTTGGTTTTCTCTATTTAAAGTTATCACTTTTCTCTGTGCAATTAATAAATATTTTGTGAGGAAATACTTCAAGACTGTGTAAATATACTATTATCTGTCAAATTTTTACTTACTAGTTTTAGCATCCATTAGTGGGTGTTTTTTTTTTGGCTAAATTAATTATTACTGTGACAGTTTATCAAATGGTGGTTTTCTAATTCCATCATTTCTTCTAGTTTATTAATGGCATTCTACTGTAAAGGGAAAGATTTCTCTCTCCTCATGTATTTAGTCATTTATTTATATCAGTCTGGACTTGTAAATTATTTTTGGTTTCATTTTTACTATATAGCAACCTACTCTGAATGAAAATGGTAATTGTCAATATCCATTTCTTGATCCTAATCTCAAGGGGAAAGTTTTCAATAATTTGTGGCTAAGCATGACATTTGCTTCTTGTGTTTTTCTAAAGTACCCCCATGTCTCCTTACGTCAAAAGAGAAAGTTCAGCCTTGCAAGCAGGCCTTTCTAAGGACACCACTTGTGGGCCTGTTATCCTAACATCTTTCTGTGCCACCTCACATTCCTTTGGAGCCACCAGGCACCTTGACAGGTAATATGTATTCTGATGGCGGGATAAGATCCATGGCCCTAGCTTGTTCTCCCGCTGGTGATCTGGAGAGGGGGAATGGAGATACCCCATAGTAGAGAGCTTCTAGCATCGTAATATGGCCTTGACCTGGTAGTGTTTACTTCATTCCATCCACCTGGTGACCATGTCCTGCTGGACCCCCTACCCACCTAATACCCCTGCCCTAAGTATGTCTGCTTCCCAGAGGCTTCTTTCTCTGTTGTGACGGATTCTTCCATAGGCTGAGGTGAGAGGAGGAGGGTATAGAAGGGAATGCTTAGTGACTGGCCAGACTGTGTGCTCTTCTTGGTCTCAGCTCACCTCGGTCAGTCAGCCCTCTGAGTCTGCCTATCAAGGCGGCTGGTGCTGCATTCCCACCAGGCCCCTCAGAAGGGATGCGCACTATCCCTCCCAGGGCAAGTAGGGAACAGAACCAAAGGCCCAGACAGAAAACTGCTTCCCTTCACTCCCCCAGTTGTGGGGTCTGGCTTCCTTTTGCTGGAAACTTCTTCTTCCCTTTCATATCGGTACTTGGTCACCTTATCTTCCCCAGCATCTCTCCCACTTTATATACTGGGATCCAGCAACCTCCCTCTTCTTCAGTGGTTTCTCTAGAGTTTGGTTCAAGGGAGGGAGCCAAGACTCCATGCGAGTTTGTTCTATTCTACAGAACTGTCAGTCTCTTAGAGGAGAAACTTAATAGGAGGGTCACAGGATCCACATGAAGGAAAGAGGAATGTTATTGAAGAACAAGACATGAGTAAATTGAGAAGACATATCATATTCCTGGACAGGGAGACTTTATATTATAAAATCTCAATCATTCCAAGGATGTCAATCATACTTAAATTAATACATAAATTTAATTTAATCTGAATAAAGTTTCCAGCTTATTAAGAAAATAAATCTGAAATTGACCTTGAAGAATAAATATGTGATAAATGGGAAAAAAATTTGAAAAAGAAAAAAATATCCTAAGGGGAGCTTTAAAAAATTTTTTAAAGATTTATTGAAGTATAGTTGAAATACAGTATTATATTGGTTTCAAATATAAAACATAGTGATTCAACAATTATCTATTATTAAATGCTCACCCCAACCAGTGTAGTTAGTATCTGTCAATGTAGACAGATTACAGTGTTATTGACTATATTCTCTATGCTGTACTTTCATCCTCGTGACTAATTTATATTATGACTGAGATTTTGTGCCTCTTTATCCCCTTCACCTATTTCACCCACCCACCCCAGCCCCTCCCCCGTGGTAACCACCAGTCACTTCTCAGTGTCTTTGACTTTACTGCTGTTTGGGGGAACTTGCTTTTTAAACAGATACCAGAACTTACTATCTATAAAGTCGCTAGAGTCAAATCAATATGGAATTTGAATAGGAACTCACAATAAATCAATGAAACACAAATAAGAACCCAGAGGCAGATCCAGATACATGCGGACTATGGTAATTCATTTCAGTGGAGGAAAGGGAAGCTTAGACAATAATTGGTGTTGGAACTGTTGTCTATCCATTTGAACTAAAATGAAGTCAAATCTTAATTTTATACAATATACAAAACTAAAAATTTGACTTGTTAAATCTTTATATATGAAACATGAAAACACGACAAAGCATTGTAAACATTTAGGAAAATATTTGTAAAATGTCAAGGTCATGGAGACTTTTCTGAGCAACACAGGAAACCCATAGCTATCTAAAACACTTGCTATGACAAAAGTGAATATAAACAACAAATATCAAATGATGAACTGGGGGGATATTCTTTCTCCTCTTCTTTTCTGTATGTGTGTGTGTATATCCTTAGTATATGAAAGTGCTTACAAATAAAGAAAATACACTTGAGGGGCAGAAACACGTGAAGGGACAATCACAATACCTAAAGTGCAGGTGGCCAGTAAAGATATGAAATGACACTCAATCTTGTAATCCAAAAAATGCAGTTTAAAGACAGTAATAATATACTATTTTTTAGATGTGATTAGTTTTTGGAACTTAATTTGACAGTATCTATTAAAATCTTGAAATGCTCAAATTCTTTGACCTAGTAATTCTGTTTATTAGAAACCTATGCTATATCAATAAGATAACAGTTCCTAAGGAGAAATGTAAAAGGACATTTATTAAAGAATTCTCACTGTAAACATTTGGAAAAACACCTGGTCATCAATAGGGGAATTCTTGAATATGGTTGAATAAATCACGCTACACTGTACTATGGAATATTGTACAGTTACCAAAAAATAATGAAATCAATCTACATATGCTATTGAGGAAAAAATGTTCAGGGGAAAAAAGCAAGTCCCAGAGCAGCATGTGCAGCATAATTCCAATTTGCAACCCAGAAACATTTTCATGAAAATGGTTATACAGATGGTAAGCAAATAAGTAGATAAATAGTAGAGAGATATAAGGCAGATCTGTATAAAGGCGAGATAAATTGGGAAAGAATCTGCTTGTATTACAATAAATAGGCAGAGGTTTCTCACTATTCCTTTATTATAAAATTGTTGAAGTGATGGGATTGTGTCATATGCCCATAACGCATCTTGAAAAAGAATGAATATAAATACTCACATTTTCCCATTTTTTTATGAGGAAAACACACCTACACATATATTTATGTGTAGGCATCAAAAAACACAAAAGGGATTCAAAGTAATATTAACAGTGGTTTCCTTGGAAGGGAAGGGATTACAGGTAGTTTTTTAAAAAAATCATTGGCATTTTCTATAATAAGTATATTTTGAATCAATATTAATTTTATATTCAGAGCAGTTTTAGGTTCATGGAAAAGCTGAGCAGAAAGTACACCGAGTTCCCCATGTCCCCTGCCCCCACACAGGTAGGACCCCCCCCCCCCCCACTATCAACATCCCGTACTAGAAGTACATTTGTTAAGAGCAGTGAACCTACGTGGACACATCAGTCACTCAGAGCCTATAGCTTACAGTAGAGCTCACTCTTGGGGGTGCACCTTCTATGGCTTTGGACAAATGTATAATGACCCTGGCTACATCATCATAGTATCATACAGAGTAGTTTCACTGCCCTAAAAGTCCTCTGTGCTCTGCCTGTTTATCCCTCTCTCCCCTGACTCCTGGCCCTGGCCATCACTGATCTTTTATTGTCTCTAAAGTTTTGCCTTTTCCAGAATGTCTTGTGGTTGGAATCACACAATATGTGGCCTTTTCATATTGGTTTCTTTCACTTAATAATACACATTTAAGCTTTGTCTTTTTCTTTTTTACAGAGTGTAGTGAATATTGAACATTTTTAAAAGACTCAGAATAGAGGATGCATTCCTGGATCATGTGGCCTCTGAGTCAGTATATTCTGATCCAGCTCATGAGCGTCTGTGAGCAGCGCCATGCAGACAGGTCTTGTGAGCTGAGGGGCAGCCTCACTGGCTCAGACCTATGCGCTGGATGGTGAAAATGAGGGTGTGGGTAAATGTCTCAGGATGTCCCTGCATCTGCTTCATCCTTCTGGGGGACGGTAGCCTCGATTTAACTGACCATGGACCCAATTGAGTTCAGTGGGCCAGTAGAAATAATTCAAGGAGGGCAATGTAGGAATCTTTAAGGTTCCTGCCTCTTATTTCTGTCCCCTCCTCTCCAAGAATGAGAGATTCTAATTGATTGGTCAAATTTGAAGACTCTGATGGTTTCTGGTTTGTTGAATTTAAAAAATGTAGTGTTTTTCCCCCTTCTCCTCCCCTGACATCAGAGTGCAGGAGAGCCAGGGCCTTGCACTCTGCGTCACTGTGTCTCTCTGCCTCTCTTTGCCAAGGGGTCTCTGTCTTCTGATCTTTCACCTTCTGCTCCTCTTCCTGTCATGCTCCAGGCCCATGTTGCCAAACGGTGTAAGGAAATTTAGGCCCAATCTCAGGAAGACAGCAGGGTCCTTAACCTTTATTGGTGGTATTCACTGTCAGGTATAAATTTTCCAATCTCAGGAAGATAGCAGGGTCCTTAACCTTTACTGGTGGTATTCACTATCAGCTATAAATTTTAGGTACACTCTATTGGTATCTGTATATTTAACTTTTTGTAAATGATATAGGTATTACAAATGTATTATGTACATCATAAGATATTCATAGAAATAGAAATTAGGAAAGGATGAAATGAAAATAAATACAAGCTAGTTCCAGTATTTAATTCTCACCTGACTACAGGGCCGACTTCATGGGTGTGTGGCCTGTATCGTCTCTCACAGAAGGGTTCCATGCTTGGTTTAATGGTTTGCTGTCGCATCTTGGGATTCTTAGGTGTTTGGAGCAAGGAGCCCTGCATTTTCATTTTGGTCAGTGCCCCACAAATTATGTAGCTGGTGTTGCCTGAATGTGTCACTTTGCCCCGTCTCTGGGTGTGTTCATACCTTTTGAAGATCCCTGGTCTAGAAGACCAATTAGCCCAAGTCTCCTAGCATACCCTTCGTAGTCTCATATGAGTTTGTGCCTATTTCTCCATTCTTTCCTTTTCCTCATTACACTTTAAGCCCCAGAAATATGGAGCCATTTGCTATTCCCATTCATACCAGGCAGCCTCAAGACTCTACTTTTGCATGGAGTATTTCTTAATGCTTCAATGCATGTCCCTGCCTTATATACCTGGAAAACCCCTACATCTCAAAAACTAGCTCAGATACAACCATTGCAGTATTACTTGCTAGATGATTAGTGTTCTGAGAGCAGAGAGCCCAGGGTCTAATTAGATTAATCAGTAAGTGGGGTTTTCCCTTTCAAAATGCAAAACCCAATGCCCTATATAGAGTATGTACTCCCTAAGTGTTTGCTGAATTAAGTACTAGGCAGAGCTCTTTTGCTGCAAGGGAGGGAAACAACTAAACCATCTTAAGCCATATAAGGAATCTACTGGGCAGCTTCTAGACTCGTACCTCAGATCTTTGTTCTAGAATGTTCAAGTGATCCAGGAAATGGTCTAGACTGATTCAGGTTGGGCCAGGTGCCCATCACTGGGCCAGCCATTGACCCCAGTTTTTCACCTTTCCTGGGTTGTGTGTATGTGTGAAGGAGTGGTAGGGAGGAGGTGGAATTTCATAGATCCTGAAATAGCTAGATTCTTCGGTAGTTTTTTCCCCCCAGCTTTATGGAGATATAATGGACATACAACATTGTGTAAGCTTAAGGTTTACAAAGTGTTAATTTGATATACTTATATACTGCAAAATGATTACCACCATAGCCTTAGAACAGTTCTTTTTTATTTTGGCTTTTCTCTCTCACACATGGTTTCCACAGTTTACTTCAAATTCCTCCCACAGTTTTGTTCAATCAAATATTTATCTATAGGTATGTTTAGTTTGCATAGCTTCAATAACACAAAATTACATTTCTGAGTTTTCCTATTTTACCGTCATTATTCATTTCCCTCTTTAAATTACGAACATTTAAAAATTGTGTTCTGAAGTGAGACCATGGACCAGTCATTTAGAAAAGACAAGTTGCAATGCCATCTTGAAATCACTGAAAACAAGTAGGACCATCAGAGAAATTCAGGAGAGCAGTTGACAGTGAGAAGTGTGGCAGACACAACATTGTCCCTCACAAGCTGAACAGAGAGGATGACAAAACTACTCCTTGTCATAGTGAATGACAGTAAACAGCAGCGTTCACATGAAAAGGTTTAGGATATTTTTGGAAACCTATTCAAATATAGATTTTATTATGTCGAGATGTGAGTCAGCATAGAACATTTTTTACATCATCACCCTGAGTGGCACTCTTACCTTTTGGAGGCTCCATTCTAAATCTCAGGAAGAATATTCACATGTACTTATCTCCTCAAATATATATATTTTCCCTGTAAAAAAATTGAAATAATCTTTATAGTTCTGCTTTCAAAATTATCCAACTAAAAGTAACTTATTTAGGTTTGGCTATCTTTTTTGCCCATTTATCATACTTGGGAAAGTATTTGGAAAGGGAGACATTTTCCCCCCAAATACTGAACTTAAGTTTTAAGCTTTAGTTAAGTTTTCAGTTTTTATAAAACTTATTTTCTAAGGGAAATTTATTATGAACAGGGAAATGATTTTGAAAGTTGTTTGCTTCTACCAGCCATATATATTCCTCCTGAACTTATTGAAGGTTGTTGGTCAGAGTTGACAAATTAGAGATTGATTTATTGTTGAGCTGTAGAGAAAAGATGTCTTCCGAAAGGATAAATATCTAGATAGGGTGAATTGATTAAGTTCTTATTTTAATAATTGAGAAAGGGGCCACAAATTCGGCTTATTTAGAAATTCGTAAGAGCCTAAACACTCAATAACTAGAGGCAAAACTATTCAAGTTTTTATAGCGTGTAACAGACACACAGAAGTGAGGATGATGTTTGAGAATGGATTAAAGAAAGTTGATGGTGGAGACTGAGTCATTTGAAATTCTTTATCCATTTAGATGTGATGAAAATGATAACTTTGGTGGCAAAATAATGAATGATATCATTACTGTCTTTCTTTGCTGAAAGCAAGTCCTTTTGGCAAGGATTTTCCCAAAACAATAAAATAAACATGTCAGTGGATCAGTGGGCATTTTAGCTGAACAAATGATAAAAGCTATTTGATTTCTCAGGAAGAAAATATGCTGATGAAAATTTCCACCAAGTATTGGTTGCCAGAGGCAGAGGTGGGTAGGGGAATAGGTGAAATACGTGAAGGGGATTAAGAGGTACAATCTTTCAGTTATAAAATAAATAAATCATGAGGGTGAAAGGTATTGTCTCAGTACTGGAGTCAATAGTATTATAGTAACTTTGCATGGTGACAGATGGTAACTACACTTATGGGATGAGCATTTCATAATGTATATAATTGTCGAATCAATATGTTATACACCTGAAACTAATATAATATTGCATGTCAACTGCACTTCGATTAAAAAAAAACTTCCACCAGATACAAGCTGTAAATGTTGGCAGCCCATTGACAGTATTCTGGTATCTTACCTGGGTGGTCACTCTGACGTAATGACAAAATAAACAAGAAACAAAGAGCCTCCTCCCTACAAAGCACAAAAGCACCACCACCAAAAGTCGATTCTGTTTGTCTCTGCATGCATGAGTGAGCCTAGACTCTTGAAATATTATGGCACCAAGACAGACAAGAGCAATCGCCTGGTTGCTGAATCTAATTTATCAAGTGTCAGTTCAGTTAAACTCAGTCCAGATCTTAAAAGTGACATGCTTAGTACATCAGCCCCTACCTGCAGGGCAGTAAGATAGGTAGGGCATGGTTGGGTTATTTGTTGTGATTTTGAGTAATTTTAAACCTAAATTGAATATGAAAAACAATCAATGTTACAGAAATTAGAATTTAAAATATGCACTTATTTTAGGATAAAAAGGGAAACTGTTAAGACATTTTGTGTTTGTGGCAGGATTCATGATGCAATCCATGGTCTCCTGAGGGACATGTGTTCACTTATTTTCAGGTGTGTGTGTGTGTGTACAAGCAAAGGTGTGCTCTGTGTTGGGTGTTCTGCAGTCAAAGCTGAGAAAACAAGCCTGAGGCAAGCTGACATTCCAGGGTCAATGTATACAATAGGAAATAAGGTTTGTGGTCAAGAGAAGGAAAATAGGGTAACAAGAAAGGCTGGGATGAAGAAGCAGCCCACAGGAATTGAGAGTGTAAAGAAAACATCCTCCCCTGTCACCCTTACTGTAGGCTTCTCTCTTGTCCTGAGGTTGGGCCATCATTATATTCTGAGTTTGGGCCCATCGGTAAGGCCCACACCAAAGTAGGATCTTGATTCTCCCACAAAAGGTCTAGATATTCTCGGTGTCAACCATTATGTGAAGAGGCTAATCTTAACTCACAGGAAGATGAAGGTGGAGCTTAGCCAGAAGGAAAGGGATCTCATTCCTATCTTAGGTCCTTGCTCGCCTGGGCCCAGACTTGGAGGAGGATGGAAATGTGTTTGGGTATTCCCTGGCTCTTGCCTTGGTGTATCCCTTGAACTGGGAGAGCAGTAGGCTCGGGCCACCTGAGGAGGAAGACCCAGCTCCTATGGGCTCCGAGAGGAGGCCTATCCCGGATCCACACCTAAGTGTCACTTGGTGTCTTTTTTTTGTTGTTGTCATCTTTGAGAAGTTAGTTTGTCTTCCTAAATATAACAGTATGGGCTTAGGTGTGTAATGGAGAATTGAGGGGAGGATTTATACTCGTTTTGGGGTTCAGTCAAAGGGGGAAAGAAGAGCCTCCGAGACCATTAGGCCACAATGATGCAGAGCCTCCAGGGAGTGTGGGTTTCAGGGAGCCGTAGCTGGAGCTACCAAATCCAGTCATCCTCTCATAGACACAGATGTTTTGGGTTGTCTTTTACTCTAAGGGATTTGAAGACATGAGAAGCATCATATATTAGCAGAATAATTTGATGTGTCATGTCTGCTTCTGGGAAGAAGAAACCAAAGAATGGAAGTTTGTTTTCTGGAGGTGTTGGGCATTTATTTATTTCCTAATTAACTCTTTCTCCCCCTTTGCTCAGGCAAAAACTAGTCATTTAACGTCTTTTGAGATAGGAGGTTGATTATAGTGTCTGGTGAACAGTGAAACAAAATATTTATTGAATGAATGAATGAAGATGACACAGCCTCCATCCTTGTGGCTCACAGGTGAGGAAAATGTACAGAAACAACTCTATTCCAATGAGAAATGTGTTGTAGCAGGTTAGTGAATACTGAACTACAGAGTACAAACTAACAGAGTGGTTTATTTTTTCTTTGAAAGAAGGTGGGGGGAAGAATGTGGATGGAATATGGGGGTCAAGGAGGTATTCAAGGGTGATAAGGTTTTGAATGCAACTTGAGGACATACACAGTTTTTCCTGATGGTGAATACTTGAGAAAAATTATAATGAGCAGAGCATGGCTTCTTAAAATAAATGAGTCAATATTTTGTGATCAATTTACAATGAAAGTCTTAAGGTTCTGAAACATAATTTTTTGATCCCTTCACTTGGTCCAATTGTGCAAAGAAGACAATACAAGGAAAGGTTCACATGACCACTTACAACTTTAGAATTTCCTTTAGGAAGGTTAGAAGATAGAAAACCACACATACCCTACAAATTTTAGCTAAAGCTTTATGTAAATCCTAAAGGATTCTGGTTGCCAGAGAAGATATGTTGCTTTTGTGTCTGTGGTTTAGAAATAGGCAGGGATAGATGGTTGGGACCAGGGACATAGAAACAAGTGGTCTACTATAAAATTCAAGCAAGTTACAGCTTTCCTATATAGCAGAGATGGTAAAATAGGATTAGAACGTTTCTGATGAAATAGAAGAACCAAAAGAAGTCAATTTGCTCAAGGACTTTTTTGCTTAAAGAGAAGAGAAGGTATTTGCTTGGGACATTTGGGTCAAAACTGGAGATGGGAGGCTAGCTTAGTATCTCAGAGTCTTTCCTTGACCGAGCCCCGTGGATCCATTCTTGAGCATTTTGGAGATTTGGGGTGATAATTAGAATCCAATAAGCTTTATTTCTGAAGGACTTGGCCGTATAGGGAGGGCGAGCAGTGCAAGTTTGGTACTCCTTTGAGTTGGGGGGTCATCAGTGTCCCCTACTTCACGGGAGAAGATAGCAAAACTCTGCTGCCTTGGGGACTGAAGGGAGAGTGCCCAACCTTGGTATCTGGTAAGGGAGCTTCAGAAGCCCCTGGGATCACATCCCTGGAATAAACATCGGCCTTCTCACAGAGAGCTGTGGAGGCAGTGACAGCGAGAGAGTTTCTGTGAGCTTCAGAAAAGTGGATGACAGTACAAATCTCTAGGGACTCTCAGCAGTAACTGAGTGTAACTCTGGGTTACGGGAAGGACTGTGGAAGTTTTCAACCCACGTGATTCAATTCTTTTTTCCCAGACTGGGGAGGCCTGAGAAAAGCCCGATGTTGCAGAAAAGTCCATTAAGACGGAGTATTCCAAGGCTTTACTTTGAGCCGGTGCATGAGCGCATCACTTGTTTTACAGGGATTAAGGATCCTCCCCTTCCTCAGTGAGAGGTGTAACAGAAGAGGCAAATTGTTGCGCGTGGTCTAACCTGAAAGGCCAAGTAGTGTTGACAGCAGAGATACAATTAACATATTGTTACCATTATAGAAAGTGAGTTCAGTCACTCTCAATGGATCCATTTGCTATTTTCTAAAGATTTCGATAAAGATCTTTCAGGTATTCATGTATTGAAAAAGCTTGACAGAACGGATCCAGATTTCTAGGTTAAAATAATGGTGTCCAGAGAGAGTAAAACGGGTAATAAGCACCACTGATAGCACTCTGTCACTGTGAGGCTTGCTTCTCTCTGAGTATGCCACTGTTAGTTTGAGTGGCTGCTTATTATTTTACCCATCATATGTATGCACCATAAATCACTAAGCCATCCATTTATGTAGTGAATATAAATCTTATTCAATAAACTCAGGTAAGCAGGAAATGTCACATCTCTATTTGCTTTAAATCAAATTAAATAAGTCTCTGGGCTTCTATCCCATAGAGTTGCAGAGCATTAACTCTAACTTAGTCATTATTTAGGTTCCCTTTCCCATGACCCAAGGTCATGTAAAGGTTCCAGGAGGGTTCCAGGAACACTCAAATGTCAGGGATGCCCACTGGGTGCTGCTGAGATGTCCATTGTTCAAGCCTTCCTGGACCTTCAAAGTCTGCAACTCTGTTGCTTCTGCTAGACAGACCACAGGTGTCTTGGTCTTGGTTGGGGTCCTAAGGATCTTGAGGTACCCTTTGCAGGCATCCTTTGACTGTGCTTCCTCCCTAGCAGGCTGGCAGAGAGCGGAGCCAGGGTCTCTGATACACGCTAGAACTGCCAGCCTCTGTTCCTCTTCCAGCCTGGGATGCTCTCCTCATACTCCCTGGGTATTTCCATGTGTCTACTTCCCTCAGTCCCCAGCATGATCTCTGCAAGAGCTCAGGGTTTTGGTGAACACATGTTCAGTAGAGATTATCTCCAACAGCTTTGGTTGTTTGCTATTACAAACCTTTCCCTGACACAAGGAAACTCCGTGCTACTTGCTTAGAATAGGATATATTCCAACATATTGAACAATAACAACAGCAAATTACTACCTTGGGGGTAGCCCTGCTGCTTATTCAACAAACAGTGATCTACCCCTAACCATGTGGCAGGCTCTGAACTGGGCACTAATAGTGAGCCTGACAGGGTTTATCACTGTCTTCAAGTGACTGTTGTAATGGACAATACACACAGGTCAACAGCCAATGACCACCCAGTTGATACATTTTGCAGAGTCACGTGATCTGGAGTTGGGAGGTGCAGAAGTCATCCTTAGAGGATGTTTCATGTAAGTTGAGAGTGGAAAAAGAGCAAGAGTCCACAAATGAGGACGTGAACATGTGCAAACATCAGGGGCAAGAGACATACCACCATCTTTTAAAAATGTAAAGATACACAGGCCTGGGATGCTGAAGTTCAAGGTGGGGTGTGAGGAGAAATAAAGCTAGCAGATTAAACATGACACCTATCAATAAGGAGCATACACATCCTAAGGCCCTGAGAACGAAGGGGGTTGCTCACCTAACACTCGTTTCAATCTCCCTTTTTCTTGCCTCACTTTTCTGTAGTGATTGGAAAGTGAAAATACTGAACTTCCTAACCTCCCTTGGGAGTTAGGTGTAGTCTGGTTCTGGCCAGTTGATACTGTAAGGGCCAAGGGAAGCTGCCCCGTCATGTGCCACTTTGGCATATTGATTATTTTGAATTAAAATTATTTAAGAAATAGCCAGAGCACGAACACTCTGACCCCCATTTGTGTCCAGAAAGCAGGAAATAAATTTCCACATGAAAGGTGCCGTCCCTGTACCAGGAAGAGATGCCCTTACCATCAGACACAGGGAATTCAGAGCCCAGAAAACCATATAAACAAACCTTGTTGCGTTTACTCTTTTACTACCCCAGCCCAAATGCTGTTTAGAATTCCTTACTAATTAAAGCTCCTAGACGTTAAGTTTTCTTTGTCCATTCCTTAGAGATTTATGGTCTCTTTATCTAAAAAGTATAAAAATGGCCTGTCTTGGTCATTCCTTTAGGTCTCAATTTCATTACTTGGCCTCCAGGCACATGTCATTAAACTTTGTTTTTTTTCCTCCTCTTAATCTGTTTCATTTTAATTCTTGGATGAGTTAGAAGAACCTGGAAGGTAGGAGGAAATTTTCCTCCCCGATCCTACCAAACAGAAGTCTGTCATGCTGCTGCTTTATTCCTTTACTTTTCCTGCCTAGGATGGAAATGATGGCTGAAGTCGTAATTAGAGGTGGTGCAACAGAAACACAGAACTGCTTCCCCATTGTAGAGACCGCACCAGCGTCCAACTCCCTCCCACAGTACAGCCTGGGGTGAGGTGGATAAAGCTGCCTTTGGTTAAGCCACCACTACTGAGTTTCATGCAGATGAATGCAAACCCAAATACAGGGAGCTAATGATGTATTTAAATGTGACAGTTGATGTTTTTATTTTAGAATGATTGCTCTAGCTTTGTGGGAGCTGGTCTGGACAGGGACAGGGGCAGCTGTAGGGACACAGACAGGAGGGCTGTTGATGAGAGACGATGGCAGCTGAAGGGCTAAGGTGGCCTTGTGGGAGAGACAGGTAGATTTGAGAAGTGCTGGGAGGGGAAGAGTGAACTGGAGGTTAGAACACAAAGCAGTTCAGAGACTCTGGCTTGAATTAGTGGGCAGGATGAATAGTCTTTAATTGTTTGCATCTCTAAAGAACACTGGGGTTAAAAATCAAGCTTTTTCATATCTTGAATGATTTCCTTAAAATGAAGAATGGAATGACTTTCGCCCAGGTTTTCAATCATGACCATAGAGATTTGGAGCTCCAAGGATGCCTGAAATCTCTCATAAATAATTCTTGTGAATTTCCCAGCTTGGGAATGTGCCTGCCACCCAAAACAAGCCTTGAGAAGCAGTTTTTGAAAACGATTCATGCATTGGCGTATCTGGAGTCAAACATCTGAGACATCTAGGTTCTGAGAACTCAGCCACTGTCTGATCCTTTCAGACGCCATGAACAGCTTCAGTAAGAGTGAAGCTGCAAAGCTCTCCTTGTTTCCTGGTCCGGTCACTCTGTTTGCAGCCCTGGACTATGCCAGAGATCTGGCCCCCTGGGCTGTGACTTTGAAAAGCCTTGTGGGCTAGGGAGAGGGTGAATGGAGGTGAGAATACCCAGAATTGTAGGGTTAAGGTGGTGGAGCAAATTTCAATATTGTCCCTTATAAATATAACAGGTAATTATATTTCTTATTTTTGCCTTTTTTTCCCTCTTCCACAGACATAAACCCAAAGGGCTTTTGGGTTCTTCTGAGAGGGAGAGACAGACAGACAGAGAGAGAGGAAGAGGAAGAGAGAGAGGGAGAGGAACAGAATTCCTACATAATGAGATAAGCACACCTAAAAAACCAGTGGGCTCCACCAATTGGTCCAGGTCTACACTGACAGCCTCCTTTTGTGATGCGTGGGCCCAAGGTAATAGATATTCTCATGAGGGCAAAGGCCGATGCACAGGGTGCTTACTGAGTGGGAGGGCAGCCCTTTTCCAAGTCTCTTGGCCTTTCCTCTTTTGTTGCATATCTGCGGGACTTAAGAGTCCCTTCGCAATTGTAAAGCTTTGGGTGGACGGGAAGCCCATGGTGAGGAGGAATCTAGAAAAGGGACACTCTGTGGGGACAGAGGAAAGTATCATCCTGGGGCAGAAGCAGATTCCTTTTGGGGGGTGGTCTTTGATAAGAACTAGTCGTTGGTGGGAGGCATTGGAGATGTGACTTGTGGGGCTTTGTGTTGCCTATGCTGGCAGGACCCTCAGTCCTAACGTCCTGGACTGGAGTGCGCCAGAGTATAACGTGCACAGTGGAGTGTCCCCCAAGCCCCGGCCGCGGCCCTGACCTGGGCTGTGACCCTCGCAGACACCAGTGGTCCTGCAGGTGCTTCTGGAGGTGACACCAGCCCCATGTCTCAGTCTCTGAAGCCTCCTTTGCCTTTATCACTGAAGCGCTGCACTGTGGACACTGGACTTCCCTCCTCTGGTCTTCACTAACATCAAAGAATGCACATGTATCCTCTTTTTTCCATTAAAAATTATTTTTAGAATGAAAAATAACTGGAATAATGGTGGATAAATATCAAACATAGTGAGCAAAAGAAGCCTGCAAACAAAAGCAATCATACTGTCTGTACATGTCTTCTTATGTGAAAGGTAATCCATATGATGTGCTTTTTTTCAGAGGAATCAAAATTGTGGGATTTATTTTTTTTACGTTGAAAATGATTTAGACCTAATCCAACATCTTGATTATATTGGTTTCCTATTGCTGTTGTAACAAATTATCACAAATTTAGTGGCTTGAAACAGCACCAAAACAAATTTATTATCTTACAGTTTTGGAGATCAGAAGCCCAAAATGGATGGGTCCCCAGATCTTTTCCAGCAGCTAGAGGCTGCCTGCATTCCTTGCCTCCTTCCTCTATTTCAGAGGCAGCGGCATAGCATTTTTCTCTCCTTTTGACTTCCCCCCTTTTATAAGGTCTCTTGTCATTATATCAAGTCCACCTGGATATCAGGATAATCTCTCCAACTCAAAATTTTAACTTAATTATATCTGCAAATTCCTTTTGCCGTATAAGGTAACATATTCATGGGTTTCGGGGATTAGGACACAGACAGCATCCAGCCTATCACATACGTTTTACAGGAGATAGAATTGAGAGCCTAAGGAAGAGGAAATTTCTTAAAAAAAATTATGGGACTAGTCTGGGCTGCTGCTTGCCCATTCGGGGCGTTTTTGTGAGTGCATGGATTAACTCTATGGTGGGTGCATGGCTCAGTGAGAGGGGTGTGGGGAGGAGCAGCCCCCACTCGCTGCCTTAGCTGATGCCCACGTGCAGGGCACACCGCAGCCCCCCTCCCCCGGAGCTAGTGAGTTTCTCTACTGGAAATCGAATGCTGGTCTTAGGGTTTCCTACCCTCATTTCCCCAGGCTTAACCCTACTCTCCACCCTCTCACAGCTGTGACTCTCTGAGTCCAGGAATTATTTCAGGGAGGCTGGTGAGGGAATTCAGGACATGCACAACCTAAAGTGATCAGGCCGTACCACCTTTCAACCCTCGTTCTGAGGACCTTCCATTCAGTTCATATATGCCAGACTTCTTCATTTACCAATAATAGTTCAATAATCCTCTTGTTGCTCCATCTCGTCAGTGACCAGCAACACCGGCATCCCCATCAGAGCTCCCATCTTTGATGCGAGGACTGTTTGCATCTTGCTTTACAGCACCAAGAGTTCTGGCCACACTTCAAAGAGCAAGTTATTTTGGTCCTGAGTTTTATAAATCCTCTGTGGCAATATTACCTTTCTATAACATTATTACAAAGGGGCATTAATTAGCCCTGACTGGAATGGGAATTCGCCTAGACCAGCACTGTCCAGCAGAACTTTCTGTGAACTGTTTTGATCTATGATGTCCAATACCATAGCCACTAGCTGCATTGGCTACAGAGCACTTGAAATGTGGCTAGTGCAACTGCAGGCTTGCATTTTAAGTTAAATTAAATTAAATTAATTTGAATTTAAATAGCCACACGTCGCTAGTGGCTACTGTATTTATTGGACAACACAGATCTAGGCTCTTTTCCTGGAATAAAGGAAAATAAGTGTAGGATGTAGGAGAGGGTATTCTTGATGGTGAATACATGTAGGGGAACAAAGGAGGGTATTCTCTGCCTAAATTTAATATTATACTTTGATTAAACTGAAGAATGTTCCCTTAGCTTTAAGGAGTACATTTAGCTTTACGCTTATACATTGTAAACAAGAGAGACAAGGTACATTTTTTTCCCCAGCATAGTTAAAAGTACAGAATACCTCCACTTCCTTGAGAAAGAGTACCATTTCTAAAATGCACTTTGATGAACACCGAATATCGAAACCTTGTTTGACACTGTATAAACAGATTGTAGAGAAGTGAAATACATATTCTTCAACTTTTCAGCATTCTAAGAATATGTCGCAGCATTCATAGTATGAAGACAAATGTATGCATTTGCTTTTAAATTCAAAGTTCTTCTGGTTGTTCTTCACTGAGGGGCCTGAGAGGTGAAAAGGTAATCAGGCTGCTGCAAAGGAAATGTGTTGATGTTCTTGTGATATCTCTTTCCTGAGGGAATGGAGGACCGAAGCCTGGGCCCAGCGACTCCAGAAGGCTGCATAGACATCCCTCTCCACTGGAGTAAGGAGAGAAGAAAACCTGGGAAGGTTTAAAAATTGTCTTCTGTCAAGCTGGGGAGCCTGATTTTCTCCTGTTTCTACTGGAGGACAAATAAATTGCTATCAGATTGTTTAGTGTATTCAGGGGGAAATCTTTAGAAGTATGTATTTTATGCTTTTATTCCTTCGTTTGTGTTCAGTTTTTTGCTTCCTTAGGATTCATTTTCTCTTCTATTTTTTTTTTCACTTGAATAGAGGTGAGTTTATCCATACTTGCTATTTAGTGAAAACAGATTATGCCCAGAACATCTTTTGATTCTGTCCCTGTGCATTTAGTAAGGCTGCAGTAGCATCCTTTCTCTTGCAACTGTTGGGTCCAGTGTACTAAGTACCCCAGAAACACTACATTTATGATTGCATTTTATATATTACGTGTTCAAAATTGTGCCCAGGATGGGTTTTATTTTAAGGATCTGATATGGTATAGAGGCCTTATGCTTGAAGAAAGAGAAAATATAGCTTTGGGAGAATGTTTGAGTTAGAATGTAAATCTAAGGTGTTTATCAACAAGAAGTCCTTAGTTTCTGTAACAGAAAGTTAAATGTGAAGTAAAGAGGTAAAGAGAGTGCTCTGGCCCAAATAAGATGGCTCTGTTGAGAGAATGGGGCAGGCTGATCTCTGGAGTCGGCTAGGATTGAGGAAGGAGACCTAGGATGAGTTGCAGGACATGGAAAGAAATGGGAGCAACTACGCCCATAAGTTTTTGCAGTAGGGAGTGTAGAATCATACACACAGGGTGTTAGCAAGGCAGGTGAGCTTCACCCAATGGCACTCAGTAGGCGATGACCTAGGGTCGAGCTGTAGGAAGCAGTAGAAGAGATAGGGAGGGAACAGAGAGTAGCATCACGAAGGAAGAAAGGCAAAATGATGGGGATAAATATTAGTGTGGAGGATGCCTAGTGCCACTTCTGCTGCATCTACTGTGAAAAACATAGGGCCCTCCCAGGATGGTGAAAGAAAGGCAGCAGTCTTAGAGGCACTGGTACAGGACATGAGGGGTTGCTGACCGTGGGATGCTTTCTCTGACATTTGTAGAACAGAAAAGATAAGTGGCTGCCTACGAGAGATTACTGTGGTGGGAATCCCCATTGTAAATGCGTCCTGGGACACAGTTCTGTAGTCCTGCACACCCACACAAAAAAGGCTTTGTAAGTTACAGATAAGTAAGAGGATATGATGTGTCTATGAGGGAATATTAAGAAAGAGAGCATTGAAAATGGGAATACTTTTGTGAATTTTACAGGAAATCCTTCATGTTTGCATCTGCTCACACTGATCTAATACATATTAATGAGAGCCTCCCACTGAGCCAGACCCTATGGACGAAGAGATGAATGAGCCAGTCCCTGCTCTTAAGTAGCTCTCTGTTTAGCAAGAGAGGAACCATATAAACATGTAGTTATGCTCCCATGAGATATATGTGTGGATAAAGAATGGTGGGAGTGGTTTATTCTTTCTAAAAAATAGGGAGGGAGGATCGCAAGAGAACAGCCAAGGGTGGGTAAGATTTTAGTAAAATCTGAAAGTCACATAGAATTTTGCCCGGCGCAGAACTTGGAGAAGACAATTTTAGGTAGAAGAAGAAATAGATTGAGTGGATATTGGTATCTGATAGGGTCAGGGTTGTTTGCTTCATAGCAGATTTTAGTGACATGTTTGTGATGGCCACAGCTAGGCAGTAGGATATGCTACCTGGTACAAATGCTGAAGAGGATTCACCCAGGGCCTGGGACATCTTCACCCATTATGTCGGAGCTCCACACAAGGAGGGAGAGGAGAGGGCAAGCCAGTGACCGTGTGTGTGTGTGATTGTGTGTGTGTGTGTTTACTGTGGTAAAATATACATAACATAAAATTATCATTTTAATCACTTTTCAGTGAACAATTCAGTGGCATTAGATACATTCACAATGTGCTGCCACCACTGCTATCCATTTCCAGAGCTTTTAAAATTCTCTCAAACAGAGACTCTGTACCCATCAAATAATGACTACCACTTCATTTCCCCCTCGGCTCCTGGTAACCTCTCTTCTACCTTCTGCTCCTATGAATTTACCTATTCTAGACACTTCATTTGAGTGGAATTGTACAGCATTCGTCCTTTTGTGTCTAGCTCATGTCACAGCATAGTATTTCCAAGGCTCATGCATGTTGTAGCGTGTACCGGAATTTCCTTCCCTTGTAAGGCTGAAGAATATTCTATTGAATGTATAGATGGCATTTTATCCATTCATCTGATGAGAGACAATTGGGTTGTTTCCATATCAGTTAGATTGTAATGATTACTATAGGTTGTTGGTGTTTGGAAATGTTTTTTTTTCATCAAAGCCAACTGATAGAGTACATAATCATATAAACAAGGAGGCAGCAGAGAGTCGGCCAACAGCAGATCAAACTGTGTAAGGCAAAAGTATGAAACTCAGAAGAGAAGATCTAGGAACCAGATATAAAATATTTCACTGATCACAGGGGCCAGAGATTATCCTTAATTACTTAGAGGAAACTGGAGAATTTTATCAAGGCCTGTAGTAGAAATATCCTTAAATGTCTATATATATTCAGTCCTTAAAATAGATTTGAGTTTTATCATTCTCAAATAGCTCCTCTTTGGCCTTTTATAACACAGTTCAAAGAGGGACTTCTAAGTGTACACATACACCCCCCACACACACTGAGGCCTGCATGGCACTAAACTAATTAGAGTGACAATTTTGATCAAGTGGGCAGTACCAGATAAAATGCACTACTTAAAGAATCTTTTCTTTATGGTGTTTATTCTTTTGAATATGTCATTGTTAAAATGCTTCTCTAATGACTCAAATATATTGCACACCTGGGAGTAAATACAATTGACTTCATTTATTCACAAATATTCATTACACCTGCTATGCAACATGATCGGCACCTACAGAGTCTGTGTCTTCCCAATTACAGTTCTAAGGGTTCCTACAAAGGAGTTCAGTTCAAAGTGATGTGAAGAGATGAGGCTTCCGACCCAGATTTCAGAAGTCGGGAAGGGCTCCTGGAGGAAATGAAATCTAGACTGAGACCTAAAGATGCATAAAAATTAGCCAAGTTAGGAGTATGTGAGTGTATGTGTGTGTGTGCGCGCGTGTGTGTGTGCGCGCCTTGGGGTGGGGGTTGTGGGTTGAGTACTATTCCAGGCAGGGGAAACAGTATGTGGTAAAGTCCACAGGTAAAGAGATCATGGCACACCTGAGACACGACAGTTCATGGAAGGGTGGGGCGTCGAGACCCGGTGCTGGTGATGAGGCAGGAGAGTTCCATGGGGTCAGATCCTCAAGGGCCTGTGGGCATGTTAAGGAGTTTGAACTTTAACCTGGAGGTCAATGAGAAGCCGTGGAAGTATTCTGAGCGCTAGAATGATATGATCACATTTTCATTAGGGAAAACTCATTGTGCTGGAGGGCTGAGAAGGGATTGGGAGGGACAAGCGTGCGGCAGGCCAAACCCATCGGGAGCCTGCTGCGACTACTCAGAGTGGAAGCAGTGACGGCCTGGGCTACGCTGGTGGTGACGGGGAGGCAGAGGAAAAGAAGGGTCTGAAAACCAGCCTGAATGGACAGAAGGAGAAGGTGGAGTGATAAACGACTCCCTGGACTTCCAGTTGGGGACATCCTGTGGATGAGGTATTTAGGATGTTTCTGTTTTTTCACTGTTTTCATTGATTATATAATGAATATGTCTGACTAGAATACTGCTTCAATATTCTGTCTTATTTCCTTAGGAGAGATTCATACTCTGAAGGGATATTTATGAAATTAGATATTCTCCTGTTTCCAGTGGCTGCCACCGAGACTGAGAGCTCCAGTCCAGAGTCTCTAACAGCCCGTGTAGACTTCCTAGTTTGGGAATGGTCCTCATTACCTGTACCCCCACCTCCAGAACCCTAAATCCTGGACCTAAGAAGTAGTTCTATAATACTGTTTGCATATTAGTGGAGTTGCCTGCACTGCCACGGACATAATTCTAGAAGAGAGCAGGTGCCAAGATAAGAGAGGTCCCAGGCATTGACACTCTGTGCTTTTAGGGGGGCCTTGTCAAGGAAATTACAGAACCAGAATCTGGATGAATAGGGAGAAACTGATGGTATTTTCTGGTCTCCAATAGGTCTGTGGGGCTCTCCTGGTCCTGAGCCCATGCCCCTGGCTGAGAGTAGAATTAACACTTACTGTTCAGGCCCTGCACAATTGGGTCGCCATACTGTATGGTTCCTACTCTGGGTCTTTCTTCATCACTGGAGAACTGCCCAGAGAATGGACCTTGCCCCATGGGAGGATGAGAAACATTTTGCAAAGCAGGAGCTACTAAAGGATGGGAACTATAAATTTGCAAGGGATTGTAGTAACAATCTAGACCAATAATTTTCAGTCTTATCAGATCGAATTGCCTTATAACAATTATGTATATCACCCCTTAATTATCCCAAAATGAAATCTATATGTAATATAACCTACCAATCCCATAAATTAAATGTCAATAGATTTATACTATAATATGAAAAGAAATGAAAGTAAAGTAATTTATGATAAAATAGTATGTATTTCCATATGAAAATGCTTGGGCATGACTACCATAGAAGACATAATGAAGCAGTCTGACTCAGTCTCAAGTATGGTCTGATAAATGAGGGTAAATGTATTAACTCAGATACCACAGCAGCCTTGCAATTTACTGAACTGGTGAACAATTCTTAAAAATTCTGAAGCAAACAAAGTAAAATCTTGCCTTGATAAACATGGCAGCTGCACTTCTGGAAAATGCAGCTTAGTTTAAAATCTGGCAAAACATAGTTTGATGTTTATATGCAAAGCAAACAGAGGGAAATATTAGGCTTGGGTAATTATGAAGATATATGTATTTTTTAACTATATGGAAATATGGGAGAATATTTAAAAGTCACAAGGGGCAACTTTGTTGTGCAGGATTAAAGGATCTTGGCTCCAGCACTTTACTGCTAAGAGGTTCGCTAATCACTTAATAGTTAAAAATGCCCCCCCAAATGTTCAAAATGGCCTTTGGGCATTGGTATTACCTCCTTTGAGATCCACTGATCTAGAGGGACCTTCTTACTTTGCAGAGGACATCACCAAGTTTCAGGCAGGAAGACTGCTTTTCTAAAAGTCATATGATTTAGTCCATTTACATTTAAGGTAATTATTGATATATATGTACTTATTGCCATTTTATCAATTGTCTTCTGATTGTTTTTGTAGTTCCTCTCTGTTCCTTTCTTCCTCTTTTATACTCTTCTTCTGTGATTTAATAGTTTTCTTTAGTGTTATGCTTGGATTCCTTTAAAAAATTTTTTTTGTGTATCTATCATAGGCTTTAGGTTTGTGGTTACCAGCAGGTTCCTAGTTTCTTCAATATATAACAGTCTATATTAACTTGATGGTCACTCAGTTTTGAACACATTCTAAAAGTACTACTTTTTTACTCTTTTTCCTCCACACTTTATGTCATAACCTACATCTTTTCTGTATTCCTTGACTAATTTTGTGTATAGTTGATTTTACTACTTTTTTTTTTTTAACTTCTTAGTTGCTTAGTGAGTAACTGGTCTACCACCTTTATTGTAGGTTTATTTTCAATGAAAAATATTTAGGCTGTAGAACATTTCCATCTAAAGAAGTCTGTTTAACATATCCTGTAAAGGCCAGTTTAGTGGTGGTGAATTCTTTTACCTTTGTTTATCTGGCAAATTTTTAATCTCTTTTTCAATGATAACCTTGCTGGGTAGATAATTCTTGGTTGTAGGATCTGCCTTTTCAATACTTTGCATATTTCATGCCACTCCCTTCTGGCCTGTAAAGTTTCTGCTGAGAAATCTGCTGATAGCTTTATGGAGTTCCCCTTATAGGTAACTGTCTGCCTCTCTCTTGCTGCTTTTACCATCCTCTCTTTATCTTTAATCTTTGCCATTTTAATTACTATGTGTCTTGGTGTGGTCTTTTGTTAGGGGAACTCTTCCTTTCCAGGACCTGGAGGTATGGTTCCTTCCCCAGATTGGGAAAGTTTTCAGCTATTATTTCTTTTCTTTCTTTTTTTTTTTTGTTTACCTCTTAGATTTGCCAGAGCATCTCTTAAAATCTTAATTTCCTAGGAAAGTATACAGTATGAGGGAGACAAAATTCTGGGTCTTCACATGCCTCAAAATATCTTTATTTTGCTCTCAAATTGATTGATTGGCTATCAAATTCTAAACTGAAAATATTTTTTACTTACTGCTTTGGAGGGTTTTCTCTTTTCACGTTCTTGTTGGTACACCAAGTCTGATGTCAAACTCCTTCTCATTATTGAGTGAGCTATTTTTCCCTCTCAGGGAACTTTAGGATTTTTCTCTTTGCCTTTGGTGTTCTGAAATTTCAAGATTTTGGGATTAGACATGGCTATTTTCCCCTTAAGTCATTGTTTTGCGCATTTGGTAGACATCTTAGTCTGGAAAATTACCTAATCTGGCAATTCCTGATACTATTTTTTAAATAATTACCCACTCCATTTTCCCTTTCTGAGTTCATACTGGTTGGACATTGGAACTTTAGGGTTACAATGACTTTCTTTTCTGTCTTTTTGTGTTAGGGTCTATTTCAGAGAGATTTTCTCCAGTTTGTATTTCAATTCTTCATTAATAATTTGGCAATTATGCATTTTTATTTATAAATGCTTTCTTTTCTTGGGTTCTCTGATTGTTCCTTTTTCATAGCACCCCTAGTGGAGGAGGTCAGCAAGAGGATGTGACTACTGCTTGCCCTGTGAGCTGGACCTGGGTAACCAGAGGTTCCCTCTTCACTCCCTTGTCCTTGGAATGCACTTTCTGCTCCCCATTCCCATAGCTGTTTTGTTTCAAGGACTCAGCCTTGAGAGAGTAAGGTATTGTTGAGACTATCTGCACTGAGTACATGACTGAACCCTTCATAGAGGCCTCCATGAAAACTTAGATTTTGGCAGGCAGGGATGGCGATCTATTTGTTTTGGGCGGCTGCCCAAGACAAGTCCTGTATGTAAGTTCTCTTGCTAATTAAACCTGCCACCTACCAATCCACAGTGGTCTGCCTTTTTCTTTGGTCTCTTTGTGCCCTTCATTTACTGGGGTCAGTTTCAGATTTTACCAGGGTAACTCTGGAGATTGCCAACCAGCAACCCCAGTTTCATTATATGAGATTATAATGTCTGAGAATATTAGAGTTTTCTTTTTAGGTTCTCTTCTGCTCCCTAAATACTCTGTGCTGCCTCCAAACACACTTTTCTCCTTCCTTATTAATCTTTTGCTTAATGCTGCATTCCTTCCCAAACACGTAATGATACCTGGTCATGGGTAGTATTTAAAAATAATACTATAGAAATTTTAAAGTCCAGTGTGTGTGTGTGTGTGTGTGTGCGTGTATGTATGTATGTATGTACATGCTTGTGTGTATATTGATGGTCATTCTTCTCTGGATGAGCCATTAGTCTGGGGACCCTTAAGTTGCACAATCTAAAAGGCTCCTTAAAACCTTGGGAAATCCAGCACCAACAGTAGCTCCCTTTGTACCATCTATTTTGGTTAATTTCTTTAGAAAAGTACTGGTTGTTTATGTATTCATTTTTGGTGAAGATGTAAAATACTTATCT
The DNA here is from genome assembly GCA_032199065.1 of Smutsia gigantea. NCBI lineage: Eukaryota > Metazoa > Chordata > Mammalia > Pholidota > Manidae > Smutsia > Smutsia gigantea. The sequence goes on from JAVSCE010008842.1 coordinate 618,075, forward strand.
ACCGACCATTCTGACTGAAAGATTAGGGAAGGGCTTGCCAGGGTGTGCTGCTGTTACCAGTTTTCAGTGTCTAGTTCCACTGCCTGTTGATCCCAGAGTCTTGGAGGCAGGCTGGTATCTTTCTAGGTTCTGCTGGGTAGATTTTCTCCTTCGTTGGCTGCATCCTCTTCTCCTCCCTCATTTATTCCAGGCTATGGTTTCCTTTGCCCAGCTTTAGAATCTTTCATTCACTTTTTCCTCTTCCAGAAACACTTAGAAATATTTTACTTACTAATGGCTTCCCTTCTGTTTTCTTCATTGTTGTGGGTTTTTATCCTTATTTTTTTGTTGCTGAACATCTTCTTAATGCGGTCTTGGGACAGAGCAGATAAACATTTGCACAGCTAGCAGTTTTGAACCAGAAAATCCTCTATTTCTCCCCCCTGTATGATATTTAAGAGATCTTTTTACATTAGATTTTTTTATAGGTAATACATGAACATATTTAAAAATTCAAGAGGTCCAAAAGGGTATATAGAACATTTAAGTCTCCCTTTCATCCCTGTTCCCTAGGCATCCAGTTTCTTGTGTGTCCTTCCAGAAATATTCTATGCAAATATATATTTGTTTTGATTTCAAAAAATGGAAGAAGCACATTCATTGTTTCACACTTTCCTTTTTGCACTTACCAGTATCTTGGAGATTATTCCATATTGGTAGAGCCTAGAATTTTTAAAAATTATTTTTAATTTGTACAAAGTGTTTCATTAATGAACATTGTAATTTATGCAACATTCCGTTATTGGTTAACTTCTTTGAAAAAATTCAAGTATTATTGACATACAATATCTTATTAGTTTCCATCCTTATCAGTACCTTTTAATTTCCCTTCCAATCTTTTCCCAAGTAAAGTTACAATAAATTTCCTTTTATACACTGTATTTCACACACATATGATCAATTCCTAGATGTGAAATTGCTGGTCACTTGCTGGCTTTCTTAGGGGGTGTGTGTGTGAATTAACATTTTCTCCAATAATGTATGGGTCTGTGTCTCCACACCTTCCTTTTTTTCCCTGGTGCTCTTATGATTTGGATTTTAAGATGTAAATATTTGATCAATTTGGAATTTTTCCTATTATATAATAGGAGGTATTAATCCAAATGTTTTTTTTCCCCTTGCTTTTACTATGCAGATGTCCTAACACCATTTATGGGTCCCAATGCCAAAATAATGCATATTTTCTCCACCTATTTGAAAATTCATCTTTATTTTAATTCCTTTTTTTTGGTCTGTTTATGGACTTTCTAATCTGTCACTGATATGTCTGTTCACGTTACTAGCACCACACTAGCTTCACAATAGGTTTAAATATCTACTAGAGCATTTCTTTCTCATGAGTTTCCATCTTTAAATCACTTGTTCTTGATTTTTCTTTCTCCCATACGAACATTATAGTCAGCTTAAGTTTAAAACCTGTTGGTAGTTTTATTAGGATCATATAAAAATATAGAGTAAGAAAGTGCTGACATTGTTATAATCTTGAGTTTTCTAAAGATAACGTGGTATACTTTTCAATATGCTTTTCTTTTGCTGATTTCTTAAGTGTATTGCAAGGTGCTTACTGTGCCATTTTATCCCCCTTATTTGTAGGCACATGCATCTTGACTTGGCATCTTCTCACATCCCAGTTTAATCTTTAGTGTATATGGCAGCCCCACGTCAGCTATTGTGTTCAGAGTTACAGATAATCTTGTGGATTTTTGAAGACAGTTTTCCTTTTGGTCCTCCTTGTTGCTTTTGGGTGACTCAGGAGAGCATCAGGGAGAACAGCTTTTTTCTGTTATTTAAATATCACGCTATCTCATTTACATGCTCAACTACTCTGGGATCCATCACACTGCAAGAAATACAATTTGTAGCACCACATATTTCTGGGAATCTCTATGAAATGATAAATAGTTCCCCAGATATACTCTGAATGTCATTGCCACCTCAGCTGGTTGTCTGTGTCTCAAGTACCTCTCAGCTAGTCTGCAAATAGCATTTATCTTGAGACCAGCTGCCCTTAGGTGTTACTGCACTTACCTATCCCACCTGTTTTCAAACAGGTGTAAATATTTTGCTGGGGGTATGTGAAGGCATTCCAAGGTGTAACAGGAACAGTGATTCCAGATTCTCAATTTCCATATGTTTGCTTTCCTAAAATTGATCTGCCTGATTATATGCGCGACCCATTCTTTTTCTATTGCTGCTTCCACTTTTTCTTTCACATTTTGTTAGGGAAAGCCATCAGTCTAGCTCATTGCCATCAGCCTTGCTCGTTCTGGATCTTACTATGCATTGGCTTGGGGTGGAAAAGCATCTAGGGAGCAAACAAGGGGGCAATTCAAAATACTGGCGTTGATGGTGAGAAAGTGAATGTCTGCCTGCAATTATTGGTAACAAAGCTTTCTGCAACTCAGGTGGTTCCAATTCTTCGCCTTTATTAAAGCTGAAGGAAGGCTTAAAGAGGTTGTCAGTGGATGATTTAAATTAATTTTTGTTGATTATTATGTTTTTGTTTTGTATATAGCCTGTAAAGAATTAAAGAAAATGAAGGACATCAATAAAACTCTTTGCATTTGCATCTGCTTATATATGAATAGCTGTCTCAAATGCTTGTATGAAACTAAATTAATGGTAAATTCTAGATCACTCTAGTAATGAAAAATGTTCATCCATGAACTAATTTTTTTAAAAAGCCATACCTATCTCATTAAGAAATGCATTTCCTGCAAAACCATACTTCTTATATTTAAAATTACTTATCAAAACCACATACAAATAAAATATGGAATAACTTAATCTAGAAGAAACTAACATTTAGATCCTTGTTGCCAAGAAAATTAAATAAAATGTATTTTCATTAATTATTTTCGTTGCAGAGAATTATAGGGTGATCTATAAAATACTTTCAAGCACAAAATTTACATTATAAAATTCTTTGGGGGAAGTGGAATGGAAATATGAGTTGGAGGAGGGAGAGGAATGATATAAAATGTTGACCGTTAAAAAAGAGCTTGTTTATGTGTTTTTTTAAATGGATTAAGTATATGAAATCTCAATATCCTGTGTAATATATTTAACAAACGATGTAACATTTTGTTTTAAAATGTCAATACTTATAATGTGCCAGAAGTTATGTTCTTTGTAACTTAAACTGGTGATGAAAAATTTTAATTACCAAATTAAAAATGTATGAGGAGGTGCATAGATTTTCTAAATTCTTTAGAGGATTCTCCAGGAGAGAAAAAAACAAAACAGAAACCCAACTCAAAAACCTGTAGAACAATAACAAAAACTAAACTGAAGGCTATTGCTCTAAACCGTCACTGCAGGTAAATGGTCAGTTTTGATGGATGTACGGGGAAGGTAAATAGACCCCAGATTAATCTAGTTTGGGAATTTTGGGGCACAGATTGCTCTCTGTGGATGTTCTCTTGGACCAGTCTTTGCCCAGGCTGGGTTCTTTTACTATGCAGGGGTCCCTGAACCCGTATTAGAGGGGGAGCCTCCTCCTCGCCTCAGTGAGAATCTCTCTGAGCCTCCATCTTCTTGTTAAGCTAGGACCCAGCCTCTAGAAGCATAGGGATGTGGAATAGTGTCCCACTGCCCGCAGGGGAGGCCCCGGGTTTCACCTGTGGAAGCTTGCCCGTCTGCTAGAGTAACTGTGTGGCTGCCCCTTTCCTCTGGAAAGCTGAAATCCATCTCAGGTCTCAGAGGGGTGGTTTTAACCCTTAGGTTTCCCCAAGGCAACAGAACGTGGTGGATGAGCACCTTTCATACCCTCTAGACTGTTTGTCTTAAATAACATCACATTTGGGACGTTAACAGCCCTGTGGGTTGAGGGAGCAACAACCCAGCCAAATTTTGTTTTCTTCCCTCACTCTCTTCTTTAGGGATGAAATATTGTCGGGACTTACTCTAGTCATCTTCCCAGCTCCTTCTTTTGCTGAGTAAGGACTTGAATAACAACACACAGGCCTTCCAAGACCCAGCAGGAAACTCACCCAGGGAAGATAAATTTAGCTATTAGAATACAATTTGCAGAGATAAAGATATGTTAAATGGCATATGCAGTTTATATCACTTAACACAACCTGCTCATCTGAAACATTTTACAGTTGATTATTTCAATCTCTTTTCCAAGTTCAATGGGAGGGCTTAAAATATATCAGAAAATTAAAAGGACCATCAAGTAATTTTTTTTTCCCCCCTCCAGAACCAGTTGTGTGGTCTTGTCCAAGAAGTCAGTTCTTTTCTGAAGCTCTTTTAAGGGATTACATTCTAGGCTAATGAAAGATTATCTCTCTCTCTCTCTCTCTCTTTTTTTTTGCTATCATTAATGTACAATTACATGAACATTATGGTTACTAGACTTCCCCTATCATCAAGTCCCCCCCACCAACCCCATTACAGTCACTGTCCATCGGCGTAGTAAGATGCTATAGAATCACTACTTGTCTTCTCTGTGTAGATTATTTCATTTTATAGCTAGAAAATTTCTGGCTGCTCCCAATTTCACATCCTCCCAGTTTATCAAACTAGAGAATACAAGGAATTGCCCATTAGGGTCGCTGCAGATTTTTATGCTGCAAGCATGGATTCTCTGCAAGTAAGAACTCAGGAGAACAGGAGAGGCTTATCTTTCTCTTAGCTGTTTTGCATACCATGTGGAGCTCCGTGTATGTGTTCGTTTTAAACATTTTATTAGTAAGATTGTACAGAATGATACATGAATACATTTTCATTGTCAACAATTCCGACTTTTAGTTGAAGTTAAAACCAAATAAGAACAAAAATCTGTAGCCACCCCTGCTAATCCCATTTACCACTCTAGGTATTTTATTGTTACTTTTGTAGATCTCCTTCCAGAATCCCTCTCTTCTCCCTAAAGCCCCCTGTTAAGTACATGTAAAAGTGCAGGTATTTTTCGCAGCTTCTTTTTTACCTCAGTATGTTTCAGTTAACTTCTCTTGTGAATGTAAACTTTGGCTACCTCACCTTAAAAATTTTTGTTATAGTTATTAGCATTCAGTAATATAAATGATAGTTTATTTTGAAATTCCCCTCATAGGTATTTTATTTCCAATTTCCTCATAATTCTACAACTTGTGCATGACCATTTACACGTACATATAACGGTTTTTCTTAAAATTTTTTAGCTTGTCGGCCTTTTTATTCCTGATTTTAAGGAATATCTTTTAGATTTTAAATACTCATTGGCAGTTATAGACTACAACTTTTATCTCATCTGTATCTTATCTGCTAGGGTTCTAATGGTGTCACCAGTCTCAGTGGTTAAAAATTTGATGTAGCCTAATATATCAATTTGTTACTTTTATTGTTTTTGCTTTTTGTTATTGTTAGACCTTTTACACCCAAATCATAAAATGGTCTCATATATATTTCTTATAATTAAACATTTGTTTTTATGTTTATATGGATAATTTCTTTTTGAGAATGTTGTCAGGTTGGACACTGACTTTATTTTGTATCTGAATTGATAGTTGATTGTGTCCATACTGTTAACTGAGCAGTATGTCTTTTTTCCTACAAATCTGAATGTAACCTTTACTGTACATATTGATTTGTTTTGGGTTTCATTGCCCAGCTTGTCTGTTTTAGCTCCAGTAGTATCCTGTGCTAGATAATAGACTTTAATATGTTTTGATAACCAGTGAAGTGAATCCCTATAATTCTATTTTAAATTTCATAGTATTTTTTTTTGCTTGTTGCTTATTGTTAAAGATCGTTACTACAATATTTTAATGAGTTATTGCTTTTGAACAGGAGTGCCTTTTTCTTTGTTATGTATCTGGTCACTTGTTCTAATTATTGATTGTTTTGGATTTTCTGCTTAAGAAATTCTTTTCTTTGTGAACAATTAGTTTTATATCTTCCTTACTAATATTTATGATTTATTTTTATTGTATTGCCTATTGCTAAGTGTTCTAGATAATTTGAAGAGTAGGTGTGAGAGAAGGCATCTCTATTATACTTCCGACTTGTAATGCTTATAATATTTCAACATTAAGCAAATTTGCAAGTTCACTGTTAAATGTGCTTCTCAAATGAAATTCTGGTCTATTGCTAAATTCTAACATGACAATAAGATTTAAGTTTTACATTCTCAGCATAGCTAGTTAACATTTCTTTTGAGCATTTAATGATGTAAAGTATTTTCATAGATTTTTCCTATTAAATCATTCTTGTGATAAATACATTTTATTGTCAGCTTGGGGGCTTTGTCCCTACATCATCAGCTGTAGTAAGGTGGCAGAATTCAGTAGCATACGTATCACTGTTGGGTCCACTTGCTGGCGACAATGTTTACTGTATATTGGGGTAATGTCATCTGCCACCATTTCCCCAACTCTGGGCTCTTTGAGTTGCGCTATTATTTCTTTAGTTTGTTTTGGGCCTTGTAAATGGTTGTTGGAACTTCACCATATCTCTTACCCTTACCTCATACTTTCCAGCTTGTATTTTTCTGGGTAAATTCTGAGGTCGATATTACAGCTCACTGTTTTGGTTGTATCCTGTTGATTATTCAGCCCATATATTTCGGGGTACTATATCAATAACTAAGGTTTAAATTTCCATTGTCTTGACTTTTTTATGGGTGCAGTATTGTCTTAATGTTAAACCCCTCTTATTATTAGCTCGGTTTCCTTGGGTATCAGTATTTCTGTTGAGTTTGGTGGTCATCTTTCATGTGCTGTTTTTCTGCCAATATTTTAAGATTACTGGCTGTTTGCACGTCTGTGAATTGAGGTGCCTTTTTAATCTGCCTGCTAAATCTGTTTTGCTATATGATTATGGAAAGTGGTAGGATATACTGCTCTGTGGAAGAGGGAGAAGGGAAGTATGTGCCATTAAGTGCTAGTACTTTGTTGAGCATTTTCTAGGAGTGGAAGTTCCCTATCTTTCCAAAGTGTTGTCAGACACCTGGGCTACTTGGCCTCTCTGAGCCCTCGTACTAGCTGCTTCCTGCTCTTGTGCAGGAAGGAGTGCAGGAGTCCATAGATCTGATAGATACTGTTGGTGCTTCAGCTAATGACCCTCTGAGATGACCTTGAACACCCTCCTCTTCCTTCTAGTCATGGCCACTCGTGGTGTTATCCCTATGTTGTGAAACAGTATTATATGTATAGGCCTGTGGTTTGTCTTTTATATCAGATTTTGTCTGCTTTCAACTTTATGAAAAATGGATTAAAAAAAATTCTTGGAATATCTGAATGCTTCCTCTCTGCTTTACTGCAAAGTGATGAGGTGGGAGAGGAAGACTATAAAGTTAACCATCCTGAAAACTATTATGGGATGATTTCTAAAAATTTTAAACTATTAATTCACAAAATAGTTTAATCATATATATATATATATATATATATATATATATATATTTCTTTTTAATAGCTCTTAAAAATTTAAGTAAAATATTTTACAAGAAGTCTCTATTAAAAAATTATGTGTTTAGAGGAGAAAATATAGGTCCTTTTATCTCCTTTCCCCCAGATTCCTTTTACCGTTCTCCAAAATAGCTTCGGGGTGCATTTATCTAGCATTTATCTCAGCATTCACAAAAATGTGCATGTATATGTGCGCACACACACCCATACTCACACATGGGAAGATACTATTCTGTGACTTCTTTCACTTAATAATATATTTCATCCCATGTTACTACATAGAAATCTTTCTCATCCTTTTCAAAGTACTGTATAATATTCAGTAATGTAGATAAATCATTTTATTTTCTCTATATTTATGAGCAATGAGGTTTATTCATTTATTCACAGTTCAACAGATGTGTATTGAGCCTCCCAAATTCTGGCTCTGCTACTTGCTGTGTAATTTTGAGCACACTGAGCTTCCATTTTTCAGGATATATAAGATAGGGATAGTATTTACATCATAGAGACGTTTAGAGAAGTAAAGTGTTAATATATATGCATGTATCTCTGTGTTTAGTGAAGTGGAACATGATAAATGCTCAACAAATGTTGAACTATTATTATTATAACACAGGGCCTGTGTTATTGTTGGGGTGGGGTGAACTGAAAGTCCATAGAGCCAAAGTCTAGTGGAGTGGTAGGAGAGAGACCGAACAGCAACACATAACACCCCAATCGTATGGCATTATTATAAGCTGTGATAACTGATATGAAGAATAAACACTTTCTGTAAACTGTAAGTGATGTGAGAAAGCACAACAGGAGCTCAATTTAGATTGGGGTTATTTGGGTTGAGAAAGTTGTCCCTGAGGAAACTGCATCAAAGCTGACTCTCGCAGAATGATTAAGAGTTTGCAGAGAAAAATGCATTGGGAAGGGTAGGATAGGAGCTATGTTCCAGGTAGAAGACCTGAAAATGTGAGGAGGTGACCCTCCCAAAACTGTGTTGAAGTCCTAACCCTTAGTATCTCAGAATGGGACTGTTTTTTGAGATAGGGCCTTGAAGAGGTAAAATGAGGTCATTAGGATGAGCCCTAATCTCATATGCCTGGTACCCTTATAGAGTTTAGTTCTTAGATGTATGCAGAGGAAAGATAATGTAAAGACACAGGGAGAAAGAAGCCAGTTTCTAAAGCCAAGGAAAGAGGCCTCAGAAGGAACCAACTCGACTGACGCTGACCTGGGACTTCCAGCTTCCAGACCCGTGTGGAAGTAGATTTCTGTGGTTTACTAAGTTTAGTAAGCTGCCTCATCTGTGGTACTGTTATGGCAGCCTTCACACTACTACAGAGGTATTAACTGTCTAGCTTCCCTTTCAGCATTCAAAGGGCTTCTTGGCAACTCTTTCAGGTTTCTTCTCTATTCTTTACCTGTTGCCTAAAGTAACCATTTCATTTTCATGGTCACAACAATTTTGCTGGGCTGATGGATCTTCCATCTAAACCTTAAGGCTATTTATTTCCTTTTTCAGGTGTGTTTTTTCCTACAAACTTTATCATGCCCAGATGACTGCTCCAATAGCATTGTGCTACCAGGTACTGCCGGCATGTATTTACAAAGCTCACCTTTTTCCTGTGTATTTCTTCCACCAGCTTCTTTTGAAGGCCTGGATTTTGCTGTCAGCAGAGACCTTGCAGAGCTCATTAGTGGGAATGGGCAATATGGGATTCTGACCAGCGCTTTACAACCCCTCACTTTCCATTCCAGCCAGTCGGGCTTGTCACTCTTGGTATTTAAAGTGGCTCTAGTTTTATCCAACAGATGTATTATGTCTCCTCAGGTTTTTTGCTATTACTTATAATATTGAAAGTTCTTAAACATATATATCTTTGTATGTATGTATATTTTTCACATATACCTAGAAGTGGAATTGCTAAAGACTGAACATTTTACTAGATGTTGCTTAATTGACATCCATAAAGGCTATAAAAATGGATAATCCCATCAAATGGGCATATAAGTGGCTCTTTTCTCCCATTTCCAGTATTTCCCATCTAATATTTTCAAACTTCAAAAGTTTTGCCTATATGATACATAAAAACATTGTATCTAGTTAGCCTTTCATTTTGCAACTCTCCATTTCTAATAAAGCTGGGCATCTTTGCTTGTGTTTACTGGTCACTTGCATTTCTAGCATGAGGAGTGTTTTCAAATTCTTTACCCATTTCCGTACCATATTGTTTGTTTCTCAGTTATTTCTAGGAGCTCTTGGTATATTAAAGCAATTAATTTTTGTTATGTTTTATCTGTACAAAATATTTCCCCAAGTATATCATTTGTTTTTTAAACTATATGATGTTTTTGTTTTTAAATGTATAGAAAATTGGGTTTCTTAGGGAGTAAATTTTTATATATTTTTGTCTTAAGATTCAACTTAAAGATTATAAATATATTCCTTAAAAATTTCTTCTAATACTTTTACTGCTAAAATTTTTTAAAGTTTAAATTATTTTGGATTCAGCTTTATAAATGTTGTGAAAGGGGGTCTAACAACTTTTTTCTTTGCATGAACAGAAAATTGTTTTAACACTACTTTTGAGTGCTTAAATTTTACTTTTACAATACTTTAAATTCACCTGTCGGTGGATCTGTTAAACTTCTTTCTTTCTCCTATTGAATATTTACAGTAGTAACACATTTAAATTACTGTGACCTCATAGTGTATGTTGATATTTGGTAGACTACTTCCCCATTATTTTCTCTTTCACACATTTCAGTGGTTCTTCTTGTGCATTGAGTTTTCCAGGTGGATTTTAGAATTGTTACATTTCATAAAAAAATCATGTCAAGAACTTGATTAGAATTTTATTGCCTTTGTATTAGTTATTTTATTTGTAAGAAATAAAATCCACAACTCTTACTTAAGTCCCTCTAGAGTATAAATAACATTAACAACAAAGGAATTTGGTGAAAGGAAGTTGAAAGAAAATTGAAACAATTGTTGATATATAAAAGCGAGAGAGAACAGTGGCAGTGACCATTGGGTTCCTTCACAGCACAGTCTGTGGACCTGCTCTGTGGGTCGTTGCCATTAATGTGACTCAGAAATCTCACTCTCTGTGCTTTCCACTCCAAATTCCAAGTTCCTGGGAGGGAATTTTATTGTCTCAGTTTGGGTCCTTTGCTGCCCCTACATCATCAGTTGTGATCCAGTGGCAGAATTGGATAGTATGAGCTTCCTTTCCAGGCCCACTTGTTGGGAGACAACTCAGAGTTGAATTCATTCACTGCCGCTGTTGCCCTGAATCTGGGCTCTTAGATGGTGCCACATTATTTCTCTAGTTTGTGATCCATATCAAAATCTTGCCATCTTTGGACAAAACTACAATGTAAACACCATCAATGCTTCTAAGGGGTGCCCCTCCCACCTCCACATTCTATATGCAATGGTCAGGGAAACAGGAGGAGAAAGAAGGAAATTCATTTCATTGGGCACAAGTCTGTCTTGAATTTGGACTTCTGACTTTGGCAGGTCCTTATACTCCTTGTTTTAGGACCTTATCTGATAGTGATTTTTTTTTCCTCCTAGTGGATCTTTATTCCTGAGATTTCTGAGTCATTGGTGTTCTTGTGTTTAAGGACCTGGGTTGTCTCTTCTTACCTGCAGCGCTGGGCACAGTAGAACAAGGAGTTTTCCAGGCAGCACTTGGTGCTGTGGCGACTTAAAGCGAATATGGTGCATTCCAAGTATGTTCTTTGGTGTTGTGTTTATCATATCCCAACTTGGCTTGCCGATTTCAGAGTAGCAACCCTGGAAAAAGTCATGGTCACAGGATCTTCAGTCTCCAAAACACCCTAAAATGTTTAGTTCCTATTTCAGAGTAGCAACCCTGTTTCCCATGGAGAGTTGGTCAATCACACCAGCCAGCTGCCTTCTTTGCTTCTTTCCTCAGTAGCTTGAAGATTCCAAAGTGACCTGGTGGAATCTCTGTGTCAAACCAGGAGTATTTTTTTTCCCTTCCAACTTTATTGAGATATGACATTTACTGTGTTTTCTAGTATAAGTATTCTTCCCTTACTTAGGTTTTAAGATTTCCAGAATACTCATTTACCCTTATTTTTCCTAATTGCCTTATTTACTTAATTTTGAGCTAATGTTCTCTAATTCATTTTTTTGTAAGTTTTTTCAAATCCTTTTTAGGAAATAGTCAAGGCAAGTGTAAATAAGTAGAGGTGCCGCTCCCACCTGCACACCTTGGTTGTCAGCTATGTGACAAGGTGTAGCTGTGAGACAATGTTCCCTTGGTCACTGGTCAGAGCTTAGTGACATTTTATATAAGATGGCAGCATAGCTTGTGTGTCAGAGCTGGTACCATCATTGAGTCCTTAGTGACAGTGCACTGACATTTCCCATCTGGTGGTTTACAAACTCCCAGGCTTCACAGATGTATTCAAGGAGGTTTGCCTTGTTAAAGACAGTAATGGCATTTGGTTAAGTGTCTACTCAAATATTTAACATTTTCTAATTTTCCTTTAGGAAATGGAACACTTTTAGCACCTTTGAGTATATATAGAGTGAGCATACTCTGTGGGGATCAGATCAGTGTGTTCAGAAATCCTGCTTTGTGGTTCTGACCACTGTATAGTTTCAAATGATTTTACTCATAGTTGCATGTTATTTAATTCATTCTCATAATGGACTGTTAAAAAATACAAGAAATGAAGCTTGATGTTGAAATATAAGTTCATGATAATAATTCATCAAATTCACCCCAAGATGATCTTCCCAAATCTTTAAGTCACATTCTAAGCTAATTAAAACTTTTCTGTAGCATATTAAGCATGCTCTGTATTAAGAGAGAAAATTTGTCACGATTAAATCTGACAATGTGTTATTTACAGAAAGCTACATTTGGATTCCAAATCAAACATGATATTAAATCAATTTTTAAAGTTTATTTATAATGCAGTTAGATATTCATATGTACTTTAAGGCAAATTAAGTGGCATGTCACTTGTTAAATGTGAAACTGTCTTTTTATATTATGAATTATTAAAGATAGTATGAAAATGATTCTTAAATGCAATATTTAATAACACAGTGATATAATTTTTAAACTTATAATCATTTATTTATATTTTACATAAAAATGAAAACATATTTTAAAAATTCCTGTAGAGTCACAAGAGATATTCATCAATGTGAAAGCCTTTCATAAATTAAACTAATTAGAAAATGATTTGATGGGTTTCTTCCATAGGCATCAAATTATTGCCTCACTTTCATTGTGAAATGTGTCCCTTGATCAGAGACATTATTATGTAGGATGCCATAATAGCGCATCAGAGATTTAGTATATCGACCAAAGGTGGTGCTTACAGATGTGAGATGAGCAGGGAAGCAGTTCTAAATCCCAAATTGTGTCTATTTCTTGGAGACAAATAGCTACTCCATTCATAGTAGAGGATAATGTCAGTTTCCACTTAAGAGTTAGGAGTTCAGCATTAGAGTAACCAAGTTAGATTAATGAGTGAAGTCCATGTTTTTCTGAGCCCACAGATATCCTTTATCCTGGTCATTGTGACATTGTAATTTATCCTTTTATAATTCAGTCCATTTAGCAAGGCATGGGTTGGCCAGAGAAGGAAGATCATTGATAACAACAGGAAGTTCTCCTGACTTTCTGATTAAGAATCTTGTTTGCAGTGGGGAACTTATATGAGAATTTATGTATGGCACAAATATTTTCTAGGCTCTTTCTGAATGGTCTACTCTGAAACTACAGATCCTTCCGTTTCTGTGGAATTCACCATGTAGGCCTTACTAACATGGAAGGTAGACAGGTAAGCTGTTATTTCCAGGACCTATCAGCATGACATTGCCAACACAGAGGGCTGGCGTGAAGTCCTGAGGGATACGGAGATCGTCAAGGTCCCTGCAGATTAAACGGTGTCAAATGGTATTATAAAGGTGAAAGTGATCTCTCCTCTCATGCAGGAATAAATAACAAACAGCTTCTGTATTCACTATGTATTCCAACTGAAAAGATGAATTGGCTATTTGTAGTATCTGGATATATAAATTAGCAGCCACAATTTGAGTGAATATCTCATTAAGTTAGAAATACTCCACCAACCTTGTTTTCACTCTCCCTTCATCTTTACTGGGTATAATCAACAAAAAAAAATTGTATTTTTAGAAGTATATAATGTGATTTGATATATGTATATATTGTGATTAGAAGTATGTAATGTGATTTTATATATATATAGTGAAATAATTTCCACAATAGGGTTAATTAACACATTCATCACCTCATTTAGTTACCTTTTTTGTGTGTGTGGTGAAAATGCTAAGACCTATTCTCAGCAAATTTCAAGTATGCAATACAGTATTAACTATAGTCACCATATAGTCACCCCAGGATCTTATCTTCATCTTAAAACCAAAGGTTTGTACCCTTTGATCGGCATCTGCCCATTTCCCCCACTCCAAAGGCCCTGGTAACTACCATTTACTCTGTTTCTGTGAGTCTGATTTATTTATTTTTAATTAAGATTCCACATTTAATGGAATCATACAGTGTTCTGTCTTTGTCTGCTTAATTTCACTTAGCATAAAGGCCTCCAGTTCATTCATGTTGTTGCAAATGGCAGGATTTCCTTTTTTCTTACGGCTGAATAATATTCTACTGTATGAACCGTATCATCTTTATCCATTCATCTGTTGGTGAACATTTAGGTTTTACTGTATCTTAGCTATTTTCAACAATGATGCAAAGAAAATGAAGAGCAGATATCTCTTTGAGATACCGATTTAATTTCCTTTGATTGTATACCCAGAAGTGGGATTGCTGGATCTCCATTGCTGCTAGTATTTTTAATTTTTTGAGGAACTTCCACACTGTTTTTCATGGTGGCGGCACCAATTTACATTCCTACCAACAGTGCGCAAGGGTTCCTTTGTCTCTACATCCTTGCCAACACTTCTCTCTTGTCTTTTTGATAAAAGTCATCCTAACAAGTGTGAGGTGATATCTTCTTGTGGTTGATTATTTGCATTTCTCTGATGATCAGTGATGTTGAGCACCTTTTCATGAGCTTGTTGGCATATGTATGTCTTTTTTGTAAAATTAGGCAAGTGCCCACTTTTAATTGGGTTATTTGTTTGTTTTTTTGCTATTGAGTTGTATGAGTTTTTTGTATATTTTGGGTATTAACTCCATATCAAACATATGGTTTGCAAATATTTTCTCCCATTCCATATGTTGCCTCTAATTCTGTTGTTTCCTTTGCTGTGCAGAGCTTTTTAGTTTGAGATAGTCCCACTTGTTTAATTTAGCTATTGCTGCCTGTGCTTTTGGTGTCATATCCTCAAAAATCATTGCCAAGAACAGTATCAAGGAGCTTTTACCCTATGTTTCCTTCAAGGAGTTTTATACTTTCGGGTCTTACATTTAAGTCTTTAATCCATTTCGAGTTAATTTTTGTGAGTTCCACCAGCATTCTTTAAAACCTATCAGACTTAGTACCAATTCTACCAGGAATCTGCGTAGAAATTAATAGGAATCAACATACTTGGCATCTTTTAAATTTTTAATGGTGAAAACTAATATCTTCAGCTTCACCCAGAAAGCAGCTTTGCCTTTGGGTGACTATTATAGCAGAGTTTATTGGCTTTTTCTTTTTTTCATTCCTACCATAAATGCCCTTCTTCCACGGGTTACAATCCCATTGCAAGATACCTTCCTCCATACCAGGGCCGCAGAAGCTGTGGCCTGGGAACTGAGCAGAAGGCTCTCGATATACTCATAACGCTCCAAGGTGCTGGTTAGAATTCAGCTTTTCCTCATGTGTCCTAGAGCTTTTTGTTTTTCTCAGATTATGCAAAGAAAATGAGGTCTTATTATTGATTTACTTCTGAGAACTTCACGGAAAGGAGAAAAAGTGGACTCTTATATGTAAGGACTTTCAAAGAGCCCTGATTACTGCACAAACCTCTGCCCAGTTTACTTCAAGTAGTTCTGTGCTGTCACCTGGGCCTATCTTCCCCCAGGATTCCCTCATTCCCACCCCATTTTTATTTCAGTTGTTTCCCAAGTCACTGTGTATCAAGAAAAAAATCATCTGGAGCATCCAGGCCAGTTCCTTTTCAATATTTAGGTCTTTTCTAGCTCATCTATTACTCAAGGTAGCAAGTCGATACACACACACACACACACACACATATGTATATATAACATGCACATGCAATATATATATGTAATATGTAGGTAAAGGAAACTTATATAAATAGGTGTAATGAAAAGGTTAATGAAATGAGCAGTATCATATGGCTGCAATTTAATATTCCTATCTTCAGTCTTTGAATGTCTTCTGCTATGTCGAGGCCAGGATTTCTGAACTTTGCTGCCTGGGCCAAGGCTGAGTCCAGGTTTTTATGAAACAACCTCCAGAATTTTTGGAAGCATAACCTGTCTTCCTAATCCAGCACTTTGAATGCATTATCTCAGGTGAGCATGCCTGTGACAAGGTAGCACATTTCTGCAATCCCTTACAGTTGGGACTACTGCTGTGATCTGATTCTGTATAGCACCATCTGTACTAATTCTTGGCATTGCTAGAATAACAAGGAAGGGTGAAATGGTGGAGATTACTATATTCAAACAGCAGGAAGCAGCAAGGCATGTGGAGTGGGAATTATTTCATAGGGCCTTGGAGAGTCAGAGTTCTCCAGTTCTTGTTCCTCCGTAGTTATCTACATCCTATAGGTCAAGAGTACTTTTTCATTAATACTACAGTTTTCATATAGGAATTCTGGAGAGGTTATGCACTCAGCAGGCCTTTTAATTTGTCAGCCAGCAAAATGAATTTCTCAAAGTGGTTTTCAGTGGCGTCAGTTTAGTGAATACATGCAGTAAGAGACTCATTTACCAGAGTCATAAAATAGCCTTTGCTTCAATACATGTTTTGAGCCAAAACCTGGGGTATCTCATTTGTCTTTTTCTCACTGTAAGTTGTTGAATGTCATAAGAAGCAAATATCTCAGCCTGCAGGTCTGAATTTCTCCTGCCTCTTAAAACTCTAACATCTTAGATACAACCTGGTCCTCCAGAAACTCAATCTCATGGTTTCTAGCTTCTTTCTCAGCCTTGGTAAGGTTGTGTTTTTCCTCTCAGTTGTATTTTCTGAGCTTATTTATCTTGCTGGCATTTTCAAAGAGTCAACCTTAAGTTTTATGGATCAATGTCTACTCTGTTCCTTTCTAGTTTATTAATTTCATTTATCTTCATGCATTCCTTCTGTTTTAGTTTTCTAATTTGGTATTTTATAATTTTCTTGATTTTTAAATTGAAATTTTAATTAAATTACATTTAATCATACTTGAAATAGATTTAAGGCCATACAGTAATCATCTGATTACCCCTTTGGCCACATTTCATAGGTTTTGAAGTATACTGCTCTTGTTGCCATTAATTTCCAAAGAGTCTGATTTCACTTTAGATTTCTCATATTTTAAATTGAAGATTTATTTTATAAAGAATTTTAAATTCTCAATGGATAATGGTTTTCTCCAGTTCTTTTATTATTAAATGCTGGATCTGTGATATTTTGATTGCCTGTATTCACTGTGAGAGGGTGTTTGCCCCAGGACACAAATGGATATTACTTTTCCTTCAAAATACATATTTTAATTAAAAACAAGGGGGGGGGGGTAAAAATGTCAAATGATCTAAATTGTGCAGAGTGACATAATTGATTTACTTTCTAGAACAGCTCCTTTTTTTCTGGACTGGTAACATTTTGTATATCAGCAGTGGTCTGGTTACTAGGAGTAGCCTGCCCTAAAATAGAGAGTTTCATTGAGGCTAGGTAGTCAGTGTTATAAATATTTCAATGATATTTGAGGAAAAACAAGTATTTTCTATGTGGCGAAATACATTATAAATCTAATAATTCAGGTTTATTTATCATGTTATCAAATCATCTGTTACATTTTTGTTCCATAAGTTTCAGTTGATGACAAAGCCTTTCCTATCACTTAGGATTTGACAGTTTCTCTTCATATTCCTAATACATTTCAACATTATGCTGTTTGTGGCATAAAGGTTCATAACTGTAAAATAGTAGTGGATTATAATTATTATCAAAATACAACATCACTTTTGTATTCCATCAAATTCTATTTTATTTCTATATTGCTAGTTTTGTTTTCATTTGGTACAGTGTATCCGATATAGATATGTCCTTTAAAATTTTTCTTTGCATGTTTCTAAAGCTGTCTTTTATAAACAGCATATATCTGGACTAAAAATTTTTTACCTAAATTTTTAAATCCAATTTTAGAGAATCATTTCCTAGGGGAATTTAACCCATTAACATTTATCATAATTATTGATATATTTGTATTAGTCTCACCACCCTATTTTACATTTGCTATTTACCATGCCTTCTCATAACTGTTGTATAGTCCTCCTTGTTGTTGGCTTTATCCAGGATTTTTGTTTTGCTTTGCTATTTTCTCCCCCATCATTTCCTCTTTAGTATAGTGGTTCTGGAATGCTTGTGTGCGTAGTTAAAATCACCCACAGTACTTCTTAAATCAGATGCCTGGACTCTACCTTTAGCTCTATACATGCAAGGGTGTGTTGCCTAGGAATGTACATTTTAAGCATATCACAAACATTAAGAATTAATGCTCTAGTCTGGAAGTTAAACCTTATGTTTCTATTTGCAAGTTATTTTAACAAATAAGCTAAACCTAAGCTTTTATACGTGATAAGAAATTACCTATTTGTATAATCTTCATCTAAGCAAGCTTTTAAAAACATCCTTTTGCTTCCTTCTTTCCACTTCTGTTTTTTTATTTTTATTTATTTTATTTTATTTTGCTATTATTAATGTACAATTACATGAGCAATATTATGGTTACTAGACTCCCCCTATTATTAAGTCCCCACCACATACCCCATTACAGTCACTGTCCATCAGCATAGTAAGATGCTATAGAATCACTACTTGTCTTCTCTGTGTTGTACTGCCTTCCCCATATCCCCCCTCCACTACATTATGTGTGAGAATCTTAATACCCCTTTTTCCCCCTTATCCCTCTCTTCCCACCCAACTTCCCCAGTTTTTTTCCCTTTGGTAATTGTTACTCCATTCTTGGGTTCTGTGAGTCTGCTGCTGTTTTGTTCCTTCAGTTTTTTTCTTTGTTCTTATACTCCACAGATGAGTGAAATCATTTGATACTTGTCTTTTTCTGCCTGGCTTATTCCACTGAGCATAATACCCTCTGGCTCCATCCATGTTGTTGCAAATGGTAGGATTTGTTTTCTTCTTATGGCTGAATAATATTCCATTGTGTACATGTACCACATCTTCTTTATCCATTCATCTACTGATAGACACTTAGGTTGCTTCCATTTCTTGGCTGTTGTAAATAGTGCTGCGATAAATATAGGGGTGCATATGTCTTCTTCTCCACTTCTGTTTTTACAGTAATTTAAGTTCAGCATTATTTATTTTACATTAAACTTCAATTTTTGAATGAATCCTTTCTTGCTGCATAAGTACATAGTTCACTGCTACATTCTCAACAACTATATAAACCTGTCTATGGGTTTCATAGTCAAGGCCTTTACTAATAGGTGTCTTTTCTAATCACTACTTCTACTTTTTAAACTTTTTAAAATTATAAAATATAGCATACATTCAGAGAAATACATTAAACATGAATTACAATTTAGTAAAAAGAAAATCATTACCCAGGTCAACAAACTGAGTATTTCTAGCACCCCCAAAATCTGCCTATAGATCCTTTCACAATCACAATATTGTTTTTTCCCTATGTTCCCCCCACTCATTTGTATGGTAATCATTTTCTTGCTTTACTTTATAGTTCTGTCTTTGTAAGCATCACAAACAATAGAGTTAATTTAGCTTTGCCAGTTTTTGAAGTTCTGTGAAAATTATCTGGTTATGTGATTCTATGTCTGGCTTATTTTGCTGAACATCTTGTCTTTAATACTCTTTTTTAAATGTTATACATCTCTAATTCATACATATATTATTCAATTTATCAGTTTTACTGTTGATGGATATTAGAGCAATTTATGGTTTTGAGGCACTCTAAGCAGTGTTTCTGTGAACACAATGATACATGTTTCCTAGTACATAGGCATGTTCTGACACCAATTCTCTGAAATCAACTAGATGTCCTACAGTTCAGTTCAGTTTTGACATGAATTATCCAGAGCTAGTACAGACCCCCAAAGTTCTTCATTAGAGTGCCCTCACTTTAGGTGTCAGCTATAAGTCTCAGGGACTAACCACAGTTTTGCTTGGCTTGCAAGATAATTTCAAAATGCTTTGTTTCTACCCTAACTGAAGTAGACTGCAGTACAATTCTGGTGCCAAAGCACCTCTAGGAGTTAGCTTCAGATCCCACAAGAAACTCAGTCCTTCACAAGAGTAGCCCTACTTGAGATGCCAACTGTAAGCTGTGGGACCACTTGCACTTCTGACTGGCTATAAATTTTGGAGTTCACATGACTGTCTCAGATGTGATAATTTGCTAGAATGACTCACATAAGTCACCGAAAACACTCTATTTATGATAAGAGTCTTATAAAGAATACAGATCAGAAACAGCCTCAAGAGCTGCATAGGGCAAGGTATGGGGGGGCACTACAGCATCCTTCCAGCCTTTCTGTTCACTAACTGGAAAGCTCCTCTGTGCCTCAGGGTCTAGGGGTTTTCATTGGGGTTTCATGATATAGGTATGATTGATTAAACTATTAAACTCAGTCTGCAGCCACCCTCCTCTATCTACAGGTCAGAAGGCTGAAAATTCCAACTTGTTAATTGGTATGTTTGGTCTTTTTGATGACCAGCCCCAATCTTGAAGTTATCCTGGGGCCCATGACGAGGCATCTCATTAGCATAACAGACATTCTTGTCACTCAGGAAATTCTAGGATTTTTGAATCTCTGTGCCTGGCACCTAGGACAAAGACAAGATACTCTTTATTATAACACAACAGGTAAAGAATTTTTTGATGGTGTATGTGTAGAGTGGAAATTCTGGGTCATAATGCTTCTCCTCAAAATTGCTAAAAAATGAAAAACTATTTTATAAGATGGTGATGATAATTTACAGTCACTAGTAAAAGGTTTTTGAGAGCTTAAATTGTTCCACTTGTTTGCTGATACTTGGCATTATTGGAATTTTTAGCTTTGGTCATTTTGGTAGATGCATGGTGACATCTCACTTTTTCCTTACTACTAATACTTTCCTTCATTCTTGAGAGTTTTTAGTAGGTATAGAATTTTCAGTTGGCAGTTGCTATTATGAAACCCCCTCTCAATTACATTGCTCTTTAAAAGGTTTTCTTTAAAAAGTATTTCCTTTTTGTGGGGGAAGGGGTCTAAGATTTTTTTCTGTCATTTGTTTTCTGCAGTTACACAATGGTATATCAAGGTGTGGGTTCTTATTCTACCAGAGAGCTTTGGTCTTCTGAAATACCTGGATTGGTGTCTTTCCTTGGTTCAAGAAAATTTTCAGTCATTATTCTTTCAAATATTGTCTTTGCTGTCTTCTCTCTCTCTTCTCTTTATCTTTATTCTGGGTAGCTGTTTAATGTAGTTTATATAGCTTCACTCTATTTTCTGTCTCTTTTGTGTTTTCTAACCTTTTTAATTTGCTGCAATCTGGCTTTTTTATGATTTGTAAATTTGTTTATCAGATATATCCATTGTATTCTTAATTTCAGTTATTTAACTTTTGCATTGTAGAATTTCTATTTGGTTATTTTTCAAATATATAATGTCAGTTTCTCCTATTATCAGTGGATATTTTCAAGATTTTAATTTATCTAACATAGTATAATAATTTTATGATCTGTGTCTGACAATGGCAATATAAGAAGCTTTGGAGGTAACTTTCTATGTTTATTTTTTTAGTTGTTGCACATGTGTCTGATTTAATTGTGTTCTCACTATAAAAAAGAGTTTTTCTAGTAATTATTTGATATACAGAATGAATATCTCTTCCAGAGAGGATTTGCATTTGCCAGGTGCTTGGGGGGACTGCTGATTTAGGATCATCTTAGTCCACAGATTCCTTGGGTGTGCAGCGATGCAAACCTATATTAGCAAGACTGTGCAAGTGTTTACTTCTGGTTCACCCTTATCTTAAGGATATAACCCATTAGGGTCTCAATTAATTGTGGAGAGAGGATTCCAAATGATTTCCCTTCTTGTGCAGGTTCTTGATGTTGATTTTTTTTTCTTGCCCTTAGGACCCCTAAGAAGAAAGCTTAAATTGGCTAGTTGGCAGATACCCTTTAGCCAAAGCAGATTCCGTGCTCACTTATCTCCTTGGTTTTCTATTTTACTTTCACTTTGATTTTGTATTTCTTTCTTTTCTTAAATTGCAGTGTAATTGACATACATTATCCTATCAGTTTCAGCTGTATGTGCAACGATTTAATGTTTTCATATATTACAAAATGATCCCCCTAACTCTAGTTACTACTTGGCACCATAAAAGTTATTACAATATTATTGATTATATTCCCTTATGCTGTACATTTACATACCCATGACTTATTTATTTTATAACTGGAAAATTGTATCTCTTAATCCCCTTCACCTATTTTACATGCCCCATCAAAGCCTCCATCCTTCTAGTAAACAGTTTCCTGCATCTGAGTCTCTTTCTGTTTTGTTTTGTTCATTTATTGTTATTTTTTAGATTCCACATATAAGTGAAATCATATGGTATTTGTTTACTTCACTTAGCATAATTCTTCTAGATCCATCCATGTTGTCATAAGAGTTCATTCTTTTTTATGGCTGAGTAATACTCCATTGTGTATATATACACCACATCTTTATCCATTCATTATTTGGTGGCCACTTAGGTTGCTTCCTATCATGGATATGGTAAGTAATGCTTCAGTGAAATTAGAAGTGCATATATCTCTTCAAATGGGTGATTTTATTTTCTTAGGATAAATACACAGAAGTATAAATGCTGGACTGTTTGGTAGTTCTATTTTTAACTTTTTGAGGAACTTCCAAACTGCTTTCCATAGTGGGTACACCAATTTACATTCCCACCAATAGTGTCTGAGGGTTCCATTTTTCCATATCCTCACCAACACTTATTTTTTGCCTTTTAGATAATAATACAACTAGCATGAGGTAATATCTCATTATCACTTTGATTTGCATTTCCCTGATGATTAGTGATGTTGAGCATCTTTTTATGTGCCATTGGCCATCTGTATGTCTCCTTTGGAAAAATATCAATTCATATCCTCTACCTATTTTGGATATTAACTCATTATTGGGTGTATGTTTTGCAAGTGTCTTCTCCCTTTCAGCAGATTGTCTTTTTGTGCAAAGCAGGTTTCCTTTGCTGTGCAAAAGATTTTTTAGTTTTATGTAATTTTTTGCCCTGTTTGAAGAGGTCCAAAAAAATATTGCTAAGACTGATGTCAAAGAGCTTACTGCCTGTTTTCTTCTAGGAATTTTATGGTTTCAGGTCTTATGTCCAAGTGTTCATTTAAAATTTATTTTTGTATATGGTGAGTGATAATGGTGTAGTTTCATTCTTTTGCATGCAGTTGTCCAATTTTCCCAGCACCACTTATTGAAGAGACCATTCTTTCTCCATTGTATATTCTTGGCTTCTTTGTCATTAATTGATCATATATGTGTAGGTTTATTTTTAGGTTTTGTATTCTATTCCATCAATCTGTGTTTCTCTTTTCCTGCCAGTACCATATTGCTTTGATCACTATAGCTTTGTAGTATAGTTTGAGATTAGGGAGTATGATACTTCCAGCTTTGTTATTTTACAAGATTGCTTTGGCTATTCAGGGTTTTTTGTAGTTCCATACAAATTTTAGAATTTTGTCCCAGTTCTATGAAAGATGCCATTGATATTTTGATGGGAATTTCATTGAGTGTATAGATTGCTTTACTACAATAAAGTAAATTGTAGTATGGACATTTTAACATGTAGTATGGACATTTTAACAATATTCCTCAATCCATGAACATGCTGTATCATTCCATTTTTTTGTGTCTTCAATTTATCAGTGTTGTAGTTTTCATAGATCACTTCTTTTCCCTCCTTAAATTTATTCCTAGGTATTTTATTCCTTTGATGCAATTGTAAGTTGAATTGTTACCTTAATTTAGCTTTCTGATAGCTCATTATTAGTGTATAGAAATGCAGCCAATTTCTGTATGTTAATTTTGTATCCAGAGACTGCTGGATCTAGACATTTATTAGTTATAATAGTTTTTTGGTGGAGTCTTTAGGGTTTTGTATATATAATATCCTGTCATCTGCAAATAGTGTTTTACTTCTTTCCAATTTAAATGCCTTTTCTTTTTCCTGCCTGATTGCTATGGCTAAGACTGCCAATACTATGTTGAATAAAGTAGTGAGAGCGGGCATCATTGTCTTGTTCCTATTCTTAGAGGAAAAGCTTTCAGCTTTTCACTAGTATGATGTTAGCTGTGGGCTTGTCATATATGGCCTTTATTATGTTGAGGTACATTCCTTCTGTATGCACTTTGTTGAGAGTTTTTAATCATGAGTGGATGTTGAATTTTTTCAAATGCTTTTTCTGTATCTATTGATCATATGGTCTTTATCCTTCCTTTTGTTAATGTGGTATATCATGGTAACTTGAAGATGTTGAGCCATCCATGCATCTCTGTAATAAATTCCACTTGATTGTGGTGTGTGATCCTTTTAATGTACTGTTGAATTTGGTTTGCTAATATTTTGTTGAGGATTTTTCTTTTAGGTTCATTAGGATATTGGCCTGTAATTATCTTTTTTTGTAATGTTCAGATTGTTTATTGGGATTTTTGTTTTGTTTCTTGAGGCAGGCCTGTATGCCATGAGCTTCCTTCTTAGAACTGCTTTTGATGCACATCATAGATTTTGGAAAGTAGTGTTTTTCCATTTACATTTGTTTCAAGGTATTTGTTGATTTCCTTTGTGATTTCTTTGACCTATTAGTTGTTTAATAGCATGTTGTTCAGTCTATTTCTGTTTTTTTCAGTGTTGTTCCTACAGTTTCTAGTTTCATATTGTTGTGGTCAGAAAAGATGCTTGATGGGACTTCAGTCCTCTTGAATTTATTGAGACTTGTTTTGTGGCCTAATGTGAACTGTCTTGGAGATGTTTCACGTGCCCTTGAAAATAATGTGTATTCTTCAGTTTTTAGATGTAATGTTCTGAATATATCTGTTAAGTCCATCTGGTCTAATGTGTAATTTAAGGACAATGTTTCCCTTTTGATTTTCCATCTGGATGATCTACATGTTGATGTAAGGGGGTACTAAAGTCCCCTGCTATTACTATATTACTGTCAATTTCTCCTCTTATGTCTGTTAATATTTGCTTTACATACTTGATGTTCTTATGTTGGTACATAAATATTTATGAATGTTATATCTTCTTCTTGGTTTGACCCTTTCATTATGTGATGCCCTTTTTTGTCTTTATAACAGTCGTTGCTTGAAAGTCTATTTTGTCTGATAAGTGTATTGCTATTCCAGCTCTCTCTTCATTTCCATTTGTATGGAATATATTTTTTCATTCTCTACTTTCCATTTGTGTGTCTTCAGATCTGAAGAGAATGTCTTGCAGGCAACATAGAATGGTTCTTGTTTTTTTATTCATTCAGTCATCCATGTCTTTGAAGCATTTAGTCTATTTACTTTTAAAGTAATTATTAATAGATTGTATTTGTCATTTTCTTCTTCTTTTTTTTTTTGGTGTTTTGTGGTTCTCTGTTCCTTTCTTCCCCTGTGGTTTAATGACTTTCTTTATTGTTATACTTGCGTTCCTTTCTCTTTATTTTTTGTGAATTACAGGTTTTTATTTGGTGGTTAGCATGAGGTTCATTTATATTGAGCTATATGTAACAATATTTTCATCTGATAGTAACTTAAGTTTGAACACATTCTGAAAACTCTGCATTTTTAGATCCTCACTTATTTTGTTTTTGATGTCATATTTTCCATCTTTTTATGTTGCATATCCCCTGACTCCTTATTGTGCTTAGAGTTGATATTACTTTTTTTGTTTTTTAACTTTCATTCTGGATTTTGACATGGTTGAACCATTGCTTTTCCTGTATATTTGCTTTTACTAGTGAGATTTTTTCCCATATATTTTCTTATTTCTAGTTATGATCTTTTAGTTTAGTGCCGATGAACTTAAGGTTTTGCTTGTTTGGGAAACTATCTCCTCTTCAATTTTGATTGATAACTTTGCTGTGTAGAATATTCTTGATTGTAAATTTTCCCTTTCAGCTCTTTAAATATATCATGCCACTCCCTTCTGGCCTGAAAAGTTTGTGCTGAAAAATAAGGTGGTAGTCTTGTGGGGTTTCCCTGTATGTCTTTTTTTTTTCTTCTGATGCCTTTATGATTCTTTAACTTTTGCTCTTTAAATTACAGTGTGTCTTGGTGTAGATAACTTAGGGTTCATCTTGTTTGGAACTTTGTGCTTCTCTCCTTCCCCAGATTAGGGAATTTTTTGGCCGTTACCTCTTCAAGTAAGTTTTCTGCCCCTTTGTCTCTCCTTCTGGGAATCCTATAATGTGAATGCTAGTTCACTGGATGTTGTTCTATAGGTCCCTTAAGCAAACCTTATTTAAAAAAATTCTTTCTTTTTCACTGTTCTGATTGGGTGATTTCCACTATTCTTTTTCAGATTGCTGATCTGTTTTTCTGTATCATTTAATCTGTTTATTCCATCTAGGTATTTTTAATTTGTTATATTCTTTACCTCTTATTCTAATTTTCTGCCTTTGTTGAAATCCTTACTGTGTTTCTCCATTGTTTTAAGTTTGCTGTCCATCTTTTTGACCATTAGTTTGAATTTTTTATCAGGTAAATTATCCCTTTCTCATTATGGTTTTTTGGGTGGGGGGGTTCTTAGTCTTTCTTGTGGAATGTACTTCTGTCTCCTTATTTTGTTTCCTTTCTGTGTTTGTTTCTATGAATTAGGCAGCATAGCTATCTCTCCCATTCTTGGAGGAGTGGCCTTATATAGGAGCATCCCCTGTAGAGACTTCACGTACCTGGTGGACTTTGCAGGCTGGCTGGACCTGTAGTAGGCATGGGCTGGAGGGTTCCAGGGTGTGCTGTGCTGGGTCCGCATGAGTGGAATGGCTGGGTCTGGTGCTGGCTGGGAGGGTCCCAGAGTGTACTGCACTGGAGCCACCTTATAGGATGGCTGGAGTTGGGGTGGGTGCAGTGTGTATGGGGGGGCCATGTGCCATGCCATTCGGGAGCTGCCTGGGGCAGGGAAGTTGGAGCTGGTGTGGACCAGTGGCCTGGGGCGTATGGGGGCAGCCCTAGCAGGCTGGCTAGTATGCCTGGACATTTCTACCATCTGCACTGTCAAGGTGAGTGGGAAGTAGCCAGTGGTGCTCTCCAGTGCCTCCAACCTCAGAGAGAGTTCCAGCAATTTCCCACTCCTTTGGAAGATGTTTAAGGTTGCTAAATGGATTTCCTCCATTTATAGTTTAGTTGCCATGCAGACTACTATTTCTTCACTGTGACTGAGGGCAGGTGACTATACATGGGCCCCTCAGTGATATCCTCCCTAGTGCAGGCGACTGCATTGGAGTTGGAGTTCTTGTTACCATGTCTCCATTTCTCCTCTAGTTCTCTGTGTGGTCTACCATTTATAGAAGCTATTCAGTCAGCCCTCAGTTCCTCTTCAGGAGGAATTGTTCTTTATGTAGCTGTACATTCAGTGTGTTCACAGAGGAGGTGAGGTTAGGGTTTTCCTATGTTGCCATCTTGGAGCACTCTCTGGATTTGTATTTCTTTCTTACGTTATCCTGCCTTTTTTTTGTCCTTTAGGTAAAAAGATTCTAGAAGAGTCATCTAGTGTTCTAGCTGTTTTCTGAATAATTTTGCCTGCAACTACTGGAACTGGAAGTATATTATTTCTTTTTGTTTGTTATTGCGATATATTTTATTGAAATGTAGTTGAAATACAATTTTATATTGGTTTCAAGTATACAATTGATTAGATTTGATAGTTATCTACATTAATAAATCCTCACCCCAACTGGTGTAGTTATTATTTGTCAACATAGATGTTACAGAACTATTGACTATATTCTCTATGTTGTACTTTCGTCTCTGTAACTAATTTATATTATGATTGAGATTTTCTGCCTCTTCATCCCCTTCACTTATTTCATCCACCCACTCCAACCTCTCCCCGATGATAACACCAGGTACTTTTCAGTGTCTTTAAGACTATTGCTATTTTTTGTTTTGTTTTGTTTTTAGATTCCACATATAAATAAAATCATATGATATTTGTCCTTCTCTGCCTGGCTTATTTCACTGTTCATCTGTTTTATTTTCTTGAAGAATCCAGTTTTGATTTTATGGTTTTTGTCTATTGTTTTCTTATTCCCTGTTATTTATTTCTGCTATGTCCTTACTATGCTCTTCTTTTTACAAACTTTGGGCTTTGTTCTTTTTCTAGTTCATTTAGTTGTAAGGTTAGATTGTTTTTTTGGGATTGTTCTTGTTTCTTGCAGTTGGCTTGTATTGCCATAAACTTCCTTCTTAGAACAGCTTTTGCTGCATCTCACATATTTTTGAACCATTGTTTCCCTTTTCATTTGTCTCCATGTATTTGATTTCTTTCTTGATTTGTTCACTGATCCATTGATTTTTTTTTTGGCAAGTGGCTTAGATTTACTGCTGATATACTTTAAGAAAACTATCTACATCTTTGCATATAAGTCTTTGCTTTGTTCTCACATCCAATTGATAGTTTGATTGGATCTAGTATTCTAGGTTTGAAATTACTTTTTGTTACTACTTGCAGGGAGGGCAGAGTTTTCTGGCCTAAATCACCTCTGAAGTGCCTTTCCCTGAGCTTCTCCCTCCAAACAGTCTTACTGTGGCTGATGGGTGATATTCCTTGTAGTGTATGGGCAGGGGGAAGACAACTGAGGACCCACAGTGCTGACCAAGTAAGGAAATCTTTATATTGGTGGTGGAAAATACGAATCTGTTTCACTTCTGGTTGTGGCTTACTCTCCTGTATTTTAAATAAAATTTGCCTATTTTAGAGGTTTGAAGTTACGTCGGGCCATCCTCTGCTTTTCTCTTCACCCAAAGACCTGAGATGAGCACCTTGTCTATGTAGATCCTTCACCTGCTTGGAGAGCACGTTTTAGGATTTTATCTCTGTGATGAATGCCGAACCACTAAACAGCATTATTGAAGTAGAAAGGAATTACTGTTGAGCTGTTCTGCAGTTAATTAATCTGGATGCCTTTCTCTTTTTGCCTGATTGTACTATCTAGGACCAGAGATCTTTGCCTAGTTCCTGACCTTAAAGTAGTGAAAACTGTAGGGTCTTGATTGGGTTTTAACATTCATTTGGTAAGTGAAGCAGTAGGACTGAGCCTTATGTATAAAGCTAGAATGCTTGGTGGATGGCATGTTCAGAGAAAAGAGAACTAGGAAAAATGTGGTACTCATTATCAAGATGAGAACCTGAGAAGAAATGGATGTATGCCTAGGCTTTAGGTTAAAAAAATACCCCTAAAAATTGATATCCAGGCCTGTACATCACAGTAATTTGGAGTCTGAATTTACACACTCCACATCATCTGATAACTCCCAAGTAATGACATCCTTATAAAAAAGAGATTGCCTTTTTATGATACTTTGGTGTCTTGGAAATGTTTTCTCTATCATAAATGTTTGTTGACTGGGTATTGAGCCAGTATATTTGAAATCATTAAAGAGATTTTCACTTTGAAGTTGGTAGCATAATGTTGACGTTTTCTTTTTCTTGGAAATGATGTCAAAGCAAAGAGGGGACAAGACTCAAAATACAAATTATATGTTTGGAAAAATTAGGAAACAGCTAAAAATTTCAATTCAGAAAGTAAGTGGAATGACTTCTAAAAGCAGAGAAAATCAAGCAGGGGTGTATACAGAAGGAAGCAGGGAGAGTTTGCCAGCAGAGTACTTCTTAAAGTTAAGAATACGGCATTGAGGTAAGAAGTAAATTCTTCATTTTCTATAATCGTAAATGTAGCACACAGTTCTGTGGGAGGTGCTTTCCTGGGCTGAGTTTGTTTCCAGAACCTTAGAAAGTGGGGTTAAATGTAGCATGTCATGTGTGTAAACAGATGTTTTTGGTGGGTATATGAGTCAGGAAAGGAGATTTTTCTCTGTGAAGAATTCTGTAACTGCCTGTCTTACTAGGGAGAAGCAATGGATAAACAGTATGATGCAAAATCAATATTCATAAAACTCCAGGTAGCCTGGAACACTGTCCAGGAACAGTGCCTCAGTCCAAGATGAATAGGCAGAAGAGGAACCATCACAGGGCTCATATTATGGTATAACAAGAAAATAGGAGAAAAGGAATCGGTAAAACAATCCAAATATGAAAAACAGGTCTCGGCAAAACATGTTTATAGTGGAAATGAACATTATTTTCAATTTGAAAATAAACTGAAATTGTTTCCATAAAGCAAAACAGAGCAACATAGAAGATAAAAGAGCTCAAGGAAAAGGTAAAACATAGGACTGAGGAGAACGGAATGAAGTCAAAGAAAACAAGTACAGTTATCACACTGAAGAAAATGAAATTTAAAGGGGAACAAGGGAGAATAGGCAGAGCTGAGGACCCTAATGAAGACTTGGAAAGGGATACCAAGTATAGAAATAAGGAAAAAAAAATTCAAAATGAAATGGAAATACCAAGCATTAATTAGGGAGAAGAAAATGATATGTGTGGAATTATGTAAAAGGATCTGAAATACACATAATTGGAATCCTTGAAGAATAAAATAAAGATATTTTAGAAGTCATGCAAAAATGTTGGATCACTTTCAACAGAAAGAAAAATCAGGTCGACATGAGACTTCTCTAGAGCTGCATGCAGTGATGAGATAGAGAAGAGTGCCTGCAAAGTAATTTAAGAAAATGTGATCCAAAGCATTGCCTCTTTACAAATTACTGTTAAAATACAAAGGCAAAAGAAAAATATTTGTATTTTTTGCTTTTATATTTTTAATATGCAGAAACTCAAAAAACTGTTTTCATGAGCTCATCTTAAAAAATCAGTGAATGAGCTTTTTCCTGTCCAACTAAGAAATGACAAGAAAATGTGTAGCAAAGAGAATGGCAAGAATAATTTATTTAATTGTACAGTTAGAATTGAACAACTTTGACAATTAAGGGACCAAGATTTTGTAAAGGCTATGTACTCTGAAAATACAAAAGTGATATAATTGTGTATATATATATTACAATAGGGAGAAGAGGCAGAAAGTACGGGGTAGTGTGTGTTATACTGATTTCATCTTTTGTAGCTGAAGGTCAAGAGATGTAATATAAAACAAATATCAATTATTATAGTTACAAGTATACTCAATATAAATATAATGCTACAGACTAAAATTGGATAGTGTAGGAGAAGGGATAAAGAGGAAATACATGATTTCATCATTACTCATGATCGGTAACTATTTTAAGGGAATAGTTATAAAGAGAACCACTAAACAAAAAAACCAATGTTTCAAGTCATCGTAAGAAAGACACCCAAAACAAAGAAATGAGAAAACGACTCTATATTGAAACCCCCCCCAGATTTTAATAACAGTGTGTGCTTTGGCAGCACATACGTTAATATGTAATATGGCAGAATAAACTCAAATTGTCAGTAAACAGGCCAAACATTTATTCAAAATAAAAGGGTCAGATTAAGTCACAGTGCAACACTCAGTTCTAATACAAGGTGATTCAGAAAGGTTTGAAAAGGAAAGTGAGGGTGCTTACATTAGGCAAATTCAGACAAAAGGAGTATCAGACATGTTTGAATTCAAGGCAAAAGTATTAAACAAGAGCAACAAAGTGCCCTTTGTAATACTGAAAGATTCAATTCATAATGAAGAAAAAATATTTACAAATATGCTTCATCAGCATAGCATGAGCATTCATAAATGAAAAATTGTAGAAGAAATAGATAACAGCAAAAGACTTTCAATCATATTTCTCAGTGCATGATCAAGTAGACTAAAGATAACGATAGAGAAGCTTTCCATCTCAAATAAGAACACATTGATACATGCCAAACTCTGTAGCCTGGAAATGGGGCATTTTTCATTCTAATTCCCGTGGCATAGTCACA
Organism: Smutsia gigantea; assembly: GCA_032199065.1. Lineage (NCBI taxonomy): Eukaryota > Metazoa > Chordata > Mammalia > Pholidota > Manidae > Smutsia > Smutsia gigantea. Next base: position 649,724 of record JAVSCE010008842.1, read on the forward strand.
AAATTTGACCATGTGTTAGTCCATAAGCAAAACAATAAATTAAAAAAGATAGAAAGAGAGTAGAAAAACATTTCCAACTCATAAGTCAATAAAAGAAGATAGTAAATAATGAAAAAAAAACAAGGAAATATGAATCATCAATTTTGGTGGGAAAAACAGCCCATCTCTTAAAATAACATTCTTGAACTATCAGACAATTCAGAGAAAAAAAATATAAATCTTAAATTGAGGAATATTTACAAATTTTAATAACAATGTTAGAACTCTGTTGTAATAACTTGCAGAATACTTCTAAGGCTATGCACAGGGAAATCTCTAAATTTATATTATAAAGAAGAATGAAAATAAATGTATTAATCATATATCATATTAACTTTTTAATTCTGTGGAAAGCAGAAAAGAGGTCTTAAGAAGGATAAATAAAAATCAATGATTTAGGAAACAGGAAAATGATAAAACTAACAAGTAAATGGAAGCTGGCCTTTTGAAAAATTAATGAAACAGAAAACCCAATAACTAATGTATGTAAGTCAGGATTCCACTAGAGAAACAGGGTCAGTAGTGAAAAATTAGTAAAAGAGAAAAACCAATAGCTAATTTGTACCAGTCAGGGTTCTATTAGAGAAACATAATGGCTTGCCTTAGGAAAGTCCAAAATCTAGGGGGCAGACCAGGAAGGGCAGGCTGGAACTCGGGCACAAGCTGAATCTGCAGTCCAGATCCAGAGCAGAATTTCTTCTTTTTGGGAAGCCTCGGACCTGCTTTCAACTGTTTGAATCATTCCCACTCAGATTATGCAGCAAAATCTTCCTTACTTAAAATACACTGATTATATACTTTAATCACATCTATAAAATACCTTTACAGCAGCATCTAGATTAGTATTTGATTGAATAACTGGGGACTATTGTTGATGATCACCTAATCTAATCAATAAAATAGGAGGGTAGTACAAATTCCTTATATAATAAAAGATGATTGACTAAATTTTCACCTCTATTCAAATAAATTTGAAAACAATGAAGAGCTGCATGATTTTCTAGGAATATATAAATTATCATAACTAACTCCAGAAAAAGTAGAAAATCAGAACACCAGTTTCCATGAAAGACACACATTTTTTTCAGTAACTTTTTCTTAGAAGCATCATATCACTAAAGAACAGATCATTTTATTGTGTTAAGTTCTTCTATAGTGTTGTATCCACTGAACTTTCTGTGATGACAGAGGTTTTAACTCTTTTGACCAGGGTGGTAGGCAGGCACATGACTTTTGAGCCCTTGAATGCAGCTTGTTCTGAGGATTGAATTTTAATTTTAATTAAATATAGCCACATGGTGCTACTGGCTACTGTATTGGACAGGGCATTTCTAAAGCATGTAAAAGAAGGCAAGTTTCCAAATTCTTTTACAAAGTAATCATGGAATTGAAAAGTCTAATAACCTTTGAATATTAAAAAAAAACCATAGATCAATCTTATTTCTAGAAGTTGATGCAGAAACCCTGAATAAATTAGCAAACTACTAGAAGCTAGTAGCACTTTAGAGTCATAATACATGAGGACCATATGGGGTTTATTTTCAAGTATTGCAAATGGCTCAGAAAGAGAGAACCTAATATAGTTTATCATAGGAAGAGATCAATAGTAAGCACTGAGGGAGGGGAAGAGGATAAAGAAGAATTTGGGCTGTTCTTTTGGAAACCCCAAAATAACAACTGAAAAGTTATTCAAATGATAAGATAATTTAGAAAGTTGCTTTCATATGTAGCCTTCATATGTACAAATTATAACCAGTAAGAGAATATGGTGGTAAAGAATCCAGTTATCATAGCAACAATAACAGATAAAATTTGTAAGAATAAAGAAATGCACAAGACTCAGCTGGAGACAACATCTTCTCCTAAGGGTTGTCAAGAGGACTTGAGTAAAGGATGTCACATTCTTGGAAAGGGTATAAAAGTTAAGTCATGAATTTAGTGTCATTTTATTAAATCAACAGGATTTTTTTTCCAATAAGGCAAGCTGATCCTAAAGTTAATATAGAAAAATTAAAGAGCAATAATGGCCAGAAAAATTTTGACTATTGAACATAAAGTTATACAAAATAAAATAGTTTTATATTAGCACATAGATAAGCTGATGCATCAGAATAGAAAGCCCAGGTATGGACCCAAGTGCATATGGGAATTTAGGCTCTGATAAAGGCATCATTTCAAACAGTAATGAAAAGGAAGATATTCAGTGCATGGTATTGGAGCCATATAGAAAAAAAAAAGGTTGCATCATGCACACTAAAATCATACACCAAAATGGATTCTAAGTGAATTAAAGATTTAAGTGGAAAAAAAAAGCTATAAATGATCAGGAAAATCAAGGAAGTCCTTAAAAATAATTTTGGTTAGGAGAAGGCCTGTCTAGGTATGCCTCAAAATACAGTCATGAAAATTCAACTATATTAAAAATCCTTTAGGACAAAAGCAAAGTCAAAAGACAAATTTACAAGTGTCATATCACAAAGGACTGAATTCTGTATTATGTAAGTGGCTTTTACAGATGAGGAACAGACCAATGATCCACTAGAAAAATAGGCAAAAGGCATGGATAAATAGTTCAGAGGAAGGGACATACAAGCAGCTCCTGAATTCATGAAAAATGAGCAACCTCCTTTATAATGAAAAAAAATGCAAATTAAAACCTCACTGAGATGCTAATGTTTATTGGTCAGGCTGACAAAGATAAAAAATTTTGGAAACAGCTTGTTGCAAATTTGTGGGAAAGAGGTTTATTTACTTATTTATTGCTGTAGTGGAGCAAATTGCTACACTCTGTGGCCATTGGGTTTGTGTTAACTAGATTTTGTGACAGCAATTTCAAGGGAATGGTTGGAGAGGATTACAGATTTGAGGATGTACAGAAGTGGAGTTCTGTAACTATACCTCATAGCACAGTACTACTTTTATGCTAGTATTGTACTATAATAGTAACATCGTGCAATGGAGTGCAACGGACCACATCACAGTAGTAGTCTAAATTGCCTACTGTAACTTGTACCTTCAGCTTTTAATTCTTTAGTTCTCATGAAAGCCCAGTTTCTTTAATTCATTCATTTATGTGATAAATATTAACCCTGTGCTAAATCCTAGGAACTTCAACTCTGCACTTGTATTCTTAATTCTTGCTTTAGGCACAATTAGTTTTGACCTGCATATTGTAGACACAATGGCTTGCTCTTACACTCTCCAATATTGATTTTGCTATTCTTCTGGCCTTATGAACCAGGGCACTGGGTTAGCATCCATCTTTCTTGTCTTGTCCTTGTGCAGCTCACCAGCTTGGCTTATTGTCCGTTGTGTCTCCAGTGAAGTGAAACAGTGCAGTGACACTATGCCTAAGACATCTGCTGCCCGATCACAGGTTATTAATTAAGAAACAAATATGAATTGATTGCCTGCTAAGGCACAGAGCTAGAAATGCAGCACTCAACAAGGGAGAACTTTGCTGTTCTGATGGAATGCGGGTGTAAATATTCAACTGGAAAAGTACTGTCCAGGGAGCATGGAGCCTATTGGTTGGCAGGAGTCTGTAATTTAGGGCTGGAAGGAACAAACCAATTAGAAATGTGTCTCAAATCTGCCCTTGAGCAAGAAATGTGTGCGTTGAAGTGAAGCAGGTGTGCTGGCTGGACTGTAAAATCTCCCCACGTAAGGAAGGGAGGAGGTGTAAACTAGGGAGGCAAACTTGTGCTTGTTGCTCAAGAAGGGGCTGTGGTAAAATGGGCATAGATGAAGCTGATTATGGGTGATGGCCCGGTTGGGTGGGAGGAGGTGTAATAGGGAATTCTCTCCAGAGTTCTACAGACCGACTGCAGACAACCCTAAAGGTTAAATCAGGAGAGAGTTGTAATTTAGGGAATTCTGAAATCAGGAGGTAAAAGATACAAGAGGTGAAACTTAATGCAAAGCAGGATATATATAGAGTTTATGGAAATCCTCTGTCAGAAAGTGTAAGAGGTGTGTTCATGGGAGCAGGGCTCCTTTAACATTTATAATTAAACGGGCCTAATTATGCATAGGGTGTCAAGTGTTAATTGATAGGAATTACAGAAAAGGAAAAAATCTATGTGTAGGGATATGTGTGTCCCAAAAGACTAAATATTAAAGAACCATGTAAAGGCACAGTTCCCCCTCTACATATAATGAGGAATGACAGAAGGGCCATGATAACTCCAGGGAAAGAGACTATGGGAATGGGACTTTCTCCACTATTCCAAATGGCATGATTGCTACAACATCTTTCCCTTGGATTCCTTCCACTACGCATTTTGTCTATTCTAGCCTTGGCTACAGCATATTAATAAGGGAATTGACAGATGACCTAAAATACTACAAATGCATATTATCCAGCTTCCATCATTTTATTCATTATAGCTAATATTTATTAAATGCCTAACAAGTCAACATTCAGTTTTTCTAAATAAGGTTTTAAATGGAAACATATATAAATCATATACATACACAAATATATACATATACAAATCATAAGTATATTACGTATTATCATAAAGAACACACACGCATATCATCCTCACTTAGGATATTCCCAGTACCCCAGAAGCATTCCCCAAGCCTCTTCCCAATGGCTACTATTATCACTCTCCTGACGTCTAACACCATAGGTTGTTTATGCCTGTTTTTGAACTTTATATAAAATGGAATCAAGTAGTTTGCACTGTTTTGTATCTGGCTGCTTTTCCTCAACATTTTTTGTTAAGATTGACACTGTTCTGTATAGTAGTAATTGTTTCCATATAGTAGTAATTCTAATGTGTGAATATAGCACAATTTATACCTTGTACTGTTAATGCATATGAGGGAGGTGTCCCCTATTTGGCTATTATGAGTATTGCTTTCATGAACATTATTGTATACCTCTTTTAGTGGAAATATGTATGTATTTTGGATATATACCTAAAAATAAAACTGCTAGGTCATAGGGTATGCACATATTTAGTGTTAGTAGAAACTACCATGTAATATTCCAAAGTGGTTATAATACAATTTTATCCTTTCAGTTTTCATTAGCGGTGCATGAGAGTTCTAGATGCTCCACATTCTAACACTGAGCATTGTCTGCTTTTGAAATTTTAACTATTCTGGCAAGTGTCTGGTGATATTTCATTATGTGCTATAGATTGAATTTCTGTGTCTCTCCCTCCACCCTATACCAATTCATGTGTTGAAATCCTGACACCCAAGGTGATGGTAAGGAGGGAGATTCTCAGGTCACTAGAGCAGAGCCCTCAAGAAGGGATTAATGCTGTTATAAGAGATCCCAGAGAGCTCCTTAGCTCCTTTCACCATGTAGGATACAGTGAGAAGGCTGACTTGGAAGATTTCCCCCTGACCATTTTGCCATACTGATCTTGGACTTCCAGCTTCTAGAACTATGAAAAATTTCTCTTTGTAAACCACCCAGTTTATAGTATTTGTTATAGCAGCCTAAACTGACTAAGGCATTGGGGTTTTAAATCTGATTTACCTGATCACTAATTGTTGAAATATTTTCACTCACTTATTTGCAATTTGCATATCCCCTTTTGTGAAGTGCCTACTCAGACCTCCTACCCATTTTTCTTTTGGATTCTTTGATATTTTATTATTGATTTTTAGCAGTTTCTTAAATATATTGGACATAAAGCTTCTATCACCTCTTCTGAAATTAATTTACAGGTATAATGGAATACCAGTAAAAATTCCAATACTTTATTATGTGGAAACTGATAAATTGATTCTAAAACTTATATGGAAATGCAAAATTCCAAGAATAGCTAAGAAAATTTTAAATAAGAAAGTTGGAAGATTATGCTATTGGATTTCAGGATTTATTTTAATGTGAAAGTAGTTAATACATTGTGGTAGAGGCTCAAGAATAGACAAATAGACCAGTGAAACTGTAGAGAGACCAGAAGCAGACTCATATTTGGACACATGATTTATGATAATATGGAATTGAAAAACAGTGTGAAATGTTTTTTCCCTAGTAAATTATCCTGAATTGGCTGAATATCCAAATGGAAAAAATTGAAACTTGATCTTACTTACACCTTACTCAAATACAAAGTCCAAGCAAATTATAAATGTGATAGTGTAAGACAACATGATAAAGGTTCCAGATGATCAGATAAAAGACACACAACACCTTACTGACCTTGGGAGAAGAGAAGGATTTTTTTTTATTTAAGAGTGATTGACATAAAATACTAGTTTCAGGTGTACAAAATAGTGATTTGATATTTATATACATTACAAACTGGTCACCGCAAAAGCTTAGTTATCATCTGTTACCATATAAAGTAGTTATATTATTGACTATATCCCTATGCTGTACATTTCATCCTTGGGTCTTATTTTGTAACTGGAAGATTGTGCTCTTAATTCCCTTCACCTATTTTGTCCATGCTCCTCTTTGGTGACCATAAATTTGTTCTTGGTACCGATGAGTCTGTTTCTGTTTTGTTTGTTAACCTGTTTTGTTTTTTAGACTCCATATATAAATGAAATCATATGGTATTTGTCTTTCCCAGGCTGGCTTATTTCACTTAGCAAAGTATCCTACAGGCCCATTCATGTCACAGATGGCAAGACTTCATTTTTTCTTTTACTTTCACTCATCTTTTGTTTTCTTAGTCTCTATTTAATTTATTTCCCCTCTGGTCTTTATTATTTCCTTCCCTTTACTAACTTTGGGCTGTGTTCTTTTTCTAGTTCCTTTAGGTGTAAGGTTAGATTGTGTATCAGAATTTTTCTTCTTTTTTTTTGAAGTAGGCCTGTATGCTGGAATTTCCCTCTTAGAACTGCTTTGCTGCATTCCATACATTTTGGAATGTTGTGTTTCCATTTCATTTCATTTCTTAAGGTTTTTAGGAAATTTTCTCTGATTTTTTTATTGACCTATTGGTTGTTTAATAGCATGTCCAGTCTTTGTGTTTTTTTTTCCAGTTTTCTTCTTGTAATTGATTTCTAGTTTCATATCATTGTGGCTAGAAAAAATGCTTGATGTGATTTCAATCTCTTGAATTTAATGAGACTTGTTTTGTGTTATACAGTGTCTTTCCTCACTCATCTGTGAAGTATAACAACAAAGCAAAAACTCAAGGAACAAAACAGTAGGCTCACAGAACCCAAGAATGGACTAACAGTTACCAAAGGGAAAGGGACTGGGGAAGATGGGTTTCCAATTTCCATTTATGTATCCCTTACCAAAGGGAAAGAAACTGGGGAAGACGGGTGGGAAGAGAGGGATAAGGGGGAAAGGGGTATTATGATTAGCACACATAATATGGGGGGGCATGGGGAAGAAAGCATAGCACAGAGAAGACAAGTAGCGACTCTATAGCATCTTACTATGTTGATGGACAGTGACTGTAATGGGGTATGTGGTGGGACTTGATAACTGGGGGAATGTAGTAACCACAGTGTTGCTCATGTAAAACCTGAGCATAAGATTGTATATCAATGATACCTTAATAAAAATAAAATAAAATGTCTTCTTTGGTGAATGTTCCACATGCACTTTAGAAGAATGGCTATTCTGGTTTTGGATGCAGTGTTCCTTATGTATCTGTTAAATCCATCTGGTCTAATGTGGGTTTAAGGACATTTCCTTATTGATTTCTGTCTGGATGATGTATCTATTGATGCAAGCAGGGTGTTAAAAACCCTGTCCTTCTATTACTGTCAGTTTTTCCTTTTATGTTTGTCAGTATTTGCTTTCTCTATTTAGGTACTCGTATGTTGGGTGTATAAGTATTTATGAATGTTATATCCTCATTTTGGATTGGCACTTCATCATTATGCAATGCCCTTATCTTTGTTATAGTCTTTATTGTAAAGTCTATTAGCCTGATAAAAATCTTGCTACCCAAGCAAATGTTTACATTTGCTTGGAATACCTTTTCCATCTCTTCACTTTTAGTCTGTGTGTGTCTTTAGATCTGAAATGAGTCTCTTGTAGGCAGCATATAGATAGGTTTTTTAAATCCATTCAGCCACTGTATGTCTTAATTGGAGCATTTAGTCCATTTACATTTAAAGTAATTATTGATAGGTAAGTACTTATTGCCATTTAAAAAATTGTTTTCTGGTTGTTTCTGTAGTTCTTCTCTTGCTCTCCTCCCTTGTGATTTGATGACTTTCTTTAGCATTATGTTTGGATACCTGTCTCTTTTCATTTTGTTTTTTTGGTATCTATTATAGGTTTTTGGTTACCATGAGGTTCGTATATAAAAACTTATTTATAGCAGTCTCTTTTAAGTTGGTGGTTGCTTAAGCTTGAACACACTCAAAAAACACCACATTTCTACTCCCTCTATGCCCCATTTTATGTTTTTGATGTCATATTTACATCTTTCCATTTATGTATCCCTTATCAGTTAATTATTGTAGATACAGTTGATTTTACTCCTTTTGTGTTTTGACCTTCTTACTAACTTTACTCACTTACTACTAGACGGCGGAGAGATTTCTTAAGCAGGACATCCAAAGCACTAATCATGAAGGAAAAGACTGATAAACTGGACTATAAAGAATGTCTTTTCATCGAAGGACACCATCAGGAGAAAAGACAAACCAAAGAGTGGGAAAACATGGTTGCTGGTGGTGTTTGCCAGATTCCTGTGTCAGCTGGCTTCCGGCTGACTTTGCTCAATGAGCAGTTGGAAGGCAGTAGGAAGGGGGAAACAGATATTTAGCTCCTTCTGCCTTGGGTAGCATCTCCAGCAGCAGCCGCATCTCCTGCATAGTATCCTCTCTCATTCCTGCTGTTACTGGGTGATTCTGATCCCTGGATTTTGAGACCACTTCCTGTATTAAGCCCTACTAGTGCTTTAACTGACATCCTTTCACCCTCGCCTAATTTAAGCACAGGTGTGGTGGACAGCTCTGGACAATTTCAGCTCACTTTAAGCTTCCAGGGTCTCATTTGAAGGACTAGTACATCTTTTACTGTCTGTCCTGGGGTTTCTCTTACACTGTAGAGATTTCCAAAAGCCTGTTTAGCAAGCAGGGTGTACAGCCAGGAGATGTGGAAAATCGACCTCCTGAAGGTGACCCTCAAATAAATGAGAGAGGGAAGCTGAAGGACAAATACTTCTCCCACTCAATCCTTAGGTGGGACAATCTGAGAGTCTTCTACATGCTCCTCAGAAGATCCTGGGTGGGGCTGAGCTTTGGGTGTCCACAGCAGTGACCTTAACAATGTGCCCTTAAAATGGATTTTTTTCCTCCTCTCATTCTCCCTAAAACCTCACTGTAGCTTCTTAGATTCACCTCCTAAATAAACTACTTGCACATAAGCTCCAGTCTCAGGCTTTGATTTGCACTTGGGGGCTAAGTTGGTGATGGGGAATCCAAGCTTAAGACATTGCTTTTTTTCCCCAGTCCTTCCAGTTTAGGGTGGTACCAGATTTTTGAAAGGGTGGCTAATCCATGAGCTTTTTCATATATCCTGTTGGGATTCTCAGCTCTTCCATTATCTGTTTGACCAGTTTCCTATATTAATTTCTTTAAGTCTCACATAGGTAGAGTGAACTCTTTTCCTACTTCTGATAAACCATTCTGACCTTTACCTCTGCACGATGTTCCCTTTTTACTTTTGTAAATTCTGACCCTTTTCCTTCCTCAGAGCCACGAATCTACATGGGCTCCTGACAGTTTTTCTTCACATTCTCTCACTATGAAGAAGTGATCTGATCATTTATCATTGCTTTGTTGCAAGAACAGGAAATCACAACATTGCATTGTAGGTAAACTCTTAAACTTTGGAGACCAACCGCCAAGTTCCAGTCCTGATTCTTCCGTGTGTGATTGTGAGCGAGGTCTTACCCACTCCCTGTTTCAGGTTCCTCACTGGCCAGGTGGGAAGAAGAAGATTTCAGTTGGATTAAATGAGTTAATCCATAAAGCACTTAGAACAATCTTGATAGATAAAAAGCATTATAAAGGTTACTTTTTATTTTGACTCCAAAATATTCTACATTTGTAATTCTCTTCCTCAGGTTGCAACTCTACATATCCTGATTCACCATGGATATTTCCTTTAATGATTTGATTAATTGTATTAATTTATTTCAAAATACTTGCTAACTGTTACATTCCATAGTTCCAGTTGTAGTCCTCTTGTCACTTGTAGCTTAATATTTTGTAAGCTGAATTTTCCATCTTCTCTTTGTACCAGCAGCTTTCTGAACTTGACTGCTTTGGGTCCATTCCCTTATATGTAGAATAAAATGAAGGTTGAGTTATAGGATCTATATTATCATATAAAGTGAAAGTATCCTGTGACATCCCTATGCTCTTCTTACTATCCCTTTGCCTTATCTTAATGTCTCATAGCTTAGCTTTACCTGTGTTACCTGTGAGACCAACTTCATATTGCCCTAGTTCCTTCTGTTCCCATAGGCAAGCCTCTCCCCACGTGTATGAGCATAATATACTCATTACCTCTCTCTGTTTTCCTAAGGGTTTCTGTAAGAGGGTAGGGGCAAGGACTAGGTGAGATTATCAAGGTTTTTCTCTGAACAGTCAGAATCACACTTGTCATTACATCTTACTTTGCTGCCTTTCATGTACTCCTGTTTCGTGGGTCAGGGCATTATGCGCATATATTTTTATTCACTTGAAGTTGCATCACAGTCCAGCCTTCAAAATGTTAAGGCTGGTCTTCAAAAGAAAAATGGCAAATTTCATCAAAGCCCGAAGTGTTGTGGAAGGGTAAAATCCACTCTTTCTACTTTTCTTTAGTGATAGCCATGGTTTGGGTTAGGGAGGGCTGGGAGGTTATTTTATGGTACATATGATTCTCAGGTTTATTACAGTATCAGGTAACCAAGTCATGTCCTTTTCCTACCCTGAGTCACTATTGTTATCCACACTCCAAATGTGGGACTTTTCTCTTTTCTTGAGGTCTAGAGGTAGTTCTGAGTAATGATGAAGCCACCAGGGGCCTTTCTACCTACTCTATTAAGAAAGAGTCTAAAAAATACAAAAAAAATAGTGTGGTGGTACAAACTCAAAATACTGCATGGAAGACCATGGAAGTGGTCCTATTTGTCAAAGAATTTAGACAGCAAATGATGTGTACATGAAAGCAGTGCACTTAGAGAAAAAATGGGAAACTAAAGAGAGGGGGAAGTACTGACAGTCTGAGGCTGCAGAGGAACTAGATATTTATACACAAGCTCTGGGCCTGGAGGGAGGCTAGTTTTGTAAAGAAACAAATTCAAACAGGTGATACAGGATAATCTTCTGTAAATATGATGTATGTGTAAATGACTCTGCAGTAAAAATAACCTGTGGCCACTTCTCCTGAGGTCTTTGAAAACAAGTAAGTTCTAGGGTGCCGGTAATGGATTAAGTAATCTCTTAAGTAATTTATGATAATCTGATATAAACAAAAAAGGATGCAACTGGGGAAAAAAAAAAGACAACTACATGATAGCGAGAGCTTTCAGGAGAAGAATATAGAAGTCTTTTTATGTTTTTATCTGGCGAGGTACATCTGTGCTGTTCTAGGCACCAGAACTCCCGCTTCCAGTGCAGGCTGTGTTCAAGGGAATGGCCCATCCATGCTCACACTGATGTCAGTCTCTGGGTCAATGCTCAGCCATGTGAGGGACAAAGGGAAATTTGGAAGGGAAAAACTTTCAGCCTTCCCTTCTTGTTTAGATTCATGCCACTGTTGAAGTCTTACTTTTGGAGTCCTGATGATTGGCTCTGATTTCCCATCTAAAATCTTGACCCTTGTATGAGTTTCTGGGAACTCGATTCTGGGCTTGAGGCAAGAAGCTAAGCAGAATTTCTTTGCCTTTCTTTCTCCATTTTCATGTCCAGCCAGCATGGGGCTGCTGCCTGTAGAATACCCCTAATTTGGTAGCCTTTTTCATGGCACCCTTGTTTTGGTGCCAGGGCTTTAGTCCTTGGTACCCTGCTTTAAACACCATCTAGAGTGCCGAGCTTCTCCTCGCTGCCCTGTTACAATATGCTCTTTTACTTTGGTTCTTCAGTGTTTCGTATTGCGGGTCCTCCCCATTTTCCTCCCCTCTCTAACTCCCTCTCTTCCTTTGAGAGCCTTTGCCTTCTCCCCATCCCTCACCACGTTTTCCTTTGTTATCTTCCACTTGTGGCATCACAGACATGACTCTATTAGACCACTTATCAATATCTGTTCTTTTGAGTCTCCCACTGGATTGTTAGCTCCTTGGAGAAGGGCCCTGTATCAGAAAATAATGGTTGAAGTAATTAACTCATTAATTCATTTTCCTTGTTCTGACTTTCTGTTCCAGGGACCTGATTTGTCCATTCCAGGCATAAGAACTAGGACTTTATCTTGCCCTTGCCAGCTAGTATCCCTTTTTGATACCCAAAGTTCATGTACTAAACCTTGGTCCAGAGCCATCTGCCTGTGGAATCATGCATGCTCTTGTATTTTGGGATATAAACTCACTCCATCATTGGTGAATTAAGACTGAAAAGTACTCTACAGTTACATTTTTTCCAAGCCACCTAAACATGGTTTTTGTCTTAAACAGGTGCCTTTCAGGGTTTCTCTGGTTCTTACAGGTGGGTCCAAAGCAGTTCCCAAAGTATAGTTCCTGGGAACCCTGATTAAGGACAACTGAGGTTCTTATTAAAAGGGAAAATTCCCAGGTTCTTATTCAAATTAAAAAACAATTTGTATGTGCAGGGCTGGCTTCATGGGTATGTGATCTATGTGTTGCCCACGCCTGTACTTAGAAGGACCCTGAACTTGGTTTATATAAAGCTCTGCTGGTGCAGCCTTGAAATTATTAATGACTTTTGAACAAGGGACCCTACATTTTCATTTTGTACTAGGCCTCAAAAATTATGTAGCTGGGCTGGCCCTGGTGTGCATGCGTGTCTGTGTATTTGAGGGTAGTGTCATAAATAGCCATTCTGAAGAAACAAGCACACCCTTTCTTAAAAATCTTCCATGAAGACTTTTTAGAAAGTTAACTCCTAATATTAGTGGGGATATGAGGAAAAGAGCAGTCTCATTTATTACTGTGGTAATGTAATCTTCCTAGAGGGAAATTTAATTTTATATACATTCAAACCCTTAAAAAGTGCCTTGGCTTTGAAATTCAAAATCTTAATACATTATTTTCCATATCTTTGCCTTTAGGGCTATTTTTTTTGTTTTGACGTTTATTACTTTGATTTCCAAATTTTATTCTTATTAAGGCAATGCATGCCCATAGTTTAAAAATCAAGCAATACTAAAAAGCTTATAATGAAAAACAGAAGTTTCCTGCTTTATCCTTCCTCACTCCTAAGTCCTACTCTTAGCAGCAATTCATTTACCATGTCTTCTGGTACTTACTTCTCTGTTTCTATGCTACTTACTGATTTATCAAAAGAAATCTATTAAATCCCTGTTACAGTGCAGATGATTTAGCTCTTAAACTTTCCCATAATCATTCCGTATTTAATGTATAGCTTTTTTGTATGTATTCTTAGAAATTTCTTGGTTTCACATGCATGCATTTTCAGATTTACGGAATTATGATATATATTTAATTGTCCTACTTTTTCCACCAAGCTGTGTGTGTTTAGGATTTATCTATGTTATTTTATCCTTGCACACACATGGATAACATGAAAAGGTTTATTCACTGTAACATTGTCAGTAGTAGAAGACAATTCACGCCAAGCTAAATGTCTGTTACCGAGGGATGGGTTAAATAGATACAGTAGAATACTCTGAAACAGTTAAAAAATGTGAACTTGATCGTATCCCTGGTAGGCAGGTACAGGACAGGTTCAGGTGGATCAAAGTTTCTGTGATGCAGAGACTGGGAGTTGACCTGACATGAACTCTGCGTGTGGCCCACGCGCGTTTTTTCATTCTTGTGTTTCCTGGGGAGATGGCTCAGAATGCCCCACCTCTCTCTGCTCCTTCTCTGGGCCAGTGTGGCCGTCACATCCCGGGAAGTGCTGCTTCTCTGGAGTCTCTTTCCCCTCTGGATCCCAGTCTTTGTATCTCCACTTTTCCTCATTCCTTTCCTGCCTCTCCCACTTCCAGCTCCTTTTATCCCATTGGCAAGAACTCTAATGTCCTATTAAAACCTTGCCCATGTCATTAATAATAGAAGGTTTTCATTTCTAATAGGTCAATTCTTCTATTACAGAGAAGGAAAGAAGGGACCAAATATTCAAATATATGTATACATAGTAAACCTTAGGTGTCCAAATGAAAACTGATCACAACAATAATCTAATATGAACTAGAAGTTAACACTCTCCCTGGGTCTGAGGCCTCCTGTTGGAACCTTACTACTTCAGCTGCCTAAGGAACTGTCCTCTGAGACCTACAGATGAAGTTTAGAACTGTTTGTTACTGTAAATGTTAGTTAGTCATATAAGAAGCTCTCAAAACTGCATCGTCATCAAGTCTTTAAAGAGCCCATGTGGGGAGAGCCTGTGAGCTAGTGGCCAGGAAGGTGTGGGCCTCCTGGGAGGACTTGGGGAAGGTGCATTTTGTTCCTGGTGTGGCAGGTCCAATGTTTATATCAGGCTCAGGGCCTCTGTGGAGGCTGCTTTTATCCACTGGGTCTTGGCACTAAGTTCTCCATATTTTCTCAGGGGTATACAGTTTGGATACTGTCCCCAGATGTCTCACGGTGCCTTAAATAAGGGTGCTCACATGAGGTTGGGGATTGGAGAGAGGTACAATGAAAGGCGCAGGAAGGGTGTGTCAGATATGAAGCCTGATCCGTTATTTATTCTCTAGATCACACAGGTGCCTGAGAAGGAACATGTTTAAATAATTAGATAAATCTAGTAGCTCTTCTGTGCGCCCCCCTTTCCTACAGAACTGGTTGAGGAAGTCCTTTCTTGCCTAAGTGAGCACAAAGTATTCTAGCGTACATGAGCAGAGCCTTGTTTTGTCCAGTTGAGACCCTGGCCCATGAGAACTTGTGCTTATTCTTTGCAGCTAAGGCCCAACCTCGTCCAACATTTGTTTTCATTCAACAGTTGTTTTTTGAGCTCCTTTAAAATGGCAGATCCAGTCCCTGAATACCTGAATAATACAATTTTGAAAAATGTACAAAGCTCTCATTTCTGAAGGTTGGACAAAATCCTCTATATTACTAGATGGATTCCATTAGCAGCTAAATAATTTTACAAAATCCTATTGATGTATAATCAATTTATTGATCACTTTTAACACTATTGGATGGGAATAAACAGTTAAAATTTTTTCTTCTCCAATTTCTGTTTCCTATAGGCTCTATAGAATTTCTATTTCCTGCCTTCTAATGCTATTTTGGACGACATTCATAGTGTTTCCTTCTCTTTCAGTTACTAAAATTTGAGATCCCCTTTCCTAACTCCCTGCTGGCCCTGTCAGAGGGCAGACGTCTGGCTTGGGGGATACAAAGCTCAGTGGGGATGGCACTTTGTTCTTTGGTTTTCCTCCTGTTCCGGCAGTTAGTCTTGGGGGTAGAGGATTAGAGAGAGAGGGTCTGCTGTTTCACTGTCTTCCTTTTCTACTTTAACAACCTTGGAAATTATGGTTAGGGGGAATTGTCAGTTTGGCTCTGAAATTTCTCCACTGCTTCAAGGCATAGCTCTTCACAACGTTGAGGTGGGTAAGGAGGAGGACAGAGACAAGTGGCTGTTAGTTAACTCAGTTGACAACCTTGTTTGCAGTTTCCTGGGAGTGGTTATCATGGCTTCTCTAGATGTCACTGACAGATTTTTGGGTGCAGCGGACATCTAAATGCCAGATTTGGTACAAGCCTGAGCTCCTTGGAAGGCCCTATAAAACCTCCCATAGAGTTTTTTGACATAAGATGCAGAATCCCCTTCCTCTGAGACCTTACCTCCAGGAGACATGGCCACTATTTAGATGCTGGAGCCTTTTGGCGGGCTGCCCTTGGATGAGAAACCTGCAAGTCCCACGCCATTTGGTTTGAAGTGGAGTCCATCTGATCATAAGAAAGCCCTGTGTTTTTGTTAGGCCATCTACCTTGTGCCTGGTCACCGCCTATTCACCCTCTTGGTGAAGGGGCGATCCCCACCCTAAATGGTATGAGATTGCCAAGTACACACCACCTGACACTGGATAGATGCGATTGGCAGCAGTTTATTAGTCACACAGATTCACAGCCCTGGGGGAGAAGTACACACAGGCCATGCAGGGCTACATGGGGTGGTGCTAGAGAATAAAGTGAACCAGCAGGGTTGTGGAGGAGAGCTTTGTATGATAAGAGGGTGAGATGATGCTTGGTTGCCATGGGGAGATATGATTGGGTTGTTTGGAAAAACTTCGCAAGTTGGCAGGTAGGTGAAACCCATTAGGTTGAGGACCAGATGGGGTGCAGGTAGTCCAGCTAATAGGGAAACTAACCAGGTGAGGAGCCTTTCCCTCTGGATGTAGGGCATTTCTGGCAAAAGTGGGGGAATTCATGGTTAGGCCTTTGGGACCCTGTATCAAAGATGTCAAGTGTGTGGAATATCAGGCCTTACAGTACACCCTGCCGTCTCTTTCTGATTCCCTTTCTGTTCACCTTCTGGATTCGAGGACCACTCATGGAGTTTGCTGTCCAAGTGGACAGCCAGTGAAGCGATGAAATGCCAGCCCTTTATGAAGCATTGCTCCATATCTGCAAAGTAATTTTCTGTCCCAAGAAAATGAAAGGATGGTGGTGGGTGGGAACCTCCTGTCAGCACAGCAGTGTGCTCCAGACTGCTTCCACCAGCCCTCAATGTAGCTCCTTATTACGCTAGGGGAGGGGACAGAAGGAAGACAAAGCTGGATCTAGGGTCCCTTAACAAAGCCTGAAAAGAGGTATCATGCCCCAAATGGTAGTTAATGACCATCTTTAAAATGTGTCTTCTTTTCAGATAGGCCTTTGATTCTGGAAGAGCCCCACTGAACATTCTTTTTTTACACATACTCTTTGAAGGTATGGCTCTCTTCGGAGAAGATACATCTAAATGCAACTGGGCCTCGGGAGGGGAGAGGCTGTTGGGGCCACGGGGCCTCCACGCTTTCCCTGTCCCTTTGGGGATTGAGGTATTCCTCCTTCTTTTGTACTTTCTTCATCATACTCTCAATCTCTGCACACCACAAGGATGGGAAAAGAAGTTTAGAAAGCTTCGTGTTTAATTTCTATGTTGAGACTTCCAGGATGGTGCGGTACAGGGGTGGGAGGGTGTCATTTTAACTTCCTGGACTCAGAGGCGTGGGAATAATGGGATCTGGTGCCTTCCTCCACCCATCCATGTGAACGTGAATATGAGGCCTCCTTTCTGGCTGTAGCTCACTACAGAACGTACACCATGTCGCCCCTTCTTTGCTACCCTGTGCCCCACTTTGGAGGGAGCAAGCGCTGTGAGGATGATCCTGGGGTGGGAGAGGGGTCTGGCTGGGTCAAAGGGTTCCCACTTATGCACTTGATAGCAGTCCTGCATGGTGGGTAGAGGTCCCAGCCACCATGACCTGACTTCTGTGTAGCGCTATTACACGAAGAAAGAGGGAGAGCGTCAAAGGAAGAAGGGAACGTTTTTTGTTCTGCGTAACAGCTGCTGGATCCCAGGTCCAACTTTAGATAAATATGAAGATGTTGACTCCCCCCCGCTCCTTCTCCCATGCACCAAGTAACATTAGAGTTTTATCAAAGAAGACCTTGGCACCTGGAGCAGAGAATTCCTCTCCTCCCCATTTCCTGCTCTCCTGGTAGTTCACTTTCTTGTCAACACGACCTCCCATCACTGCACCAGTGTTCCTCTTGTTTACTGCTCCTCCACACTGCACCCTATGTGGATGTCTTCTCTCCTCTTTCTCCCTGGGCAGACCCGTTCATTCCCATTTTTAAAAATTACCGTCTATATCCTTAAAATTCTTACAACTATGTCCCTAACTCAGAACACTCCCCTGAGTTCTAGATCCATGGATCCAGCTGCTTCCTGGTATCTCCACTTGAATTCCTGCCAGACACTTCAGCCTTGAAGTCCAGAATCAAACTCATCAGCCCCTCCTTCACACCCCAACCTACCCCTCTTCTGGGATTCCCTGTATTGGTTGAGAGCACCACAGTCCAACCAGTTGCAAAAATCTCAGGGTGCCCTTTGGCACCATTCCCCCCATATTTAATCCATAACCAAGAAATGCCACTTGCACAGATCCCTCAAGTCTATTTCTCTCCATTAGCCCTTCCTCCACACCAGCCTTGTGTACCATTGCTTGTCTGTTGTCGCCCCATGACGGCATCCTAGTCAGTCTTCCTGCCCAACTTGCCCCTCCATAACCCATTCTCCCCTTCTGCTGGCAGAGTGAACACTCTGAATTACAAATAATTCATGCCTGTTGCCTTAAAACATGTTAATACCCTTCATTGTCTTTAAGATATGTACTCTTTAGGGTGGGTTAGAAAGTCCTTCATCTTGTCATTGTTACCAACTTTCCACTTTGGTCTCCTGTCAACACCCCATGGATTTCATACCCTGACTCTATTAAACTTTCTATAATTTCTCAAGTTTTCTCTTACATACCTTTGCAAATGCTGCTTCCTCTTCCTGGACTATACTTTTGATCTTCCTTTTCCAGATCCTTCTTCAACCTTTCATCCAACCAACTCTTGGCAAACCTTCAGAGCCTAAAGCTCAGACTCTGTTCAGTAGCTCTACCCTGCCCCCCTACATTCGGCTAAAACCCACCAATATGTGTTTCTGTAACACCCAAATTTTTCCCATCCTAAGATTCATCACACTACTTTGTAACTAGTTGCTTAGTATTTGCTCTCCCTGTTTTTCTCTTCGTACCATGAAGGCAATGGTTCTGATACCTTAATCATTAGCACAGTATCTGTCTGTCATGCGATATACCTTTGCTAAATAGCTGAGACTTCACTTAACCATGCTGAACTCCAGCTATAAAAATGGGAATACTGATGCCTTCCTCCCTAGGTACTGTCACTACCCCATTTTACAAATCTGGGAATAGATGCAAAGAGAGGCTAGAACATTTAGTCAGTGGCAGAGGTAAAATCAGAACCCAGGGAGTCTGATTCCAGACCCTTGTTCTTCACTTCTAGGCGGTGCTCGAGGACGTTACTTTGTAAATCTACATATGGTTCATCTGCTCTTTCTACTCTACAGCAGTTTGAAAACAGTATGTAAGAAAGACAGATTGCTGCTATAGTCCGGCACACTAACAGCTCAGAAATGTGACAGCTCCCATCTTGAAAACAAGTAAGGAGCAGATCACAAAAGGGAAACACAAAATTTCCAAAGCAGAAGAATCCAAGCTCTATAGAATAGAGGCAAAACCCGCCATTCTGAGAACCTGGGTGCTTCAAAGCACAGGAGAGCAGGGGTCACTTATATTCAGTACACTGAGCCGCCAAGAAACTGTTTCAAATGTGTTCATTGCATATTTCAACTTTGTTTATAAATAGGTATTGAGATGTATCTCATGCCAAGAACCGTGCTAGGCACTGGGAATACAGAGCAGTTTTTCTGTCAAAGGATTTACTGTGTGGTGAGGGTGGCAGTCTGAGAGATGGGCAATTTTAATACATTGTCAATGCAGAGACACATTTATAGAGTGGTGTGGGAGTTCATGCGAGGAACATCTCTTAAGTTATTTAGGGAAGACTTTTAGGTAGGAATGACGTCTAGGATGAGACCAGAGCGAAACAATAAGAATTACTAAAATGTGACACACGAAGTGAGCACATACTGTTGGAACAGGGGTGCCTATAGACTTGCTCGATGGAAGGTTGCCACAAACCTCCAGTCTGTTAAAAAAGAAAAAAAATCTGAAGTGCAGCAAAGTGGAGTGCATTAAAATGAGGTGTACCTGTATAAGTTTAAGGTGTACAACTGCAATGATTTGATGTATGTATATACTGTGAAATGGTTGCCCCAGTAAGTTTGTTAACATGCATCAGTGTACATAGTTACAAATTAGTTTTTCCCTTGTGATGAGAATATTTAAGATCTATTCTCTTAGCAACTTTCCAATATACAATATTGTTACTTGTAGTCATATTGTGCATGACATACCTAGAATTTACTATCTTATAACTGCAACTTTGCACCTTCTGACCACCTTCATCCATTTCCCTGTCCCTTACCCCTGTGTCTGGCAACCACAAATCTGCTCTCTGACCTCTCTTGCTATGAGGTTCCCTCCCCCGCCCCCAAGATTCTGCATTTAAGTGAGATCACAGAGTGTGTGTCTTTCTTTGACTTTTTTTCACTTAGGGCGTTATGCTGAGTGTCCTGATTCTGAATTTTATATGGCCCATTACTCTTGTTTAAAACTTATTTCTCTTTAAATAAGCTTTAAAGATTATATCCTAGAATGGGTAGGAATGCTTTTAAAATAACTCCATGTCCTTTAATGAAAAACTCAACTGCTTTTGTTCTGTGTTGCTAAGAGATTAATTAGTGCAATTACTAAATTAACACAGAGGGAGAGGGGGGCTTGAGGCAACTTAGAAGATGGCTTGCAGAAAATCCAGGAAGGAGGACATGCAGATGCAAAGACCCAAGTGGCCCGGCTACTGTGGACTTACTTATTATTCTTCGTTGGTTTTTAGATGAGGGCCAGCTGCAAAGGACACAGGACAGAAGAGCAGGTGTGTCTTGCTGATGAAAACATGCCAGAAAGTCCAAGTACAGTGCTGTGTACACAGCTATTATATAGGGTTTATTGATCACCCATTCTACCAAGTACTGTTCCAAGATGGGATGTTAACAATGAGAAAAACTGTTCCTGATCCCAATATGCTGTAACCCAGTGATAGAAACAAGACTTATAACCAAGCAATGAAAGCACAAAGGGGAAAATGCTATCCTAATATAATGCATGCAAAGATATTTAGGAGCATATAAAAAAGAGCAACTAATTGCCTGGGTGGCAGTGAGGTAAATGATGCTGCTAAAGACTATGTAAGGTAGCATTTATAACTAATAATAGTCTGCACAGAATCAACAGGTAAGGGGATTAAATATTTTTAATGGCCAGTGAGGCAGAATTAAAAACATGAATTCATAAAAGGTGCTGATGGGTCCTTACTCAAGAGTGAGGACCTGAACCCAGGACTTTTGATTCCAGGTCCTCTTTCCTCTTTGTACCATAGACTACAGCAGCTTATTTAAAAATATTAGAAGCATATATATTTTAAAAAATTGGACGGGTAGTTGAGTCATTGTAGGCAGCAGATCTAGAGGAGGAAATGTTTCTCTTTCAAGATTTGTGACTCATCTTTTCTGGCAGCTCTGTTTGGGCCCAGCTCTGACATTTCACTTCTTGATTGCACAAGTGGACTATGTGTATCTTCTGTTGTAGGCATTTAGACTGAGAAAAAATACCGGAGAAGCCTTTTTCTTTAGTCCCTGACTGATGAGAGAGGGGCAGTGTGGAGACGTAGAAAGGGAGTGATGTGCAGGGACAGGTAGCCACTGTAGCAGGAGAAGGTTAGAGCAGGTTTGTTCACCACCTGCCTTCCCATCATGACCTCAGTTCCCTGCTCAGAACATGTCCCACAGCCTTTCACACACAAAAGAGCAGGTCTGTGGACATTGGGGTAGTTGGTTGTTGAGAAGGAATTGAAGAGGATGGGTAACAAGTTGGAGCAGTTGGTAGTCTCGGTGGCAATGGGAGGGGTCCCTTTGCCACTGTCAGGAGAGACATTCTCATTCTGGAGGAAGGCATGTGCCTGCTCGCTGGGGGGCCATCTTTAGACATGGGAGGTGGGTCCACGTGGGCTGATCCTGAGAGCACCGTCAGAGAAGACTTCTTAGCATGCCCAGGACTCTCAGATCCGGTTCTTGACATCTCAAAAGCTTCTTTAGGAAACCTTGCTTCTATGATGCAGAAATTGCAGACATGGGACAGAAACTTGAAAGAATTACATTCTTCCCACTTAGAATCTCAGAAGTCTGTAAAGCTAGACCTTACTCTAGATGAATAAGGTCTTACCCTTATTTATATCCACTTACCTTGGGTATTACCTACCCCTTCTCAGAGGGAGAAGGAAATCACCCCTTCAATAAAAAGACAAATGACATTAGGGATGAACAGAGAATCACTCTTAACACAAAATATTTTAGTGGAAAGAGGCACATGACAAAAGTCTTAATCCCTCCCTGCCATCAGCCAAGGTAACAACATAGAAGGTACATACAGGCATGAAACCAGAAAAGCTCCTGGGAGGCTCAGGGGACAGGATTGTTTCCTTAAAGGAGGTCTAGTGAGAGTAGAAAATTTTTTCTTTTTAGCCTTTTTTGGTGAATTGAGCAATTCAGCAAATCTCTGAACTCCTGACTGCTGGCACTGTTTATTTTGTCCTCTTTTTTCCTATGATGTTATCCAGGAAGTGCCGTGTGTATACGAGTGAATATCAATGGGTCTCATGCCACGCCGGGCACCGCTCTTTTTGGCCAACTCACTTTTCTTCATAATGATTAGAGAGAAGCCGACTCTATAGGGAGACCCAGCAGCGAGAGAGAATTGGACTAGCATGGTCAGATTAGAGATGCGAGACTTGTGCAGTTTACGGCCCTGACCAGCTCCAAAGACCACAGTGAGTGCAAGCGGAGGCTGTAGTGTGAATCAGATAATAAACGCTGATGTTTCAAGGACTAAACCAGTGTTTCCAACTTTCTTAATCTCTTTTTTTTAATACACATATCTCCTTTCCCAAAGATTCTGATACAATTTTCTTCTACACTATTGACTTTTTTTTTTCCTTGCTGGGAAGGTTCTGTAGATTGTATTATGATAGTAAGAGAGATTACTTTTTTATTTTTAAACATAAAGTAACCACATTTAATATGCTTTTATAAAGTCCCCTGCCCCATCCTGGAAATTTGGGTATGCTTTCTTAAAAATCATGCTCATCTTCCCCGACCTCTCAAATGCCCAGGTGAAAATGCCTGGACAAAACCGAAATATGTGGAAACAAGATTTTGTAATAAAGGTGCTGAAGCAAGACGTGCAGATCCCATTACAGAACAGACCATGCAGGACAGACTTGGGAGGTTGTTGGCTGCAGTGAGGACATGTGTTGCTCATGTCTCCTTATAAAGGGTCAACGTATTAAGAAATGGTTCTGTGCGCAGCTCTGCACAGGGCCTCTGACCTCCTTGTTCCTCACACTGTAAATAACAGAGCTCAGCAGGGGAGAGGTGATGCTGTAGGTCACTGAGAGGGGGAGGGCTTGTTCTTCAGGATTCTCTGACCTGGGCTTGAGGTGAGCAGTGGAGGCGTAGTTGTAGTGGACAAGGACCACTGTGAGGTGGATGTAGCCAATGAGGACCAGGCTTATGGGCACCAGCCTCACCAATAAACTGACTACCTCATTGATAGTGGTATTAATACAGGAGCGTTTCATGATAGGGAACATGTCCCAGAAGAAAGAACCAGCCAGGCTGTGACAAAGAGCAAGGTACACGTGGGTGTCACCTGGACAGTTGCCATGGCCAGGCCAATGCCAAAGGCTGCACACATCGGCTGGACACACAGCCTCTTGCTCGTGATGCCTGTGTCTCAGGGTGGTAGATGGCCACAGAGTGGTCGGACCCCATCGCTGCGAGCATAAAGCAATTGATGATGGCTAAGGGAGCAAAGAACATCTGGGTGGCACAGCCTAAGGAGATCGGCTGGTTCTAGGCTGTGTCTGGAGAGCATCTGCGCAGTAATGACCAGTGTGTACACAGTCTCTGAACTAGCCAGCATCTCAGGAAGAAGAACATGGGTGTGTGGAGGTGCCAGTTGGTGTGGATGATGGTCTCTGTGATGGCATTGCCAGCCAGGGGTAATGTACGCAGGATGAGAAGAACACCGAGGGTGATCTGGTATTCATGGGATCTTGGAAGACCTAAGAAAACAAACTGTCACCTCTCCAAGGTTGTTTCTCTGCCTTCCTCAGTATCAGCATCTGAAAGCGATGCAGGGAGCCAGCCTGGTGCACTTCCCACCCTGACATGGACTCTAGAACAGGGCTAGAGAAAGGGGATCAGGACGCACACACGGCCCGTTTCTTTGTTCTAAAATCAGGAGGGTGCTGGTGTAGGTCATTTGGCTACCTCATCCCCTGCCCCCTTTTCAGTTTTTGCTATTTCCTTAATCTTCCCTTAAGCTCTGGCCCTGGAGTCACCAATAGGTGAGACCACCCCATGCATCTTTTCAAAGCAGCATCATAAGCGTTGTTCTTGTAGGGCATGGATGAAAGGCTTTTTCTTTTAATAATGTACAAGGCAGAGAGGTCCCAAGCTATTCCAGCTTTGCCTGTTTCTCTTCCGGGAATGTATGAGCAGCTGCAACAAGAACATGAGAGTGAGAGTATTAGACTTTGTTGACAATCACTGGTGGATAGCCATCACTTGGTAGAAACTGGTGACAGTGCGTAGGGAGCAGCATTAACCTCAGGGAAAGCTGATCTTCAGGAGCACTTTAGTAGGCAGGAAGAGGAGGTCTGCAGTCAGCCTGGATATTCTAACAAACCATTGGCATAATTGTTTTATTGCAAAAGTACTAGCTGGGACTTGAGGCTTTAAGGGTGAGAAGATTAAGGAGAAAAGGGGAAGTTGTTGGAAAAGAGAGAGGAGGACCGACAACCCAGCAGAAGGCTGACCCTTGAGTAAAAGAAGTAACCGGTTTATTTTTGGCAGAGGGAATTCTTAGAATACAGAAGTGTAGTATTTGATTTTAAACTGTTTGCTAAACTGTGTTGTGATGTAAACTCTCTCATGAGTCTCAGACCTTCATTTCACACTGCCGTGTGTACAACCTTCAGTTTGTGGGATTTGGGAAATGGAAAGAACGAAGGATGGCACAGCTCAGGAAAAGGGCACCGCGTGTGAGAGGTGAAGTCCAGAGTGGGGAAGAAAAGCCTGCTGGTATTGCCTTGAAGAAATACAAGGGCCTCTCTGGTCCTACCTTCCCCTTTACAATCATGCACAGGCTTTCCTAGAAACGTGATGAAGGATTCTAGGACAGCCACTATGTATCAAGTGCTAGTTTGAGTCAATTTACTTAAAGAAGAAGATGATAGCAGCAGGCTGGAGGATTTTGGCATATCTAGGAAACTCCCACTAGGAACCTAGGAAACACAGCCTAGAAAATGTTCTGGAAAGTACTCCGTCATGGAAAATAGGGAGGCAAGCGTTTACAAATGAGTATGCCTCTAATAAATAGTTTACTTTAAAAGACCACTGAGATGCCAGTTGGGTAGGTAAAGGTTAGAGAGTGTGATTGTGCAACTCTAAGCAGCTTTTTAGAAAGGATGAGGTAGAGCTAGAGAGCTGTAGCTATTTAAATTTGTATTAACTAAACTTAAAGTAGAAATTCAGTTCATCAGTCACCCTAGCCACATTTCAAGTGCCAAAGAGCAACATGTGAGGAGTGGCTATCGACTGCACAGCAGAGATGCCAAACATTTCCTTCCTTGCTGAAAGTTCTGGTGGACAGTGTGCAGCTGCAGAGTGGTCACCGGCAGTGTGTGAGTACGTCACATAACAACCGAAGCTCCTTAAAGTACAGTAATATGTTGCACTGCCAAACTGTGTGTGTGCACATGGGTGTGAATGCATATAAATATGCAAGAAAAAGCCTGAAATAGTATACATGTGATACCATGGGTTAACCATTATTTGAGGAGGGTGAGATTATAGACTTTGACTTTTTACACTGCTGTATTTGTAGGGAGGCTATGACCCTTATTATAAAATATCTTAAATTTGAGTATTAAAATAGGACTCAGACTTTGGAGAGGTCAAGAAGGATGACAAATGAGAACAGGTATTCGATTGAGCGAGAAGGAGGTCATTGATGACGTACTGGCCAAAATTTCAGTAGAGTCTTGGGCTGGAAAGCCTGGTTACAAAGAGTAAATAAAGATCTTTGTTAATAGGTCATTGAAGAGAATTCTTCTCTTTTTTGATGAGACTGTTGGAATGAGGGGTCAAAGTGGCTGAGGGCATACTGACCTAGGAAAACTGTAGGCATATTTGAAGTAGGAAAGAAGAAAAAATACTGAGCTGAATTGACTCAGGAGGAAGAAAAAAAATCCTGATATATTTAAATTAGGGTCTAAAAAGTGCTGTTTGCACCCCAAATTAGCCACAGATTTCTTGAAAGTATGTTTCACATAAAAATGAATGTACTTTTCTAGGAATAGATTATGAATCTATAGACGGGATGGCTGATGACCAGGAAAGGTGGACCAGGTACGTAAGTCCAGGGAAAAGAAGTAACTTTATTGCTGTGGGACACATCTGAGTTGGATTGAACCGACAATGGACGACTATCTTAAGACAAGGTGTTCTTCAAACTTGGGGGAACAAATGCAAAAAGAAGGCCAGATTCAGACATACGGGAACACAGAACAGTGCGCATGTTCAAAGCAGTGTCCTTTCCATGTTCTTGTATGAAGGTGTGTGATGTGTGAGGGAAGCGGCGAAGTACCGCCGCTAGGGGGAGCTATCGGTTCTCCTGTTGGAAAAACTGCTCCGGCAGAAACCTCCACGTTCCTTTAGCCAAAACAAACAAAAGAGCCGTGCATTAACTGGGGTTCACCTCGCATAAAGTGCACTTTAGTGGCCAGCCCCACTCCCCAGAGTAGGTGTCTTCCACTTACCCTGGTTTTTCCAAGTATTCTTCCCAACCACGTTACTGTCCATGTCAGGAATTTTAATGCTTTTTACTTCATCTTGTTCCAGGGATGTTTCGGCATCCCTTAGAGATTAAGGACAATTGCCTACTCATCTCACTCTTTAATCTGTCTCTTCTTGAAGTGCAGAAGCAATCCAGCCTTGTTGCTGTAGAGGAATGTATGGCTCAGATGACAAATGTAGGGCTGTGACTATTCCCGGAGGTAAGGGAGGCCCCAGTGAAGGTGGTGGGGAAGTACGGCATGTGGGAGTAAATCACACTTAGTTCCCCTGGTCTTCTTACACTTACACAGAAGAAACCAGGTAGCAACAGATGTCAGTGTTAACCTCAGGAAGGGAGAAGAGGTTGTGCCGGGAGCCCGAGAAGGGTGTGGAATGGGTGGATTAGTCCCACCAGTGAAGATTGGCTGGGGCAAGTTCTCAGCATGTTCTCAGGTAGAACATGTGTCATTGAACTTCAGGGCAATTTTCTGTAGCACCGTGTGGTCACCTCTTTTGTTCTTACAGGTTGCCTTTCTGAGTCTCTGCCCAGCTAGAGGTGACCACAGACGGACACTGTAGGGGCGGTCCTTCCACCACCCAAATCTGGGCCCTTCTGTGGCTGAACCTAAAGGGTGTTTCCATGTAAGGGACACACCAGTAGATAATCTCAAAAACGTGGTATAGAACAAAAAGGAACTGTAAAAATGATTTATACATTCCAGAAGCATAAAAGGGGAATAAGGGGCATGAAATGAGCTTATGCATCAACATTTTAGTCATGAAGCCAGTATTCCTACTGGAGAAAAGAAAAATAAGAGGGGGAAAAATACTCTCAGGATGTAAAGGAAACACTGTTTGCAAAGGGAAGAAATTATTACAAAAACCATGGGTACTTAAAAATATCTAAATCCTTATAGGCAAAATCTGTGCCTAGAAACAGAGCTATGCTTAAAAAAATTAAGATATGCAAGGTCAGCTAAGCCTCTCTATATTTTGTATGTAAAGGAATTGTGCAAATAAATGACAATGTCATTTTCCAGACTCTCTTCCCTGTCCTTTCTTTTCTTACCCTTTCATTTTAAACAAAATAGATTTAAAAAGCCAGGAATGGAGGAGTTGACTTCTTAAGAAACTGATGATTACATGAACTATTTGAATAAACAAGAGAATGATGACTTTTCTCTGGGACAGAAGCCTTCTCATGCTCAAGAGTCCTCCCACCTTCTTGGGTCTGGAATCTGCCTGTGTTCTTTTCTGGTTTTGGAGTATACCAGGCAATTATGACTTAATTACAGAAGATCACTGCACTGCCAAGAAAACGAATTAGTTTTTGCTAAAAGAAATAACAGAATCTTGGTATCTTTCAGAGCTCAACCTTATTAGGTTCTAGGTCAGTCTTGATTATTAGGTTGCTTAGATTTCATTGGACTCTGGCTGATGCACAGAGACCCATTCACACCGAGCATCTCTAGTCCTGTTTGCTGTCAGAGGAACTGTTTCTCTCACTGACTTGAAAGGGACACTTGGCGAATTTCTGTTGTCTGGCTCTTGTCTCCTTGGTTAATTTGCCAAGACACTTAACTGTGTATCCCGTGGGTCTGCATGGAACCAGAATCTAGAAATGATCCAGGAGATCTCATTACAAATGGATCATGCAAAGGATACTGGAAAGCTTCGGTCTCACGTGGCCTGGTACTTACTTTTTTCTTAGGGAAAAATTTTTCCCATAGAAAACACAGAGGAAACTAGTCCTCACATGACCTCAGATAAAGATGCGTTGATGTCACATGGCACCACCTTTTGTTCTTTTGAATCTGTTAGTATATTATTCTTGTTTAGTTACTATCAGTGAAAATGCACTTGTATAAAAGTCAAACATGGTGGCCCTCAGTGTCTATAGAAAGAGCTTGTTTCTTTTGCCAGGAGGCATATATGGGTCTGATAAGGTAAGGATTAGGTTGGGGATCAGGGACTGAAAATGGAGCATGGGTGTTTCTGTTTATTTGTAGGAATACACCAGGAAATCAAGGCAGATGATTTAAAGTTTTGGGTAATCATTATACTCCTTTACGTTGTCCTAGCTAACACTCACTAAGCATTTATACTGTTCCAGAACACGTGCTGAGTCTGTGCTCCGTATGTGTGCTCACATGGAATGTTCACAAGAACCCCAGGAGGCTGCAGTGGGAAGGTGCTGTGGCAGCCAGAGCTCTAGATGAAATGCTGTGTGTTTGCTTTTACCTTTTCCCTCCAGACACGGCTGGGTTGTAGACTCTGCGCCTCAGTGCAGCTTATCAGTAACATTCATTTTGCTTCTGGATCCTGTGGTTATATGTCACGTGACGCTCGGGCCTTTACCACTGCTTGCACTGTGTGGTATATATCTCTAGGCATCTCCCGTATTGGACACACAGAAGAAAAGCCAGAGCCAGACAAAACCTAAATGGAAAATTCTGGAACATAGAGTTTAGTGTATCAGTTAATCAGCCTCGTTGTGTCCTGTCAAGATAAGGATGAAAGGTGTCTGAGGGCATGTTTCACTTTTCCTTTTGTTTTTTGAGTGTTGTTCAAGTGTTCTTGGACACATATTCTTTCCAAATAACAGAAAGTGCCACGAATACCTGAAATATGTCCACATTACTCTCCAAGTATGACTACACATCAGTGCTCTCTAATGAAGATAAGAGGGAATCTCCTTCATCTTAACTCCAGCTCGAGTCTGAGCCAAGTTACGTAAACCAAACTCTAAGAGACCTCTTGCTTTAACCGCCAGCCTCGCCACAGAGTTTCCCGTATAAAACACTGACAAAACGGCAAGCCCTGTCATCGGGGAGAAGTCTTTTATAGCCTTCGCCGGTAAAACCAGCCCCAGAGCCAACATGTAGCCACACAAATAAGAACCAGATTCTGACCTGTACAAGACAGAGGCTCAGAAATTTCTTTTCTTATTAGAAGTGACCCCAGGTTCTCACTACTCTTCGCGTATCCCGTGCACTGCTTGTTCCCTAGGTTCCACCCGCCTTTGTGATGAGTGTGGGGAAAGTGGCAGTTATCAGGGTTTCTGACACTGAGTCAGTTTCCTGGGTCATCATGCCTTCTAGGTCCTTCCATTTTCCTTACAGATTCTGAATGACTCAAGTGGTTTCCTTTGTGACTTTTACTGTTTTCCTTGTCATGACAACCACTGTACCTGAAAAAAATGCCTAAGGCAAGTAGACAGAAATCCCATCTCTATTTTTAGGTGATGTTAGAATGGAACTCTTCTTTCTTCAGTCTTGAATGAGCCACTGATGTGATAGATGGGAGGTAATAGAAAGAGCATGACACAGATTACTCAAACTGAGAATTTATAAAGGAGATGATTGAGTCAGTCCTTGTTGCCTTGGCCACAATAAGGTGTGCAAAGCAGACAGAATGTGAAGATGGGAAAGAACGTCTCCAAAAACTTCTTTGGAGAGATCTGTGGCTTTGCTGCTGCTGAGAGAGTTGTGGTCATATTCCCAGTACCTCGAGAGAATGATTGCTGGTCTTTCTGTTTCACCTCAACCCTAGTGCGGGGGAGTCCATGGAATCACTCTGGCTTGAAATATGCTCCTTGCTATTGGGAGACTTGGAGGACTTGAGAAAGCTAAAGCCATTGTAGAAGCAGGAAAGTGTGTTCTGCATTAAGTTCATTTGGGAATTTATCGGGACAAGGGATGCATGAGTGTTGCTTTTGGATGACGTAGGGCCCCTTAGAAGAAAGAGCTGACAAGTAGTCATATTGGGTTCTGTCCATCAAAGCTCTCTCAAGAGGCAGACGGTTTCCAAAAGCAAGAAACTAGACAGAAACACTCAGTCTTAAGAGACGTGGAAAAATTTGCAAATGATCACCAAGAATAAATGATTCCTCTACTTCAGGTAGAGTTGTGAGGGTGCTTAGGATATCAACCTGAGGTAGAAGAAAGCCTAAAAATGTGAGGCATGTGCTATAACATGGGCTGAATGTTATTAGAAAGAATCTATAGTAAGAGGACACAGACTTATTAGAATATGAACTCCAAAAAAGCAAGCGCCACGATTCATTTAGTATCTAGCACCTGGCATAGAGTTGTTGCTCAGTAAGTAATCGAATGAGTGGACGATGCTACTTGAGAATACACTGGCTTCATTTGCTAAAACTTGTTTCAGGTTCCCTGGTGGTGGGGGGAGGTTATTAGACAAAACAGCCTATTGGTCAGGGCAAACAATATGTCTACATGTTTTTGGTGGAAATGCATTCTATACAAGAAGATACTGGGCTTTCTGGTGCTCACAGTACAAGTGTATTGAAAAGCAGCTAGCGTTAAGAAACCGTAAAGCAAGCCTTGAGTCATGAGATGGTGATTGGAAACCAATTTCCTACATTGCTTAAATCCCTACCTTACTAGCTTGATGTTGTGAATGGTTTCCGTCTCACCAGAGATGGGATTGAAGTGTTCTTGCGAAGCCTCTGAAATGCCATCTAAGCACCTTAGCATATCTCCCTGAATTCCCTGCTCCTTTCCACCCCGACCCCCCATTGTTCCACTCTGGTGTTCCAAGGCTCTGCCCTGCTTCTTTGTCTATAGTGCCTGCCTCTTTGTCCATCTGGGTGCATGCACACGGGAATTTAAAGTAATCACTGTGGTTATGAAGTTCTCCTGGATGATCTGATATCTATCTGATTTCCCTTGGCTTCGTGCCCCCTTATCAGTGGGCAAAGCCTGACTTGCTTCCCATTATGCAGCTAAATTCTCTTTGGGGTCCTTGCTTCTCTGAGAAGGCACCTTATTATGCTGAGGGTGTGCTGGCTGCTATGTGCCATAGTTTACATAATAAAGAAAATAATCTGACAATTATTTTGTGGTGTTATTAATTAGGACCCCAGTTGCTATGCTGAGTCATACCTGAAAGGCGCAGGGACCAAGGAACGGAGGGCAGTGTCATGTCAAAGGGGTCCTGTTCCATCCTGTAGGAGGTGGGTGGGATCCATGTAGAAGGATTTTAAACTGGGAATTCATATGAGCAACATTCCTGATGACTTCAGGACAGTATTAAAAATCAAAAATTATATGGTACCACTTGGGTTTTTGAGAAAAAAGGCATGCTTTCCTTTATGAATTCTAGTCTTTTATACATTTCTAGTTTCCATTCCTGCTTCATCCAGTTTTTTCCCTGTCTCATTACTTGTGAATAGGTTCTCGACTATGGCTTACTTACCACGTTATAGTTGTCTCCCTGGCGTAAACTCAGACCTCTTTTTGATTGATTTATGGCTGGAAAACTAAATAGAAGGATTTCTGTGGCAGTTCTACACACATTTTGAATCGTTAACAAAGTGACTGGTCATAGTTGTGTTATCACTGCCCCAGTCCCTGAGTGCTCTGGCTTTGTGATACATCTTTTTGTGTAAAAAAAAAACTTTTTAGTTACTTGAAGATTTCCCTTCCCATACTTTGCACTCTGATTTTTCTGGATAATGAACTATCCAGTTTCCAAATACGTGAGTATGAGAAAAATATTTGGCACTATGACAAGAACTCAACAAATGCAGGTGGCATAATGCAATTTTTTAAAAATTAGGCACATATGCAGATAGGAACTTCAAAGAAGAAAGAGCTGCACATGCAGGTCCTAGCATCCAGTCGCCCTGAGCACATCTCTTAGATGCTGGTCATCTCATTTTCAAGGGCACTCGTTGATCGGGGCTTCAGTCCCACACCTGAGGCTTGATGACGACATACCCTTTTATCTCATAGTTCAGAGCCCGTCAGTCCAGGATAGTGGACGTGAGGAAGGAACCATGAAACACGTTCAGGATTTCTTTTCGAGACAGCACAGAGTCCCACATGTACAAATCCGCAATCTCTCCCACAAAGGACTGTTTACTGTCAAACCCTCCTCCGTAGGAGCCCTGCTCCTGCCCCAGGACGATCTTGGGGTGAGCCTCCACAGAATAACCCCACCTCAGGCCTTTTCTCACCAATGGCTTCCCATTGACCCAAAATTCGGCAATGCCTGAGGAAGACTCCCAGCTGGTACAGATGTGCACCGGGGAGGGAAAATCCTCCATAGCTTTGGCAGTGACTTTCGTTCTTCCAATGTATAGAGTATACACTCCCACGGTTTCTTTAAAAATTAGTAGCTCATTATCCTTGCCCTGGGCATTGTAGGAGAAGAGGCTGTAGGCACGGGAAAGGTCACTATAGGCTCGAAAACACAAGGTGAAGTTCTGCAGAGGTTTCTCCAGATGCGTGGTCAAGGTTACATGGTCAGTAGAAGATTCTCTAGGGAACACAAACACCTTCCCAGTGAGGTCTGTGAGTCAGAGAAAGAAATATAATGACCTTCACTGTAAATGCAGGGAAAATTATGCCATTCAGCCTCTTTACTCATCTCATAGTCCTTGACCATCCCATGACTACCCTACCTGTCTGAGCAAAGGCTTCCAGGAGACTAGCGAGGACAGAGACCCAAAGCAGCAGCTTGTCCGTATTCTTGGCCTGGGGCTGTTATAGCAGCAGTGGTGACCAGGATCAGGGTACAGATAGACAGTGGTGTCCACCTCGCTTCTGAGGTTCATGCTCTTCGACCTTGGCTACCTGGGGTTTATATGCACCTGTGGGTGAGGACGGGGGATGGACAGCACCAATGCCCTGTGAGTGATTTCCCAGGCCCAACAACCAGAGCTGCTGATGGGGCAGGAGGGCAGGAGGGCAGGGCCCTGGGCGGGCAAATCAATGGGAGTTATTTATTAGCTGCAGGGACCTGCCAGAGCTCCAACCCTTATGACCCGGATTCCTGGGCTGGGGAGTGGGTGGAGGGGAGCTGCGCTTTGTGAATGAGTTGAGAGGCCAAGTCAGCTGTGTCAGGAGGGTCTCACTCCACTCTGCAGGGGCTCTGTCTGCCAAGAGCTCCCGAGCCACGTGAAGAGTCTCTCTGAGCCCGGGCCTCTTGTGAGCTGTGCGTGCAAGGCTTTTTCTTCCTCTTGTGGTTGTGTGAAGCAGCTCTGTTTCTAGGGCCTTCTGGGGCTCTGGTTTCTGCTGGAGACCCTGCAAAGTCCCTTTGCCTTGATAAACTCAATATTGGGTAAAACCTCCATGCCAGTGTTCAGGTGAAAGAGAGAAGTAGAGTATGCACTTTGTATCTCCCTGAACTTGACCATTTTCAGCTATTATTACTCAGCCCTTTCTCTTCCTTGTATCATGCTGTTTCCTTATACTGGATTTTCTCATTTCTCATTATGACTTATTTTCCTGGTGACCTACACACTGTCTTCAGACATTTGCTCACTTGGTTTTCCTCTCTCCTTTGAGCCCCTGGCCATTGAGGGTATGTTTGCATGAATCTTTGGTGATGGCCCAATGAATACATTGTGCCCACATTTATTCATGAATTCCCAGGCACTCCACTGCACACTGGGGACGCAGTCCCAGTACAACCCCCAGTGACTTCCATCTCCACTTCCTCTGCTGCTACTTAAAATGTCACACTATTAGCCACCCTCAAATCTGCTCTGCCTCTAAGGCATCAAATTGAAACTCTTTTCTAGCTGTGTTATTTTCCTTCTTTCTTATTCCTAAATGCTATGGACTCTTCATTCTCATCCTGTTATCCAGTGTCTTGTTCGTTTCCTCTTCTTTCAGCTCACCCCAGACCCTCTGATCAGGCACAATAACTGCTACCAAGAATTCCCTTTCTCTACTGCTGTTCAAATTCGTTCTAATCCTCAGCTCTGGGCACTACCTATTCTGTTTTTTTTTTCCTAAGCTGAATCCTAGGTTGTAAAACCTTATCTAGCTTGTTGCACATTAAAGGTTGGTGTTGGAATTGGGGTGATGCACCCTATTGCCTCCTGAGTTACATACAGATCTTTCACCTTGGAAACCACTG
Organism: Smutsia gigantea; assembly: GCA_032199065.1. NCBI lineage: Eukaryota > Metazoa > Chordata > Mammalia > Pholidota > Manidae > Smutsia > Smutsia gigantea. The sequence goes on from JAVSCE010008842.1 coordinate 684,311, forward strand.
TCATTCACAGTCTGGTTCCATCCTGGACTTAATCTCTTAGTCAAGCCCTATCAATTAGTAAAATGCCTCTAATTGTTGTTCCTCTCACATGCATGGCTTTCCAATTTCATTACTTCTACTTGTTGCCTTCATTCTGTCTTGAATTTTTTTCTTATCCATCTCTGCTTCTTAAAATTCTAACCATTTTTCAGAGTCCATCTCAAAAGTGATTTGCTTCATGAAGACTTTCCTGATGTTTCAACTAAACATTATTTTCACTTTTATATAACTCACCATAAGGTTAAGTTCAGCGACTTTGGAGTAGAATCTACTTTGGAGTGGTTGACTACTGTGAAAGCCACTGAACCTCTCTGAACCTTGGTTTCCTTTTCTGCAAAACGAAGAAAAAGCTATTCACCTCATAGAGTTTTTGTGAGGATAAATGATATAATGCATAAATTGCACAGAACAGTGTCTGGATGGTTATTAATATTATCACTTTTAAGCATTTTATGAATATTATCGTCTCATATTATAGATATTAATATATTTATCTTTTATCCTCTCTTGATTGAAGCTGTGCATTAGGTCTTATTCACTTTTCGGTCACCCATTTTACTTAACAATTACTCTTGCACATGAAAGGAGCCTGGTATAAGTTTGTGGAATGAAAAGATTCAGACAGGTTGAGGACTCTTTACATAAAACAGTTGTGTAGCAATTAGCAATAGAATCCAGCTGAGTAATATGAGCAGGTGATGCTGGATGTAGAAGCTGGGCAGGGGAGGATAATCTTTATTGGGAACTCAGGCTCTATGCAGTTTCCTTTCCCAGATGTTAATTCTATAGAAAATTTAGAGAATACAGAGTTCATAGGCTGCTTCCAGTTTTCATCACAAATTATCAACCAAAAATGGCTTGAAGATCAATGTGAAGAAAATCTTCTCTAATGGGAGATGAGGCTGTGGACCGGGCCTGGGGGATGAGTGATCCTGGAGAGGTTGAAAGCAATGGAGTTTATGCTGCTGTTAGAGCCAAGTCCCAGGGTTTATAGCTGGACGTGGAAACAGAGGGTTCAGACATGTGACGGGGCAAACGTGGCTGGGAAGTTTCCCAGAAGAAAGGGAAAAGGAGAAGAGGGTGGGGCCTGATCCTGTTCTTTAGTTTCCTTCTCTGGAACATGTTTCTTAGGCTTTGGAAGAGAACAGCCTGTGAAAAGTGGAAACTGAGGATTCTTTCTATTGCAGAAAGGAAGGCTCTGATATCAGAATATAGGAAAAAGAATCCTGGGTCTTCAGAACTGGGTGGGGTTCTCAAAACGAGCCAATCCCCATCACTTCTGAGAGGCTCCTGGGTGCCTTCCAACCAGGGAAAGTTCGGTAGAGAGTGTTGGTTCCTGTCTGGGTGGCTCTGGAAAGGGCTGAGGTAGGGGAAGATGACAGTAGGTTGTATAGAAGCAGGGCCACCACTAAGCCTCAGGTGGCAGTGTCCTGGTTACCATCAGTTGGAAGGCAATTAAGTTTGCCTGTAAAGAATGGGAGAAGAGTGCATTGGCAGTGGCCAAGTAAAGGGTGTGGTGCAAGCTTAGAGCTGGAAAAAGGCAGGTGTAAGATATAACCAGAAATTAGGTGGTTAATTTCTAATTTTTATTTCAAAAATTAAAGAATACTTGAAGTATACTTTCTAAGACCTTGGATGTTTATGAGTCACAATAGTCATCGGGAAAGACTGGACAGGAAGAGACTGAAGGAGAGCATGAGGTAGAAAAGGATTTTGGTGCCGCTGTATGGAAATGTAAGAGTCCTTATTTGTAAGAGATGGGAAGAGGCAATGGAGACATCAGAGTAACTGAGTATTATTCTGACATGCAGTTGTGTAAAATCAAAGGCATTACACAATCTTAGACTGATGGCATGGTCTTAAGAGAAACAAGGGAAAAGATGAGATTTTTAAAAACTAAAAATAGAATATGAAATCAAGTTAGATTTTACTCCACATTTATTATTGTGTATATTTGGAAATATATGGTGCAACTAGTGCAGATAGGAAAGGTGAGAGGAAGTTCATCTGAAGGAGGTGGAGGGTAGGTGGGCAGTTTGGTTCCTAAAATACTAAATTTGAAATGTTGGTATGACGTACACATAAAAAAGGCCAGTAGAGAATTTGAAATATGGGAATGCCACTTGGGACTGGAAATAGAAGTTTCAGAGGAATCAACGTGTAAGTGATGCTGGAACAAACATGGATTATCTCTTTCAGAGGAAGAGAGAAGAGAAAAAAAGGTCAATGAGCTAAGCACTGACATGAGGGAGCATTTGCATTCACGGGGTTGGAGGCAAGGAAAGAGTCAGGGAGGGAGACAAAAAATAATGCTTGGCAGAGAGAGGGATAGTGTATATAGTGTCATGGAAACCAGGTTGATGTAAGTTTCCATGAGGCAGTATCCAGTGCTATCAAGAGCATCAGACATATAAGTAGAAAGGATAGTGAATTTAGCAATGAAAACTTCATTGGTGACCTTTGCAAGAGCAGTTTCCTTGGAGTGAGCATGGCAGAAACCAGGTTGCACGGAATGATGGAGGGAGAAAAAGGAAAGGAGTCTGTTTCCTAAGGTTCGGTGATTTTGACAAGGAACAAAGGGAAAAGAAGCAAGATCTTCGTTAGGACACTCAGGATCCAATGTATATTTCCTATACAGATTATAGATTGTCTTTTCTTGGCAGTGAGGCTAATGTGTCTCTGCTGCCCACCCCGTAACATTTCACCTAATGACAGAGAAAAGCAGTGTCCACCTGAGATTATGACTGACCTTTCTATCAAATAGCTATTTCATACTCTAAATGCCAGGCTCCAGACTGCTGGCCGATTCCTTCCTACCTCCCCTCCCCAATTCTGACCTAATCAGAGCTTGACCCATCCATTTCCAGGTCCTGTTGATACCTAGGAAACTGTCCTTGATCTCAGTGGTCTTTCTTCAAGGTTCATTTATAAAAGAAAATCCCAGATGAATTTGTCATCTCCCACTTTCAGGTTTAGTCCTCTATCTTGACCACGCTACCTCAGTGAAATCTCACTTCTGAATTCAGAATTGCACTGAAACTCCTCTTTAGAGTGTCACAATATTTATTTCTCCATCTTCATCCTTCTCTATATCCCTGAATTATCACTCATTTAATTTCAACACTCATCTTCACAATACAAAATTTATCTTCATTGCTGAAATGGATTTTTTAATCCATTTAAAAAATAAACTTTGTGTAAAATTTACGATTTAGTGGAACCCATGGGCCATAACTACCTCCTTGCTGTTTACAGTTCTTTTGTAAGAACAGCATCTGGGGGAGTAGATGCAAAACGAAGAAAAAATATAATGGCAGGGACTCAGTGTAACTCTGTGTCTTGGGTATGTTTAGGAGAAAAGTTCTCTCTGTATGTTGTAGGAATATATTTCTCAAGTCTACAGTGGCAGAGAATGCACACATTGAACAAGCGGGGGAAGATTTCTCACTTGTGTGGCTGCAGGAGGTGTGGCTAGAGCTGTCTTGTTTCGCTCTTGCCATCTTGTCTTCCTTATGCCATGTATCTGCCCATGACCGGAGTCTATGTCAGAATGAGAATTTTCCCATGTTGACCCATTAATTTCAAAGAACCTCACAGTAGTTGACAGAGTTCACCTTGCTCAGTATCTCCAGCTCTGGGAGTGCTGTCATCCATATCTTAACCTCAGTAGGGACTGTCATCGCCATGGCTGTCCCATATCATGGTGGCCATGTACTTTTTCCTGAGCATGATGGCTGGATCAGAGACCATGGACACTGGTCACTATTCCACAATGCTCTGTAGTTTGATATATCAGAATTAGCCAATCTTGTTCTTTGTCATCTTGACCACCACCAACTGTAATGTAGTCTGAAACTCCCTAAAATATGCAGTCTTTATGAACAAGAAGCAATGTTCCCAGTTGGTGTGTGACTCCTTCTATATTGTCCTGGTCAGTTGTCCAGATGTCATACATGTTCTATTTGTGCTTCTGAGACACTATGATGACCCATTTCTTCTTTCATATCCTTTCTTCTGTGAAGCTCTCCTACACTGACACTGGTATCCATGAAGTCAACAATTTTTCCTTCCCTGCACATAGGTTCAGGTGTCCATGGGCTTGGTTTACATTTCTCACATCAGCATCCTCGTCATCTCCCCCGTGCTCAGGATTGCCACCTGTTCCTCCCACCTCACTGTGGTCATTGCCTCATATGGTGTGTTTCTATTGCCTGAGATACTCAAAGCTAAACTGATAAATTCAGTAAAAAATCGATGATTTTTCAGAGATCTACACTATCATTACTCTGCTCTTGGGCCCTGTTGTTTGCAGTCTGTGGCACACAGAGGTCAAGGATACCATGTCCAGCACTGTGGACAGAAGCATTTCTTAACAGATTGACCCATTTCATCAGGAGATCTTTAGTCCTGGCCAGTGTTCTTTCTGCTTACAAACAGTTCACATCTCACAAGTAGACCACACAGAAAGCTTTGTTGTGAACTGGTTCAAACACTGACCCTGCCTCTTCTCCTTATACTCCAGAAAGAAGGCAGGAACTAGGGCTTCAGCTTGGGGTGTGTTATGGGGCAGAGATGATGCACTCTTCTTATTCTCACACTGAGCATTTTGATTGAAAAGCTCCTGGCTCTCCTTCACCTGGCCAGTTGGTGCTGGCGTTTGTCTGTGAGTGGAGCAGACCCAGTGATGATGACAGCCTTAACTTTAGAGAATCCCAGGGAGCACCTGAGACTTAACCCCACTTCCATGATTTCAATTGTATGATCCTTAATATAGACATTTCAAAACGACTTTCCTTGCCAGGTGCTGATTGAATAATAAGGTGCAGCAAAGAGAGGTCCTTTCTTTCCATGTATTCATCCCCACTGGCAGCTTTTTTACTTTTGCAGGAGAAAATAAAGATCTTTATAAACTGCATTAGTGTTGCCGCCCAGAAACCTGGGCAGAGGGAGAACACATAGGTGACTGGCTCTTCTCAGAGAAAATGGTATCTTCATCTAGAAGTCCTCTTCTTAAAAATTTATTTTCTTGTCCTTCAAAGGCCTTTAAGAATTGTTAATTCCGTCATGGTGACGTGGTAACTATTTGGGGTGGCTAATTCTTCACAAGTGGCTTTGATTGCTCTTTTCCAAGTGTGAACTGGCAATTTTTGGTAAATTAAGCCGAAAAGCGTCCTTTTTCCCTTTTGCTTGCTCAGTGGGTGGGGGCTGAAACTTTATTTTTGTCCCATGTCTTTTCCCACTAGAGCTGTTCTTCTGAAGAGCTCTGTTCATATCTTACACTTTTTTCTTGGATGGATGATTATGTGTTTAATTAAGAAATTCTTAGGTTAGAAATTCTTTGCTGTTAGAGCTAGCAAATACATTGGCAATCTTAGGTATAGTCATGTCTGTTTTTGCACACTCCTGTATTTTGGAAATAGGTAACCGATTGTTATTTCAACTCTAAGGTCAGTCTTTCCATTTTCTATCATAATGCTTTTTGTCATATTTTTAACCACAAAATTAGGATTGGACAATTTTGGTCAGTTCTTTCTCTTCTTTCAACAGACTGCTGAAGGTCAAGGGTCCTGGGCATTGTGGGGAGACCCTCCTGGAATCTCTTGTCTCAAGTAGTAGACTAGTTAACTGGTGATGCCGTATCTCAGTGAGGATCAGCTCCTGATGTAGCATAAAGGCCGGTTCTGAAGCTGAGGTTCACAGATCCCTAAGAAGTTCTTAAATGGCATTTCAGTGGGTTTATGAACTCCTTGAAATTGTGTGCAAAATATAATGGGTGTGTGCGTTTTTTTCCATTAGGTTTTCAAAGAAGTCTCTGATCTGCCAAAGATAAAAATCTATTGCTCTAGATTAGGGTTTTATAAAACTATTTTGACAAAAACCCATAGTAAGAACTATATTTTATATTGTAAGGCTGTATGCACACACATACACACATAGAGAGAAATATATCTTGATCAAAATTACCATAAAACAATAGAAAGGCTTAAGTCAGGAAAATCCCAGAATGTTTGAGAAATGACAAGGAGTCCTGTGTGGCTACCGAGGAGTGACAAGCAGAGTGAGCAAGAGGAAATATACTGGTAGGGGCTGCCTTCATTATCATGGTCATGATAAACAGCTACTCTATTCTCTCCTCTCTGTTTCACCCAAGCAACGTTAGTTCCTCCTTTATCTCTGCTTCCACAGTTCTTTGCAAATGCCTTTAATATTTTAATACTTATCACGGTGTATTTCCATTAAAAAAAATGTGTATCTTTTAATAGAAAATTTGGTCCTGCATTCACTCAGAATGTAAGCTCTGTGTATTTATAATGTACCAATCACTGTCCTAAGCCAGACAGAGCCTGTATTCCCAAGGAGCTCAGGATCTCAAGAGAGAAGCTAACATGAAGAAACCATGCAGCTGCTGAGATGGTGCACACTTCGGGGGGGGATAGGGTGGTCACAGAGAAGTGAACGCTCAGTTCTTCTTGGGGTCGTCCAGAAAGGAGATGAAGCCAGAATGGAAGATAAGGGTATTCAGTGAAGTGAGCTGAATTTGGGTTAGGTGACAAAGAGTACGCAGGCAAAGGGAATAGCATGGCTGGCTCAAAACTTGAAAAGGCGTGGTTGCTAGAAATCCATCTCTGCCACATCCCTGGTACCCAGCACGGGTCCTGACACACTGTAGTCTTTTAATACAACTTTGGAAGGATGAACTTATGAGCACTTTCAAAGTGCAAGGCCTTGTGTTTGTGCTTGCTGACATTCTATAGCCAATAGAAGCATCACCATGTTTCCTTCTGCCCCTTGTAGTTTCTTTTTTGCTCAAGTGAAAAGGAAAAAATAACATGCTAGATAAGCAAGATTCCATGAGTTCCTTTTTCCTTTCATCAGATCCCTCCACAGCTTAGGTCAAGTTCTCCTCCTACTCCCTCTTCTCAGCCTGTAAGAAACTGATTAGAGGAGAAAATAGCTGTAGCAAACCCAACAATAAGTCAAGTAAAGTCTTAGCAAAGGTCACAAGTACCTTTGGAAGAAAAGAAAAAAGAAGGTGGCAGAAGAGATGAGCCTGAGCTAAAGGACCAAGAGGGGACTGAGTTTTAGGAAAGCAGACTTAAAAGGTACCTGACCCCAGTTCAATTTAGTACTGGAGGTGTGTGTGTGTGTAAGGGAGAGAGAGATTGATTGATTAGGGGAAGGGAGCAAATATTTGGAGGTCTAGAATGTGACAAACACTATGGTAGGAAATCACATTAGTTACATAATAATAATTCCTAGAACTGATAATAATTTACAGAACTCTTATGTGCACGTTTCTAATTTGATCTACATAATACTTCTGCAGGCATTATTTTCCTCATTTTAGTACGACTCCTGTTACAACTGCTGCTTCTGTTATTATTGCTGCCCATAGAGCTAACTTATGATAAGCTAGACCCTGTTTTAAATTGTTACATATGTTCACTGTTCTAATCCTCATGGCAATTCTGTGAGGTAGGTAGTATTATACTTTGCATTTTGGGCCCAGACAGTTTGAGTAACTTGCTGTAGAACCCACACTGGGGAGTGGACCTCTGGCACTCTGAATCCACAGCCTGTGAGAGTAAGAGGCTTGCCCCAGTTCTTCTAGTAAGTGACAGGATGGGGCCAGGGAAGAACTGGGCCCCAGATCCATATGGATTAACTCTAAATTCCATATCCATACTCACATATACACATCCCACATACTCATTCTCATGGAAGGAATAATATATAAGTAAATTTTCAGATTTACTGAATATTCAGAAGGATAACTGAACATATCCTTTTGGGCCCAAACATACCTCAGTTCAAGCATTATTAACAGAAATTTCTCAAATATTATCTTCATCTTTGCCTTTGTAAACAAAGTATACATACTTACCAATTTCCTCAGGTTTACTGTGTTTTGAGGCATAGTACATTAATATTCTCAGGAATTTTTGAGATTCATGGGAGGTGTTGCCTGTGTATTAAATTATGTAGAGATTGCAAGGCATTTTTGTGATTTCTAAAACACTTTATTGAGATATAATTTACAATCCATAAAATTTACTGTTTAAGTATACAATAAAATAGATTTTAGTTTACTTATAGATTTGTCCTACCATCACCATAATCTAAGTTTATAACATTTTCTTCACGATAAAAGGAATGAAGCCCTGTACCTAGTAGCGCTCACTCCTCACTCCCTCCATCCCCAGCCCTATGCAACTACTATTCTACGCGTTTGTCCTTAATGGATTTGCCTTTTCTGAACATTTCACATAAGCAGAATCATCCAATATGTGGTCTTTTGTTTGTATTCATTCACTTTGCATAAGGTTCTCAAGGTTTATCCAGTGTTGTAGCAGTTATCAGTACTTCATTCCTTTTTATGGCTGAATAATATTCCATTGCATGGATATACAACAATATAGATTTTTGGATGTCAAATCTGCCTGCACTCCTGGGATACTTCCTACTTGATTACAGTGTATAATCCCTTTCATATTGTTCTGGAATGAGTTTGCTACTATTTTGTTGAGGGTTTTTGCATCTATATTCAGAAGAGATACTGATTTGAGTTTTATTTTCTTGTGAAGGCTTCGGTTTTAGTGTCAGGGTAGTATTGGCTCCATGGAATGTCACAGGCATATGTTGCAAATATAGTACAGGAAGTCTTGTATACCTTTCATCCAGTTTTCTTTAACAATTGCATTTTTCATAATTATAGTCCAATATCAATATTAGGAATTTGACACAGATATTCGTGTGTGTGTGTGTATAGTCTATGTTATTTTATCACATACTTAGATTAATGTAACTATGAGATACTCTTACCCTCCCATTCAAAATATATGTCTTAAATATCTCTTCTACATACACTGAGAACCATATTAGAAGGGTTATAATTTTCTTCAACTGTCAATATAATTTAGAAAACTCAAAAGAAGGGAGAGCTATTGTATCCACCTGTATTTTTGTCTGCTGTGTTCTTCCTTCCTTGCCAGTGTTCCAAGGACTCTTCTTTTATTTCCTTTCAATTTAGATAACTTGTTTTAGTCATACTTTTAGGATAGGCCTGCTGGTGACAAATTCTTTTAGTTTTTCTTTCTCAGAATATGTCTTGATATCTCTTCCATTCCTGAAGGCTATTTTCACTAGACATATAAGTCTGGGTTGACAGCTCTTTTCTTTCAGCATTTGAAAAACACTGTGCAACTTCCTCCAATCCTCCACACTGTCTGATGAGAAATCCGCTGTCATTCAAATTGTTTTTTTTATTTCTCTCTGGTTGCTTTCAAATATTTTTCTTTGCCTTTTGTTTTCAGAAGTTTGACTTGGCTGTGTCTCAGGATATTTTTTGGTTTATTCTATTCAGATTCTTGAATCTGTAGATTTCTGTCTTTTGACAAATTTGGGAAATTTTCAGTCATATGTCTCTCAATAATTTTTTAGTCACATTCTCTTTTCCCTCTTCCAGGCACTCTGATGATATAACATTAGATCTTATTATAGTCTTACATGTTCCTTAGACTCTATCCATTATTTTTCAGTTGATGTTCTCTTAGTTGTTCAGATTGGACACTTTGTATTGTTCTATGTTCAAATTCACCGATTTTCTTCTACTGTTTTTCCATTCTCTTGAGCTCATTCTTTGAGGTTTTTAGTTTGGTTATTGTTACTTGGCTGGACTAATACTGTGAAATAACTTTACCCCCCAATATAAGCCTGTGGTATCTCAGATTTTTTTCCATTTTATTTAAGGCTTCTTTTTTAGGGGTTACCCTTTGATCAGCATGGCATGAGTAGGTAGCTACTGACAGGTCAGAATTTGTGCTTACCTCTTGGCAGAACCTTTGTGGAATGGAGCAGGAGGTGGGGGTGGGTTAAGGAGATGGCTTGCTCTTAACTGACCCACCCAGAACTTCCCCATGGAACAGGAGTTGGGGATGGGGGACTGAGCCCCGCTGCTACCCTCCCAGAATAGACTTTATACAGCATTGAGCTGAAGGAGATGGAATCTGCTGATATTCACAGCTGCCAAATCTACCCACAGTAGCTCTTCCACAACACAGAGCTGGGGTGCGGTGGTGGGGCAGGCTATCAAATACCACAGTCTCCCTCTGTTCTTACAACTTTGTTCTTGCCAAGTTTCCATAGATTTTGCTCAATAAATGCCTCATAATTTGTTGTAAGCTCTTTGGTCAATTTTTAAGAGTGTTTAAATGGTTGTCTTTGATAATTTTGACCAGTTGAATAGATTTCTGTTCAAGTGAATGGTGTTGAGCTCCTCACACTGCTGTTCCCTGAGTTTTTGTGTTTGCATTTTGTGATCCTGCTTAATTTATTTTTACCATGTTTGTTTTCAATATACACATAGTGATCTCTAAGTGTCAGCCACTGTGTTTAGCACAAGGGATGTGGAAATAAGTCACCAACAGTCCTCCTTGGAAAAATAACAATCTAATAATATTCCTTTACATGACAATACAATAGTGACCATAAAGGGCATATCAAGTGCTGTAAAAACAGTGAATAAAGGGTCCTAACTCTCATGATGGAGGTGGAGAGTTGGCTGGAGGTGGGTTTTGTACAGGAGGCAAAAGTTGAACTGGCTCTGAAAAGATGGGTAAAAACTGCTTTTTGACAGTAAAAGAAGGATATTGTCAGAAAGCACCAGTATTAGCTAAGGGTAATACTTGCTGCTATAACAGACTTACTACAAAATCTCATAGCATACCATTGTGGAAATTTATTTCTGGCTCATGTAAAATACAAGTGCATGTTCTTGCTTGGCGAGAGAGGGAGGCCCTACTCCAAGTCATGATTTCAGACCCTATGTGCCATTCACAGGGCTTCAGAGCCCTGTGCTGGATTTTTTGGCCTCCATGGGAAAACGTGATTAAAAAAAAACTTACATGCTGTTTAAGCAGGTTAGTTTGCAAGTGGTACCTGTCACTTCTGCATACATTGGCAGGAATCATTTTTGTGGTCACACCAGAAGCAAGGAGGCTGGATGTAGTTCTGAGGTGGGCAGGTGCTTCCCAGCAACCATGCTATACTCTGGAAAGGGTGCACAAATCATTGGTGGAGGACTAGACAGCTGTTTATGTCAATAAAATCCTTTCATCTTTGGAATAAAGCTAGGTGAGTTTTCTGTACTTAGTTTTAAGTAGGTCCATGATAATTTTGTTCTTAGAATTAATGTTTGGGAAAATGTCATTAAAAATATTTTCTACCACATGAAGTAAATTTTACTTTCCTATCTTTGTGGTGTATAAAATTCTTTTAATACATTGTTGCATTTGATTCGCTAATATTTTATTGAGGATTTTTATTTATGAATCTATGTATGAGAGAGATTGTTCTGTAGTTTCCCTTTCTTGTAACATCTTCATATGATTTTATATTAGGATAATGCCATCCCAAAAGAATTAGTTTAGGGAGTGCTTCTGTTTTGTGGAAGAGCTTGTAGAGAATTGGTATCATTTCTTTCTTAAATGTTTGGTAGAATTAACCAGGGAAACTATTTGGGCCTGGTGTTTCCTTTTCTGGAAGATTCAATGTTAATTATCAATTCAGTTTCTTTTAAAGAATTTGCTTCTTCATTGTAATTATATTTGTGGGTACAGAGTTTATAATATTCCTATTATCCTTTTAGTATTCTTGACCTCAGTAGTGATGATCCCTTTTTCATTTCTGATATTAATAATTTGTTACTTCTCTTTTTTCTTTGTTAGCCCGGCTTGAGGTTTATCAACTTAACTGATCTCTTCAAAGAACCAGCTTTGGTTTCATTGATTTTCTCTATTATTATCCTGTTTTCAATTTCATTGATTTGGGTTGTAATTCTTTTTATTATTTTTTCTATTTGCTTTTGATTTCTATTGCTTCTTTCTCTAGTTTCCTAAGATGGAAGCTTAGATGGTTGATTTTGGATCTTTCTTGTTTTTTGATATATGCATTTGATGCTACAAATTTCCCTTTAAGTACTGCTTTTACAGGATCCTACAAATTTCTATAAGTTGTGTTTACATAATTAAAAAAAATTTTCTTGAGTGTTCTTCAACCCATGCTTTATCTAGAAATGTTTATTTTCAGCTTTTCTAGCTATCTTTGTTACTGATTTCTAGTGTAATTCTATTGTGATCTGAGAGCACACTTTGAATGATTTTTATTCTTTAAAATTTAAGTTGTATCTTATGGCCCAGAATGTGGTCTTAGTGAATGTGCCATGTGAGTTCTAAAAGAATCTATATTCTGCTGTTGTTGGATAAAGTATTCTATAAAGGTCAATCAGATTCAGTTGCTTGATGATGCTGTTCTGTTCAATTATATCCTTACTGATATTCTGCCTGGTGGATCTATTATTTACTGATGGAGGGCTTATTAGTAGATTTGTCTCTTTCTCTCTTTAGTTCTAACAGTTTTGCCTCATGTATCTTTATGCTCTATTGTTAGGCATTGACATGTTAAGGGTTGTATATTCTTGGAGAATCATCCCTTTTATCATCATGAAACGACCCTCTTAATCTTTACTAATTTTACTTGCTTTGAAGTCTGCATTGCCTGAAGTTAATATAGCTACTTCAGCTTTCTTTTGATTATTGTTAACATGGTATATCTTTCTCTACCCCTTTACATTTAATCTATGTACTTACAATTGGTTTCTTGTAGATAACATAGTTGATCTTGTTTTTTTAATCAACACTGACAGTCTCTGTTTCTTAATTGGTGTATTTATACCATTTACATTTAAAGTGACTATTGATGTAGTTGGATTAATATACACCATATCTGTAACAATTTTTATTCATTGTACTTGTTTCCTGTTTAATCTTCTCTTTTTATGACTTCTTTGGTTTTATTTTTATTTATTTATTTTTTTAATATGATTTATTTTATTATCATTAATTTACAATTACATGTGCAATATTACGATTATTAAACTACCCCTTCATCAGGTCCCCCCCACCAACCCCATTACAGTCACTGTCCATCAGCGTAGTGAGATGTTACAGAATCACTACTTGTCTTCTCTGAGTTATACTGCCCTCCCCGTGCCCCCCCAACATTACATCTGCTAATCGTAATGCCCCTTTTTCCCTCTTATCCCTCCCTTCCCACTCATCTTCCCCAGTCCCTTTCCCTTTGGTAACTATTAGTCCGTTCTTGGGTTCTGTGAGTCTGCTGCTGTTTTGTTCCTTCCGTTTTTTTCATTGTTCTTACAATCCACATATGAGTGAAATCATTTGATACTTGTCTTTTTCGGTTTGGCTTATTTCACTGAGCATAATACCCTCTAGCTCCATCCATGTTGTTGCAAATGGTAGGATTTGTTTTCTTCTTATGGCTGAATAATATTCCATTGTGTATATGTACCACATCTTCTTTATCCATTCATCTACCGATGGACACTTAGGTTGCTTCCATTTCTTGGCTATTGTAAATAGTGCTGCAATAAACATAGGGGTGCATCTGTCCTTTTCAAATTGGGCTGCTGCATTCTTAGGGTAAATTCCTAGGAGTGGAATTCCTGGGTCAAATGGTATTTCTATTTTGAGTTTTTTGAGGAACCTCCATACTGCTTTCCACAATGGTTGAACTAATTTGCATTCCCACCAGCAGTGTAGGAAGGTTCCCTTTTCTCCACATCCTCGCCAACATTTGTTGTTGTTTGTGTTTTGGATGTTGGCCATCCTCACTGGTGTGAGGTGATATCTCATTGTGGTTTTAATCTGCATTTCTCTGATGATTAGCGATGTGGAGCATCTTTTCATGTGCCTGTTGGCCATCTGAATTTCTTCTTTGGAGAAGTGTCTATTCATGTCCTCTGCCCATTTTTTAATTGGATTATTTGCTTTCTGTTTGTTAAGGTGCATGAGTTCTTTATATATTTTGGATGTCAACCCCTTATCAGATACGTCATTTATGAATATATTCTCCCATACCTTAGGATGTCTTTTTGTTCTACTGATGGTGTCCTTTGCTGTACAGAAGCTTTTCAGCTTGATATAGTCCTACTTGTTCATTTTTGCTTTTGTTTCCCTTGCCCGGGGAGATATGTTCATGAAGAAGTTGCTCATGTTTATGTCCAAGAGATTTTTGCCTATGTTTTTTTCTAAGAGTTTTATGGTTTCATGACTTACATTCCAGTCTTTGATCCACCTTGAGTTTACCTTTGTGTATGGGGCTAGACAGTAGTCCAGTTTCATTCTCTTACATGTAGCTGTCCAGTTTTCCAACACCAGCTGCTGAAGAGGCTGTCATCTCCCCATTGTATATCCAAGGCACTTTTATCAAATATTAATTGACTGTATATGTTTGGGTTAATGTTTGGATTTTCTATTCTGTTCACTGGTCTGTGGGTCTGTTTTTGTGCCAATACCAAATTGTCTTGATTACTGTGGCTTTGTAGTAGAGCTTGAAGTCAGGGAGTGTAATTCCCACTGTTTTATTCCTCCTTCTCAGGATTGCTTTGTCTATTCGGGGTCTTTGTGGTTCCATATGAATTTTAGAATTATTTGTTCCAGTTCATTGAAGAAAGCTGTTGGTAGTTTGATGGGGATTGCATTGAATCTGTAGATTGCTTTAGGTAG